>CM061753.1:206509270-207109270 GCA_030979885.1 Lolium multiflorum | reverse complement strand
AAGCATGATTTACTTGATATATTTTATAGTGGACTAACTATTGAGTCTAGGGCATACCTGGATAGTTGTGCTGATTGTGTTTTCAGGAAGAGAACTCCGGACGAAGCTGAAGAATTATTGGCAAAGATAAGCAAAAATCATGATGATTGGTCTACACCTGAACCAACCCCGACACCAATATTGAAGAAGAGGGGTATAATTGAATTAAATGATGAAGATATGAGGGAAGCCAAGAAATCTCTTATGGAGAAAGGTATTAAATCTGAAGATGTGAAGAATTTACCTCCTATAGAAGACCTATGTAAGACTAGCAAAATACCCGTGCGTTGCTACGGAATACATAACAATATTTGCATCTCATAATTAATAAGAAAATGCTACAAAATTTTATCTAATAATAATTAATAATAACAAGATATCTTTGAAAAATCCATATAAACTAACATACGCATTAAATAAAAAGAGTAGAACATGATGGTTTTAGTTTAGCCCCAACAGCATTTCACTACTACACCTTTTACGCGGAACCAATATATTTACTCTTTAGTATAACAAATCAGTAGCTAACATAGTTCTTTAAATATGAAAGAGGTTTATTCAAAGAGGTCTTCTGTTCTTTACAGCTAGTTCTAATAATAAGAGAACCAAAAACTGATTATGTTTGATATTTAACAAGATAATAAAAAATATCTGACTATCCGGTATACCTGTATAGCCTGGTGATGAATTAAATATTTCAATCTGGCCGGTGGCCTTCCCATAGAGCTAGCTAGTAGGTTAGTCTTCAGAATTTGGGAGTTCCTGCATGTACACAGTACTGAATGTATCGATCAATATGAGCAGCAGATGGATTCTACCATTCTGACATGATAGCTGTCCCGGATCTTCCATCTAGCAAGAATACCCTTAATTGTGAAATCTTGTCTTGGTTCAGTGTTAGGCCGAAGATGGATTCTACCATTCTGACATGATACCTGCACTCTGAGCTACACTTGACAGAGTTATCTTCACCAACATAAACACAATTATGCCGAATTGCCGATGCACACTACATGAACATTTGTAATCACATCAGCCGGAAAAATGCCAGACCTGGCGGCCGATCCGAGTACTTCGTATTACATTATCGCAGCATACAACTGTACAAGAGCATAGCCGATTGATCGTCTTATAATATGGTCGACGATGTATTTCTTCTACGGTAGTAAAATCTGATTCCTCTGAAGAAGCATTAAACCAGAATCACATGGATGGTGCAGGAACCAACAACAAGTTCGAGCAACGATGGCTGCAGCTTACACCTCCGTCGGCCGGTACTTGGCGTGCGCGAGCGAGGACTGGAAGAACACCCTAGAGCGCGGTCCGCCGCGAGGGCCATCGGCTGATCGGCATGGGGGCGGTCGCCAACGAGTAAAGCATGCGAACGCGGGTTCCATGGGTGCTGCCGTCGTACTCGTGCATACACACACGGGATGCGGCCCGTACTGCTCTCTTCTCACGTAGCTATCACCTCCGCCGCCGGAGAAAATCCGGAGAGCCAGCGCCGCCCTGGATCGAATCCTTGTTGTCTCTGGCCATGGCGAGCCGCTAGCATTGTGGCCTTGTCCAGCAGCCCATGATCGTCCTC
This sequence comes from Lolium multiflorum, assembly GCA_030979885.1. NCBI lineage: Eukaryota > Viridiplantae > Streptophyta > Magnoliopsida > Poales > Poaceae > Lolium > Lolium multiflorum. The sequence continues at coordinate 207,107,643 of CM061753.1, read as the reverse complement.
GTGTCCGGCTCCAGTCCCTACTTGTGCTCGTCTGAGAACTCGTTGCCGCTTACCAAGGAAATCCCCCGGCTGTGAGCAGCCCAACGTCGACCCCGTCCGGCTCCAATCGCTCCTCGTCCTTGTCGTAGCAATCATTGTCGCTTGCCATGCCCATGAGACCCGTCAGTATTTGTTCGATCGACGATGGTGGCCAAGCGAACTAAGGATTAGTAAACCACGTCTCGAGCAGGACTCTGCTGCCCGCCAGAGTGCCGGACTCTAGGATGAAGATAGAAACGTGGATAGTGCATTGCACCGTGGCCGCCGTCGGGCACTGCTCCAGGGTCTGCAACTCCAGCTCGAAGGCAGGATGCGTATAGTCTACGGGGCAGAGGACGTAGTCTGGGCGTGCAGTCTCCGGCGCCTACCTGGAACATGTGATTATTGCTTACAATTGTTTCTTTTGCAACCGATCTGGAGTTCTTCGCTCCGTAGAGAGCTGGATTTACTGGCCACCGGCAACATAGCCTATGTTACATACGGCAATCATATTCGATATGGACTTGTGTTCAAAAAAAAAAATTCGATATGGACTCTTTTCGGGAGAGACCGAACCCAACACGCCTGTGGTTACCAATCAGGACAAGGAGGCGGGATAAGTGCACGACGATGCAGGGGCAATACAGACGACCGGTCTTTTAGACGGACGAAAATTTGTTCGGTTTTTTTACCTACCAACACCACCTACTCGTAACTTATTAGTAGAGATAATTCCCCCTTCATCCACAATTGAGGTACATTCCCTTCAACGCTTTGATAGAGGAGATATTCCTTATTCAAAACCTCCTGATCAATGTTTAGATGAATTTGATAATTATATTGTTAAGCAAAATAATTTTAGTATGAGAGTAGAGAATCATCTAATGGAAAATTCTCAAGCTATTAGTAAATTGCATGATATTGTGGAGAGAACCTCCAATGATGTTAAGATGCTTGTTAAACATTTTAATATGATTCAAACTCAAATTGATCAGCTTACTAAAGTGCAAAATGATTTGCTAAAAAATACTCATGAAGAAAAACATGCTTATGAAGTAACAACTAGAGGCGGTGTTTCTACCCAGGATCCTCTATATCCTGAAGGGCACCCCAAAAGAATTGAACAAGATTCTCAACGAACTAAAGAAACTAGTAGTCCTTCTAAGAAAAAGAAGAAGAAATATAAAACTGTTGTAGAATCCTCTAAACTTGTTAATGATCCTAATAGTATTTCTATTTCTGATCCTGAAACTGAAAGTGATAATGAACATGATGAAGATAATGATAATAATGATACTCCTGATAAAGAAGAAATTGAGAAAGAACCTGAAAAGCATGCTAAAAATAAAAAGTACACTAAAGAAGATTTTATTACAAAGAAACATGGTAATGAAAAAGAACCTTGGGTTCAAAAGCAAATGCCTTTTCCTGCTAAGAAACTAAAATCAAAAGAGGAGGAACATTATAATAAATTTTGTGATTGGATGAAACCTTTATTTTTGCAAATCCCTTTGACTGATGCTATTAAATTGCCTCCTTATTCAAAGTATATGAAAGATATTGTCTCTAACAAAAGGAAAATTCCAAATGAGGAGATTTCCACTATGCTCGCTAATTACTCTTTCAATGGTAAGGTTCCAAAGAAGCTGGGAGACCCAGGTATACCGACTATTCCTTGTTCTATCAAGAATAATTATGTTAGAACTTCTCTATGTGATTTGGGAGCATGAGTTAGTGTAATGCCTTTTTCTCTTTACAAGAGACTTGATTTAGATAAGTTGATACCAACTGATATATCTTTGCAAATGGCTGATAAATCTACTGCTATTCCTGTTGGTGTATGTGAAAATGTTCCTGTTCAAGTTACTCAACATTGCTTAATATTAACTGATTTTGTTGTGTTGGAAATGCCTGAAGATGATAATATGTCTATTATTCTTGGAAGACCCTTTCTTAATACTGCAGGGGCTGTTATTGATTGCAATAAAGGAAAAGTTACTTTCAATGTTGATGACAAGGAACATACTGTCTATTTTCCAAAGAGGATTGATAAAGTATATGGAGTTAATACAATTTGTAATGTGAAAACTATCAAGGTGGGATCCATTGATTGTCCTATATATGAGCCTAAAGAAGAATATCGAACTCTTGTGATTGGATCCATATCAATTCAATATAAGGTAACATGATTGATTTGAGGTTTATTTCTTCTTATGTCATATAAAATTTATTTGGTAGCAAGACCTGATCAACCTTGTTAACAAGTATATTTTAATGCATAAGAGAGCTAAACAAAATTTCTTTCTTTCTTCCTCCACTTGTTTTACTTGTTGTAGAACTTTTTGTTTTGCAAGATGCTTTAGTTGTTTAAGATTTTGGAAATCATTTTTCTGCGCTGTAATAATTACTTTAACACCCAGAAATGTGCATTTTTCGAAGTTCTAAAAAATTTACAAAAATTATACTGGTAGTCTTATTTTTCGAAGGGGCACCTGGGAGCACCTGGGGATGACCAGTGGGGCACCCCAGGGTGGCACCCCACAGGCCGGCACGGCCAGCAAGGGGGGCGCGCCACCCTGTGGTGTGGGCCCCTCCTTGCCCCACTTTTTCACTTCTTCCTCCCATTCTCTTCTCTCTCCCGAAAAAACTCGCACCAGCTTTCTCTCACTCGTGTTTCTGCTCAAGAGCTCAAGATTTCTCGATCTCTTTGCTCAGCCCAGATTTCTGTCTGAAATTTGGTACATTTGCTCTCCGGTATGTGACTCCTTTGATTATCCAATTAGAATTTTGTTTGGTTGAGTATATCTTGAATATTTTGCTGTTGTAGGTAACATGTTTAGTGAGCTTGCATGCTTGTTCTAAGTGGTGAAAACTAGTTTTGATGCATGTTTAGTACTCTACCAAGTTCCTATAGTAGTTCCCCTCAATTATATACATTGAAATCAAATTTTATAATGATTGTTGAAAAATTTCAGAAAAGGAAAATGGACAACTACAACTTTGGAGAGGTGTTCGAAAGAGAGACGACGAGCACGGGGAGGCCCTCAAGGGCATCCACTCGGATTAGACGATCCTACAATGAGGACGTCATTGCACCGAGCTTCGAACCCGAAGAAGACAATGGAGCCCCTAATGCTTCATCTTTCCCATGTTATAACTTTTTGAGCAATGCAGGGTTGCTGGATGATTTCTTGACTCTCGTCGGTAAGGCGGGTTTAACCACCTATATGGAGGATGAGAGGAAGCAATACTACATGCTCACTAAAATCTTTGTGGAGAGCTTCAAGTTCAACAACAAGCATTTTCACCCGACAGTTGCATTCAGGATCTATGGTAATCCTGTTACTATGAAGTTGAAGGATTTTTGTGCTGCATTGGATATTGCCCCTGTAGGTACAGCAAAGAAGATCGAGGACAACCCCAAGGCTTTGCTGGAACTCTATCGAGAAATCACCAATGATGATTGCCGCACCATTCAGCGTGGCAAGATAAGAAACATCCAACTCCCCGCCATTAAGTATTTTGCTTATTACCTTGCTACTAGCATTCTTGGTAGGGAGAATACTAGTAATATTTCTAGTTATCATCTTGCTTTCCTAATTGCTGCACTCACTGGAGAGACACCTTATCATCTTGGTGCTCTTGTTGCTCGCCGTTTGTCTAACAAGGGGCCTATTTTTGGAGGAATAATTGCATCGCGTATTTTGGCACATCTAGATCTTCCTCTTGACCCTACTGATGTGGAACTAACCCCTGTTAGGTTAGATATTGCTGCTATGAAGAGTCACCAATTTGTTACAACTGACTCTAGTATGGATAATATTGTCTATAGAATGTTATTTGCTGACGGGGATGAGAGGGAAGTCCTCTTGCCCCAAACCGATTTGTTCAGTGTTCACAGGCAGCCATGGTCGCGCTCTAAGGAGGAGGTGGATGAGCAACTGAAGATACAAGGCTTCCACCAGCAGCATGACTCCGAGGACGCCGAGCCCTCCTACGACTACACCATCACGTATCCTGTTGCTTCTTCCAGCACATACCCAGAACAGGGTCCTTCTTCGTCATACTACGGAGACACCACTTCATGGGGACCGTGGGAATGAACTCCACTTAGGCCAAAAGCCTAAGCTTGGGGGAGGTATACCGGCATCACTCATTCTTTGCATATTATGGTTGCTGGATACTTGTACATACTTGTTTAGTTTCTTAAAGTGGTTTTCTAATGAGAGGGAGATGATATTTGGGGAAGTGCTGTCCAAAAACAGATTCTGGGCTGTTACCAAAAAAATTCGTACGCACAGCCAGAACGTTATTTTGAGTTGAAATTTTTTGTGCATGTTCCCCAGGTTGTTATCTAACTTTCATTAGTTGAACACTTTTCGAATTGAGCAATGGAAGATTTTTGTTAAAATCGATTTCTGTACTGCTGTCAGGTTTTGGCAGATTTCTGCCATCCTGCTTTTCTGTGTTTCTGTTAGTTTGCATTCTCTTGTTTTTTGCTTTGTTTCTTTCCTAAAACACAAAAAGACCAAAAATATTTCTGTTGTTTCTCTTCACCATTTGTTTATTTGGTCCTTTGCTCTTATTTTACTTTATTTGCTATCGTTGGTTTGCTATGAGAAAACCCAAAAAGATTTTGCTTTGTTTGCTTGTTTCTTTTGTTCTTGTTTCTAACCCGAAAACACCAAAAATATTTGTTGTTCTTCTTTGGTTTTGTAAAGTTCATTAGGGAGTTCAGAGGTCTCCGGTGGTTGGAGCTTGGTTTCATTCCATATTATTATTCAAGCTGCACAAGTGAAAGGCAATAATGACGATCTACGGCAATTTGACTGTGGTGAGAGGCTGGTATGAACTCTATTTGTTTTCATTTTTGTACATATACTCATCCATGTGAGCATGCTTAGTTGGTTCATATGAGGTATATGTCATTTAATGAAAGTCTAGTAGTTTATGATCTCTCATGATTAGTTCCAATCTATTAATAATGAGTAGCATGTCATGAATATTTGCTTGCATTGTTTTATTCATAGAGCGGTATGACATTGTGGTATCCTCCTCTGAATAATTCACTTGAATCAACTTGGCACATGCTCACGCATGCATATGACTAAACAAAAGTCAATTAAGCCTCGATGATTTACTTTGCTTCAGAGTTCTTGTATCACTTTTATGCCTCCGTTAATTTTATTTTGTCGCAAGCATGATTATGACAGTTATTGCTCTCTTGATTGTCGCTTCCCAGTCTATTGCTAGCCTCCACTTGTACTGAGAGGGAACGCTGCTCATGCTTCCAAATACTGAAAACCAAGTTATTCCAAAGTGTCCACCATAAATACCTATGCATGTCATTTCAAACCATTCCAAGTAAATTCTCATGTGCTACCTTTAAACCTTCAAACTACTTCTCAATTTGTGTTAATGTTTTATAGCTCATGAGGAAATATGTGGTGTTTTATCTTTCAACCTTGTCATTTACTCCGGATAGACTTTCACCAATGGACTAGTGGCACATCCGCTTATCCAATAATTTTGCAAAAAGAGCTGGCAACGGGTTCCCAGCCCCAATTAATTAACCTTCATTAATAATTCTCTTCACGTGTTTTGCTCTGATTCATCAGTAAGAAACTTAACCTGCAAATAGACAATTCCCCATGGTATGTGAATATTGGAAGGCACCCGAGGATTCGGTTAGCCATGGCTTGTGTAAGCAAAGGTTGGGGAGTGTCATCCATAATGAAACTAAAATGCATGTGTAAACAAAAGAGAAGAGGGATGATCTACCTTGCTGGTAGAGATGACGTCCTTCATGGGAGCCACTCTTGAGAGTCTGGTTGGCGAGGTGGTTAGAGTACCCACTATCATTCGTTGACAACAACAAACACCTCTCAAAATAATTTTATTTCTGTCTTTGAAAAATGAAAAGCTCTAGCACATGTTAATCCCTGCTTCCCTCTGCGAAGGGCCAATCTTTTACTTTTATGTTGAGTCACCATCCTTTCTTTGAGTACTTTCTTGAGAGCATAACTGTCATTCTTAGTATAATATGCTTGTCCCAAAATATGATCAGCTGTGGTATAACTTTGATGCTTTTATCTTTGACAATTTTACTTCTAGTCTTTCTATGAACTTCAGAGGTGCCTGGGCATTTATGTTTTGCTGTACAAATACAGGCAAGCGAGATACCACTTTATCATATCTTTCTATGAACATTGCAATCCTGCTTATTGAAGTGTTTCATGATGCTTGTTATTAGTTTATTGGTATCTTTTTCATGATTGACACGGCTACTAGATGACTTTATTTGCATATACCTTATTATGAATTGCTTAAGCACTTGCCATATCATGAGAATATTTACATCATATGAACAAATGTGTTCGTGAAAGTTCTTTTATCGCACTCAGTTGTTAACTGAATTGCTTGAGGACAAGCAATAAGCTAAGCTTGGGGGAGTTGATACGTCCAAAACGTATCTACTTTCCCGAACACTTTTGATATTGTTTTGCCTCTAATTTGTGTATTTTGGATACAACTAACACGGACTAACGCTGTTTTCAGCAGAATTGCATTGGTGTCTCGTTTTTGTGCAGAAATTCGACTTTCAGGAAAAACCCCGGAAATAATCGCAATGGGCCTATTTTCACCGTGAAGATGAAGGGCCAAAAGGGCGAACCAGGGGGGCCCGTGGCCCCCAGACCACAGGCCGGCGCGGCCTGGAGGGGGGCGCGCCGCCCTATGGTCTGGGCGCCTCGGCGGCCCCCCGACGCTCCCCTTTCGACTACAAAGTCCCTTCGACCTAAAAACGCCAGGGGGTTCGACCATATTTCCAGAGACCATCCAGTACGCCGCCGCCATCGTGAAACTCCGCCTCGGGACCAGAAACTCCGTTCTGGCACTCCGCCGGGACGGGGAATTGGAGGGGATCATCACCGCCATCACCACCGACGCCTCTCCATCGACCAACCGTGTTTCCCCCATCCATGTGTGAGTAATTTCCCCGCTGTAGGCTGAAGGGGATGGTAGGGATTGGATGAGATTGATCATGTAATAGTCATAAGATTGTTAGTGCATGGTGCCTAGTATCCGTAGATGTTACTTTTATGATATTGTTGCAACTTGTTATGCTTAATGCTTGTCACTAGGGCCCGAGTGCCATGATCTCAGATCTGAACATGTTATTGTTTCATCATGATATGCATTGTTTTATGATCTTACCTGCAAGTTGTATACACACGTTGCTGTCCGGAACCCGAGGCCCCAAAGTGACAGAAATTGGGACAACCGGAGGGGAAGGCGGTGATGTGAGGATCACATGTGTTCATGGAGTGTTAATGCTTTGCTCCGGTACTCTATTAAAAGGAGTACCTTAATTTCCAGTAGTTTCCCTAGAGGCCCGGCTGCCACCGGCTGGTAGGACAAAAGATGTTGTGCAAGTTTCTCATTGCGAGCACGTACGACTATATACCTATGGATTGATTAGTACTTTGATACCGCTTTATTATTACCTGCAAATGCCCTACCATGATTGTTATATGAATTCTCTCATCCATGCAACGCCCGTTCATCCATCCCTGTGCCTACAGTATTTTAATCCTGCTGTTTACTATAATCACTACTGCTGTCTTTATTTCACCGTTGCGTTATTTCACTATTCCTACTGCTATAAAACTGTTGCTACCGATAAACTCTTGCGAGCAAGTCTGTTTCCAGGCAGCTGAATTGACAACTCCGCGTTAAGGCTTACAAGTATTCTTTGTCTCCCTTGTGTCGAATCAATAAATTGGGTAATACTTCCCTCGAAGACTGCGATCCCCTATACTTGTGGGTCATCGTTACTAAGAAAGATCATTACCCTTTACCATTTATTGATCAAATGCTAGAAAGGTTATCTAAAAATACTCATTTCTGCTTTCTTGATGGTTATTCTGGGTTTTCACAAATTGCTGTTAGAGCTAAAGATCAAGAGAAAACCACTTTCACTTGTCCCTATGGAACCTATGCTTATAGGCGTATGTCTTTTGGTTTATGTAATGCTCCTGCTACTTTTCAAAGATGCATGTCCGCTATTTTTCATGGCTTTTGTGAAAAGATTGTAGAGGTATTCATGGATGATTTTTCTGTCTATGGGAATTCTTTTGATAATTGTTTGCGAAACCTTGATAAAGTTTTGCAGAGATGTGAAGAAACTAACCTTGTTCTTAATTGGGAGAAGTGCCACTTTATGGTTAATGAAGGAATTGTATTGGGACATAAAATTTCTGAGAAAGGTATTGAAGTTGATAGAGCTAAAGTTGAAGCAATTGAGAAGATGCCCTATCCTAGGGATGTTAAAGGTATTCGTAGTATTCTTGGTCATGCTGGTTTTTATAGGAGATTTATTAAAGATTTCTCTAAAATTTCAAAGCCTCTTACTAATCTTCTTCAAAAAGATGTACCTTTTGTTTTTGATGATGATTGTAAGGAAGCTTTTGAAACTCTAAAGAAAGCCTTAACAATTGCTCCTGTAGTTGAACCTCCTGATTGGAATTTACCTTTTGAAATTATGTGTGATGCTAGTGATTTTGCTGTAGGTGCTGTTCTTGGACAGCGAGTAGATAAAAAATTGAATGTTATTCATTATGCTAGTAAGACTCTTGATGCTGCTCAAAGAAATTATGCTACAACTGAAAAAGAGTTATTAGCTGTAGTTTTTGCTTGTGACAAGTTTAGACCTTATATTGTTGATTCAAAAGTCACAATTCATACTGATCATGCTGCAATTAGGTACCTTATGGAAAAGAAAGATGCTAAGCCAAGGCTTATTAGATGGGTGCTTCTTTTGCAAGAATTTGATTTACATATTGTAGATAGGAAAGGTGCTGATAATCCTGTTGCTGATAATTTGTCTAGATTGGAAAATATTGCTTATGATCCTGTTCCTGTTAATGATAATTTTCCAAATGAACAATTGGCTGTAATAAAGGTGAGCTCACGAGATAGTCCTTGGTATGCTGATTATGCTAACTTTATTGTTTCCAAGTACTTGCCTCCAACCTTTTCAGCTCAGCAAAGGAGGAAATTCTTTTATGATTTGAGGCATTATTTTTGGGATGACCCACACTTATATAAAGAAGGAGTGGATGGTATTATGCGAAGATGTGTCCCCGAATATGAACAACAAGAGATATTGAGTAAGTGTCATGGTAGTGTTTATGGAGGACATCACGCCGGAGATAGAACCGCACAAAAGGTTCTACAATCAGGTTTTTATTGGCCAACTCTCTTTAAAGATGCAAGAAAGTTTATTTTATCTTGTGATGAATGTCAAAGAGTTGGTAATATTTCTAGACGCAATGAAATGCCTATGAATTATACTCTTGTTATTGAACCATTTGATTGTTGGGGATTTGACTTCATGGGTCCTTTCCCTTCTTCAGAAGGTAACACTCATATACTTGTTGCTGTTGATTATGTTACTAAATGGGTGGAAGCCATACCCACAAAAAGTGCTGATGGTGAGACTTCTTTAAAAATGCTTTTAGATGTTATTTTTCCTAGGTTTGGAGTACCTAGATATCTTATGACTGATGGAGGTTCTCATTTTATTCATGGTGGTTTTAGAAAAACTCTTGCTAAATATGGTATTAATCATAGAATTGCTCCCGCTTATCATCCTCAAACTAGCGGGCAAGTAGAATTATCAAATAGAGAAATTAAATCTATCTTGCAAAAGACTGTTGATAAATCCAGGAATTGGGCTAGTAAGTTGAAGGAAGCATTATGGGCTTATAGAACTGCTTATAAAAATCCTATGGGTATGTCTCCTTATAAAATGGTTTATGGAAAAGCTTGTCATTTACCTTTAGAACTAGAGCACAAAGCTTATTGGGCTGTAAGAGAACTTAATAAAGATTCTAAACTTGCCGGTAAGAAAAGGTTGCTACAATTGAGTTCTTTAGATGAGTGGAGAAGTGAAGCTTATGAAAATGCTAGACTTTTTAAGGAGAAAGTTAAGAAATGGCATGATAGAAGAATTATTAAAAGAGAATTTAATGTTGGAGATAAAGTCCTATTGTATCGGTCTCGTCTCAGATTTTTTGCAGGAAAATTACTTTCAAAATGGGAAGGACCATATGTCATTGTGGAGGTGTATCGTTCAGGGGCAATAAAAATTGCTTCGCTGAAAGATGATGCCACACAAGTGGTGAATGGACAAAGACTCAAACATTATATTTCTGGAGATTCTTATAATGAAGATGTTGATGTTATTCGAGTGGTGACTCCGGAAACTTTCATCAAAGATCAAATTGATAGTTCTGCAGAGTTCGACTTTGAATAGGTAACAGTTTTGGTAGTAAAAAGTCCGTGTTTAACTTTCCGAACAATATTTTTGCTATTTTTAGAAAATATGAAAAATTACGAGATCGAATCGGAGTGGAGGAGGCGCACGAGGGCGCGTCCCCACGTGGTGGCGCGGGCCCCACCCTAGCCGCGCCGCCATATGGGGACGGCTCCTCGGAGTCCCTCTCCCACTCGTGTTCGACCTGGTACTTTCCTTTTGTCGTGAAAATTTTGCTATATAATCCCCCGGACCTCCCGAGGTCCGTATATCGTCTTCTCGTCGTGTTTTGTTTCGAGCTGTTTTCTGCCAGGATCTGTTTTTGATCTAGAAGCACCATGGTCTCCAACAACAAGGACAAGGGGCCTTTGGAGGAAGATATTCAAGACCCCGATTTGAAGGAAGAAGTCGAGAGCAAAGATGAAGGAGAAGTGGAGGAAGACCCGCGTGTATACCCGCGCGCCACCGTCGCAAGCATCGGGGTGGTGGCGAATCCGTTCAACCTCAAGAGAAGCGCACGGATAAGCACCGGAGGGAAAGTTCCACGTCGCTTCCTAGCTCCAAGGACATCTTCTCCAGGCATCAATAACCCCTTCCACACTCTAATTCATAAGAGTCAAATTGAAAGGATTCCTAAGGCAAAATTGCCTAGTAGCTGGGATATGGATCGTTCTAACAATGCAGGAAGGATGAAACCTGAAGCTGAGGAGTGGGGAAACAACTCTAAGAGTTGGGACTCGCCGTCTGACATACTCATTAACCGCGTCGAGCACAACTCGGAGCTGATCCGCAACCTCACCTACGAGATTGATGAGCTAAAGGAGCTTGTTAAGAAGCTTATCAAGAATTTTCCACCATCACCACCGAAGGAGTAATTCATCATTGGTATTGGCATCCCCTTGGCTTGTTCCAAGCTTGGGGGGTGCCGCGGTATCACATCATCACTATCTTTTACCTTTTTACTATCAAGTAGTGTGATATCATGAGTAGGGAAGTTATCATATAAGATGGTTTGCAGTGTGGAAGTATCTCTCTTTTAGTTAGTATCTATGTATCCCTTGGTGTGAGTTATCATTATGGAATATTAATGAGAAGTTTTATCATTTACTTTTTGCACACCTTATTTTAGTTTGCAATTTCTGTTATATGATTGATCTTGTTGTTAGTATTGATATCACTTTGGGAGCATCAAGTAAATCTATTTGGTTTTGGCAAACTTAGCATTGGTCAACAACAACAATACTTTGAGGCTTAAGTAGAAAAGAGGGAAGTACATGTAGATATATTATTTCATTATCTTTCTTTCTTGTTAGCTAATGAGCTTAGTATTCTGAAGTTAAAATTGTTTGTGCTTACAAGGAAGATGCATGATTGTTTCTATCACATGTATATTTGTTTGTTTCCCTCAACTCTTATGCTTGCTAACCAACCTTGCTAGCCAAAGACCTGTACTGAGAGGGAATGCTTCTCGTGCATCCAAAACCTTAAACCAAACCCATGCCATTTGTGTCCACCATAACTACCTACTATGTGGTATTTTGCGCCACTCCAAGTAAATATTTCATGTGCTACCTTTAAACAATTCAAAAGTTATTATCTCTTATTTGTGTCAATGTTTTATAGCTCATGAGGAAGTATGTGGTGTTTTATCTTTCAATCTTGTTGGGCAGACTTTCACCAATGGACTAGTGGCATATACATCGCTTATCCAATAATTTTGCAAAAAGAGCTGGCAACGGGGTGCCCAGCCCCAATTAATAACTTTCATTAATAATTCTCTTCACATGTTTTGCCCTGATTTATCAGTAAGCAACTTAATTTTGCAATAGACACTCCTCCATGGTATGTGAAATGTTGGAAGGCACCCGAGGATTCGGTTAGCCATGGCTTGTGAAAGCAAAGGTTGGGAGGAGTGTCATCCATAAATAAAACTAAAGTACATGTGTAAACAAAAGAGAAGAGGGATGATCTACCTTGCTGGTAGAGATAACGTCCTTCATGGGAGCCGCTCTTTGAAAGTCTGTTTGACAAGGGGGATAGAGTGCCCACTACCATTCGTTGACAACAACAAACACCTTTCAAAACTTTATTTTTATGCTCTCTTTATGATTTCAAAACTTAAAAAGCTTGTGATCTATTTAATCATGTCTTTTATTCTTCCTTGTTTAGTAAATTTTATCTGAATGAATATGACTTTGAAAGTTATCAATGATTATGAGGAGATTGTTATGATTGAGCATGTAAGTTCTGCCATATAAGCTTGATGGCGCGTGATGCACACGTCCGTTGGGAACCCCAAGAGGAAGGTGTGATGCGCACAACAGTAAGTTTTCCCTCAGAAAGAAACCAAGGTTATGGAACCAGTAGGAGATGAACGCCACGTGAAGGTTGTTGGTGGAGGAGTGTAGTGCGGCGCAACACCAGGCGCCAACGTGGAACCTGCACAACACAATCAAAATACTTTGCCCCAACTTAACAGTGAGGTTGTCAATCTCACCGGCTTGCTGAAAACAAAGGATTAAACGTATGGTGTGGAGAATGATGTTTGTTTGAAGAACAACAGAGAACAGAGATTGCAGTAGATTGTATTTCAGATGTAAAAGAATGGACCGGGGTCCACAGTTCACTAGTGGTGTCTCTCCAATAAGATAAATAGCATGTTGGGTGAACAAATTACAGTTGGGCAATTGACAGAATAGAGATGCACATACATATCATGATGACTACTATGAGATTTAATCAGGGCATTACGACAAAGAACATCGACCGCCATCCAGCATGCATCTATGCCTAAAAAGTCCACCTTCAGGTTAGCATCCGCACCCCTTCCAGTATTAAGTTGCAAACAACAGACAATTGCATTAAGTATGGTGCGTAATGTAATCAACACAAATATCCTTAGACAAAGCATCTATGTTTTATCCCTAGTGGCAACAGCACATCCACAACCTTAGAACTTTCTGTCACTGTCCCAGATTCAATGGAGGCATGAACCCACTATCGAGCATAAATACTCCCTCTTGGAGTCACAAGTATCAACTTGGCCAGAGCCTCTACTAGCAACGGAGAGCATGCAAGAACATAAACAACACATATATGATAGATCAATAATCAACTTGACATAGTATTCAATATCCATCGGATCCCAACAAACACAACATGTAGCATTACAAATAGATGATCCTGATCATGATAGGCAGCTCACAAGATCTAAACATGATAGCACAAGAGGAGAAGACAACCATCTAGCTACTGCTATGGACCCATAGTCCAAGGATGAACTACTCACGCATCATTCCGGAGGCGGGCATGGTGATGTAGAGCCCTCCGGTGATGATTCCCTGAATCCCCCGAGATGGGATTGGCGGCGGCGGCGTCTCTGGAACTTTTTCCGTATCGTGGCTCTCGGTACTAGGGCTTTCGCGACGGAGAGAATATATAGGTGAAGGGGCAGCGCAGGGGGTGAGGGGCCCACACCATATGGCGGCGCGGCAGTGGGGCCGCGCCCTATGGGGTGGACGCCTCGTCGCCTCTTCGTCTCTCTCGGACTTAAGGCTCCGTGCAAAATAAGACCATGGGCTTTTGTTTCGTCCAATTCCGAGAATATTTCTGTGTAGGATTTCTGAAACCAAAAACAGCAGAAAACAAGAACTAGCGCTTCGGCATCTTGTTAATAGGCTAGTGCCGGAAAATGCATAAAAACATCATATAGTATGAACAAAACATGTAGGTATTGTCATAAAACTAGCATGGAACATAAGAAATTATAGATACGTTGGAGACGTATCAAAGCTCTAATATAAAGGCTCTGCTCGAAAGATAAGTACAATCTGTTAATAGTTCTTTGACCAAGGACAAAGTTTGCCATCACCAATTATGATTTCCTATGCACCTTTATTTGTGATTTCTCTTTACTTATTTCAAGTTGAGTTATATGAGGAAGTTGTTTACTAGAATGTCTTGTGTGAATTAATAAATGTGATGCTTCTTGTCCGTATTTTATTTATCGACTCTTCACTCCATAAACATGTGGTCTTGTTTACTAAGTTCAGTTTCGCTTGGGGACAAGCGAGGTCTAAGCTTGGGGGAGTTGATACGTCCATTTTGCATCACTATTTTATATCATAATTTACTGTTATTCATTGATATATTTCATATTTAGAGATGATACTTATGTTATTTCACCTATTTTGCATGTTTCATGATTATTGGAGAATTACTCACCGGAGTCAGGATTCTGCTGGAAAAAGCACCGTCAGATACAATATTACGGAAGATCAACAATTGACGGTGTCGAGGGTGCTCCTCGGCAATGCCCTCCGTTAGGGGCTTAGGGTTGATGGAATCCTGCAAGCTGACACGAGACATCGGTTCACAGACAAGCGGGGAGAGCGATTTACCCAGGTTCGGGGCCCTCGATGAGGTAAAACCCTTACGTCCTGCCTGTCTGTTCTTGATTATGATGATAATGGGTTACAATGGGGTGCCGAATAGTTCGGCTAAGATCTCGTCGAGATAGCTAAGTACTAGGGTGACCTAGTTCTAAACTTCTGGTGGCTAAGTTTGCTAAGATTGATCGTGTCCCTCGGCAGCCCCTCTCCTGGCCTTTATATAGGAGGCCAGGTCCCAAGAGGTCCAACCGAGTACGACTAGGTTTACAATAATTTTAGATCTAATCTTTCCTTGTTCGGTTGCTTCTTTGTCTTGCTTGGCAAGGAATCTTCTGGTGTGCCACCCGATTGGGCCGCCTTGCCTCCAAGTGCTTTCATTGGCCTCCAACTAGGGAACATAGTATAGGGAAATCTTGGTTACCCGAAGGGTAATGCCCACGTCAGTAGCCCCCGAGTGTCTAGCCGAAGATATTTCGGGTAGAGACTAAAACATGCCTTCACCCAATGTTCTTCTCCTTGATTGTTCTTGTTCTTCCTGAATCTGCATCATCTTCTTCTGTCGGGTGCGCGTCAGCGCTCCCGATGGGAGTAGCCCCCGAGTCTAGGTACGGATGCTTGCAATCCGTGCGTAGACTCAAGTTGTACCACTCGAATCATCTTGCTATGCCGAAGTTTTTCCGCAAGTCTTCATAATTCATCCGATATATTTTCTTCATGCAAGGGATAATAAGTAACATGCCCAACTTTTGCTGGTTAACTGCCGATGGCAAAACAACATTACCCTACACAGAATCAAGTCCCCGGGCATGATCTTGGAGTGCAAAAAGTTCTGTCGGGTGCGCGTCCAGTGCTCCCGTAGGTAGGGCACGGGTGCTTGCAACCGGGTGCATACTCGAGTCGAACAATTATCTCTTCCTTCGAAGCTTTTTCCTTCGAGTCTTCATTTTATCGGGTGCGCGTCAGCGCTCCCGATGGGAGTAGCCCCCGAGTCTAGGCGTGAATGCTTTGCAATCTACGCATAGACTCAAGTTCACTATCCGATACATTCTTTTATTCCTTCGAATGCTTTAAACATTTCTCATGACGTCATTGATGACGTTTTGCTGATATCTTGATTTTGACGTTGGGAACCCCAAGAGGAAGGTGTGATGCGCACAGCAGCAAGTTTTCCCTCAGAAAGAAACCAAGGTTATCGAACCAGTAGGAGCCAAGAAGCACGTGAAGGTTGTTGGTGGAGGAGTGTAGTGCGGCGCAACACCAGTGAAACCGGCGCCAACGTGGAACCTGCACAACACAATCAAGATACTTTGCCCCAACGTAACAGTGAGGTTGTCAATCTCACCGGCTTGCTGAAAACAAAGGATTAAGCGTATCGAGTGGAAGATGGTGTTTGTTTGCAAAGAACAGTAAAAACAATGATTGCAGTAGATTGTATTCAGATGTAAAAGAATGGACCGGGGTCCACAGTTCACTAGTGGTGTCTCTCCAATGAGATAACTAACATGCTGGGTGAACAAATTACAGATGGGCAATTGACAAATAAAGATTCAATACATATCAATGATGATTACTATGAGATTTAATCAGGGCATTACGACAAAGTACATAGACCGCTATCCAGCATGCATCTATGCCTAAATAATCCACCTTCGGGTTAGCATCCGCACCCCTAGTAAGTTGTAAACAACAGATAATTGCATTAAGTATGGTGCGTAATGTAATCAACACAAATATCCTTAGACAAAGCATCGATGTTTTATCCCTAGTAGCAACAGCACATCCACAACCTTAGAACCTTCTGTCACTGTCCCAAATTAAATGGAGGCATGAACCCACTATCGAGCATAAATACTCCCTCTTGGAGTTACAAGTATCAACTTGGCCAGAGCCTCTACTAGCAACGGAGAGCATGCAAGAACATAAACAACACATATATGATAGATTGATAATCAACTTGACATAGTATTCTAGATTCATCGGATCGCATCAAACACAACATGTAGCATTACAAATAGATGATCTTGATCATGTTAGGCAGCTCACAAGATCTAAACAATGATAGCACAAGCGGAGAAGACAACCATCTAGCTACTATGGACCCATAGTCCAAGGATGAACTACTCACGCATCAATCCGGAGGCGGGCATGATGATGTAGAGCCCTCCGGTGATGATTCCCCTCTCCGGCAGGGTGCCGGAGGCGATCTCCTGAATCCCCCGAGATGGGATTGGCGGCGGCGTCTCTGAAAGGTTTTCCGTATCGTGGCTCTCGGTACAGGGGGTTTCGCGACGAAGGCTTTAAGTAGGTGGAAGGGTAGGTCAGGAGGCGGCGCGAGGGCCCACACCATAGGGCGGCGTGGCCCCACCCAGCCGCGGCCCTGTGGTGTCGGCGCCTCGTCGCCCCACTTCGTTATTTGGTCTTCCAGAAGCTTCGTGGAAAAATAGGACCCTGGGCGTTGATTTCGTCCAATTCCGAGAATATTTTCTTACTAGGATTTCTGAAACCAAAAACAGCAGAAAACAGCAACTGGCGCTTCGGCATCTTGTTAATAGGTTAGTGCCGGAAAATGTATAATAATGATGTAAAGTATGTATAAAACATTCAAGTATTGTCATAAAAGTAGCATGGAACATAAGAAATTATAGATACGTTTGAGATGTATCAGCATCCCCAAGCTTAGTTCCTACTCGCCCTCGAGTAGGTAAACGATAACACAAATAATTTCTGAAGTGACATGCTACCAACATAACCTTGATCAACATTATTGTAAAGCATATGAGATGAATGGAGTGATCTGAAGCAAAAGATTGCTAACAAAGATAATGACTAAACAAATGAATCATATAGCAAAATATTTAATGAATAGTACCTTCAAGACAAGCATCAACAAGACTTGCATAAGAGCTAACTCATAAGCAATAAATTCTTAGTAGAATGCATTGAAGCAACACAAAGGATGATTAAGTTTCAGCAATTGCTTTCAACTTGTAACATGTATATCTCATGGATATTTGTCAACATAGAGTAATATAACAAGTGCAATAAGTAAACATGTAAGAATCAATACACACAGTTAACACAAGTGTTTGCTTCTAAGATAGAAAGAAGTGGGTAAACTGACTCAACATAAAGTAAAAGAATGGCCCTTCGCAGAGGGAAGCATGGATTACTATTTTTGTGCTAGAGCTTTTGTTTTGAAAACATAGAAACAATTTTGTCAACGGTAGTAATAATTCATATGTGCTATGCATAATACTTCCTACAAGTTGCAAGTCTCATGCATAGAGTACTAATAGTGCTCGCACCTTGTCCTAATCAGCTCGGATAACACGGATTATCATCACATGACATATGTTTCAACCAAGTGTCACAAAGGGGTACCTCTATGCCGCCCGTACAAAGGTCTAAGGAGAAAGCACGTATTGGATTTCTCGCTTTTGATTATTCTCAACTTAGACATCCATACCGGGACAACATAGACAACAGATAATGGACTCCTCTTTTAATTCTTAAGCATTCAACAACAAATAATATTCTCATAAGAGATTGAGGTTGTATGTCCAAACTGAAACTTCCACCATGATACATGGCTTTTTTTTTTTTGAGGGTGAAACAGTGGGGTAAAACCCCACTGCAATTTTTATTATAAAAAGCAAAAAAGTACAAGGTTACAAAAGAAAAGAAGAAGAAGAAGAAAAAGAAAAAGAAAAGAAAAAGAAAAGAGCAAGCTGTACAAGTAGTACAGAATGCTTACACTAAAGAGCTAAGAAAGAAATCGAGCCAAGCTTTGTATGCCTCAGATCTTTTTTTCTTCATTCTGAAAGAGAGTAAGATGAGCTCTTGTTTGAAAACTGTCTTCCAGGCACTTAAAGAGGGGTCTGATCTTCAAAAATCTTCCTGTTTCTAATAATCCAAATGGCCCATGCTGCCAGGATAATGATCTCCACAGCAAAAGGCAGGGATAAATGATCTTTAATCTCATAGAAAGCTTCCAGGACTGAGTGCTGATTCAGAACTTGGGGGCAAATCATAGCCCAACAAGACTGAGCAAAAGGGCAACTCCAGAAGAGATGTGCCAAGGTTTCTTCTTGGTTACATTGTAATGTTGCACAGTTGAAGGATGGAAGATGACAATTCTTTCTCTTAAGAAGATTCCTTGTATTTAGTCTGTCATGTAGAAGGAGCCAGAAAAAGAACTTGTGTTTGGGTTGACAAGAGGACTCCCAAATCCAAGAGAAGAATTTTGGTGTATGTTGTTCTCCAATCATTAATTTATAAGCCTTTGTTGTTGAGAACTTATCTGATCCCCAAATGTAAGTCCAAGAATCATGTCGAGAATGGTCCATCTCAGCTTGCACATTTTCACATAAGGATTCCAACTGCTCAAATTCATCAAAAGCTTGTTGAGAAAGGGGAAGATGGAAGAGATCCTGTAGGTACTCCATGTGAATAACTTTACTCACAGAAATATCAGCTTTCTTGGTAAAGGAAAAAAGATGTGGGAATTTGTGGTGCAAGCATGAGTCCCCCCAGAGATCAGTCCAAAAAAACACAGTCTTGCCATTCCCAACATTACATCTTGCCATAGATTTATAGGTGTCAATGAGTTTAAGATGTGTTTTCCACCAGAAGGATCCTTCAACTCTAATTCCAGGGAGTCTATCTTCAGTATAGTAGGTATCTCTTACAAGGTGTACCCAAGGAATATCAGAGTTATTGTAGAATTTGTCCAGATTCTTGAGCAGAAGAGCTTTATTTTGGATATTAAGATTAAGAACTCCCAAACCACCTTGTTCTTTGGGTCTGCAAACTTTCTTCCAAGATACCAGAGCACTTCCTTTTGCTTGCACATCTGCAGTCTTTTTCCTCCACAGGCAATGCCTCATATATTTAATCACTTGATCTTTAATTGTGACAGGGACATCCAGACAGCACATGAAAAAAATGGGCAGAGATGCAAGCACAGACTTGACCATCTGTAATTTTCCTCCATAATTCAGGAAGTCTGCAATCCCACCCAGCCTAGTTTGCACTCTTTGTACAATTGGTAGGAAATGTTCCAGAGATGGTTTTGAGATACTGAGTGGGAGGCCCAAATAGGTGAAGGGTAAAGATCCCGCTTTACAATTTAGAGTGGCAGCAAAATGGGCCAGTCTATCTGGGGACATATTGATTGGCATCATGCTAGATTTCTGATAATTAACTTTGAGACCAGTTGATATTGCAAAAGATTGCAAGATTGATTTTAAGCATAACAATTGTGTAGCATCTGCCTTCATGATCAAAAGTGTGTCATCAGCATACTGAATCACAGGGAAATCTGGGCATGGTGTGCAGGGAATTGGTTTAGAAAGGAGATTGAGGGTCATAGCTTTGTTTAGCACAGATGTAGAAAATCAGCTGCAAGGACAAAGAGCAATGGTGATAAAGGATCTCCCTGCCTCACACCTCTTCTGCAGTAAAATTTCTTTCCAGGAACACCATTTAGCATGACAGCAGATGTCCCAGAACTAAGAATCATAGCAATCCAGCTTATCCACTTATCTCCAAAACCTTTAGCCTTAAGGATTTTTAATATTGTTGCATGCTCAATTTTGTCAAAGGCTTTTTCAAAATCTAGCTTTAGAATAAGAATCTCTTCTTTTGAGTTGTGACATTGAAAGAGATATTCAAATGCCCATCCTAGGCAATCCTGAATGGATCTTTTCTTCAGGAAGCCATATTGATTTTTATGTACCAAGGTGAGAATGATACTTTGCAATCTATTGGCCAGTAGCTTGGTGATGATTTTGAGGACACAATTAAGCAGAGAGATAGGCCTAAAGTCCCCAGGTGTACTTGGATTATCAACTTTTGGAACCAGAGTAATAAAGGAAGAATTTATACTTTCAAGGTTAATCTTCCCAGCATGAAAATCTCTTATCAGTTGCTTGACATCAGGAGCAATAATAGACCAGCAGAGTTTGACAAATTCATTATTGAAGCCATCAGGCCCAGGTGATTTCTCATTTGGAAGGAGCTTAACCACTTCTTCAATTTCCTTATCAGAGAAAGGAGCTTGTAGCATCAGATTCATTTCTTCAGAGATGTTTGAGTCAAGAATTGTGTCAAGGTTAAATTGCATCTCTGGGTGGTCAGACTGCCCCATTCTATCTTTGAAGGCTTTCCATAAAATAGCAGCTTTTCCTTCATGATCAGAGACTTCAACTTGGTCTGAGTTCTGTAGCATTGCAATGTAATTATGCCTGTAATTAATAGTGGCCTTTGTATGGAAGAACCTGGTGTTTGCATCACCCAATTTGACCCATTTAATTTTCCCTCTTTGCTTCCAATAAGAGTTTTGGTTCTGAAGGAGGGTTATGAGGTGTGTTTTGAGAGTGTCTCTCAGATCCCATTCAGATAAGGATAAAGTTCTAAATTCCTCCAGCTGATCAATGAGTGAAATGACTTCATTAACTTTCTCAATAAGATGTTTTAAGCAGGGTAAGATTTTTTGCCCAAAGCTTGAGACTTCTTCTTAAGTTTTTGAATTTTGCATTTATCATTTTAGCACTGTCGTATGGCCCACAGGAATGTTCCAGGCATTTTGGACAATTTGCTTGAATTCACTGTGTTGCATCCAATGGTTTTCAATCCTAAAAACTTTTGCCTTGGGAATCTTTGTATTGAAAACAACCACACAGGGAACATGGTCAGAGGTGGGCCTCACAAGGGGATAGGCAAAAGAGGCTGGGTAAGAAATAGTCCATGAGGGTGAGGTAAAAACCCAGTCCAGTTTTTCGAGAAGAGGATCTTTTTGCATGTTACTCCAAGTAAATTTCCTCCCCTTTAAGGGTAATTCAATAATACCCAAATTACTAATAGCTTCATTGAACAAAAGCATATCATTTAAGTCCCCACCAGGCTTGTTTCTATCTGAGGGACTTCTGATGAAGTTAAAGTCACCCATAATGAGCCAATCAGTGTCTTGGGGCATGTCAATGTTGGCAAACCAGTCTAAAAAAGTAGCTTTCTTATCTGCTTGACATGGCCCATAAATATTTGTAAGAATCCAAGAATCATTGGAAAGGTTGCTTTTGAATTTAACAGAGAGAGAGAACTCATTGTGAAAATCTAAGTCCCCACTAAAGAGAGATCCATTCCAAATAATAATCAAGCCACCAGAGGCCCCCACTGAAGGAACAAATTCAAACTTATTAAATTTCTTGGGACAAAATTTCCTGATGTAGGCCAAGTCAAAGGACTCTCTTTTAGTTTCTTGGAGACAAATAATATCACATCCAGATTCCTCAATTTTGCTAGAGAGAGCCAACCATTTCTTTTCTGAATTAATACCTCTCAGGTTCCAGTTCATAATTTTCCAAGATTTGCAATTATCCATAGACAACAAAAGGATTTTTGTTTAACCAGCCCACAGCAAAAGATACTGTAGGCATCCAACAGAAAAGGACTAAAGTCATTACACCACAGATAGCAAAGCCACCTAACATGTTCACATAAATTTGGTACATACTGACAAAAGCAAGGTGCAACAGGTTCATAAGGTGCAAAGAAGGCAACCATGCCCCAAAACCAAAAGCATAACAGGAGCTCATCATTGGAGACTAATTGGGGTTCTTCTTTTTAGCCAACTGTTCAATGGCAGCAGGCTTACTCTTCCCTTTCTTTTCAATTGGCTTGGCCTTTGAGCAAGTGGAGGTACTGCTTGAGGTACTGCTTGATATCTTCTGGCCAATTACTCCTGGTGGCACCATGATTTTGTTATCTCCAACAGCAGCCTTGCGTTTCTTCAGTATATTCTTATCTACAGTTTCTTCAGACACCTTGCAAAAGGATATTGCCAAGTTCTTTACCACTTTAGTATTAATCAAAGGTGGAGCAGCATTACAGGTGAGGCATTGTTTATCTGAACAGGTGGCATGGTTTTTATATCCATCATTTAGAAGCACAAGCCTGGGACTTCTCCTTACCTCAGACTCTACCAGAGCACCCTTGCCTTCCCTTCTTTTCCTTTTAGGGGTTGATGGCAAAGCTTCCTTGGGTGTAGGAGGAGAATCCTTCCTCCTGAACAGACATGGTGATGCAAACAGGTGCCTTAGTAGAAACACATGAATCTGGGATAGCAAATTTTATAGAATCTTCTGTGCTAACAGGTTCTTTAAGAATCTCCCAAAGTTGTGATGAAAGAAAGTGTTTTGTCCAATCAAATTTCTCTGGAGTCAAAAGCATAAGGGTAACAAAATTAAACCAACTCACAGGAATATCCACAATAGCCTTGTTTGATTTCCTATCAGCATGCAAGTGAGGTGCAAAGAACTTCTCCCAAAGAAGTAGCCCTGTTGTTGACATTTTCCTTGTCAGATCATGTTCCTCAGGTATGGGGAGAAAATGTGTTTGAACTCTTCCTAGAGTCAGCTGCAAATGGGCTTCATTAGGGGGAACCATCTGCACATTATCTGGTAGGAAGAGGCTGTCTTCTATGAGCTGTGTTCCCTGTGATTCAGAGTTTCCCAAGGAAGTGCCACAGTTTCCAGGCTGAGCAGAGCTTTCTTCATTTTCTTCCTCAACAGGATAAGCTTGTATAATGTTTGACAGACCCTCACCCAAAGGCTGTTCAAGGTGTGGAGAGCTTATGTTGGGTAAAGCAGCAGCTGATAGAATCTCATTTTCTGCAGTTCCTTGAAAAGAAGTACCTTCAGAGCTAGAGGAGGATATCTGCACATAACTTGTTGCATCAAGAATAGGAGGTCCATGATCTTCAGCATCCATATCTACTTCCTCTTGCAGTACAGGTAACTGATTGTTTAGAGCAACTTGCTGTTCCACTTCCATGGGTTGAGGGTTATCTTGGACTGGACCCAAAGCCCAATGGCCCCACCCATCAGCATTATCTTCATCATTTTGCACAGGTGGTTGTGGTGGACCAGGTTGCACTAGTGGAACAGGTAGAGCATGCCCTGGCATAGGATGGGGGTCCACCCCTTCATCAGGCACAGGTTCTTCATCTGGTGGCCCACCACCAAGTAGGTTCTGTTGCAGTACTTCAACAAGAAAGGTCCAGGATTGTGCCTCTGGCCTTGAGCTTTCAGTCATTCTGATACTCCTAGGGATATCCTGTAGGTCAGTAACCCTCACCTTAACAAGAACTCTTCCTTTCTGTTTGGGTCCCTTTCCCACAGCAGCAGAGAGCCAATATCAGAGAAGAAGCATTCAAATCTTCAGTTTGCATGTGATCTAGAGGAGGGCCAACTAGCAGTAGCCAGACATCTCTATTGAAGGTAACCCCTCTCCAGTTAATTCCCTCATCATGGTTCACAAAGGAAATAGTAACATCACCAAATTGATTGGGGCTAGAAGAGATCAATCTATCCTTGTCACTGACATTTCTGAACTGAACATAAGCCGCCCCAAAAGGGCAAGATTGCAAAGCCACAAAACCAACTCTAGCAACCTCAGTTAGGTATTCTCCTAGAACATCCCTGACATTATCGAAAGGCACCAAACCTTCTGGGAAAGGATGGATGGTGGCGATGGCGTATTGCTCGTGCTCCTTTGGTCGACGCGGCACCACCACCCTTTTGACCGCTAGCCTTCCTTCAATGTGTTGAATCTGGTATCCTTGAGGAACAAAGGGCCTGGGGTCGATGGGGATGTTCGCCATTGCCGGAGACCAAGCCTCCGATGGCTCGGCGGTGGGGAACTGTAGCAGCGGTTGCGGAGAGAGCGAGGGTGGTGAATGCGAGGAGCGAGAGAAGCGAGAGGATATTTTTTCCCTAGAGAGGAAACCCACCAAATCGCTAAAAGAGGAAGCCTCCTGAATCAAAGGCGCCGGCCCATGGGCCTTAAACTAGGTAAGGTAATTGTCATTTGGCCATTTAATGGGTTTGAATGCGGGAATTTGAAGAAAGGAAGGAGGCCCGGTAAAGCAGCGTGAATTGAGGGGCGATTAGGAGGAAGGCTTTGATTAGGGAGATCTCCCGCCGAAGGGGTAGCCGTTTGCATGGGAGAGGAAATCTCGGAGTGTCCACGAGGGTATTGCATGCGTTTAAACACTGACAAACGCTGAAAATTGGATGAAGAACTTTTTTTCCTTTTTACCACATGCCATTCTGAATCAGATTCTTTGTAAAAATTTCTCTCCTCAACGAGCCAATTTGGGCCACCATTACCCCAGAGATTAAAGAAAATTTCAAACATCGGAGTGCACACTTTTTTCATATTGTAAATCTCAAACCCAACAGGAGTTGATGCCACTGAGAATTGAAAGGATCTATCTCTAAGATGCTTGACTCTGAAAGAAGAAGCAAAGCCCCCAAAACAAGATTGAAGAACAATGGCTACCGTGTGTACATCGAGTTTAAAGGTGGCCCTCCCAAAAGAGACTACGAGCGGAAAAGCTCTTCTAAGAGAACCATTAGTAAGAGTAATTGGGTGACCAAACTTGTTTTTGCACTCTGCTTGAAATGAAATTCCAAAAGAGAAATCCAAGGCAGGAACATGAGTAGTACCTTGAGACATATTGTTCTTCTGTTGATTGATAGGTTCCGATGATGATGATGATCTCAAAAGGTCCACACCTAGAGGCAGAGAATCTGAAATAATACGTTCACCCACAACAAGAGTGTGGGATTGGAGATCCAGAATCAACCCTTAATGAACTCTTTCATTTTCCAAAAGAAATCTTGCATCCAAAACTTGCTCATCAGTATTGAGAAGAACCAATCTCTTAGCATGAGGTCTTAATATCAGAAATGCTTGAAAAGCCTTAGAACCATCTTGAAAAGAAGAGCATGATGCCCTCCAACGAACTAGAGGAGCATCTGGCAAAGAGGTGGGCTTAGGAGCCGCAGATGATTTAACCACTTGGGCAAAACTCCTTGATTTGTTAAACTCTTGGGACTTAGAGGGGCTTGAAACCACCTTGTGAGAGCATGGAAGAGAACCAATACATTCACCCACCAGAACAGAATGATCATTGATGTCCATAACAGAACCAATATTAATGTGCTCATCTTGGTGCAAGAATCTAGCAGAGATGATCTGCTCTTTAGGATCAACCAAAATAAGCCGATTTGCCAAAGGTTTAAGGAGAAGGAAACCAGATCTACCCATAGGTATTTTTACATCCATATTTCCCACGGGAGAGAAAGTTACCCTCCATCTCAAAGGCGGGGTTCCGAAAATGAAGAAAACCCAGGCGGGGAGAGAAGGCAATCTTGCACAAAAACCAGTTAGGATGGGAATCTAATTGAGGATCCAGGGTAGAAAACCTCCCCCTCATTAAGAGATTTACCAACCAAAGGAGAATCCTTGTTATTGACCAGAGCCAACCAATTATTCGGCCAGAGATGTAGAAAACCAGATGCCTTGTGACAAGATCCATTTTCCAAAACAGATTCAAAAGAAACTTTCCAACGGCCAAGGGGGGAAGGGGGGGGGAGCCATGAGAGAGATCACCTTGGAGGACCACAAGAGAAGATCAGATCAGCTTGGGGAGATCACCGGAGGACAGGAGGAACGCCGGAGGGGGTGGTGGAGGTGCTCTTCGGCATCTTGATTTTCTCCTACCAGCCGGTGGCTAGCCGATAAAGAATGACCCTTCACATGGCTTTAGTTAGCGGCCCAATGTTCTTCTCTAACATATGCATACTCAAACCATTTGATCATGAAATCGCACTTACTTCAGACAAGACGAACATGCATAGCATCTCACATGATATCCAACAAAGGTAAAAAGTTGATGGCGTCCCCAGAAACATGGTTACCGCTCAACAAGCAACTTATAAGAATTAAGACACATAACTACATATTCATCACCACAATAGTTTTTAAGCTATTTGTCCCATGAGCTATATATTGCAAAGATAAAGGAATGAAATTTTAAAGGTAGCACTCAAGTAATTTACTTTGGAATGGCAGAAAAATACCACATAGTAGGTAGATATGGTGGACACAAATGGCATGGGTTTTGGCTCAAGGTGTTTGGATGCACGAGAAGCATTTCCTCTCAGTACAAGGTTTGGGCTAGCAAGGTTGTTCGAAGCAAACACAAGTATGAACAGGTACAACAAAACTTACACAAGAACATATTGCAAGCATTATAAGACTCTACACTGTCTTCCTTGTTGTTCAAACACTTTACCAGAAAATATCTAGACTTAGAGAGACCAATCATGCAAACCAAATTTTAACAAGCTCTACGTAGTTCTTCATTAATAGATTAAACTACATGATGCAAGAGCTTAAACATGATCTATGAGAGCTCAAACAATTGCCAAATTTCCAAACCATATGCAGCATTTTCCGATTCCAACCAAATAGCAATTTAACGAAGCAATTTCAGCCTTCGCCATGAACATTAAAGCACAATTAAGAACACAAGTGTTCCATATGAAAAAGCGGAGCGTAATATCTCCAATATAAGGATGGTGGGATCCAACTTTATTCAAACCAAAACAAAAATAAAAGCAAACCGACGCTCCAAGTAAAGAACATAAGATGTGATGGAATAAAAATATATAGTTTCACTAGAAGTGACCTGATAAGTTGTCGATGAAGAAGGGGATGCCTTGGGCATCCCCAAGCTTAGATGCTTGAGTCTTCTTAAAATATGCAGGGATGAACCACCGGGGCATCCCAAAGCTTAGACCTTTCACTCTTCTTGATCATAATATATCATCCTCTTCTCTTGACCCTTGAAACCTTCCTCCACACCAAACTTCAAGCAAACTCATTAGAGGGTTAGTGCATAATAAAAAATTCACATATTCAGAGGTGACACAATCATTCTTAACACTTCTGGACATTGCACAAAGCTTCTGAAAGTTAATGGAACAAAGAAACTCATTCAACATAGCAAAAGCGGCAATGCGAAATAAAAAACAGAATCTGTCAAAATAGAACAGTCCGTAAAGACGAATTTTGCAGGGGCACTTAACTTGCTCAAACGGAAAAACTCAAAACTAATGAAAGTTGCGTACATATCTGAGGATCATGCACGTAAATTTGCATATTTTTTGGACTCTTCTACAGCGAGTTCTGCGCGAATTCGTGACAGACAGCAATGCTGTTTCTGCGCAGCAATCCAAATCTAGCATCAACTTTACCATAGAGACTTTACTTGGCAAAAAAACATGATAAGGAGAGGTTGCTACAGTAGTGAACAACTTCCAAGACTCAACAATACAGTAATAAAATAAAACATGGGTTATCTCCCAAGAAGTGCTTTTTTAACGCCTTTCAGCTAGGCGCGGAAAGTGCAAATCAAGTATTGTCTAGAGAAGAAACATCAACATCATAATTTTTCTTACAAGCACAACTTGTTGCAGAGGGTACCTTAGATGCTCCATTATCTAACTTTTCTATGGTGGTGCTAGGGGTTTTATCAATTTTAGGCCTATAATAATTCTTTGGTTTAGGCACCTTAGAGGCATACATGAATTTTTGCTCTTTACCCACATAAGCTTTCTCCTTAAACTTAAGAGAAGAAAAAGTTGAACCCAAGGTTCCCATAGCCTTTTCAAGTTCACCAATCCTATTGATTTGATTATCATGAACAACACAAGTTTCTAGGACACCAATTCTTTCATCAATTCCTCCTAGGGATTTATCAAGTTTATCAGTATTATCAAGTAGCATTCCCAATTTAGTTTCAACACTTGGAAAATTTTTCTCTATGGTTTCCAATTTTTTCATAACATCCTCAAGAGAGATTTCAATTTTAACTTCATTAACAGGTGGTATTCCAACTAGACTCTCAATGATGCAACTAGCTTCTAAAGCAGGAGTACCTAGGAAATTACCTCCCGAAAGAGTATCAAGAACATACCTATTCCAGCTAGATAGGCCAACATAAAAGTTCCTAAGAAGGATAATAGTGTGATACGTCTCCAACGTATCGATAATTTCTTATGTTCCATGCTACATTATTGATGATATCTACATGTTTTACACACATTATATGTCGTATTTACGCATTTTCTGGAACTAACCTATTAACAAGATGCCGAAGAGCCAGTTGCTGTTTTCTGCTGTTTTTGGTTTCAGAAATCCTAGTAAGGAAATATTCTCGGAATTGGACGAAATCAACGCCCAGGTTCCTATTTTGCCCGGAAGCATCCAGAACACCCGAGAGCCGCCAGAGAGGGGCCACGTGGGCCCACACATGGTGGTGGCGCGGCCGCCTGGCCGCGCGCCGCCCTGTCTGGCCCCACCGGACCCCTCCGAGGCTGCCCTTTCGCCTACTTAAAGCCTCCGTCGCGAAACTCCCAGTCGAGAGCCACGATACGGAAAACCTTCCGGAGACGCCGCCGCCGCGAATCCCATCTTGGGGGATTCGGGAGATCGCCTCCGGCACCCTGGGAGAGGGGAATCATCTCCGGAGGACTCTTCATCGCCATGATCGCCTCCGGAGTGATGAGTGAGTAGTTCACCCTTGGACTATGGGTCCATAGCAGTAGCTAGATGGTCGTCTTCTCCTAATTGTGCTTCATTGTTGGATCTTGTGAGCTGCCTAACATGATCAAGATCATCTATCTGTAATTCTATATGTTGTGTTTGTCGGGATCCGATGGATAGAGAATACTATGTTATGGTGATTATCAATCTATTACTTATGTGTTGTTTATGATCTTGCATGCTCTCCGTTATTAGTAGAGGCTCTGGCCAAGTTTTTACTCTTAACTCCAAGAGGGAGTATTTATGCTCGATAGTGGGTTCATGCCTTCATTGATACCTGGGACAGTGACAGAAAGTTCTAAGGTTGTGATGTGCTGTTGCCACTAGGGATAAAACATTGCTTCTATGTCTAAGGATGTAGTTGTCGATTACATTACGCACCATACTTAATGCAATTGTCTGTTGCTTTGCAACTTAATACTGAATGGGGTTCGGATGATAACCTGAAGGTGGACTTTTTAGGCATAGATGCAGTTGGATGGCGGTCTATGTACTTTGTCGTAATGCCCAATTAAATCTCACTATATTTATCATATCATGTATATGCATTGTTATGCCCTTTTCTATTTGTCAATTGCCCGACTGTAATTTGTTCACCCAACATGCTTTAATCTTATGGGAGAGACACCTCTAGTGAACTGTGGACCCCGGTCCTATTCTTTACATCGCATACAATCTACTGCAATACTTGTTTTACTGTTTTCTTGCAAACAATCATCTTCCACACAATACGGTTAATCCTTTGTTACAGCAAGCCGGTGAGATTGACAACCTCACTGTTTCGTTGGGGCAAAGTACTTTGGTTGTGTTGTGCAGGTTCCACGTTGGCGCCGGAATCCCTGGTGTTGCGCCGCACTACATTTCACCACCATCAACTTTCAACGTGCTTCTTGGCTCCTACTGGTTCGATAACCTTGGTTTCATACTGAGGGAAACTTGCTTCTATTGTTGGAGATATGCCCAAGAGGCAATAATAAATGGTTATTATATATCTTTGTGTTTATGATAATGTTTACATACCATGCTATAATTGTATTAACCGAAACATTGATACATGTGTGATATGTAGACAAACAAGAAGTCCCTAGTATGCCTCTTAAACTAGCTTGTTGATTAATGGATGATTAGTTTCATAATCATGAACATTGGATGTTATTAATAACAAGGTTATGTCATTGTATGAATGATGTAATGGACACACCCAATTAAGCGTAGCATAAGATCTCGTCATTAAGTTATTTGCTATAAGCTTTCGATACATAGTTACCTAGTCCTTATGACCATGAGATCATGTAAATCACTTATACCGGAAAGGTACTTTGATTACATCAAACGCCACTGCGTAAATGGGTGGTTATAAAGGTGGGATTAAGTATCCGGAAAGTATGAGTTGAGGCATATGGATCAACAGTGGGATTTGTCCATCCCGATGACGGATAGATATACTCTGGGCCCTCTCGGTGGAATGTCGTCTAATGTCTTGCAAGCATATGAATAAGTTCATAAGAGACCACATACCACGGTACGAGTAAAGAGTACTTGTCAGGAGACGAGGTTGAACAAGGTATAGAGTGATACCGAAGATCAAACCTCGGACAAGTAAAATATCGCGAGACAAAGGGAATTGGTATTGTATGTGAATGGTTCATTCGATCACTAAAGTCATCGTTGAATATGTGGGAGCCATTATGGATCTCCAGATCCCGCTATTGGTTATTGGTCGGAGTGAGTACTCAACCATGTCCGCATAGTTCACGAACCGTAGGGTGACACACTTAAAGTTGGATGTTGAAATGGTAGTACTTGAATATGGAATGGAGTTCGAATATTTGTTCGGAGTCCCGGATGAGATCCCGGACATCACGAGGAGTTCCGGAATGGTCCGGAGAATAAGATTCATATATAGGAAGTCATATTCCAAGTTTGGAAATGATCCGGTGCATTTATGGCAGGTTCTAGAAGGTTCTAGAAAAGTCCGGAAGAAACGCACTATGGAAGGTGGAGTCCCGGAAGGACTCCACAAGCTTGGCCAGCCAAACCCTAGAGGGGAAAGTCCAAGGTGGACTTCCCCCCAAGGTGGCCGGCCACCCCCCTCATGGAAAGGTGGGAGTCCCACTTGAGTGGGACTCCCTCCTTGAGTAGGTTTCCCACATATGGGAGGTTTTAGTGTTGGGGTCTTATTCGAAGACTTGGACTAGAACTCTTGGGGCTTCCACCTATATAATGAGGGGCATAGAGAGGGGGCTGGCCACTTCAAGCCTCAGCCTTGGCCGCACCCCTTAGAGGGCCGGCGCCCAACCCCCTCTCTCCCCAAACCCTAGCGGTCTCTCTCCTCCACCACATCCCGCACGCTTAAGCGAAGCTCCGCCGGATTTCTCCACCACCACCGACACCACGCCGTCGTGCTGTCGGATTCAAGAGGAGCTACTACTTCCGCTGCCCGCTGGAACGGGAGGTGGACGTCGTCTTCATCAACAACCGAACGTGTGACCGAGTACGGAGGTGCTGCCCGTTCGTGGCGCCGGAACCGATCGTGATCAAGATCTTCTACGCGCTTTTGCAAGCGGCAAGTGATCGTCTACCGCAGCAATAAGAGCCTACTCTTATAGGCTTTGGAATCTCTTCAAGGGTTAGTCTTGATCATCCCCTCGTTGCTACCGTCTTCTAGATTGCATCTTGGCTTGGATTGCGTGTTCGCCGTAGGAAAATTTTTGTTTTCTATGCTACGTTCTCCTACAGTGGTATCAGAGCCGTGTCTATGCATAGATGGTTGCACGAGTAGAACACAATGGTTTGTGGGCGTTGATGCTCTTGTTATCTTTAGTTGAGTACTTTGCATCTTTGTGGCATAGTGGGATGAAGCGGCTCGGGCTAACTTTACATGACCGCGTTCATGAGATTTGCTCCACGCTTGACATGCAACTTGTATTGCATAAGTGGCTTTGCGGGTGTCTGTCTCTCCTACTATAGTGAAGATTCAATTTACTCTTCTATTGAAAACACTAGTATCACCGTTGTGGTTCATGTTCGTAGGTAGATTGGATCTTACTCGAAAACCCTAAACCACGTAAAATATGCAAACCAAATTAGAGAACGTCTAACTTGTTTTTGCAGGGTTTGGTGATGTGATATGGCCATAATGTGATGATGAATATGTATGAGATGATCATTATTGTATTGTGGCAACCGGCAGGAGCCTTATGGTTGTCTTTAAATTTCATGTTGAGTAGTATTTCAAAGTAGTTGTAATAGTTGCTACATGGAGGACGATCATGAAGACGGCGCCATTGACCTTGGTGCTTCGCCGACGATGATGGAGATCATGCCCGTTGATGATGGAGATCATGTCCACGCTTTGGAGATCAAGATCAAAGGCGCAAAGACAAAAGGGCCATATCATATCACATATGAACTGCATGTGATGTTAATCCTTTTATGCATCTTATTTTGCTTAGATCGCGACGGTAGCATTATAAGATGATCCCTCTCACTAAAATCTCAAGATAATAAAGTGTTCATCCTTAGTAGCACCGTTATCAAGTCTTGTCGTTTCGAAGCATCTCGTGATGATCGGGTGTGATAGATTCAATAAGTACATACAACGGGTGCAAGACAGTTTTGCACATGCGGATACTAAGGTGGCCTTGACGAGCCTAGCATGTACAGACATGGTCTCGGAACACGTGATACCGAAAGGTAGAGCATGAATCATATGATTGATATGATGAACACTTTGAGTGTTCGCCATTGAAATCACACCTTTTCTCGTGATGATCGGGTTTAGGTGCGGTAGATTTGGTTCGTGTGATCACTAAGACAATGCGAGGGATATTGTTTTGAGTGGGAGTTCACCTAGTGTTTTAATTATATTGAATTAAAATTTTGAACTCAATTTATCATAAACATAGTCTGAGTAGTATTTTGAATTAATTTTGTAGTATTGGCATCCGTTTACTACTATGCGCTAGTCTTGTTATTGAGATAGAAATACTGTTAAAATCTGATAAGAAACTTTACGGATTAGTACCGTATTGTTAAAGAATCAAGAATTGATTAAGTCCTATTGCAAACTTTTAGTGAAACTCACTTTGTTGATTCAGAGAGCTATGGTTTCAATTAGTACCTAAAGTTATCTTGTCTCCGTGAAACTTGAAGTTCAAATCTGTTTGAAAAGTAAGGAGCTGAAAATTTAGTTTTCAGAAATAATCAAGGTATAAGATATATGTGATATCTAAGACCTTATTGCAAGATGATAGAATATAATTTGGTGAGACTACATAAACTCATAAGTTTTATGGGAATGTATGAAGGTTGAAGACGCCAGGCGTCACAATCCTCCAACTATTGGAGCACTAACGATATTCGCATATCCATGAAGTTATCATCCTTAGTATGCACCGTTGCTAAGACTCGTCGTATCGAAGCATCACGTGATGATCGGGTGTTATAGATTCTACGTGTGCTTACAATGGGTGCAAGCCAGATTTGCACATGCGAATACTAAGGTTAAACTTTATGAGCCTAGCATGTACAGACATGGTCTCAAAAAGTTGTCATGAATTGATGGATAAAATTATGAGTGAAATTGTTCATCATAGTTACTAATAAGTGAAATCTAGAACACTTGTCATATGATGATCAACTTCAAAATAATAACCTCAAGGTTATTGGTATTAGACCAACAAACCTAGAAGTTATTAATGTTGAAGTGTTTTTCTGAATAATGAGGAAAGCTAAAAGAAAAACTGCAAAAGATATTTTGGCAGAAAGAAAGAAAAGACTAGAAAGTCTAGCTCAGGTGTATATAAATGATATACATGTTATGGTTGTATTCCTAGTTAAGTCACATAATGAAATTCTTGGGTATTAGTACCATATTGGTTGGTATGAAGTGTCATACAAAACAACGCAATACAAGAATACAATGGCCTAAGTGACTGACAAGGAATATGATAGGAATGCACGTCTGGAACAAAAATAAAGTGTTATTATGTTCATCGTTGGCATTCTATCTAGCCCTTAGAATTTATAATAAAGAACTTAATAATTGTTATTTTGCTCTGGTCAAATAAAAACAATGAGTTGTTCAAATTATGACATTACTCCATGTATGATGGATAAGTTATTATAAATCTTAATGGTGAAACACACATACATAACACTGACGCTAAAATGCCATAAGGCAAATGATTTGAATTCCACTTATTTGTGGAACCGCCATTTAGGTCATGTTAGAAAGGAACGCATGAAGGAACTCCATGCAAATGGATTTTTGGAGTCATTTGATTTTTGAATCGTTTGGCGTTTGCAAATCTTTTCTAAAGAGAATGACTAAAATACCGTTCATAGGCCAAGAGTTGAAACGGGCAACTAACTTAGTGGAAATATACATGATGATGTATGTAGTTCACTGGGCATAGTTGTGTGCGGGAGATTCTTCTACTTCATGAAAACTTCCAACAATGAATTGAGTATAAATGTGGATATATTCAATAAGAAAGAAGTTTGAAACATTTGAATAGATTCAAATAAAATTCAGCATGAAGTGGAAATCATCGTAATAGAAAAGTCAAATATCTATGATTGGATCATGGTAGAAATATTTGAATTACGAGTTTTAGCGAACATCTAAGAGAGTTATGAAGTTGTTCTACAACTCACGTTTCTTGGAGTATCATAGTGATGATGGAGTATCCGAGAGATGTATCCAAACCTTGTTGGATCAATGATGAGATAAAATATTGATGCCATTATATTTTTGTGGATTATGCTTTAGTGACTACCGCTTTTACACTGAATAGAGCATCATCATGATCCGTTGAAATGACACCATACGAGTTATGGTATGGGTATAAACCCTAATAGTCTTTCTTTAAATTTTGGTCTAAGAGTTTACAACCAAAATCGGATGAATGTCTTTGTTGGTTATCCCAGAGAATTAATTGGGAATTCTTCCCACGAGACAAAGACAAAAGTGTTTGTCAATGTTTCTTATTTCCGAGAAATTGTTTCTAGTGAAGTATTTGAGTGGGAGGACAATATAATTTGATAAGGTTTATGAACCTGAGCATAATGATCAGAGTAGCGCAACATCGGAATTTGTTTCGGAAGCAGCCACGACGATCATGGCTCCCATGACTACAAAGTGTTTTAGCCATGGAGATCGAAGTACATATTGAACCTTGTAGGTATGGTTTACTTTGTGATCAAATAAATGATTTGTGAACAAAGGATTGATTTTGAATAATGATAAACCAACTACAAACAAAGAAGTTATGATGGGCCCTGACTCCGTTAAAATGGCTATACGCCATGAAATCCAAGATAGATGAATACTTTTTGAAAGTAAATGGATCTATAAAATTGATGAACTTGGATGGAATATCCTTGAATAAGCTCGACTTGTCGAAAAGTTGTTTACGACAAAGTTCAAAGAGTTGACTACGATAAGATTAGATCTTCCGTAGTAATGCTTATAGTCTATGTGGATTATTCTAGTAATCGCTACATATTTCTTTCATGAGATATGATAGTAGGATGGCAAAATACATTGCTTAACAGAAGTGTGTATTAAAGGTGTATACAAGATACAACCAAGAGTTTTGCTGGTCCGTGGAATACTAGATAGGTATACGAACTTCAATTGGATGAAGTAAGTATCACGGAGTTAGAATCTTCACCAGATGAAATAGTCAAAGAGTTTTTGATTTCATCAGAGACGATGAAGAGGCTTGCATTTGCAAGAAATTAAGTGGGAGCGCTAAGACACATTTATAATACTTTATGTAGGTGACATATAGTTGGTTATAAATGATGTAATTATATACTTGATTAAAAGGTTTCATTGAGAATTAACTTCAATGAAAGGATATGGACTAAAACAAATTTAGTGTCAAGATCTATGAAGATAGATTGAAACACATAAATAAGTTTAAGTCAAAGTACATATGATGGATATTGAAGTAGTTCAATATAGAAATATTAAGAAAATGTTCTT
The DNA here is from genome assembly GCA_030979885.1 of Lolium multiflorum. NCBI lineage: Eukaryota > Viridiplantae > Streptophyta > Magnoliopsida > Poales > Poaceae > Lolium > Lolium multiflorum. Next base: position 207,071,462 of record CM061753.1, on the reverse strand, counting down.
GTCATGTGAAGGTTTAACAAGACTTGAGTGTATCTGACACTCAATGAGTAAAAACACATGAGTGATTATAGATCACGAATAACATGTACACAATCAGATATCATGTGCTATAAAGTGTTATGAGCATATACCAGAATGATTCATATGATGATCATTGAACGACAGTAAGAATATCCTTGAGTACTTTAGAAGAACTAAGGATATATATATATATATTTTTATATGAAGAAATGACAAACAAATCGCTGTAAGGTGTTACACCGATATTGGTTTTGTCACATATAAAATATAATTTCAAATCTCAAATTAGACTAAGTGTTGTTTAAAAGGTAGCACAATAAGCTAGAAGTTGTCTATACTAGATTTAGAAGAGTTCTAAATATTGTGATGGATTCTACAAAAGAAGGCAGAATATGTCATTGTTTTGACAATGACAAAGGATGTTAAGTCAGGAGGTTCTTTGAGAACTTGGTGTAGTTCCGACAAAGTCAGAACTTTGAAGCTATATTGTGTGTGACAATATTAGTGACATATTTCAGACCGCGGAATTAAGGTTCCACCAGAGGACTAAGCATATATGCCGACTCATTTGGAAAATGAGTGATGCGCTGAGACGCATATGAATTGCAAAATACATACGTTTCTGAGCATGTCAGAACCGTTGACTAAAACCTCTCCCGTGAGCAAAACATGATAAAGCACCAGAAGGCCAAGGTGTTATATCTTTACATATGTAAACTAGATTATTGACTCTAGTGCAAGTGGGAGACTGTTGGAGATATGCCCAAGAGGCAATAATAAATGGTTATTATATATCTTTGTGTTTATGATAATGTTTACATACCATGCTATAATTGTATTAACCGAAACATTGATACATGTGTGATATGTAGACAAACAAGAAGTCCCTAGTATGCCTCTTAAACTAGCTTGTTGATTAATGGATGATTAGTTTCATAATCATGAACATTGGATGTTATTAATAACAAGGTTATGTCATTGTATGAATGATGTAATGGACACACCCAATTAAGCGTAGCATAAGATCTCGTCATTAAGTTATTTGCTATAAGCTTTCGATACATAGTTACCTAGTCCTTATGACCATGAGATCATGTAAATCACTTATACCGGAAAGGTACTTTGATTACATCAAACGCCACTGCGTAAATGGGTGGTTATAAAGGTGGGATTAAGTATCCGGAAAGTATGAGTTGAGGCATATGGATCAACAGTGGGATTTGTCCATCCCGATGACGGATAGATATACTCTGGGCCCTCTCGGTGGAATGTCGTCTAATGTCTTGCAAGCATATGAATAAGTTCATAAGAGACCACATACCACGGTACGAGTAAAGAGTACTTGTCAGGAGACGAGGTTGAACAAGGTATAGAGTGATACCGAAGATCAAACCTCGGACAAGTAAAATATCGCGAGACAAAGGGAATTGGTATTGTATGTGAATGGTTCTTTCGATCACTAAAGTCATCGTTGAATATGTGGGAGCCATTATGGATCTCCAGATCCCGCTATTGGTTATTGGTCGGAGTGAGTACTCAACCATGTCCGCATAGTTCACGAACCGTAGGGTGACACACTTAAAGTTGGATGTTGAAATGGTAGTACTTGAATATGGAATGGAGTTCGAATATTTGTTCGGAGTCCCGGATGAGATCCCGGACATCACGAGGAGTTCCGGAATGGTCCGGAGAATAAGATTCATATATAGGAAGTCATATTCCAAGTTTGGAAATGATCCGGTGCATTTATGGCAGGTTCTAGAAGGTTCTAGAAAAGTCCGGAAGAAACGCACTATGGAAGGTGGAGTCCCGGAAGGACTCCACAAGCTTGGCCAGCCAAACCCTAGAGGGGAAAGTCCAAGGTGGACTTCCCCCCAAGGTGGCCGGCCACCCCCCTTCATGGAAAGGTGGGAGTCCCACTTGAGGTGGGAATCCCTCCTTGAGTAGGTTTCCCACATATGGGAGGTTTTAGTGTTGGGGTCTTATTCGAAGACTTGGACTAGAACTCTTGGGGCTTCCACCTATATAATGAGGGGCATAGAGAGGGGGCTGGCCACTTCAAGCCTCAGCCTTGGCCGCACCCCTTAGAGGGCCGGCGCCCAACCCCCTCTCTCCCCAAACCCTAGCGGTCTCTCTCCTCCACCACATCCCGCACGCTTAAGCGAAGCTCCGCCGGATTTCTCCACCACCACCGACACCACGCCGTCGTGCTGTCGGATTCAAGAGGAGCTACTACTTCCGCTGCCCGCTGGAACGGGGAGGTGGACGTCGTCTTCATCAACAACCGAACGTGTGACCGAGTACGGAGGTGCTGCCCGTTCGTGGCGCCGGAACCGATCGTGATCAAGATCTTCTACGCGCTTTTGCAAGCGGCAAGTGATCGTCTACCGCAGCAATAAGAGCCTACTCTTATAGGCTTTGGAATCTCTTCAAGGGTTAGTCTTGATCATCCCCTCGTTGCTACCGTCTTCTAGATTGCATCTTGGCTTGGATTGCGTGTTCGCCGTAGGAAAATTTTTGTTTTCTATGCTACGTTCTCCTACATCTATACGCATCATACCTTCCACTTGGGGTTCCCAACGGACGTGTGCATCTACGCGTATCAAGCTAAATTTCTGGCGCCGTTGCCGGGAGATCAAGACACGCTGCAAGGGAGTCTCCACTTCTCAATCTCTTTACTTTGTTTTTGTCTTGCTTTATTTTATTTACTACTTTGTTTGCTGCACCTAAACAAAACACAAAAAAATTAGTTGCTAGCTTTACTTTATTTACTGTCTTGCTCTCTATATCAAAAACACAAAAAAATTAGTCACTTGTCTTTGCTTAGTTTACTTTATTACTATTAAAATGAGTAATCCTGAAGTTGAAGTTCGTTCTTTTAAGCAACAAGGTGGAGAAAGTTTTAAAGATGCTTGGTACAGAATTAGTAATGCTCATCATAGGTGCATTAAGAAACACTCCACCACTATCCTTCTTAGGAACTTTTATGTTGGTTTATCTAGTTGGAATAGGTATGTTCTTGATACTCTTTCGGGAGGTAATTTCCTAGGTACTCCCGCTTTAGAAGCTAGTTGCATCATTGAGAGTCTAGTTGGAATACCACCTGTTAATGAAGTTAAAATTGAAATCTCTCTTGAGGATGTTATGAAAAAATTGGAAACCATAGAGAAATTTTTTCCAAGTATTGAAACTAAATTGGAAATGTTATTGGACAAAACTGATGAACTTGATAAATCCCTAGGAGGAATTGATGAAAGAATTAGTGTCCTAGGAACTTGTGTTGTCCATGATAATCAAACCAATAGGATTGATGAACTTGAAAAAGCTATGGGAACCTTGGGTTCAACCTTTTCTTCCCTCAAGTATAATGAGAAAGCTTATGTGGGTAAAGAGCAAAAATTCATGTATGCCTCTAAAGTGCCTAAACAAAAGAATTATTATAGGCCTAAAATTGCTAAAACCCCTAGCACCACCATAGAAAATCTAGATAATGGAGCACCTAAAGTACCCTCTGCAACAAGTTGTGTTTGCATGAAAAATAATAATGTTGATGCTTCTACTCTTGATGTTACTTGATTTGCACTTTCTGCGCCTAGCTGAAAGGCGTTAAAGAAAAGCGCTTATGGGAGACAACCCATGTTTTTACTACAGCACTTTGTTTTATATTTGAGTCTTGGAAGTTGTTACTACTGTAGCAACCTCTCCTTATCATGTTTTTGTGCCAAGTAAAGTTTCCATGTTAAAGTTGATGCTATATTTGGGATCGCTGCGCAGAAACAGCATTGCTGTCTGTCACGAATCTGGGCCTAAGTCTCTGTAGAAAATTCGAAAAAATCTGCCAATTTACGAGCGTGATCTTCAGATATGTACGCAACTTTCATTAGTTTTGAGTTTTTCCATTTGAGTAAGTCTGGTGCCATTTTAAAATTCGTCTTTACGAACTGTTCTGTTTTTGACAGATTCTGCCTTTTATTTCGCATTGCCATATTTGCTATGTCGGATGAATTTCTTTGATCCATTAATGTCCAGTAGCTTTGTGCAATGTCCAGAAGTGTAAAGAATGATTGTGTCACCTCTGAATATGTGAATTATTAATTGTGCACTAACCCTCTAATGAGTTTGCTTGAAGTTTGGTGTGAAAGAAGTTTTCAAGGGTCAAGAGAGGAGTATGATATACTATGATCAAGAGGAGTGAAAGCTCTAAGCTTGGGGATGCCCCGTGGTTCACCCCTGCATATTTTAAGAAGACTCAAGCGTCTAAGCTTGGGGATGCCCAAGGCATCCCCTTCTTCATCGACAACATCATCAGGTTCCTCCCCTGAAACTATATTTTTATTCAGTCACATCTTGTGTTCTTTGCTTGGAGCGTCGGTTTGTTTTTGTTTTTGTTTTTGTTTGAATAAAATGGATCCTAGCATTCACTTTGTGGGAGAGAGACACGCTCCGCTGTTGCATATGGACAAATATGTCCTTAGGCTTTACTCATAATGTTCATGGCGAAGTTTCTTCTTCGTTAAATTGTTATATGGTTGGAATTGGGAAATGCTACATGTAGTAATTCTAAAATGTCTTGGATAATGTGATACTTTGCAATTGTTGTGCTCATGTTTAAGCTCTTGCATCATATACTTTGCACCCATTAATGAAGAAATACATAGAGCTTGCTAAAATCTGATTTGCATATTTGGTCTCTCTAAGGTCTAGATAATTCTAGTATTGAGTTTTGAACAACAAGGAAGACGGTGTAGAGTCTTATAATGTTTACAATATGTCTTTTATGTGAGTTTTGCTGCACCGGTTCATCCTTGAGTTTGCTTCAAATAACCTTGCTAGCCTAAACCTTGTATCGAGAGAGAATACTTCTCATGCATCCAAAATCCTTGAGCCAACCACTATGCCAATTTGTGTCCACCATACCTACCTACTACATGGTATTTCTCCGCCATTCCAAAGTAAATTGCTTGAGTGCTACCTTTAAAATTCCATCATTCGCCTTTGCAATATATAGCTCATGGGACAAAATAGCCTTAAAAACTATTGTAGTATTGAATATGTACTTATGCACTTTATCTCTTATTAAGTTGCTTGTTGTGCGATAACCATGCTTCTGGGGACGCCATCAACTATTCTTTGTTGAATATCATGTGAGTTGCTATGCATGTCCGTCTTGTCTGAAGTAAGGGAGATCTACCACCTTAATGGTTGGAGCATGCATATTGTTAGAGAAGAACATTGGGCCGCTAACTAAAGCCATGAATCATGGTGGAAGTTTCAGTTTTGGACATATATCCTCAATCTCATATGAGAATAATAATTGTTGTCACATGCTTATGCATTAAAGAGGAGTCCATTATCTGTTGTCCATGTTGTCCCGGTATGGATGTCTAAGTTGAGAATAATCAAAAGCGAGAAATCCAAAATGCGAGCTTTCTCCTTAGACCTTTGTACAGGCGGCATGGAGGTACCCCTTTGTGACACTTGGTTGAAACATGTGCATTGCGAAGATCCGGTAGTCCAAGCTAAGTAGGACAAGTTGCGGGCACTATTAGTATACTATGCATGAGGCTTGCAACTTGTAAGATATAATTTACATAACTCATATGCTTTATTACTACCGTTGACAAAATTGTTTCATGTTTTCAAAATAAAAGCTCTAGCACAAATACAGCAATCGATGCTTTCCTCTTTGAAGGACCTTTCTTTTACTTTTATTGTTGAGTCAGTTTACCTATCTCTCTCCACCTTAAGAAGCAAACACTTGTGTGAACTGTGCATTGATTCCTACATACTTGCATATTGCACTTGTTATATTACTCTATGTTGACAATATCCATGAGATATACATGTTATAAGTTGAAAGCAACCGCTGAAACTTAATCTTCCTTTGTGTTGCTTCAATACCTTTACTTTGATTTATTGCTTTATGAGTTAACTCTTATGCAAGACTTATTGATGCTTGTCTTGAAGTACTATTCATGAAAAGTCTTTGCTTTATGATTCATTTGTTTACTCATGTCATTACCATTGTTTTGATCGCTGCATTCATTACATATGTTTACAATAGTATGATCAAGATTATGATGGCATGTCACTTCAGAAATTATCTTTGTTATCGTTTTACCTGCTCGGGACGAGCAGAACTAAGGGGATGCGATACGTCTCCAACGTATCGATAATTTCTTATGTTCCATGCTACATTATTGATGATATCTACATGTTTTACACACATTATATGTCGTATTTACGCATTTTCTGGAACTAACCTATTAACAAGATGCCGAAGAAGCAGTTGCTGTTTTCTGCTGTTTTTGGTTTCAGAAATCCTAGTAAGGAAATATTCTCGGAATTGGACGAAATCAACGCCCAGGTTCCTATTTTGCCCGGAAGCATCCAAAACACCCGAGCCGCCAGAGAGGGGCCACGTGGGGCCCACACATGGTGGCGGCGGGCCCAGGCCTGGCGCGCTGCCCTAGTGTCGGCCCCACCAGACCCTCCGAGGCTGCCCTTTCGCCTACTTAAAGCCTCCGTCGCGAAACCCCGAGAGAGCCACGATACGGAAAACCTTCCAGAGACGCCGCCGCCGCGAATCCCATCTCGGGGGATTCAGGAGATCGCCTCCGGCACCCTGCCGGAGAGCGGAATCATCTCCGGAGGACTCTTCATCGCCATGATCGCCTCCGGAGTGATGAGTGAGTAGTTCACCCCTGGACTATGGGTCCATAGCAGTAGCTAGATGGTCGTCTTCTCCTAATTGTGCTTCATTGTTGGATCTTGTGAGCTGCCTAACATGATCAAGATCATCTATCTGTAATTCTATATGTTGTGTTTGTCGGGATCCGATGGATAGAGAATACTATGTTATGGTGATTATCAATCTATTACTTATGTGTTGTTTATGATCTTGCATGCTCTCCATTATTAGTAGAGGCTCTGGCCAAGTTTTTACTCTTAACTCCAAGAGGGAGTATTTATGCTCGATAGTGGGTTCATGCCTTCATTGATACCTGGGACAGTGACAGAAAGTTCTAAGGTTGTGATGTGCTGTTGCCACTAGGGATAAAACATTGATTCTATGTCTAAGGATGTAGTTGTCGATTACATTACGCACCATACTTAATGCAATTGTCTGTTGCTTTGCAACTTAATACTGAATGGGGTTCGGATGATAACCTGAAGGTGGACTTTTTAGGCATAGATGCAGTTGGATGGCGGTCTATGTACTTTGTCGTCATGCCCAATTAAATCTCACTATATTTATCATATCATGTATATGCATTGTTATGCCCTTTTCTATTTGTCAATTGCCCGACTGTAATTTGTTCACCCAACATGCTTTAATCTTATGGGAGAGACACCTCTAGTGAACTGTGGACCCCGGTCCTATTCTTTACATTGCATACAATCTACTGCAATACTTGTTTTACTGTTTTCTTGCAAACAATCATCTTCCACACAATACGGTTAATCCTTTGTTACAGCAAGCCGGTGAGATTGACAACCTCACTGTTTCGTTGGGGCAAAGTACTTTGGTTGTGTTGTGCAGGTTCCACGTTGGCGCCGGAATCCCTGGTGTTGCGCCGCACTACATTTCGCCACCATCAACCTTCAACGTGCTTCTTGGCTCCTACTGGTTCGATAACCTTGGTTTCATACTGAGGGAAACTTGCTTCTATACGCATCATACCTTCCACTTGGGGTTCCCAACGGACGTGTGCATCTACGCGTATCATGGAGTGTTTCTTAATGCACCTATGATGAGCATTACTAATTCTGTACCAAGCATCTTTAAAACTTTCTCCACCTTGTTGCTTAAAAGAACGAACTTCAACTTCAGGATTACTCATTTTAGTAGCAATAAAAATAAACTAAGCAAGTAGAATAAAGTAAAGACAAGTAACTAATTTTTTTGTGTTTTGATATAGAGCAAATAAACAAGACAGTAAATAAAGTAACTAATTTTTTGTGTTTTCGATATAGAGCTAGTAAATAAGACAGAAAGTAAAGTAACTAATTTTTTGTGTGTTTTTTTTAATATGAAGCAAACAAGACAGTAAATAAAATAAAGTAAAGCAAGAAAAAACAAAGTAAAGAGATTGAATGTGGAGACTCCCCTTGCAGCGTGTCTTGATCTCACAGCAACGGCGCCAGAAAAGAGCTTGATGCGCGTAGATGTACACGTCCGTTGGAAACCCCAAGAGGAAGGTGTGATGCGCACAGACAAGTTTTCCCTCAGAAAGAAACCAAGGTTATCGAACCAGTAGGAGCCAAGAAGCACGTGAAGGTTGTTGGTGGAGGAGTGTAGTGCGGCGCAACACCAGTGAAACCGGCGCCAACGTGGAACCTGCACAACACAATCAAGATACTTTGCCCCAACGTAACGGTGAGGTTGTCAATCTCACCGGCTTGCTGAAAACAAAGGATTAAGCGTATCGAGTGGAAGATGGTGTTTGTTTGCAAAGAACAGTAAAAACAATGATTGTAGTAGATTGTATTCAGATGTAAAAGAATGGACCGGGGTCCACGGTTCACTAGTGGTGTCTCTCCAATAAGATAACTAACATGCTGGGTGAACAAATTACAGATGGGCAATTGACAAATAAAGATTCAATACATATCAATGATGATTACTATGAGATTTAATCAGGGCATTACGACAAAGTACATAGACCACTATCCAGCATGCATCTATGCCTAAATAATCCACCTTCGGGTTAGCATCCGCACCCCCTCCAGTATTAAGTTGTAAACAACAGATAATTGCATTAAGTATGGTGCGTAATGTAATCAACAAATATCCTTAGACAAAGCATCGATGTTTTATCCCTAGTAAACACATCCACAACCTTAGAACCTTCTGTCACTGTCCCAGATTAAATGGAGGCATGAACCCACTATCGAGCATAAATACTCCCTCTTGGAGTTACAAGTATCAACTTGGCCAGAGCCTCTACTAAGAGCATGCAAGAACATAAACAACACATATATGATAGATTGATAATCAACTTGACATAGTATTCTAGATTCATCGGATCCCATCAAACACAACATGTAGCATTACAAATAGATGATCTTGATCATGTTAGGCAGCTCACAAGATCTAAACAATGATAGCACAAGCGGAGAAGACAACCATCTAGCTACTGCTATGGACCCATAGTCCAAGGATGAACTACTGATACGTCTCCAACGTATCGATAATTTCTTATGTTCCATGCTACTTTATTGATGATACCTACATGTTTTATGCACATTATATGTCATATTTATGCATTTTTTGGAACTAACCTATTAACAAGATGCCGAAGAGCAGTTGCTGTTTTCTGCTGTTTTTGGTTTCAGAAATCCTAGTAAGGAAATATTCTCGGAATTGGACGAAACTTTCGCCCAGGGTCCTATTTTTGCACGAAGCTTCCAGAAGACCGAAGAGATAACGAAGTGGGGCCACGAGGCAGCCAGGGGACAGGGCGGCGCGGCCCAGGCCCTGGCCGCGCGGCCCTACCCCCTGGGCACCTCGTGTGGCCCCCGCGTTGCCCTTCCGCCTACTTAAAGTCTCCGTCGCGAAACCCCCAGTACCGAGAGCCACGATACGGAAAACCTTCCAGAGCCGCCGCCGCGAATCCCATCTCGGGGATTCAGGAGATCGCCTCCGGCACCTGCCGGAGAGGGGATTCATCTCCCGGAGGACTCTACACCGCCATGGTCGCCTCCGGAGTGATGAGTGAGTAGTTCACCCCTGGACCATGGGTCCATAGCAGTAGCTAGATGGTCGTCTTCTCCTTGTTGTGCTTCATTGTTGGATCTTGTGAGCTGCCTAACATGATCAAGATCATCTATCTGTAATTCTATATGTTGTGTTTGTCGGGATCCGATGGATAGAGAGTACTATGATTATGGTGATTATCAATCTATTGTTTATGTGTTGTTTATGATCTTGCATGCTCTCCGTTATTAGTAGAGGCTCTGGCCAAGTTTGTACTCTTAACTCCAAGAGGGAGTATTTATGCTCGATAGTGGGTTCATGCCTCCATTAAATCTGGGACAGTGACAGAAAGTTCTAAGGTTGTGGATGTGGTGTTGCCACTAGGGATAAAACATTGATTCTATGTCTAAGGATGTAGTTGTCGATTACATTACGCACCATACTTAATGCAATTATCTGTTGCTTAGCAACTTAATACTGAATGGGGTTCGGATGATAACCTAAAGGTGGACTTTTTAGGCATAGATGCAGTTGGATGGCGGTCTATGTACTTTGTCGTAATGCCCAATTAAATCTCACTATATTTATCATATCATGTATATGCATTGTTATGCCCTTCTCTATTTGTCAATTGCCCGACTGTAATTTGTTCACCCAACATGCTTTTATCTTATGGGAGAGACACCTCTAGTGAACTGTGGACCCCGGTCCTATTCTTTACATAGCATACAATCTACTGCAATTGTGTTTACTGTTTTCTTTGCAAACATCTTCCACTCGATACGCTTAATCCTTTGTTACAGCAAGCCGGTGAGATTGACAACCTCACTGTTTCGTTGGGGCAAAGTACTTTGGTTTTGTTGTGCAGATTCCACGTTGGCGCCGGAATCCCTGTTGTTGCGCCACATCACATTTCGCCACCATCAACCTTCAACGTGCTTCTTGGCTCCTACTGGTTCGATTAAACCTTGGTTTCTTTCTGAGGGAAAACTTGCTACTGTGCGCATCATACCTTCCTCTTGGGGTTCCCAACGAACGTGTGAGTTACACGCCATCAAGCTCTTTTTGGCGCCGTTGCCGGGGAGATCAAGACACGCTGCAAGGGGAGTCTCCACTTCTCAATCTCTTTACTTTGTTTTTGTCTTGCTTTATTTTATTTACTACTTTGTTTGCTGCACTAAATCAAAATACAAAAAATTAGTTGCTAGTTTTACTTTATTTTGTCTTGCTCTCTATATCAAAAACACAAAAAATTAGTTACTTGTCTTTACTTTATTTGCCTAGTTTACTATTACTTCTGTTATCATGAGTAATCCTGAAGTTGAAGTTCGTTCTTTTAAGCAACAAGGTGGAGAAAGTTTTAAAGATGCTTGGTATAGAATTAGTAATGCTCATCATAGGTGCATTAAGAAACACTCCACCACTATCCTTCTTAGGAACTTTTATGTTGGTTTATCTAGTTGGAATAGATATGTTCTTGATACTCTTTCGGGAGGTAATTTCCTAGGTACTCCCGCTTTAGAAGCTAGTTGCATCATTGAGAGTCTAGTTGGAATACCACCTGTTAATGAAGTTAAAATTGAAATCTCTCTTGAAGATGTTATGAAAAAATTGGAAACCATAGAGAAAATTTTTCCAAGTGTTGAAACTAAATTGGGAATGTTATTTGACAAAACTTATGAACTTGATAAATCCTTAGGAGGAATTGATGAAAGAATTAGTGTCCTAGGAACTTGTGTTGTCCATGATAATCAAACCAATAGGATTGATGAACTTGAAAAAGCTATGGGAACCTTGGGTTCAACCTTTTCTTCTCTCAAGTATAATGAGAAAGCTTATGTGGGTAAAGAGCAAAAATTCATGTACGCTTCTAAAGTGCCTAAACAAAAGAATTACTATAGGCCTAAAATTGCTAAAACCCCTAGCACCACCATAGAAAATTTAGATAATGGAGCACCTAAAGTACCCTCTGCAACAAGTTGTGTTTGCATGAAAAATAATAATGTTGATGCTTCTATCTCTCGATGTTACTTGATTTGCACTTTCTGCGCCTAGCTGAAAGGCGTTAAAGAAAAGCGCTTATGGGAGACAACCCATGTTTTTACCTACAGCAATTTTTTGTTTTGTTGAGTCTTGGAAGTTGTTTACTACTGTAGCAACCTCTCCTTATCATGTTTTTGTGCCAAGTAAAGTTTCTATGTCAAAGTTGATGTTATATTTGGGATCGCTGCGCAGAAACAGCATTGCTGTCTGTCACGAATCTGGACACAGTTCTCTGTAGAAAATTCGAAAAAATCTGCCAATTTACGAGCGTGATCCTCAGATATGTACGCAACTTTCATTAGTTTTGAGTTTTTCCATTTGAGCAAGTCTGGTGCCAGCTTTAAATTCGTCTTTACGGACTGTTCTGTTTTGACAGATTCTGCCTTTTATTTCGCATTGCCTCTTTTGCTATGTTGGATTTATTTCTTTGATCCATTAATGTCCAGTAGCATTATGCAATGTCCAGAAGTGTAAAGAATGATTGTGTCACCTCTGAATGTATGAATTATTAATTGTGCACTAACCCTCTAATGAGTTTGCTTGAAGTTTGGTGTGAAGGAAGTTTTCAAGGGTCAAGAGAGGAGAATGATATACTATGATCAAGAGGAGTGAAAGCTCTAAGCTTGGGGATGCCCCCGTGGTTCACCCCTGCATATTTTAAGAAGACTCAAGCGTCTAAGCTTGGGGATGCCCAAGGCATCCCCTTCTTCATCGACAACATCATCAGGTCCTCCCCCGAAACTATATTTTTATTCAATCACATCTTGTGTTCTTTACTTGGAGCGTCGGTTTGTTTTTTTTTTTGTTTTTGTTTGAATAAAATGGATCCTAGCATTCACTTTGTGGGAGAGAGACACGCTCCGCTGTTGCATATGGACACATGTGTCCTTAGGCTTTACTCATAATGTTCATGGCGAAGTTTCTTCTTCGTTAAATTGTTATATGGTTGGAATTGGAAAATGCTACATGTAGTAATTCTAAAATGTCTTGGATAATGTGATACTTTGCAATTGTTGTGCTCATGTTTAAGCTCTTGCATCATATGCTTTGCACCCATTAATGAAGAAATACATAGAGCTTGCTAAAATTTGATTTGCATATTTGGTCTCTCTAAGGTCTAGATAATATCTAGTATTGAGTTTTGAACAACAAGGAAGACGGTGTAGAGTCTTATAATGTTTACAATGTGTCTTTTATGTGAGTTTTGCTGCACCTGTTCATCCTTGAGTTTGCTTCAAATAACCTTGCTAGCCTAAACCTTGTATCGAGAGGGAATACTTCTCATGCATCCAAAATCCTTGAGCCAACTACTATGCCATTTGTGTCCACCATACCTACCTACTACATGGTATTTCTCCGCCATTCCAAAGTAAATTGCTTGAGTGCTACCTTTAAAATTCCATCATTCACATTTGCAATATATAGCTCATGGGACAAAATAGCCTTAAAAACTATCGTAGTATTGAATATGTACTTATGCACTTTATATTTTATTAAGTTGCTTGTTGTGCGATAACCATGCTTCTGGGGAACGCCATCAACTATTGTTGAATATCATGTGAGTTGCTATGCATGTCCGTCTTGTCTGAAGGATCTATCATTTTAGTGGTTGGAGCATGCAAAATTGTTAGAGAAGAACATTGGGCCGCTAACTAAAGCCATGAATCATGGTGGAAGTTTCAGTTTTGGACATATATCCTCAATCTCATATGAGAATAATAATCATTGCTACATGCTTGTGCATTTAAGAGGAGTCCATTATCTGTTGTCCATGTTGTCCCGGTATGGATGTCTAAGTTGAGAATAATCAAAAGCGAGAAATCCAAAATGCGAGCATTCTCCTTAGACCTTTGTACAGGCGGCATGGAGGTACCCCTTTGTGACACTTGGTTGAAACATGGCATGCAAAGATCCGGTAGTCCAAGCTAAGTAGGACGAGGTGCGGACACTATTAGTATACTATGCATGAGGCTTGCAACTTGTAAGATATAATTTACATAACTCATATGCTTTATTACTACCGTTGACAAAATTGTTTCATGTTTTCAAAATAAAAGCTCTAGCACAAATACAGCAATCGATGCTTTCCTCTTGAAGGACCTTTCTTTTACTTTTATTGTTGAGTCAGTTTACCTATCTCCTTCCACCTTAAGAAGCAAACACTTGTGTGAACTGTGCATTGATTCCTACATACTTGCATATTGCACTTGTTATATTACTTTATGTTGACAATATCCATGAGATATACATGTTATAAGTTGAAAGCAACCGCTGAAACTTAATCTTCCTATGTGTTGCTTCAACACCTTTACTTCGATTTATTGCTTTATGAGTTAACTCTTATGCAAGACTTATTGATGCTTGTCTTGAAGTACTATTCATGAAAAGTCTTTGTCATATGATTCACTTGTTTACTCATGTCATTACCTTTGTTTTGATCGCTGCATTCATTACATATGTTTACAAATAGTATGATCAAGATTATGATGGCATGTCACTTCAGAAATTATCTTTGTTATCGTTTTACCTGCTCGGGACGAGCAGAACTAAGCTTGGGGATGCTGATACGTCTCCAACGTATCGATAATTTCTTATGTTCCATGCTACTTTATTGATGATACCTACATGTTTTATGCACATTATATGTCATATTTATGCATTTTACGGAACTAACCTATTAACAAGATGCGAAGAGCCGTTGCTGTTTTCTGTTGTTTTTGGTTTCAGAAATCCTAGTAAGGAAATATTATCGGAATTGGACGAAACTTTCGCCCAGGGTCCTATTTTTGCACGAAGCTTCCGGAAGACCGAAGAGATAACGAAGTGGGGCCACGAGGCAGCCAGGGGGGACAGGGCGCGCGGCCCAGGCCCTGGCCGCGCGGCCCTACCCCCTGGGCACCTCGTGTGGCCCCCGCGTTGCCCTTCCGCCCTTAAAGTCTCCGTCGCGAAACCCCCAGTACCGAGAGGCACGATACGGAAAACCTTCCGAGACGCCGCCGCCGCGAATCCCATCTCGGGGGATTCGGAGATCGCCTCGGCACCTGCGGAGAGGGGATTCATCTCCCGGAGGACTCTACACCGCCATGGTCGCCTCCGGAGTGATGAGTGAGTAGTTCACCCCTGGACCATGGGTCCATAGCAGTAGCTAGATGGTCGTCTTCTCCTTGTTGTGCTTCATTGTTGGATCTTGTGAGCTGCCTAACATGATCAAGATCATCTATCTGTAATTCTATATGTTGTGTTTGTCGGGATCCGATGGATAGAGAGTACTATGATTATGGTGATTATCAATCTATTGTTTATGTGTTGTTTATGATCTTGCATGCTCTCCGTTATTAGTAGAGGCTCTGGCCAAGTTTGTACTCTTAACTCCAAGAGGGAGTATTTATGCTCGATAGTGGGTTCATGCCTCCATTAAATCTAGGACAGTGACAGAAAGTTCTAAGGTTGTGGATGTGCTGTTGCCACTAGGGATAAAACATTGATTCTATGTCTAAGGATGTAGTTGTCGATTACATTACGCACCATACTTAATGCAATTGTCTGTTGCTTTGCAACTTAATACTGAATGGGGTTCGGATGATAACCTGAAGGTGGACTTTTTAGGCATAGATGCAGTTGGATGGCGGTCTATGTACTTTGTCGTAATGCCCAATTAAATCTCACTATATTTATCATATCATGTATATGCATTGTTATGCCCTTCTCTATTTGTCAATTGCCCGACTGTAATTTGTTCACCCAACATGCTTTTATCTTATGGGAGAGACACCTCTAGTGAACTGTGGACCCCGGTCCTATTCTTTACATAGCATACAATCTACTGCAATTGTGTTTACTGTTTTCTTTGCAAACATCTTCCACTCGATACGCTTAATCCTTTGTTACAGCAAGCCGGTGAGATTGACAACCTCACTGTTTCGTTGGGGCAAAGTACTTTGGTGTTGTTGTGCAGATTCCACGTTGGCGCCGGAATCCCTGTTGTTGCGCCGCATCACATTTCGCCACCATCAACCTTCAACGTGCTTCTTGGCTCCTCTGGTTCGATTAAACCTTGGTTTCTTTACGAGGGAAAACTACTGTGCGCATCATACCTTCCTCTTGGGGTTCCCAACGAACCTGTGAGTTACACGCCATCAACTACTCACGCATCAATCCGGAGGCGGGCATGATGATGTAGAGCCCTCCGGTGATGATTCCCCTCTCCGGCAGGGTGCCGGAGGCGATCTCCTGAATCCCCGAGATGGGATTGGCGGCGGCGGCGTCTCTGGAAGGTTTTCCGTATCGTGGCTCTCGGTACATGGGTATTTGCGACGAAGGCTTTAAGTAGGCGGAAGGGTAGGTCAGGGGGCGCCGCGAGGGGCCCACACCATAGGGCGGCGCGGGCCCCACCGGGCCGCGCGGCCTGTGGTGTCGGCGCCTCGTCGCCCCACTTCGTTATCCCTTCGGTCTTCGGAAGCTTCGTGGAAAAATAGGACCCTGGGCGTTGATTTCGTCCAATTCCGAGAATATTTCCTTACTAGGATTTCTGAAACCAAAAACAGGAAAACATGGCGCTTCGGCATCTTATTAATAGGTTAGTGTCGGAAAATGTATAATAATGATGTAAAGTATGTATAAAACATTCATGTATTGTCATAAAAGTAGCATGGAACATAAGAAATTATAGATACGTTTGAGACGTATCAATGCTTTGCTGATATCTTGATTTTGACTGACAGGACGCGACCCGCTGGGTCTATTCTTTCTCTTCTAGCCTTGTTTTTAAGCAATATCCGCCTTTCTCGCGCAGTTACCGAGGCGCCTCCTCAATTTCCGCAATCTTCAACGAAAAAGGACCACTTAAAGAACTGGCAGCAATGACACGTGCTCGCACAGCCCTCAAGTTCTCCATCCTCTTCAAATTTTCCAAAGAACAAAAATCTCTGATCCTTTCCAGTCTTGCCATAACGTCTCCTCGCCCTTCTTCTTCTTCCTTTCTTCACAACTGTGCCGCCACCACCGCTTTCCGATCTTCCCTAGATCTCGCGATGGTGAAGAAAGAAGATCCCACCACCGCCTAGCTCCACTAGCGGAGGTGCCGCCCTATCCTCTCGATTCTTACGAAGGGGAGCGCCCCGCTCCTCCCGGCTTGCCATGGCTCGCAGGATTGGTGGCCAAGCCGGAGATTGGATAGCGCCAACCATCACCAAGCGTGACGAGAAGAGATCCCGAAGCCTGGGATTAATCTCCTCTGACGAAGGGAATGTGATCTTTCCAGGTGCGATTTCTCGGCCTGATCCCCTGATACGTCCAAAACGTATCTACTTTCCCGAACACTTTTGCTATTGTTTTGCCTCTAATTTGTGTATTTTGGATGCAACTAACACGGACTAACGCTGTTTTCAGCAGAACTGTTCTGGTGTCTCGTTTTTGTGCAGAAATCCAACTTTCAGGAAAAACCTCGGAATTTATACAGAAGGCCCTATTTTCCCAGAAGACTCACGGAGCCAGAAGGGCAAGTCAGGTGGAGGCCCGAGGGCCCCACACCATAGGGCGGCGCGGCCCAGGAGGGGGCGCGCGGCCCTAGTGTGTGGCGGCCTCGGCTGGCCCCCGACGCCCTCCTTCGGACTACTTATCGCCCTCGACCTAAAAACGCACGGGGAGAAGTCGAAGTCGCCAGAAACCCTCCAGAGAGCCGCCACATCGCGAAACTCCGTCTCGGGAGCCAGAAGTCTCCGTTCTGGCACTCCGCCGGGACGGGGAATTGGAGGAGATCTTCACCGCCATCACCACCGACGTCTCTCCATCGACCAGCCATGTTTCCCCCATCCATGTGTGAGTAATTCCCCCGCTGTAGGCTGAAGGGGATGGTAGGGATTGGATGAGATTGATCATGTAATAGTCACAAGATTGTTAGGGCATGGTGCCTAGTATCCGTAGATGTTACTTTTATGATATTGTTGCAACTTGTTATGCTTAATGCTTGTCACTAGGGCCCGAGTGCCATGATCTCAGATCTGAACATGTTATTGTTTCATCATGATATGCATTGTTTATTGATCTTACCTGCAAGTTGTATACACACGTTGCTGTCCGGAACCAATGGCCCCGAAGTGACAGAAATCGGGACAACCGGAGGGGATGGTAGTGATGTGAGGATCACATGTGTTCACGGAGTGTTAATGCTTTGCTCCGGTACTCTATTAAAAGGAGTACCTTAATTTCCAGTAGTTTCCCTAGAGGCCCGGCTGCCACCGGCTGGTAGGACAAAAGATGTTGTGCAAGTTTCTCATTGCAAGCACGTACGACTATATATGGAACACATGCCTATTGATTGATTAGTACTTGGATACCGCTTTATTATTACCTGCAAATGCCCTATCATGATTGTTATATGAATTCTCTCATCCATGCAACGCCCGTTCATCCATCCCTGTGCCTACAGTATTTTAATCCTGCTGTTTACTATAATCACTACTGCTGTCTTTATTTCACCGCTGCTGTTATTTCACTATTCCTACTGCTATAAAACTGTTGCTACTGATAAACTCTTGCGAGCAAGTCTGTTTCCAGGTGCAGCTGAATTGACAACTCCGCTGTTAAGGCTTACAAGTATTCTTTGTCTCCCCTTGTGTTGAATCAATAAATTGGGTAATACTTCCCTCGAAGACTGTTGCGATCCCCTATACTTGTGGGTCATCAAGACTATTTTCTGGCGCCGTTGCCGGGGAGCATAGCTTTATTTGGAAGTTCACTTGGATTGATATTGTTCGCTGCAAATTCTCCATCATGGGTAAACCTCGCGATACTAAAGTCGCCATATTACCATCCACTACAAGAAAAGGTACAACTCTGAGTACCTCTGCTGCTCTTGATTCACCATCTGTGATAAGTCAACTTGTTTCACCACCACAAACTTCACGTGTTGGTATTTCTGCTGAATCTGAAAATTCCTCTGATAATTTTGATGATGCTTCTACTGTGCTTGATAATGCTGGTTCATTAGGTCCTTTTCTAGATGCTACAATTGCTAGGTCTAGACAAATTGAAATTACTGAAACTCCTAATGAAAATACTGTTACACCTGTTAATTCACCTGAGATTGATGATCTTGATGAAGATTATGTGGAACTTGATGATGATTTTATTGATAAATGCAATGCTACTACTAGTACAAGTAACCTTAAAAAGCTTATTGCACAACATGCTGTTAGATATAAACTGTCTCCTGATCCTAAATTTGCCACATCTCCTATAAACATTAAAGATAAAGATTATGACTTTTCTCTTGATTTATCTCATATATCTATTGTTGAGAAAACACCTTTTTGTGGTACTGAAAAAGAGAGTGCTGTAGAACATATGAATGAGCTTTCTACTTTAAGTAGCTTGTTTTCTGATGATGTTAAGATGCGTACTTATTTTGTTGCTAAGATTTTCCCATTCTCATTAAAGGATGATGCTAAGATTTGGTATAATAATTTGCCTCCTGATTCTATTAATAGTCCAAGTTGTTTGCTTGATGTTTTCTTTCGGAAATACTTTCCCGCTAGTGCTCAACATATGGCTCTGCAGAGAATTTATAGCTTTGATCAAGAAGATGGAGAGAAATTGCCTGAAGCTTGGGCAAGATTTTGCTCTCTTATTAGAGCTCGGCCTGGACATGATTTGGAAAAGCATGATTTACTTGATATATTTTATAGTGGACTAACCATTGAGTCTAGGGCATACCTGGATAGTTGTGCTGATTGTGTTTTCAGGAAAAGAACTCCGGACGAAGCTGAAGAATTATTGGCTAAGATAAGCAAAAATCATGATGATTGGTCTACACCTGAACCAACCCCTACACCTATATTGAAGAAGAGGGGTATGATTGAATTAAATGATGAAGATATGAGGGAAGCCAAGAAATCTCTTATGGAGAAGGGTATTAAATCTGAAGATGTGAAGAATTTACCTCCTATAGAAGATCTATGTAAGATAATTCCCCCTTCATCCACAATCGAGGTACATTCTCTTCAACGCTTTGATAGAGGAGATATTCCATATTCAAAACCTCCTGATCAATGTTTAGATGAATTTGATAATTATATTGTTAAGCAAAGTAATTTTAATATGAGAGTAGAGAATCATCTAATGGAAAATTCTCAAGCTATTGGTAAATTGCATGATATTGTGGAGAGAACCTCCAATGATGTTAAGATGCTTGTTAAACATTTTGATATGATTCAAACTCAAATTGATCAACTTACTAAAGTGCAAAATGACTTGTTAAAAAATAATCATGAAGAGAAACAAGTTTATGAAGTAACAACTAGAGGCGGTGTTTCTACCCAGGATCCTCTATATCCTGAAGGGCATCCCAAAAGAATTGAACAAGATTCTCAACGAACTAAAGAAATTAGTAGTCCTTCTAAGAAAAAGAAGAAGAAACATAAAACTGTTGTAGAATCCTCTGAACCTGTTAATGATCCTAATAGTATTTCTATTTCTGATGCTGAAACTGAAAGTGGCAATGAACATGATGAAGATAATGATAAGAATGATGCTCCTGATAAAGAAGAAATTGAAAAAGAACCTGAAAAGCATGATAAAAATAAAAAGTACACTAAAGAAGATTTTATTACAAAGAAACATGGTAATGAAAGAGAACCTTGGGTTCAAAAGCAAATGCCTTTTCCTGCTAAGAAACTAAAATCAAAGGAGGAGGAACATTATAATAAATTTTGTGATTGGATGAAACCTTTATTTTTGCAAATCCCTTTGACTGATGCTATTAAATTGCCTCCTTATTCAAAGTATATGAAAGATATTGTCTCTAACAAAAGGAAAATTCCTAATGAGGAGATTTCCACTATGCTCGCTAATTACTCCTTCAATGGTAAGGTTCCAAAGAAGCTTGGAGACCCAGGTATACCGACTATTCCTTGTTCCATCAAGAATAATTATGTTAGAACTGCTCTATGTGATTTGGGAGCAGGTGTTAGTGTAATGCCTTTTTCTCTTTACAAGAGACTTGATTTAGATAAGTTGATACCAACTGATATATCTTTGCAAATGGCTGATAAATCTACTGCTATTCCTGTTGGTGTATGTGAAAATGTTCCTGTTCAAGTTACTCAACATTGCTTGATATTAACTGATTTTGTTGTGTTGGAAATGCCTGAAGATGATAATATGTCCATTATTCTTGGAAGACCCTTTCTTAATACTGCAGGGGCTGTTATTGATTGCAATAAAGGCAAGGTTACTTTCAATGTTGATGACAAGGAACATACTGTCTATTTTCCCAAGAGGATTGATAAAGTATATGGAGTTAATACAATTTTTAATGTGAAAACTATCAAAGTGGGATCCATTGATTGTCCTATATATGAGCCTAAAGAAGAATATCAAACTCTTGTGATTGGATCCATATCAATTCAATATAAGGTAACATGATTGATTTGAGGTTTATTTCTTCTTATGTCATATAAAATTTATTTGGTAGCAAGACTTGATCAACCTTGTTAACAAGTATATTTTAATGCATAAGAGAGCTAAACAACATTTCTTTCTTTCTTTCTCCCTCCATTTGTTTTACTTGCTGTAGCACTTTTTGTTTTGCAATATGCTTTAGTTGTTTAAGATTTTGGAAATCATTTTCCTGCGCAGTAATAATTAATTTAACACCCAGAAATGTGCATTTTTCGAAGTTCTCAAAAATTTACAAAAATTATACTGGTAGTCTTATTTTTCGAAGGAGCACCTGGGAGCACCTGGGGCTGACCAGTGGGGCACCCCAGGGTGGCACCCCACAGGCCGGCGCGGCCAGCAAGGGGGGCGCGCCACCCTGGTGTGTGGGCCCCTCCTTGCCCCACTCCATCATCTCTTTCACTCAGTGCACTCTCTCTCCCGAAAAAACTCGTACTCACTTTCTCTCACTCGCGTTTCTGCTCAAGAACTCGCGATTTCTCGATCTCTTTGCTCAGCCCAGATTTCTGTCTGAAATTTGGCACATTTGCTCCTTGGTATGTGACTCCTTTGATTGTCCAATTAGAATTTTGTTTGGTTAAGTATATCTTGAATATTTTGCTGCTGTAGATAACATGTTTAGTGAGCTTGCATGCTTGTTCTAAGTGGTAGAAACTAGTTTTGATGCATGTTTAGTACTCTAGCAAGTTCCTATAGTAGTTCCCCTCAATTATATACCTTGAAATCAAATTTTATAATGATTGTTGAAAAATTTCAGAAAAGGAAAATGAACAACTACAACTTTGGAGAGGTGTTCGAAGGAGAGACGACGAGCACGGGGAGGCCCTCGAGGGCATCCACTCGGATTAGACGATCCTATAATGAGGACGTGATTGCACCAAGCTTCGATGAGGGCAATGGAGACCCTAATGCTTCATCTTTTCCATGCTATGAATTTTTGAGCAATGCAGGGTTATTGGATGATTTCTTGACTCTCATCGGAAAGGCGGGTTTAACCACCTATATGGAGGATGAGAGGAAGCAATACTACATGCTCACTAAAATCTTTGTGGAGAGCTTCAAGTTCAACAACAAGCACTTCAACCCGACGGTTGCATTCAAGATCTATGGTACTCCTGTCACTATGAAGTTGAAGGATTTTTGTGCTGCATTGGGTATTGCCCCTGCAGGTACAGCTAAGAAGATTGAGGACAACCCCCGGGTTTTGCTGGAGCTCTATCGAGAAATTACAAATGATGATTGCCGCACCATTCAGCGCGGCAAGATAAGAAACATTCAACTCCCCGCCATTAAGTATTTTGCTTATTACCTTGCTACTAGCATTCTTGGTAGGGAGAATACTAGTAATATTTCTAGTTACCATCTTGCTTTCTTAATTGCTGCACTCACTGGGGAGACACCTTATCATCTTGGTTCTGTTATTGCTCGCCGTTTGTCTAACAAGGGGCCTATTTATGGGGGAATAATTGCATCGCGTATTTTGGCACGTCTAGATCTCCCTCTTGACCCTAATGATGTAGAAATACCACCTGTTAAGTTAGATATTGCTGCTATGAAGAGTCACCAATTTGTTACAGTTGACTCTAGTATGGATAATATTGTTTATAGAATGTTATTTGCTGACGGGGATGAGAGGGAAGTCCTCTTGCCCCAAACAGATTTGTTCAGTATTGACAGGAAACCATGGTCGCGCTCTAAGGAGGAGGTGGATGAGCAACTGAAGATACAAGGCTTCCACCAGCAACATGACTCCGAGGACGCTGAGCCCTCCTACGACTACACCGTCACGTACCCTGTTGCTTCTTCCAGCACATACCTAGGAACCGGGTCGTTCTTCGTCGTACTACGGAGACACCACTTCATGGGGACCGTGGGAATGAACTCCACTTAGGCCAAAAGCCTAAGCTTGGGGGGAGGTATACCGGCATCACTCATTCTTTGCATATTATGGTTGCTGGATACTTGTACATACTTGTTTAGTTTCTTAGAGTGGTTTTCTAATGAGAGGGAGATGATATTTGGGGAAGTGCTGTCCAAAAACAGATTCTGGGCTGTTACCAAAAAAATTCGTACGCACAGCCAGAACGTTATTTTGAGTTGCCAATTTTTGAGCATGTGCCCCAGGTTGTTATCTAACTTTCATTAGTTGAACACTTTTTGAGCTGAGCAATGGAAGATTTTTGTTAATTTCGATTTCTGTACTGCTGTCAGGTTTTGGCAGATTTCTGTCATCCTGCTTTTCTGTGTTTCTGTTAGTTTGCATTCTCTTGTTTTCGCTTTGTTTCTTTCCTAAAACACAAAAAGACCAAAAATATTTCTGTTGTTTCTCTTCACCATTTATTTATTTGGTTCTTTGCTCTTATTTTACTTTATTTGCTATCGTTAGTTTGCTATGAGAAAACCCAAAAAGATTTTGCTTTGTTTTCTTGTTTCCTTTTGTTCTTGTTTCTAACCCGAAAACACCAAAAATATTTGTTGTTCTTCTTTGGTTTTGTAAAGTTCATTAGGGAGTTCAGAGGTCTCCGGTGGTTGGAGCTTGGTTTCATTTCATATTATTATTCAAGCTGCACAAGTGAAAGGCAATAATGACGATCTACGGCAATTTGACTGTGGTGAGAGGCTGGTATGAACTCTATTTGTTTTCATTTTTGTACATATACTCATCCATGTGAGCATGCTTAGTTGGTTCATGTGAGGTATATGTCATTTAATGAAAGTCTAGTAGTTTATGATCTCTCATGATTAGTTCCAATCTATTAATAATGAGTAGCATGTCATGAATATTTGCTTGCATTGTTTTATTCATAGATCGGTATGATATTGTGGTATCCTCCTCTGAATAATTCACTTGAATCGACTTGGCACATGCTCACGCATGCATATGACAAAACAAAAGTCAATTAAGCCTCGCTGATCTACTTTGCTTCAGAGTTCTTGTATCACTTTTATGCCTCTGTTAATTTTATTTTGTCGCAAGCATGATTATGACAGTTATTGCTCTCTTGATTGTCGCTTCCCAGTCTTTTGCTAGCCTCCACTTGTACTGAGCGGGAACGCTGCTCGTGCTTCCAAACACCTGAAAACCAAGTTATTCCAAAGTGTCCACCATAAATACCTATGCATGGCATTTCAAACCATTCCAAGTAAATTCTCATGTGCTACCTTTAAACCTTCAAACTACTTCTCAATTTGTGTTAATGTTTTATAGCTCATGAGGAAATATGTGGTGTTTTATCTTTCAACCTTGTCATTTACTCCGGACAGACTTTCACTAATGGACTAGTGGCACATCCGCTTATCCAATAATTTGCAAAAAGAGCTGGCAACGGGGTTCCCAGCCCCAATTAATCAACCTTCATTAATAATTCTCTTCACGTGTTTTGCTCTGATTCATCAGTAAGCAACTTAACCTGCAAATAGACACTTCCCCATGGTATGTGAATGTTGGAAGGCACCCGAGGATTCGGTTAGCCATGGCTTGTGTAAGCAAAGGTTGGGGGAGTGTCATCCATAATGAAACTAAAATACATGTGTAAACAAAAGAGAAGAGGGATGATCTACCTTGCTGGTAGAGATAACGTCCTTCATGGGAGCCGCTCTTGAAAGTCTGGTTGGCGAGGTGGTTAGAGTACCCACTATCATTCGTTGACAACAACAAACACCTCTCAAAATAATT
The DNA here is from genome assembly GCA_030979885.1 of Lolium multiflorum. Classification (NCBI taxonomy): domain Eukaryota; kingdom Viridiplantae; phylum Streptophyta; class Magnoliopsida; order Poales; family Poaceae; genus Lolium; species Lolium multiflorum. The sequence goes on along the minus strand of CM061753.1, from coordinate 207,046,566 downwards.
TTATTTCTGTCTTTGAAAAATGAAAAGCTCTAGCACATGTTAATCCCTGCTTCCCTCTGCGAAGGGTCAATCTTTTACTTTTATGTTGAGTCATCATCCTTTCTTTGAGCACTTTCTTGAGAGCATGACTGTCATTCTTAGTATAATATGCTTGTCCCAAAATATGATCAGCTGTGGTATAACTTTGATGCTTTTATCTTTGACAAATTTACTTCTAGTCTTTCTATGAACTTCAGAGGTGCCTGGGCATTTATGTTTTGCTACAAATACAGGCAAGCGAGATACCACTCTATCATATCTTTCTATGAACATTGCAATCCTGCTTATTGAAGTGTTTCATGATGCTTGTTATTAGTTTGTTGGTATCTCTTTTATGATTGACACAGTTACTAGATGACTTTATTTGCATGTACCTTATTATGAATTGCTTAAGCACTTGCCATATCATGAGAATATTTACATCATATGAACAAATGTGTTCGTGAAAGTTCTTTTATCGCACTCAGTTGTTAACTGAATTGCTTGAGGACAAGCAATAAGCTAAGCTTGGGGGAGTTGATACGTCCAAAACGTATCTACTTTCCCGAACACTTTTGCTATTGTTTTGCCTCTAATTTGTGTATTTTGGATGCAACTAACACGGACTAACGCTGTTTTCAGCAGAACTGTTCTGGTGTCTTGTTTTTGTGCAGAAATCCAACTTTCGGGAAAAACCTCGGAATTTATACAGAAGGCCCTATTTTCCCAGAAGACTCACGGAGCCAGAAGGGCAAGTCGGGTGGAGGCCCGAGGGCCCCACACATAGGGCGGCGCGGCCCAGGAGGGGGGCGCGCGGCCCTAGTGTGTGGCGGCCTCGGCTGGCCCCCGACGCCCTCCTTCGGACTACTTATCGCCCTCGACCTAAAAACGCACGGGGAGAAGTCGAAGTCGCCAGAAACCCTCCAGAGAGCCGCCACATCGCGAAACTCCGTCTCGGGAGCCAGAAGTCTCCGTTCTGGCACTCCGCCGGGACGGGGAATTGGAGGAGATCTTCACCGCCATCACCACCGACGTCTCTCCATCGACCAGCCATGTTTCCCCCATCCATGTGTGAGTAATTCCCCCGCTGTAGGCTGAAGGGGATGGTAGGGATTGGATGAGATTGATCATGTAATAGTCACAAGATTGTTAGGGCATGGTGCCTAGTATCCGTAGATGTTACTTTTATGATATTGTTGCAACTTGTTATGCTTAATGCTTGTCACTAGGGCCCGAGTGCCATGATCTCAGATCTGAACATGTTATTGTTTCATCATGATATGCATTGTTTATTGATCTTACCTGCAAGTTGTATACACACGTTGCTGTCCGGAACCAATGGCCCCGAAGTGACAGAAATCGGGACAACCGGAGGGGATGGTAGTGATGTGAGGATCACATGTGTTCACGGAGTGTTAATGCTTTGCTCCGGTACTCTATTAAAAGGAGTACCTTAATTTCCAGTAGTTTCCCTAGAGGCCCGGCTGCCACCGGCTGGTAGGACAAAAGATGTTGTGCAAGTTTCTCATTGCGAGCACGTACGACTATATATGGAACACATGCCTATTGATTGATTAGTACTTGGATACCGTTTTATTATTACCTGCAAATGCCCTATCATGATTGTTATATGAATTCTCTCATCCATGCAACGCCCGTTCATCCGTCCTGTGCCTACAGTATTTTAATCCTGCTGTTTACTATAATCACTACTGCTGTCTTTATTTCACCGGCTGTTATTTCACTATTCCTACTGCTATAAAACTGTTGCTACGATAAACTCTTGCGAGCAAGTCTGTTTCCAGTGCAGCTGAATTGACAACTCATTTGTTAAGGCTTACAAGTATTCTTTGTCTCCCCTTGTGTCGAATCAATAAATTGGGTAATACTTCCCTCGAAGACTGTTGCGATCCCCTATACTTGTGGGTCATCAAGACTATTTTTTTACCGTGATGTTCTTGTCGTTCCTATATCGGGGTCTTTCGCTCCCCGCTCATGAATTCCTCCTCCATCTCTTGCGAACTTACGAGATCCAATTATGGCAACTCACTCCCAACTCAATCCTCCATGTTGCTGTGTTCATCACCCTTTGCGAGGCATTTCTGGGCATTGAGCCTCATTTTGGGCTGTGGAAAAAGATCTTCTATGTGAAGAGATACAGCAGTAGTAATGGATCCTTTGTCACCGGAGGAGTGGGATTTGTAGCTCGTTCGGATGTCAATTACTTCAATTTCCCAATGAGAGAATCTGTGCAAGGGTGGAGACTGAAATGGTTTTACGTCAAGGATTCCTTGTCACCCGAATCCCAGCTTCCTTGCTTTACCGACGTCCTTGAAGCCAAGCCTAAGAATTCCTGGAAGAACATTCTCTCTCCCGACGAAAAAGTAGCAGCCGATGAATTATTTGCCAAATTTCTTCGAATCAAAGAGGCCGATGGCCAAACCATGGTCGGCACAGAGGTGGCGGCAGTGTTTCTGAAACGTCGAGTCCAACCAGTCATGGCCAGAGTTCACCCGATGTGGTTGTATTCAGGTCCAAAGGATGAGACCAGGATTAATGCTGCCGAACTGTCGGAAAAGGAGCGCTCGATGAAGTCCGTCGCCTTACTTTCTTTAGTCAAGAAGACTCGATCCCCTTGATATCTACTTACACTCCCCTTGATGCCGACCATCCACCGCCAGAGGTAACTTTCCTTTCGAATTCTTACCATGCTACTTTTACTTAGTCAACATAATTACCACAATTCTTATTTGTTCTCTTACGAGACCCCATAGTTCCTAGAGATTTGCACGATTGCCCAACGATACTTCCGAGGAAGAGGCTCTTCCACCCGTTGATTTTCACATCGATCACGAGCCCAGAAAGTGATCGTGATGATCCGATAGTGTTATCACCAGATTTTGTCAATCGGGAGATGGGCCGTAAGTGAAGATGGGCTTGAAGAATATACACGTGGAGCATCTTTGAAGCGGCCTTGCGCGAAGAGTTTGGGCTTAATTGCCTATGTATCTGTAATATAGTAGATCGCATCGTAGTTTAGAATAAAAGATAGAGTTTGACCCGTGCACGGTTAGGTGCACGTCCAAATTAGAAAGTCCCTTGGACTATAAATATGTATCTAGGGTTATCGGAAAAGGAAGACAATCACGTTCACAACAAACACAAATCAGGCGCATCGCCACCCCTTCTTCGAGGGTTTCTCCCGGGTAAGCACCATGCTGCCTAGATCGCATCTTGCGATCTAGGCAGCACAACGTTTATTCGTTTACCTTGTGTTGCTCGTACTGAAGCGTTGTTGATGGCGAGTAGCACTATTTATCGTAGATGTTTTGGGGCTTGCATATACGCTTTTCTCGCGCATATACGCCGTGCCGTCCCTCAACATCTAGCTGCCCTTACACCTATCCAGGATGTAGGGACATCTGCTTGTTCGTTACTTAGTAGATCCGATCTGTTATAGTTGCTCCTTGTTCATCAAGGATTAGTTTAATATCTGTATGGTTAGGCCTTGCAAACGGGTTGAACGATCCGGTAGTGCGTTAGGTATGGTTTGCTAGTCCTAAGAGGGATGTTCCGGGAATTAACGTAATGTTGGTTTTTAGGCCTCTTTTAGGGTTAGTTTTCCATTATCTTTCGTGTCTATTAGGCTCAACTACGTGTAGGATGTTCCGATCATACGGTGAAAACCCTAAACTGTCGTAGATTGGTTTAGCTTTGTTGTGATCAAGCAGGATCCCCATGTCATTGAAAATCCAACGTGAACCATGGGGCGATCGGCTCTTTGAGCCGATCCGCAGGGCAACCTGAGAGCCGATAGGGCTCGTATTTAATGTTTACGTGTCTGCCATGCAGGGAACTAATCGAAGCAATCCACACCTTCCTGGCCAGGTATAGGTCAGGTGGCACGCCCTTGCAGCCGCCAGGTCGTGTGCCGGAGCATTTGCGGGACGACGTCGAGGGACCAGGGCCCGCTGCCGCCTTGGAAGCCTCCCGGCTCTTCGTGTTGCTTAACCACTGCTCGCCGGTGGGCTTTGGCAGGCAACACATTCTGGCACGCCCGGTGGGACATCGGGACAATCTTCCGCAACAACCATGTCGTCATCTGCACCTCAGATTGCGGGAGAACCAGTCAAGTATGAGGATCTGCCTCCTGAGCATAAGAAGAGATATGACGAGCTCAAGGCCATCCTGGAAGCCGATCTCATCGGCGCTTTTGAGAAAACCCGTTCGCACGGGATCAAGTTCAAAGGGTTCCAACCCGAAGGCGCGCTAGATGGACTAGATCTATCTCTCCCTTCGGACGAACGTACCAGAGCCCTGCGACAGGAAGTCAACTATGCCGTTGCTCACTCTCTTCTTCATCGGCATGCTGAGAGCTTGGTGAATACTCTGGAGCGTGTCGCGCTCAATGTGGTGCAAGAAGTCACGAAGCACAAGTACTCTCCGTCAGGTCCTGCTCTAGGAACTCACCAAGGGGAGGTACCGCTCTACACAAGGCCACCACTGCAACACACGTTTGCAGCTCCACAGCAACAAGGTTCACCGGCGTACGTCGTCTACAAGGTTGGAGGTGATCCTGGCGACTACCAATTCCTGTATGAGCCGCCCAAGGAGATTCCACATGGATACGTGTGCACATACGTGTCGGACTGCAACGACTGGATGACCCAGGTTACAGCAGGAAGGACTGCCACGGCAGGAGGAGTCACTGGAGCAGGAAGCAGTTCTGGAGCGGATGCTGAGAAACAGGCGTGGCTAACTAAATATGCCACCGTACAAGTTATGAACGATCGGCTTCTGCAGCTCCTACGGTGGATGAGATCACCGCCATCATGAGAGACAAGTTCGGCATCCTGCCGAAGAAGAGGATGATCGGCTATTCCAAGCCGTATCCCAACGACTACGACCTGATCCCGCTGCCACCTAAGTATCGGCTCCCTGACTTCACAAAATTTAGTGGATCAGAAGGAACCAGCTCGATCGAGCACGTGAGCCGATACTTGGCACAGTTGGGCATGGTCTCAGCTTCAGACGAGCTACGTGTGAGGTTCTTCTCGCAGTCTCTCACGGGTCCAGCCTTTGGGTGGTACACCTCGTTGCTACCAGACTCGGTTCGGACGTGGAAGCAGCTGGAAGAGCAATTCCATGAACAATACCATTCAGAAACCACGGAAGCTAGCCTTGCCGACTCAAGTTCGGCAGAGACGAGGAGAGACGGTATCTGAGTACATCCAGAGGTTCAGGACCGTCAGGAACCGATGTTATTCGGTTCGCCTAACTGAGAAGGAAGCAGTCGAGCTGGCGGTAGCAGGATTATCAGCGCCGCTCAAAGATGTGACCTTCCAGCGAGTACAATTCATTGGCGCACATGGTTCGAAAGTTGACACATATGAACAGCGCCATCCAGAATTGTACCAGGACAAGTACAAGCGCGTCGCCCTGATCGAGACAGACGATGTCGGGGGGATGACCCCCGGTATGGCAAAGTCCTTAAGTCTACGAGCGCGCAGGAGTTCGCGGATCAAGAAAATATGCTACGACGCAAAAGATATGAAGGAAAGAAGATAAAAGAAGAAGAACCGGCCGTTGGGCCGGCTTCCGGCTCGCGCGGCCCGTCCGGCTGCGGCCTCCCTGGCCTGCTCCTGCTCCTGCCCGGGTGGGCCAGCCCCCCGTGCCCGGCCTGCTCCAGCTTAGCCCCGGCAGACGACTTCCCTCGCGGCCCATCCGGCCTTGCCTCCAGGCCGACTGGAGGACGCCTCTTCTTGGGCCACGTCCGGCTGGGCCGCCCCAGGCCGTCGCTCGTCCGGCTTCAGGTGCCGCATGAGGCCAGCATCCGGCCGGCTCGCCCCAGGCCACGATCGCTCCAACCTTCACGTCAGCGAGCTTCCATGCAAGGTGGCCAGCTCCAGCGCTCGTACCAGCATCCAGCTTCAAGACCAAGTGCGTGGCCAGCTTCACGTTGCTTGGTGCTGACCGGCTTCCACGTACAAGCCAGCTCCATCTCCTACATCCACGTGAAGACCAAGGCCAGTGCTAGGATCGATCAGGATCCTAGGCATTGGATGCTCTGCCAAGCTACGAGAAGACAATGACAGGGCATCGTGCTACTCTACTCTACGTACAGGCTATCGACACCTCAGCGTACGACAGGTTCATGTAGAGCAACAGTGCTCCTGCCTGTACACTGTAGCCTACAGTTGATGGAGCAGTGATCGCGCCATTATCAGTGGCTGCGGGCCATCTCCCCGGGTGTCATTATATAAGACCACAGGGGAGCCCTTCAGGCTCATTCTCTCCAGGCTCATACGCCTCTCTATCTCTCAGCTCACATACGACGGCCAGGAGAGCTCTCTCCAAGCCGGCCGGACTCCTCTTAGCTCACGGTAGCTTCTTCCTCCTTAGGACAAACAGCTCAAGGAGCAACTCGTATCGCTCATATGTGTTCATATACATCGGACATGCGGGAGTAGGGGTTTCCTCCACGCGGGGGTGGTTTGGTACATCACCGTCTGCGTGTAAATCCCGCATTCGGATACCGTCGCGCCCATAGGAACCACCCTCGATTAGCCACCCTATGGCATATGTTATGACGATACCACGACATTTGGCGCCCAGTGGGGCTGCGGTCGCCCGGCCGGGTCGTCCGGCGGACCCTTCCTCATCATCATCACCGCCACGGCCTTCAACGCCGCCGGCACCGCCGCCCTCTCGGAGACGGGTTCCGCCGCGGCCTTCAACGCCCGCCGGCACCGCCGCCCTCTTCGGGCACGGCTTCACCGCTGTGGCCTTCAACGCCGCGAGCTCCGTCTCCGCCCCGGCCCTCGCGGCCGCGAGCTTCTTCACCATCATCGCCATCGCCGCGGGCAACACCACGGCCACCTTCCCTGTTGATGCCGCCGCGGGCTTAGCCCCGGCCGCATCCTCTTCTCCAGCACCAGCGCGTCTACAAAGCAACCCGAGGGCTTGGCCCTGGGGAGCTGCCGCGCACGGCACGCAGCCGCACCAGCACCGCCGCCTTCTCCAACAAGCAGGCAAAGCAGCAACACCCAAGTGCTAGCGTCCAAGCAGCAACATGCACGCATGAGTGCGTACGCGCACAAGCTGCGACTGCCCCAGAATGCCGTCCGCGCTGCGCCTCCGCGCGCCGGTCATCTCCATCTCCGTGGCGACCCCTGCATTCTCCGGCTTGGCGGCTTCTGCCCGCCATCTCCGGTTCGCCTGCCACGCCTCGTCCGGCTGCGACGCAACGCGTCCGCTTCCAGCAGCGACGCATCCCGTCCGGCTCCGTCTGCGACGCGCCTCGCCCCGACGCGGACCAACTTCGGCTTCACCGCGCGGCCAGCTGCGCCACGCCCTTGTCCGGCTCCCACGCTCATCTTCCGGCCACGCCTCTGGCCGCAGCGCTAGGACAGGCAAACAGCATGCGCGCTGCAGAGCAACTAGGCCTACGCGCGCAAGCAAGGCAGCAAGCACCAGCAGCTAGCTAGCCCAAAGCGCATGCGCGCGAAGGTGAACAGCAACAACAGCTGCGCGCGCGTCTGCGGTCATGAACGCACGCCGGCGCAGCGACAGCATGACTAGCCGCGGCCGGCTCCCCGAGAGCTCCTCTATCCTTCGCCGTCGCCGCATCCGGCTGTGCGCCCTCACCGGCTGACGCCACCACTCTCTTCCGGCCGCGACGCACCCCGCAGCGACCACCTCCGGCTTCCACCGCGCCCAGCGCGCCCTCCGGCTGCGACCACCTCGCCTGCGCCTCTTCAACTGCGCCGAACGCAGCGCCCCAGCTGCACCCACCTCTCACGGGCTGCGCGCCGCCGGCTCCCGGTCCCGCGCCCAAGAACCTCCGACTCGCCGCTCCCGCCGGCCGCGCGACGCCGCGCCCGGTCCGGTTGCGCCCCGTGGCACCTCCGCCGGCTACGCCAGCATCCAAAGACCTCCTCTTCGTCGACCGGCTGCTCCGACGCGCTGCCCATGGCCGGCTCCACCCCAAGCACACCTCGTGGCCGGCTCCGCCCCCGCGCTGCTCGTCTCCGTCCAGCTTAGGTATCGCCAAGTCCGGCACCTTCGTTGCCCGCGGCCTCCTTCCCGACCGGCTGCGCGCGCCACCTGGCCGACCGCGCAACCACGCCTCGCGCTCCACCTGCGCCGCGCCACCATCCTGCCGGCTCGCGCGCGGCAGCAGCGCCTCACTGCGCTCCGGCTGATGGAGAGCTGTCGGCCGAAAGAAAAAAGTCAAGGGGTTTGAGTGGTGTGGCCGGTAGGAAAAGAGAAAGAAAAAAAAATAATAAAGAGTGTCCGGCTGAAAAAAAAAAGGATACAAGATGAAAAAAAAAAAGTGGCCGGCTCAAGCAAGCTGCCGACTTGGAAAAAATAAAAGATAGAAATAAGCCGTCGGCTCAAAAAAAAAAATGCTCCGGCTGAAAATACTTCGCCCGCTGAAAAAAGAATCGTCCGGCTGAGAACATGTCGCCGGCTGAATCCGCTCGATGTTCGAATCGATTGACCTTGCTCTACCAATCTGCGACTGGGGCGGACTGTCCTACCGGTGAAGTGGATCTGTTGGTTGGTCGCGACTCATCCCGGTTCCCCTGTCCGTAGTGGGAATGGGATGAGTGGAGCCTGCACCGCGAACCAGCCAGCGCGTTTGGTCGCCGTCCGGCTGAATCGTGCAGCCGGAATCTGCATCGACTCAAATCATGCAGCGCGATTTGGTAACTTGGCTGGAGCCAAGCCGGCCGAGGCCACAGCCACTCCCCTCACCTCTACGGCTCAACAACTCGTCATCACTATCGAGATCAACTACAGCGAAAACAAATGTCCGCCTGAGTAACTCTCTCGCACGCCGCTCACCGGGTAACCCGAGTTACACTGGGGGCTACCCCCTCTTCCGCCGCACTGTTGCTTAACGGACAAATCAACTCGTCCCGGGCTCGCCGTAGTCCACGATGCTCTATCCCAAAGACGGCTTAGTAGTGTGTACGGTACCAAAGGCCCACTCTTCGACTCAGCTGTTGTCCGCAACCCGGCTTCATGGCTAGCAAGAGCAAAAGCTGGAGGTAACCTCACATGAACAACGTCCAAAGAGAGATCACCTTGGGCATCCCGGCCTTCGCCGATGTAGCTCGAATAAGTCTGCCCCTCAAAGTCTAAGTATTGTGCGCTCCACTTTGCGGCCCACTCTTGACCCGCTACAGACCGCAACCCGGCTGTATGGCTGGCAAGAGAAAAAGCCAAAGAGCCGGCGGACACCGAGTCCACCTTGCCAGCGGCCCAGAGCCTTCGAGCTGGCGGTCCTCAGCGACCACTTCCGGGTGCTCTTCAGCACGAGCCGGCGGACACCGCGTCCACCTTGCCAGCGGCCCAGAGCCTTCGAGCTGGCGGTCCTCAGCGACCACTTCCGGGTGCTCTTCAGCACGAGCCGGCGGACACCGCGTCCACCTTGCCAGCGGCCCAGAGCCTTCGAGCTGGCGGTCCTCAGCGACCACTTCCGGGTGCTCTTCAGCACGAGCCGGCGGACACCGCGTCCACCTTGCCAGCGGCCCAGAGCCTTCGAGCTGGCGGTCCTCAGCGACCACTTCCGGGTGCTCTTCAGCACGAGCCGGCGGACACCGCGTCCACCTTGCCAGCGGCCCAGAGCCTTCGAGCTGGCGGTCCTCAGCGACCACTTCCGGGTGCTCTTCAGCACGAGCCGGCGGACACCGCGTCCACCTTGCCAGCGGCCCAGAGCCTTCGAGCTGGCGGTCCTCAGCGACCACTTCCGGGTGCTCTTCAGCACGAGCCGGCGGACACCGCGTCCACCTTGCCAGCGGCCCAGAGCCTTCGAGCTGGCGGTCCTCAGCGACCACTTCCGGGTGCTCTTCAGCACGAGCCGGCGGACACCGCGTCCACCTTGCCAGCGGCCCAGAGCCTTCGAGCTGGCGGTCCTCAGCGACCACTTCCGGGTGCTCTTCAGCACGAGCCGGCGGACACCGCGTCCACCTTGCCGGGCGGCCTTCGGCTGCGCCTCGGCGCCATCGTCGGCTGCGCCTTCGCCGCGTCGCGCTGCGCCTCATGCGCTCGCCTCGCCCGGTGCGCTCGCCGCCTCGCCCGGCTGCGCCTCGCCGACATCGTCAGCCGCCTTCGCCGCCTCGCCCGGCTCCGCCTCGTCCGGCTACGCTTCGCCGCCTTGGTCGGCGCGCCTTCGCCGCCTCGTCCCGCGCTCGCCGCCTCGTCCGGCTGCGCCTTCGCCGCCTCGTCCGGCTGCGCCTTCGCCGCCTCGTCCGGCGCGCCTTCGCCGCCTCGTTCGGCTGCGCCTTCGCCGCCTCGTCCGGCTGCGCCTTCGCCGCCTGTCCCTGCGCCTTCGCCGCCTCGTCCGCTGCGCCTTCGCCGCCTCGTCCGGCTGCGCCTTCGCCGCCTCGCCGGGCTTCGCCGCCTCGTCCGGCTGCGCCTTCGCCGCCTCGTCCCGCGCCATCGCCGCCATCGTCGGCGCGCTTGCCGCCTCGTCCGGCTGCGCCTTCGCCGCCTCGTCCGGGCGCCTTCGCCGCCTTGTCCGGCGCGCCTTCGCCGCCTCGTCCGGCTTCGCCTTCGCCGCCTTCGCCCGGCTGCGCCTTGTCGGTGCGCCCGCCGCCTCGTACGGCTCCTCCTCGTTCGCCACCTCGCCGGCTGCGCCTTCGCCGACATCGTCTGGCTTCGCCTTCGCCGCCTCGCCCGGCTCCGCCTCGTCCGGCTACGCCTTCGCCGCCTTGGTCCGGCTGCGCCTTCGCCGCTCGCCGGCTGCGCCTCGTCCGCTGCGCCTTCGCCGCTGCTGCCGGCTGCGCCGCCACGCCGCCTCGTCCGAGCTGCCGCCTTCGCCGCCTCGTCCGGCTGCGCCTTCGCCGCCTCGTCCGGCTGCGCCTTCGCCGCCTCGTCCGGCTGCGCCTTCGCCGCCTCGTCCGGCTGCGCCTTCGCCGCCTCGTCCGGCTGCGCCTTCGCCGCCTCGTCCGGCTGCGCCTTCGCCGCCTCGTCCGGCTGCGCCTTCGCCGCCTCGTCCGGCTGCGCCTTCGCCGCCTCGCCCGGCTGCGCCTCGTCGCTGGCCTCGCCTTGCCGGCTGCGCCTTCGCGCGCCTCGTCCGGCTGAGCCTTCGCCGCCGCCTTCGCCGCCTCGTCCGGCTGCGCCTTCGCCGCCTCGTCCGGCTGCGCCTTCGCCGCCTCGTCCGGCTGCGCCTTCGCCGCCTCGTCCGGCTGCGCCTTCGCCGCCTTGCCCGGCTCCGCCTCGTCCGGCTACGCCTTCGCCGCCTCGCCTGGCTGTACCTCGTCCGGCTGCGCCTTCGCCACCTTGGTCCGGCGTGCCGCTGCCATCGTGCTCGCGCCGCCTTGGTCGGCTGCGCCTTCGCCGCCTCGTCCGGCTGCGCCTTCGCCGCCTTGTTCCGGCTCGCTCGTCCGGCTGCGCTTTCGCCGCCTCGTCCGGCTCGCCTTCGCCGCCTCGCCCGGGCGCGCCTTCCAGCCGCCTTCCGCCTCGTCGGCCCGCGCCTCGTCGGCTCGCCTTGGCCGCCTCGCCATTGCGCTCGTCTTGCGCCTTCGCCTTGCCGGGCTGCGCCTTCGCCGCCTCGCCCGGCTGCGCCTCGTTCGGCTGCGCCTTCGCCGCCTCGCCCGGCTGCTTTGCCCGCGCCTCGTCCGGCTGCGCCTTCGCCGCTTGTTCAGCTGCGCCTTCGCCGCCTCGTCCGGCTGCACCATCGCCGCCATGTTCCGGCTGCGTCCCCGCCATCATCCGGCTGCGCCTCCGCCATGTCTTTGCGGCACCGTATCACTTTCGGCAGCGACACAAGCTACATCAACATCGCCATCATCATCTACATCATCAACATCGCGTTCGGGACCCTCCCCGCGACTCGACTGCTCTTCGAGTCCCAAGTAGGCTCGGGGGCTAATGTCGGGGGGATGACCCCCGGGCTGTAGTCAAAGTCTGACGAGCGCGAGTTCGCGGATCAAAAAATATGCTACGACGCAAAGATATGAAGGAAAGAAGATAAAAGAAGAAGAACCGGCCGTTGGGCGCTCCAAACTCGCGCGGCCGTCCGAGCTGCGGCCTCCCCGGCCTGCTCTGCTCCTGCCGGGTGGGCCAGCTTCCCCCGTGCCCGGCCTGCTCCGGCTCGCCGCGGCCGGGCCGACCGGCTGCCAGCGGCCCATCCGGCTTCGTCCCCTTGCCTCCCGAGCCGTGGAGGACGCCTCTTCTTGGGCCACGTCCGGCTGGGGCCGCCCAGGGCCGTCGCTCGTCGACCGGGTGCCGCATGAGGCCAGCATCCGGCCGGCTCGCCCAGGCCACGATCGCTCCAACCTTCCCGATGACTTCCATGCAAGGTGGCCAGCTCCGCGCTCGTACCGACATCCGCTTCAAGACCAAGTGCGTGGCCAGCTTCACGTTGCTTGGTGCTGACCGCTTCCGTACAAGCCAGCTCCATCTCCTACATCCCGTGAAGACCAAGGCCGGTGCTAGGATCGATCAGGATCCTAGGCATTGGATGCTCAAGCTACGAAGACAATGACGGGGCATCGTGCTACTCTACTCTACGTACGGGCTATCGACACCTCAGCGTACGACAGGTTCATGTAGGCAACACGGTGCTCTTTGTGCTTTGTAGCCAGTTGATGGAACCCCGGTAGTCACCTCATGTACGATAACTGCGGGCCATCTCTTGTCCCAGGGTGTCACTATATAAGACACACCGGGGAGCCCTTCGGCTCATTCTCTCCAGCTCATACGCCTCTCTATCTCTCAGCTCACATACGAAGCGGCCAGCCGGAGCTCTCTCCAAGCGGCCGGACTCCCTCTTAGCTCACGGTAGCTTCCTCCTTAGGACAAACAGCTCAAGGAGCAACTCTGTATCACTCATATGTGTTCATATACATCGGACATGCGAGGTAGGGGTTTTACCTCCACAGGGCCTGAACACAGGTACATCACCGTGTCTTGTGTACCAATCCCGCATCCGGATACCGTCGACGCCCATACAGGAACCACACCTCGATTAGCCACCCTATGGCATATGTCATGACGATACCACGACAGACGAAGATGAAGACTCTGCAGGAGATCAGGAGGTCGCTGTAGCTGAGTGGACTCGGGGGGCAAAACCCGTGTCCTGCAAGTGGGTGAAGCAACCAGGGCCTATGAAGGGGTTCGACTTCGATTTGAGCAAAAGTGAGCAAATTTTCGATCTGCTGCTGAAGGAGAAACAACTGAAGTTACCCGAAGGCCACAAAATCCCCACGCCACAAGAGATGAACGGCAAGCCATACTGCAAATGGCATCATACGTTCACCCATACCACCAACATTGCAAAGTCCTTCGCGGACAGATTCGATGGCGATAGAACGGGGCCGATTGCTCTCGGTCAGTTTGCCATGAGAGGCACATGGTCGATCTCAGCGTGCATAGGACGCGAGCGGTTTTTCGTGTGATATAAACATGGCAGGGCTTGCAGATCGCCATGACGGATAAGCCCGAGAGCAGTCGCTCCCGCGGCAAAGGTGAAGAGGAGGCCGATCCACACGATCGGCCCCAAACAATGAAAAGTGGTGAATCCTCAGTAAGCATTACAATGGAAAAGGAGGCCGATTCTAGCGATCGGCTAAAGCCAACCTCAACACGTCTTCCGCCGGTGCGCGACATGGATTTAGCAGGCGACGAAAAGATGGGGTATGGGTTTACATCAGCTGACAAGCTAGAAGAGATTGAGGAAGTCAAGAAGGAGATCAAGAAGTTGTTGGACGCCGGGTTTATCAGGCCATGCAGGTACGCGGAGTGGATTTCCAATGTAATACCTGTGGAGAAAAAGGATGGCCGATGGCGTGTTGCCATAGATTTTCGAAATCTCAACAATCTGTAAATAGTCGGACCGACAACTGCAATGGGAGCCGATTCCAGTAATCGGCTAAAGTTACACCACCACCCGTGTTTACCGATGTGCTATTTAGCATGGTGCGTGGTGAGACAAGCTTGAATTGGCTGAAAAAGCGATATCTTCAATCACTTGAAGGATTCGGCTTGGGGGGCATACACACGGAGAAGGTACAAGGCCATGAAGTATGTACCCAGGGGAAGCCGATTCATTAAATCGATCGGCTAATAAAATATCGAAATTACAAAAAAATTCGGCACAGCCGATGCTTAGCCATCGACTCAAGAAGTACAACAAGGTACAAGTTCAGTACAACATTTATTAGTCTACACAGGGAGGTTTTCTAAGAAATTCGTCAAGAGCGTGAAGGGCGTCAGCACGGATACGATCCACTTCGGCAATCTCAGCCTCGTCGTCCTCGTCTTTGCCTGTCACCAGCTGACTGCTCAGGGCACGAATTTCAGCCAGATCAGTTTTCAGATCGGCTGTGAGGCCTTGCGCTTCCTCTCGAGAGCGGGCAATGAGGGTTTCCTTCTCTTGGATAAGCCGCTTGGTCATCCTAACTCTCTCTTCAAGGTTCTCCAGTTCCTTTCGCAGGGTCTCGAGTTCAGCGCTATTGGCAGAAGTGTCAGTCTTGGCGTCCAGAGCAGCCTTTTTCTCATTGAGCCGTCGACACTTCTCTGCAATATCGGCTCTCATTGGGAGCTGAGCATGACGAAGGGTAATTCTTTGACGCGCCGACTGCACTCTTGACCTGAAGGCCGACAGGGTCACGGCTGGCCAGAGCTTCACCTGTAGTGTCACGGGGAGATGGGACTGGATTTCTTCAAGGATGCCCGTGACTGCCTCGGGGTTTTCAACCAGGGTCTCAACTGAGGAGGATAGCAAAGCCTTGAGACGCTGGAGCGGACCATGGGACTGTGCCAGGGCTCGGCTCTTCACCTGCCTTGGAAGGCTGGCTCGATGGATTCAGGATCAAACGTCAACAAGCTTGAAAGATCACATACCTGACAGACGAACAAGAACGGCATGAGTATACAACACAGGAAAAGGTAGAGACAAAGGAGTGGAATGTACCTCTCCCAAAGTAAGAGGAGCGGCCGATGGTGTGACAAGCGGCTTTTCCGGAGGCTTGGCTAGGCTAGCCACTTCGTCAGCCACTCCGTCGAAGCAGCCAGATCTAGTGTGGCAGATGGCATCAATACCTCTTCAACGTCCCCGCTAGAAGTCTCATTAGTCTGCAAAGGAGATGGTGAGTCGACCCAAGTAGCAATGAGATGACATGAGGCATGGACTGGTGAGGTAATTACATTTGAAACCTCCTGGCTTGGCGAGGAAACTTGTGGGTCTTTGCGAGCCCTTTTGACACAGCGACGTTTCACGCGTGACCCTGTTTTGGTCCGAGCTGGGGGGCAGCAGGTTCGGGAGTGGACCTTTGCCTAGAAACCAACGTGGGCGAGTCCGTCTGGCTCTGTGTGGTGGATCTCTCGGAATTGCCCGGGTTCGTGTCCCTTTGTCTAGACTGTGCATCCTCGCTGGAGTTCTCTTCGGTGGAAGTCTGAAAAGAAGCATAAGCATGTTGCAAAGGACTGGGAGGATGGATAGATGTAATCAAGGCACGGGTTAGCTTACGTGCAAGTTTTCTTGGACAGGAGTTTGCGCTTCAGGGTCTTCCTGGCAGCTACTTTCCTCACCGCCTTCCTCGCTTGGCTGGAGGCTCGGGGGGCAACCGGCCCCGAGGATGCTTTACTCTTGGAAGCCGATTTTGGTGAAATCGGCTGGCCCTGCATTATAACTTGCTTCAGGGGTGGCGAGCTTCGGCAGAAGAGCACCACCGGGGCTGGGGGAAGGAATGTGAAGGGAGAACCGTCGGTTTGCTTGGGCTCTGGGCCATCTTGTTCCTGCCAAGAGATAAAACCAGGTTTTCAGACAACCATTATCGACGGTCGCAAGAAATTTATTATGCAATGGTACCTGATGTGTAGGAATCATATTCAGCATCAAGTTGCTTCAGCAACGGTCCTAGAGCTCTTCTGAAGGCATGGGTCTTCCACATGGTCCACCAAGTCTCGAAACCATCGGTAGTGGTGGTGAACCAGAGGTTGTGGGGAATTGGGATGGCTAGAGCGTCAAAAAAGGTGTAGCACCTTTGGCCAGTAAGGATGTCAGGCAGTTCAGCTCTGCTTGCTGTCAGGTGATGAAGAAAGAAGTGTGGGGGCACTTGCCCGAGACCAAGTTGCCGAGCTACTACCACCGGTTGGTAGGACTCGTAGCCGGGCTTGATGATCCGGTTAGAGGTACTCATGCCGACCGGGAGAAAACAAGGGCGGATCATGATGGAGAACAAGTGCCGGGTGCTAGCGTCATCGGCAAAGCTGTCTAACCGGAAGGAGACTGGATTCTCAAAGTTTTCCGATTCGGTGTAAGGGAAGAACAGGGGGTTGCTCAAGCCTTGGAAGAAAATCTTGAACCACGCTGCTGCTTCCTTAGGGATTAGCCTGCTGCCTGGGAGGCCATACAGAGCTTGACCATAACTAGTGCATCGGATCTCCCTCCCGTTAGCATCTGGGAAGGTGCAGGTGGCCAAAGGTGGGAAGTCTGGGATTTGGTTCTGAAAGTACAGCTGAGCCCATAATTGAATAAACCACCAGGGACCTCCTGTTTTGACTGTCTTTTGGGAAAACAGTTTGACAGACATCAGTTGGAGAGATCGATAGACCTCCCCAAGGAACAGTTTGCCAAGGCCAAGATGAGTGCCTTTAGCAAGTTCATAGGCCAGGGAAAGGTAATTCTTGGTTGGGGCGAGTGAGGGACCACAGAATATGAAGTGCTCCAGCCAGAAGTTCAAGAAGGCCGTGTGTTCTCTCTCGGTTACAGGGCCTTTGGTTTTCATATAACGCTTGAGGTAGGCGCCCCAGCTTGTACACTCTGTTTTAGAGGAGAGGGTGAAGGGGACCTTTGGCAACTTAAAGGCAGAGGGGCTTGGGGATGCAATATCCAGGCCTGTAATCATGGCTACTGTAGGACAACGTAGCATAGAAAACAAAAATTTTCCTACGGCGAACACGCAATCCAAGCCAAGATGCAATCTAGAAGACGGTAGCAACGAGGGATTGTCGAGACTCACCCTTGAAGAGATTCCAAAGCCTACAAGAGGAGGCTCTTGTTGCTGCGGTAGACGTTCACTTGCCGCTTGCAAAAGCGCGTAGAAGATCTTGATCACGATCGCCCGGCACCACGAACGGGCAGCACCTCCGTACTCGGTCACACGTTCGGTTGTTGATGAAGACGACGTCCACCTCCCCGTTCCAGCGGGCAGCGGAAGTAGTAGCTCCTCTTGAATCCGACAGCACGACGGCGTGGTGTCGGTGGCGGTGGAGAAATCCGGCGGAGCTTCGCTAAGCGTGCGGGATATGGTGGAGGAGCGGGGCGCTAGGGTTTGGGGAGAGGGGGTGGCCGGCCACTATGGGGGCGGCCAAGCTTGTGGCTTTGGTGTGGCCGGCCCCCTCCCCTTGGCCCTCATTATATAGGTGGAACACCCAAGAGTTGGTGTACAAGTCTTCGAATAAGACCCCAACCCAAAACCTTCCATGTGTAGGGAAACCTACCCAAGGTGGGATTCCCACCTCAAGTGGGATTCCCACCTTTCCATGAGGGTGGGTGGCCGGCCACCTTGGGGGGAAGTCCACCTTGGACTTTCCCCTCTAGGGTTTGGCTGGCCAAGCTTGTGGAGTCCTTCCGGGACTCCACCTTCCATAGTGCGTTTCTTCCGGACTTTTCTAGAACCTTCTAGAACCTGCCATAAATGCACCGGATCATTTCCAAACTTGGAATATGACTTCCTATATATGAATATTATTCTCCGGACCATTCCGGAACTCCTCGTGATGTCCGGGATCTCATCCGGGACTCCGAACAAATATTCGAACTCCATTCCATATTCAAGTACTACCATTTCAACATCCAACTTTAAGTGTGTCACCCTACGGTTCGTGAACTATGCGGACATGGTTGAGTACTCACTCCGACCAATAACCAATAGCGGGATCTGGAGATCCATAATGGCTCCCACATATTCAACGATGACTTTAGTGATCGAATGAACCATTCACATACAATACCAATTCCCTTTGTCACGCGATATTTTACTTGTCCGAGGTTTGATCTTCGGTATCACTCTATACCTTGTTCAACCTCGTCTCCTGACAAGTACTCTTTACTCGTACCGTGGTATGTGGTCTCTTATGAACTTATTCATATGCTTGCAAGACATTAGACGACATTCCACCGAGAGGGCCCAGAGTATATCTATCCGTCATCGGGATGGACAAATCCCACTGTTGATCCATATGCCTCAACTCATACTTTCCGGATACTTAATCCCACCTTTATAGCCACCCATTTACGCAGTGGTGTTTGGTGTAATCAAAGTACCTTTCCGGTATAAGTGATTTACATGATCTCATGGTCATAAGGACTAGGTAACTATGTATCGAAAGCTTATAGCAAATAACTTAATGACGAGATCTTATGCTACGCTTAATTGGGTGTGTCCATTACATCATTCATACAATGACATAACCTTGTTATTAATAACATCCAATGTTCATGATTATGAAACTAATCATCCATTAATCAACAAGCTAGTTTAAGAGGCATACTAGGGACTTCTTGTTTGTCTACATATCACACATGTACCAATGTTTCGGTTAATACAATTATAGCATGGTATGTAAACATTATCATAAACACAAAGATATATAATAACCATTTATTATTGCCTCTTGGGCATATCTCCAACAGTCTCCCACTTGCACTAGAGTCAATAATCTAGTTTACATATGTAAAGATATAACACCTTGGCCTTCTGGTGCTTTATCATGTTTTGCTCACGAGAGAGGTTTTAGTCAACGGATCTGACATGCTCAGAACCGTATGTATTTTGTAATTCATTTGCGTCTCAACGCATCACTCATTTCCAAATGAGTCGGCCTTAAATATGTTTGGTCTTCTGGTGGAACCTTAATTCCGCGGTCTGAAATATGTCACTAATATTGTCACACACAATATAGCTTCAAAGTTCTGACTCTGTCGGAAATACACCAAGTTCTCAAAGAACCTCTTGACTTAACATCCTTTGTCATTGTCAAAACAATGACATACTCTGCCTTCTTTTGTAGATTCCGTCACAATATTTAGAACTCTTCTAAATCTAACATAGACAACTTCTAGTTCATTGTGCTACCTTTAAAACAACACTTAGTCTAATTTGAGATTGAAATTTTATTTTCATATGTGACAAAACAAATATCGATGCAACATCTTACAGCGATTTGTTTGTCATTTCTCCATACAAAACTATATATATATTCTTGGTTCTTCTTAAGTACTTCAAGAATATTCTTACTGTTTTTCAATGATCATCTCATGAATCATTCTGGTATATGCTCATAACATTTTAGAGCACAAGATATCTGATTGTGTACATATTATTAGTGATCTAAAATCACTTATGTGTTTTTACTCATTGAGTGTCAGATACACTCAAGTCTTGTTAAACCTTCACATGACAAGAACATTTTCTTAATATTTCTATATTGAACTACTTCAATATCCATCATATGTACTTTGACTTAAACTTATTTATGTGTTTCAATCTATCTTCATAGATCTTGACACTAAATTTGTTTCAGTCCATATCCTTTCATTGAAGTTAATTCTCAATGAAACCTTTTAATCAAGTATATAATTACATCATTTATAACCAACTATATGTCACCTACATAAAGTATTATAAATGTGTCTTAGCGCTCCCACTTAATTTCTTGCAAATGCAAGCCTCTTCATCGTCTCTGATGAAATCAAAAACTCTTTGACTATTTCATCTGGTGAAGATTCTAACTCCGTGATACTTACTTCATCCAATTGAAGTTCGTATACCTATCTAGTATTCCACGGACCAGCAAAACTCTTGGTTGTATCTTGTATACACCTTTAATACACACTTCTGTTAAGTAGTGTATTTTGCCATCCTACTAGCATATCTCATAAAAGAAATATGTAGTGATTACTAGAATAATCCACATAGACTATAAGCATTGCTACGGAAGATCTAATCTTATCGTAGTCAACTCTTTGAACTTTGTCGTAAACAATTTTTCGACAAGTCGAGCTTCTTTAAGGATATTCCATCCAAGTCCATCAATTTTATAGATCCATTTACTTTCAAAAAGTATTTATCTATCTTGGATTTCATGGCATATAGCCATTTTAACGGAGTCAGGGCCCATCATAACTTCTTTGTTTGTAGTTGGTTTATCATTGTTCAAAATCAATCCTTTGTTCACAAATCATTTATTTGATCACAAAGTAAACCATACCTACAAGATTCAATATGTATTTCGATCTCCATGGCTAAAACACTTTGTAGTCATGGGAGCCATGATCGTTATGGCCGCTTCCGAAACCAATTCCGATGCTGCGCTACTCTGATCATTATGCTCAGGTTCATAAACCTTATCAAATTATATTGTCCTCCCACTCAAATACTTCACTAGAAACAATTTCTCGGAAATAAGAAACATTGACAAACACTTTTGTCTTTGTCTCGTGGGAAGAATTCCCAATTAAATCTCTGGGATAACCAACAAAGACATTCATCCGATTTTGGTTGTAAACTCTTAGACCAAAATTTAAAGAAAGACTATTAGGGTTTATACCCATACCATAACTCGTATGGTGTCATTTCAACGGATCATGATGATGCTCTATTCAGTGTAAAAGCGGTAGTCACTAAAGCATAATCCACAAAAATATAATGGCGTCATAATATTTTATCTCATCATTAATCCAACAAGGTTTGGATACATATCTCGGATACTATATCATCATTATGATACTCCAAGAAATGTGAGTTGTAGAACAATTTCATAACTCTCTTAGATGTTCGCTAAAACTCGTAATTCAAATATTTCTACCATGATCCAATCATAGATATTTGACTTTTCTATTACGATGATTTCCACTTCATGCTGAAATTTATTTGAACCCATTCAAATGTTTCAAACTTCTTCCTTATCGAATATATCCATATATATACTCAATTCATTGTTGAAAGTTTTCATGAAGTAGAAGAATCTCCCGCACACAACTATGCTCAGTGAACCATATACATCATTATGTATTTTTCCACTAAGTTAGTTGCCCGTTCAACTCTTGGCCTATGAACGGTATTTTAATCATTCTCTTTAGAAAAGATTTGCAAGCGTCAAATGATTCAAAAATCAAGTGACTCCAAAAATCCATTTGCATGGAGTTCCTTCATGCGTTCCTTTCTAACATGACCTAAATGGCGGTTCCACAAATAAGTGGAATTCAAATCATTTGCCTTATGGCATTTTAGCGTCAGTGTTATGTATGTGTGTTTCACCATTAAGATTTATAATAACTTATCCATCATACATGGAGTAATGTCATAATTTGAACAACTCATTGTTTTTATTTGACCAGAGCAAAATAACAATTATTAAGTTCTTTATTATAAATTCTAAGGGCTAGATAGAATGCCAACGATGAACATAATAACACTTTATTTTTGTTCCAGACGTGCATACCTATCATATTCCTTGTCAGTCACTTAGGCCATTGTATTCTTGTATTGCGTTGTTTTGTATGACACTTCATACCAACCAATGTGGTACAAATACCCAAGAATTTTATTGTGTGACCAAACGAGGAATACATCCATAACATGTATATCATTTATATACACCTGAGCTAGACTTTCTAGTCTTTTCTTTTCTTTCTGCCAAAATATCTTTTATAGTTTCTCTTTTAGCTTTCCTCATTATTCAGAAAAACACTTCAACATCATTGACTTCTAGGTTTGTTGGTCAAATACCAATAACCTTGAGGTTCTGAAGTTGATCATCATATGACAAGTGTTGCAGATTTCACTATTAGTAACTATGTAATATGATGAACAATTTCACTCATAATTTTATCCATCAATTCATGACAACTTTTTGAGACCATGTCTGTACATGCTAGGCTCATAAAGTTTAACCTTAGTATTTGTATGTGCAAATCTGGCTTGCATCCATTGTAAGCACACGTAGAATCTATAACACCCGATCATCACGTGATGCTTCGATACGACGAGTCTTAGCAACGGTGCATACTAAGGATGATAACTTCATGGATATGCGAATATCGTTAGTGCTCCAATAGTTGGAGGATTGTGACGCCTGGCGTCTTCAACCTTCATACATTCCCATAAAACTTATGAGTTTATGTAGTCTCACCAAATTATATTCTATCATCTTGCAATAAGGTCTTAGATATCACATATATCTCATACCTTGATTATTTCTGAAAACTAAATTTTCAGCTCCTTACTTTTCAAACAGATTTGAACTTCAAGTTTCACGGAGACAAGATAACTTTAGGTACTAATTGAAACCATAGCTCTCTGAATCAACAAAGTGAGTTTCACTAAAAGTTTGCAATAGGACTTAATCAATTCTTGATTCTTTAACAATACGGTACTAATCCGTAAAGTTTCTTATCAGATTTTAACAGTATTTCTATCTCAATAACAAGACTAGCGCATGGTAGAAAACGGATGCCAATACTACAAAATTAATTCAAAATACTACTCAGACTATGTTCATGATAATTAGTTCATGTTTTAATCTAATTACTAATGAACTCCCACTTAATACAACATCCCTCATAGTTGTTAAGTGGTACACGATCCAAATCCACTACACCAAAAACCGATCATCACGTGAGATGATGTAGCTTCAATGGTGAACATCAACATGTTGATCATATCATCCATATGACTCGTGTTCAACCTTTCGGTTTCCGTTGTCCCGAGGCCATGTCTGTACATGCTAGGCTCGTCAAGCAAACCCAAGTATTCCGCGTGTGCAACATGGCTTACACCCGTTGTATGTGAATCGTTGAATCTATCACATCCGATCATCACGAGATGCTTCGAAACGACGAACTATTACAACGGTGCATACGAGGGGAGAACACTTTATTATCTTGATATTAATGTGAGGGATCATCTTATAATGCTACCGTCGCGATCTAAGCAAAATAAGATGCATAAAGGATTAACATCACATGCAGTTCATATGTGATATGATATGGCCCTTTTGTCTTTGCACCTTTGATCTTCATCTCCAAAGCACGGACATGATCTCCATCATCAACGGGCATGATCTCCATCATTGTCGGCGTAGCGTCAAGGTTCATGGCGCCGTCTTCATGGTTGTTCACCTCATGTAGCAACTATTACAACTACTTTGAAATACTACTCAACATGAAAATTAAAGACAACCATAAGGCTCCTGCCGGTTGCCACAATACAATAATGATCATCTCATACATATTCATCATCATATCATGGCCATATCACATCACCAAACCCTGCAAAAACAAGTTAGACGTCTCTAATTTGGTTTGCATATTTTACGTGGTTTAGGGTTTTCGAGAGAGATCTAATCTACCTACGAACATGAACCACAACGTTGATACTAATGTTTTCAATAGAAGAGTAAATTGAATCTTCACTATAGTAGGAGAGACAGACACCCGCAAAGCCTCTTATGCAATACAAGTTGCATGTCGAACGAGGAACAAGTCTCATGAACGCGGTCATGTAAAGTTAGTCCGAGCCGCTTCATCCCACTATGCCACAAAGATGCAAAGTACTCAAACTAAAGATAACAAGAGCATCAACGCCCACAAACCATTGTGTTCTACTCGTGCAACCATCTATGCATAGACACGGCTCTGATACCACTGTAGGACAACGTAGCATAGAAAACAAAAATTTTCCTACGGCGAACACGCAATCCAAGCCAAGATGCAATCTAGAAGACGGTAGCAACGAGGGGATTGTCGAGACTCACCCTTGAAGAGATTCCAAAGCCTACAAGAGGAGGCTCTTGTTGCTGCGGTAGACGTTCACTTGCCGCTTGCAAAAGCGCGTAGAAGATCTTGATCACGATCGGTTCCGGCGCCACGAACGGGCAGCACCTCCGTACTCGGTCACACGTTCGGTTGTTGATGAAGACGACGTCCACCTCCCCGTTCCAGCGGGCAGCGGAAGTAGTAGCTCCTCTTGAATCCGACAGCACGACGGCGTGGTGTCGGTGGCGGTGGAGAAATCCGGCGGAGCTTCGCTAAGCGTGCGGGATATGGTGGAGGAGCGGGGCGCTAGGGTTTGGGGAGAGGGGGTGGCCGGCCACTATGGGGGGCGGCCAAGCTTGTGGCTTTGGTGTGGCCGGCCCCCTCCCCTTGGCCCTCATTATATAGGTGGAACACCCAAGAGTTGGTGTACAAGTCTTCGAATAAGACCCCAACCCAAAACCTTCCATGTGTAGGGAAACCTACCCAAGGTGGGATTCCCACCTCAAGTGGGATTCCCACCTTTCCATGAGGGTGGGTGGCCGGCCACCTTGGGGGGAAGTCCACCTTGGACTTTCCCCTCTAGGGTTTGGCTGGCCAAGCTTGTGGAGTCCTTCCGGGACTCCACCTTCCATAGTGCGTTTCTTCCGGACTTTTCTAGAACCTTCTAGAACCTGCCATAAATGCACCGGATCATTTCCAAACTTGGAATATGACTTCCTATATATGAATATTATTCTCCGGACCATTCCGGAACTCCTCGT
This sequence comes from Lolium multiflorum, assembly GCA_030979885.1. Taxonomy (NCBI): domain Eukaryota; kingdom Viridiplantae; phylum Streptophyta; class Magnoliopsida; order Poales; family Poaceae; genus Lolium; species Lolium multiflorum. Next base: position 207,022,005 of record CM061753.1, on the reverse strand, counting down.
GATGTCCGGGATCTCATCCGGGACTCCGAACAAATATTCGAACTCCATTCCATATTCAAGTACTACCATTTCAACATCCAACTTTAAGTGTGTCACCCTACGGTTCGTGAACTATGCGGACATGGTTGAGTACTCACTCCGAAAACCAATAGCGGGATCTGGAGATCCATAATGGCTCCCACATATTCAACGATGACTTTAGTGATCGAAAGAACCATTCACATACAATACCAATTCCCTTTGTCACGCGATATTTTACTTGTCCGAGGTTTGATCTTCGGTATCACTCTATACCTTGTTCAACCTCGTCTCCTGACAAGTACTCTTTACTCGTACCGTGGTATGTGGTCTCTTATGAACTTATTCATATGCTTGCAAGACATTAGACGACATTCCACCGAGAGGGCCCAGAGTATATCTATCCGTCATCGGGATGGACAAATCCCACTGTTGATCCATATGCCTCAACTCATACTTTCCGGATACTTAATCCCACCTTTATAGCCACCCATTTACGCAGTGGTGTTTGGTGTAATCAAAGTACCTTTCCGGTATAAGTGATTTACATGATCTCATGGTCATAAGGACTAGGTAACTATGTATCGAAAGCTTATAGCAAATAACTTAATGACGAGATCTTATGCTACGCTTAATTGGGTGTGTCCATTACATCATTCATACAATGACATAACCTTGTTATTAATAACATCCAATGTTCATGATTATGAAACTAATCATCCATTAATCAACAAGCTAGTTTAAGAGGCATACTAGGGACTTCTTGTTTGTCTACATATCACACATGTACCAATGTTTCGGTTAATACAATTATAGCATGGTATGTAAACATTATCATAAACACAAAGATATATAATAACCATTTATTATTGCCTCTTGGGCATATCTCCAACAGCTACATCCAGAAGAGTGGGCGTCATGGGGCCATGACCGAACATGAAGCAGTTCAATGCATCAGACCAAAAGTAGCCGATGGTTTTCAGAATGTTCTCATTCTTTTCAAGAGGAGACAATGATAATGACAGTGCATCGGCTATCCCTATCGTTTCCCAGGTGGCATAATGGGTTTTGGACACTCGATTGTACCATGCCACCCAACCTTCAGGAGGATTAGGCCAGGCTCGCAGGCAGTCAGCCCAAGAAGTCAGATCTAAATCCTGGCTCACAAAAGGGATCCTATTGGCCTCGCATGAGATTAAGTGAGCGGGACTCTCGGAAGAACGGGGGCCAAGACACATGGAATTTGGGAGAGAAGGATGCGGCAGCAGGATGTCGGAGACCTAAAATTAATAACGGAATAGAACATTAATTCAGGTGTTCTTCTGTTCAATCCTGATATTAATCCAAATGGCGAAGAAGCGGTGGGCTATTACCTTCAGACCGGAGACCATGGCGTTGGCGTTGGATGATTCCGCCATTGGAGGCGCTGCGGAGTTGGGACGGCGCGGTTGAGATCTGAGGTTCGTGGAGTCGCTGGGGCGGCGATTTTAGGGATCTGAGTTTGCTTTCTCAGATGGAGGTCGCAGGTTACCGTTTGGAAGGGCAATTGGGTTGGCCTTGCTCGTGTTTTATGGTAGGGGCCGATGCGATACCGTCGGCTCTTTTGGGGGTTGTTTGACTTTGACTATCGGCCAAGTTAACTAGAAGCTGATTGCTCAGAAGAGAAAGAACGAAGGAAGAGCCGATTGATTATGAGGTGCCAAAATCGTCAAATCGTGCAGAGAAGTTGAGAAGGCAAGGCGTCATGATGAAGAATACTGCGACGTTTCTACTCTGCCACGACATGACCCCTCGAAGGAAAAACAGAATGGTTTTGAAATTATCATTACCAAAACCAGGGCATGTGTTATCACCAGATTTTGGCTAAATCAGGAGATGGGCCGTAAGTGAAGATGGGCTTGAAGAATATACACGTGGAGCATCTTTGAAGCGGCCTTGCATGAAGAGTTTGGGCTTAATTGCCTATGTATCTGTAATATAGTAGATCGCATCGTAGTTTAGATTAAAAGATAGAGTTTGACCCGTGCACGGTTAGGTGCACGTCCAAATTAGAAAGTCCCTTGGACTATAAATATGTATCTAGGGTTATCGGAAAAGGAGGACAATCACGTTCACAACAAACACAAATCAGGCGCATCGCCACCCCTTCTTTCGAGGGTTTCTCCCGGGTAAGCACCATGCTGCCTAGATCGCATCTTGCGATCTAGGCAGCACAACGTTTATTCGTTTACCTTGTGTTGCTCGTACTAAAGCGTTGTTGATGGCGAGTAGCACTATTTATCGTAGATGTTTTGGGGCTTGCATAGATGCTTTTCTCGCGCATATCTGCTTAGCTGTGCCGTCCCTCAACATCTAGCTGCCCTTACACCTATCCAGGTGTAAGGGCAGCATCTTGCTTGTTCGTTACTTAGTAGATCCGATCTGTTATAGTTGCTCCTTGTTCATCAAGGATTAGTTTAATATCCGTATGGTTAGGCCTTGCAAACGGGTTGAACGATCCGGTAGTGCGTTAGGTATGGTTTGCTAGTCCTAAGAGGGATGTTCCGGGAATTAACGTAATGTTGGTTTTTAGGCCTCTTTTAGGGTTAGTTTTCCATTATCTTTCGTGTCTATTAGGCTCAACTACGTGTAGGATGTTCCGATCATACGGTGAAAACCCTAAACTGTCGTAGATTGGTTTAGCTTTGCTATGATCAAGCAGGATCCCCATGTCATTGAAAATCCATCGTGAACCATGGGGCGATCGGCTCTTTGAGCCGATCCGCAGGGCAACCCGAGAGCCGATAGGGCTCGTATTTAATGTTTACGTGTCTGCCATGTGGGAACTAATCGAAGCAATCCACACCTTCTGGCCGGGTATAGGCCAGTGGCACGCCTGCGGCCGCCGGGTCGTGTGTTAAATTTCCTCTTCGAAGTTGGACGGCGCCATTGGCTGCCTGGCTCGCCAGGAGGTCGACCCCTGAAAGAGGGCTGGGCAAACTGAACACAGGCTGAACGCCGGAGGAAGCTCGGGCAGTTGAAAAGGATGAGCTCCTCCGTCAGTCTTCTTTGGCTCTACTTGGTAAGCTCTTTTATGCACCACTGTCGATTATTACTCTTACGGATTCGTTCCTTTATCAATGATCTTTTCCAATTCATTTTCTTGCAGAAGCCGCCAACATTCCTGCTGCTGCCTTGGACAAGGTTCCAAACAACTCTCCGGCAAATGGTGTGTCGATGGCTCTTGCCTCCCACCAGCTTACGCGGGAGCTTCTTGAAAAGGGGAAAGGTGCCCTGGCGCGGATGCATTTGATGATTTTCCCCAAGATCAAGCAGGACAAAACTCTGGGGCAGTTGATCGATGCCTTCGCGGTTGACACCAAGGAGGTTATCGAGGTATTCAAGCGTACTTCGCGTACCTATGGTGCCCTCCTTGCCTTCCAACTTATGATGGGTCATGGCTTTAAGGCTGACATCGAAGAAATGACTAAGGAGCTGCCGAAAGAGCAAGATGGGCAATTCGTTGACTTAAGCGCTTTTAAAATGTCTGCCCTTACTTGTGCTCGCCAGCTCCTTGAACTAGTTTCGTCAAGAAAGACATCGGCTGGACCCAGTCTATCGACTCAGACCCAAGCTCCTTGATTTTTGTAACAAACTTATCTTCGGGCTGATGTGAAACATTGTTCTGTTGCAAAACTTGTGTTTGTAATAAACTCCGTGCTGGCAATGTTGCTAGCACACCTCTATTATGATATTTTTACTTGCACTTCTCCCGATGGGAGTTTCTTTGGATGCTCAATTTGACCATATCTGTCATCCTTTTTAACGTTGTTTCCTGCAGGTTTTCCCAGTGCCTTCATTTGTCGATGACTCTTCGGGTGCTCTTCCTGAAGGTGATCGGATCCAGCGTATGAAGGATCGGATCACTCAGATGGAAAAGGACCTGCGCAGTACTTACGCCTTAGCTGCTATTGTCAATAAGAAGAGCGAGATTGCAGCCGACGTGGAGCGGTACGCTCTTACTGAGCTGCATAAAGCTACCGAGAGTTTGAACTGTAAGTTTCTTGATCCCGGCGCCCTTTTGTCAACAACGCCTTGTCTGATCCTCTAATTATTTCTTTGCCAGTCATAGCTCTGAACCGTGCGGAGGAAAACAAATGGATTCACGAGCGTGTACATGCTTTAACCCAGCTGTCCTCAGCCGAAGAGATTTTCTGGCGGGAACACTCGAAGGCTTCGACTGTCGCACAATTTCAGGATCGGGTTCAACAAGTCCACCATTTCTTCGACAAGTGCTACAAAGCAATGAGGGTGGTTTGGAAGACAATGTTCCCTTTAAACGCAGTTCCCCCTACGCTGCTGACTTTGATGTCTGAGTTTGGAAATGCCAAGAAGATTCGAGACTTGGTGCGAGCTCAAGTTTTTGCAGGGGCCAGGTTTACACTTGCCCTTGTTCTTGCTCGTTATCCCTCGGCAAGTTTGCTGTCTATTGCCAACGACTGGTGACTTGGAGGCACTGTATCCGAAGGTATTGTTGCCCGCCAATATAATTGTCGACAAACTTGAGGAGGACTCAAAGGTACCTGAGGAAAGAGAAACTCCGCAAGGGTGATTTCAGGGATTAAGGTTGTTTTGTAAATAGGTTATTTTGGCTACTTCATCCAAGTGTTTAGGATTATGTAATGGAGCCCTTTTGTTCGGTAGATACATGTATATGTACTTTTACCGTGTTAATGCCGTTGGCAAATTTTGAAGGAGCAAATCTTAATTGCCCGTTTAAATGTATGTGTACTCGTTGGTCAGCAAATCATTTGAGTGATCAGCTCGTGTTGCAGGTTTTGCTAAACCTGTTGTATGCGCAACTTTGCTTTCAACCGATGTATGTTTCGACAGGCACTCCCGAATATTTCGGGTGCAGTGATTCTGCCGATGAGCCCGTTGTTCTTTGATATTTCCATAAGTAAAATATCGAACGTGGGTTGTGTTTATATGTATTTCCGAACTCTTGCTATTTACGGCACTCGTAGAGGCATCTATAGCAGAGGGAAGGATTAACATCCTTGTTTGCTTTGTATCTTTTAGCACTCGTAGAGGCTTTTCTTTTGAAGCACGATCTTCTGCCGCGGGCTATGTTGCATGGTGATGCGGCTTAGACGTTTTGAATTACTGCAATGCTTAACAAAGGATCGAAACTTGAGTTCTCATTAATAAGGTAAGCACGAGACTAGAGGGCGAAAAAAGGAAGGCCCTGTTTAAAATAAATGGGAAAAAATTAAACGCTGATAAATTGCTTAAGCAAGGAAGGGGTTCTTCTCATCTTCTGGCTTTTTCACCACGTTAGTGGTTGCTGCAGCGTTGTTGATTTCACCAGGGGTCTGGGCAGTGGTTGCCAGCGTCTTGCTGTCTTCTATGCCTTCTGTGCCATCAACTGCCGAACCTTTGCTGCCGAAGCTTTTGCCGCCGAAGCTTTAAGAGCAAGATCGGCTGGCTTCTTCTTGGTTTCCCTGACCTGCTTCTCCTCCTTAATTTCGCGTATCAACAGCTTGGTGGCGGATTGATGATTTCTTGCTTGAACCCAAACTTCGCAACAATCCTCTGAAAGTCGCGATCACAATTGTCCGAGCGTGAGAAACTTCCATAGACTGTGATGTTTGTCCCGTTGTTCCCAGGCATTTTCAGCTTAAGGTATGCGTAGTGCGGCACAGCCATGAACTTGGCATAAGCTGGTCTTCCGAGTATAGCGTGATACTGTGACTCCCAGTTCACTACTTCAAACTCGATCTTTTCCTTCCTGAAATTATCGGTCTTGCCAAAGGTAAACTTTGCCAAGAGAGTAGCCCGGTGCAGTTGGAAGGATCCCATGGAAACAAGTGTCTGTTTCTTCTAGCATCCTCATTGTGATCCCCATACTTTTGATTGTGTCGACGAATATCAGGTTTAGCCCGCTTCCACCATCCATAAAGACTTTGCTCATTTTGAATCCCCCGATTTGTGCCTCGACTACTAAGGCAGCGTGTCCTGGTTTTGGTATGGTCATCGGGTGATCTGCTCGACTGAACGTAATGTTCTGAGAGGACCACTCGACATACTCGGGGATGTTCGCCATGATGCTTTCAGCCAAATTAATCTCTCGGGTGAGCTTCTTCATTTCTCTTCTTGAGACACCTGTCTTATGGATCATGCTCATCTGCCCACGTGGTGGTGGAAACGCCTCGTTGGGTTGATGAGGTTGGGCCTGCTGGACTTGATGCTGTGGTGGAGGTGGTGGTGGTGGTGGTTGTTGCTGGCCTGCCTGCTGGATGAGTTTGTGCATGTCGATGAACTGCCGACAGTCCCTGAGCAGGTGGCTTGACTTCGTTTTGTCGTCCTTAGAATCGACATAGGAGTGTAGATAACAGGGGGCATTGATCTGCTCGGCATAGGGCAATTCGGGCGTCCTCTGCTGCCGTGGTTTGTAGTCGCCACGGTTTCCAGAGTTATTCCGATTACCGTCCTGTCGATCGTCTCTTCTGTCGTCATATCGATCGTTCTACCGATCGGAGTATCCTGCGGCTACCAGGTTGTTGTCGTCATAGTTACGGTTCTTCCTTCTCTTGTGGCGATCCCTTCGACCACCCGAGTCATGCTTCGGCTGGTTGTCGTCTTCGTCATCGCTGCGTTGCCGCGGCCTTCGCACGTTGTCCTCACCATCAGCCCAACTGTTGGCGATTTCCATTAACTTGGTTATGGTTTTTGGCTTCTTGCATCCAAGTTCTTCTATGTAGCTTTCACGTCGGACGCCATCGCTGAAAGCGTCGATTGCTCTGTCGACAGATACATCTTCGGCAGCGTTTAGGAGTTTGGTGAATCTCCCGATGTATGAGCGCATCGACTCCCTCTGCTTCTGCTGGCAGTTGCGTAACTCTTCAATCCCGACGGGTCTCTTGTATGTTGCCTGGAAATTGGCAACGAAGGCATCTACTAGATCATCCCATGATTTGATGGAACCCTTCGGCAGGCCCCTTAGCCAGGCTCGCGCTGAATCCTTTAGGTAAAGCTGCAAGCATTGCATTGCTGCTATCTGGTTCCCCTTATGCAGAATCACAGTCTGCAGATAGTCGTCTATCCAAGATCTTGGCTCTTGCTGCCCATCGTATTTGGCAGCGTCGGTAGGGGTAGGCTTGAACTTTTTGGGTGGCATCGTCTCGCGGATTTTGTAGCTTAAACAGTCGGCTCCCCTAAGTTCGCCGTCGTACTCCTGATTCTCATCCGAAGAATCGCTGTCATCCTCCTCCCTAGCGGCACGTCGTCGCCTTGCTTTGTCGATCCTGCTCTGGGTGATTTCATCCCGAGCATCTCTCGCACGGTGCTTTGAACCACTAGCCTGCAACGTGGTTTTTCCTTCCGTGGAACTAGGTTATCTCCCAATATCGCGAGACTTTCTAGGGCGCCTCGGTGAGCTTGAGCCATGGATCCTTCAGGGCGCTGGTTGATGAGGTACGCAGCGAGGTTGGCTGTTGCTCCCGCAACGTTTTTCGGCCGTGGCATGCCCGCGGTGTCCGTGGTCATAAAGGACTTGGTTAGGTTCGACGTTATTTCTCTAGCGTCGTCTTCCGAGAGCCTGGATAGCCTTGATCGGTGCTTGCCTGCCCCATGAGTACTTCGAGAGGCGCTTCCTTGCGAACCTCTTCGTCGTTCGCTGGATCGGTCTGCCGCAGATAGACGTCTCTCGAGGGTGGCTTGCTCTCTCGACAGGTGCTCCCGGTTTTTCTCTAGTATAGAGCGATAGGCATTTAGGGTTCCAACCGAGGTTCCTGCGGGGAGCGGGGTGTTGTTAAGTACGGCTGCCCTGGCTGCCGCCCATTCCTCGTCTGCGATGGTGTAATCGCTGTCGCGGTTGCTGGCGCTGTTTTCGAAACTTGCTCGCCTACTAGAACGAGGCGTGTGGTCTCCGTCTCCTCTGTGCCTTGTGTTTCCTGTGTTGTTGGCGGCATAAACCTGGTGGTGTGCCGTTCTTCGGGTGGTTCCTTGGACGATGCTGTCGACACTGTCTTCTCCCGATGAATATTGGGCATTGCAGATGAACGGTGTGTCGCTCGACCCCAAGCCGTGCCTGGCGTCGCAGTTCAAGCAGTAGTACGAGGTTAACTCCGAAGATGTGGGATCGTCGGATCCTACCGACATGGAAGACGCCGAACGGGGAGTCGAGGGCGCGGGCGAACTCATCGATCCTGTCAGGCCAGCCAAAAGGTCGAGTGATGATGACGCGCTAGGACTCGTTGATCTGGAGGTGGGCGATTCCAGCAGCTGAAGAATTCCTTCTGCGTTGACGTTGTAGTGGACGCTGCCGATGGTCATCTCCATGTTTCCTTGTAGATCCGAGAAGTTTGAGCGAGAAGAATCGCTGTGCGGGGTGAATTCATAGGAGCCGAATCGAATCGGGCTTCCCAGGTTTGGTGATGACGGTGTCGATGAAGATGTCGATGACATGACTGGATCTGCCGATGACCGATCTTGTGCTAGCAGTCTTCCCACAGACGGCGCCAATTGTCGAGGGTGCTCCTCGGCAATGCCCTCCGTTAGGGGCTTAGGGTTGATGGAATCCTGCAAGCTGACACGAGACATCGGTTCGCAGACAAGCGGGGAGAGCGATTTACCCAGGTTCGGGGCCCTCGATGAGGTAAAACCCTTACGTCCTGCCTGTCTGTTCTTGATTATGATGATAATGGGTTACAATGGGGTGCCGAATAGTTCGGCTAAGATCTCGTCGAGATAGCTAAGTACTAGGATGACCTAGTTCTAAACTTCTGGTGGCTAAGTTTGCTAAGATTGATCGTGTCCCTCGGCAGCCCCTCTCCTGGCCTTTATATAGGAGGCCAGGTCCCAAGAGGTCCAACCGAGTACGACTAGGTTTACAATAATTTTAGATCTAATCTTTCCTTGTTCGGCTGCTTCTTTGTCTTGCTTGCCAAGGAATCTTCTGGTGTGCCACCCGGATGGGCCGCCTTGCCTCCAAGTGCTTTCATGGGCTTCCAACTAGGGAACATAGTATAGGGCAATCTTGGTTACCCGAAGGGTAATGCCCACGTCAGACGGAAAACATACCGAAGCTCCTATTTGTCCAGATGACGGAGCCAGCCAAAAGGGGAGGCCGAGGAGGGCCGCCATGGGCCCTCCCCATAGGCCGGCGCGGCCACCAAGGCCGGCGCGCCGCCACGTGGGGAGGGGGCCCACGACCCCCTCGGCCATCGCCCTTTCGCGTACTTCATCTCCCGAAAACCCTAAGGTGTAGGGGGACATCGAGGATAGTCACCGCCGCCTCCTCGAGGCGGAAAACACCAGAGAGAGAAAAGAGCTCTCCGGCAGGCAGAAATCTGCCGGGGAAATTCCCTCCCGGAAGGGGGAAATCGTCGCCATCGTCACCGCCATCGAGTTGGACTTCATTGGGATCATTATCATCATCATCTCCACCACCGACACCATCATCTCCACCGCTGCACCTCGTCTCCGCTGTAACATCTAGGGTTGAATCTTGAGTATTTCATAGGGAAAACTCTCCCGATGTTGATTACTTCTTGTTATTGATGCTATTGAGTGAAACCATTGAATCAAGGTTTATGTTCAGATTCTTATTCATCATCATATCACCTCTGATCATGTTCCATATGATGTCTTGTGAGTAGTTCGTTTAGTTCTTGAGGACATGGGTGAAGTCTAAATGTTAGTAGTGAACTATGTTGAGTAATATTTAATGGTTTGATATTTAAGTTGTGGTGTTATTCTTCTAGTGGTGTCATGTGAACGTCGACTACATGATATTTCACCTTTATGGGCCTAGGGGAATGCATCTTGTATTCGTTTGCTAATTGTGGGGTTGCCGGAGTGACAGCAACATGAACCCCCGTTGGTATATCGATGCATGAGGGATAGCAGGATCTCAGAGTTTAAGGCTGTGGTTAGATTTATCTTAATTACTTTCTTGTATTTGCGGATGCTTGCAAGGGGTTTAATCACAAGTATGTATTAGTCCTAGGAAGGGCGGTGCATTAGCATAGGTTCACCCACACAACACTTATCAAAACAATGAAGATTAATCAACTATATGAAGTGAAAGCACTAGACTAAATTACCGTGTGTCCTCAAGAACGTTTGGTCATTATAAGTAAACAAACCGGCTTGTCCTTTGTGCTAAAAAGGATTGGGCCACTCGCTACAATTATTACTCTCGCATTTTACTTACTTGTATTTTATTTATCTGCTATGTCAAAACCTCCTGAAAACTTGTCTGTGAGCATTTACAGTGAATCCTTCATCGAAACTGCTTGTCAACACCTTCTGCTCCTCGTTGGGTTCGACACTCTTATTTATCGAAAGTACTACGATACACCCCCTATACTTGTGGGTCATCAGAGCTCCTATGATGCAATCGGTCGGATCTGGCCGGACCTTTGCCTCCGCCTGCTCCTTTGTCGCTAGGTGGTGTCGGTGAGTGGCGTGGAGGTTTTTTATTTTCGTCTCCGCCATGTGATTTACCGCGACCTTCCTACTTGATTCCGCTACGGCGACTCTCCTTTCGGTGGCCGTCTTCGTGGTGCTTGTTTTCGCCATCACTATGGTGGCTTCGTCTTTCGGCATGCTTCTCGCGGCCATCATTCCTGCTGCCCTTGGCTCATTGTTGAAAGAACATTTCATGATCTCTGAGTTTTGTGTGTTTGTTAACAACACCGGTGACAATTTAACCGTGTGCTAAGTGGTTTACAGTTATGGAAAAGATACCACGGAAAATCTCGACCCACTCAAAAAGGAAGAAAAGAAAAGAAGGAAGAAGCTGTCTCCTGGCCGTGGCCGGCACTGCCGGCAACTCCGGGCCGGCACTGCCGGTGTGTACACTCCGGCACTGCCGGCATCTTTGGCCCGGCACTGCCGGCCTATCTGTCGATCTGCAGTATCAGAAAAGTGGCCGGCACTGCCGGCGTCTCAAGGCCGGCACTGCCGGCGTTTCTCCTCCAACGGGCAGAAAAGTAGGTGGGGTATATATACCCCCCTTCACTTACCTTGGAAGGTTGCTCAAACCCTAAGAACTTCATCCTCCATTGCTGAGCCACCAAGAACACCAAAATCGCCAGATCTCCTCCCTCAACCAACCAAATCACTTGTGCTTTGGAGAATCGAAGGAGAAGACCCCGATCTACATCCTCACCGAAGCGTTCTTCATTTCCCCCTCTTATGCTTGAGGGCCCCCTTGCTAGTGTTCCTCTTTGGATCCCTAGTTGTTGTTGTTGATGTATGCTTGTTGATTTGTTGTGTTGTTACAGATTTGGGAGCCTCCAATTTGGTTGTGGATGTGTGCCCCAAGAACCTTGTAAAGGCCCGGTTTCCGCCTCGAGGAAATCCCTTAGTGGAAGTGGGCTAGGCCTTCGTGGCGTTGCTCACAGGAGATCTGAGTGAAGCCTTCGTGGCTGTTGGTTTGGCTTGCGTAGCAACCACACTCCTCCAAACGTAGACGTACCTTCTTGCAAAGGAAGGGAACTACGGGAATCATCTCCGTGTCATCGCGTGCTACACTCTCGGTTACCTCTATCCCACTCTATCTCCTATATTGCGTAGCTATATCGTGCTTAGTTGATAACCTTGTCATATAGGTAAATTCACTTAGTTGCATATCTAGAGAATTTACCTTTGTGTCAAACCTAAATTGAAAAAGAACTAAAAATTGGTTAGCACCTATTCACCCCCCTCTAGGTGCGGCATACGATCCTTTCAATTGGTATCAGAGCCTCGGCTCTTATTTCGGGCTTAACCGCCTAAGAGTATGCCGGACGAGACGCCTATGGAAGAGTCCGATAAGTTGGTCATCATGGAGGAAATCAATTCGTTGAGATCCTCCATGGACGCTCAAATGGAAAGCATGAGAAAATTGATTTCCGAGCTTTTGACTCCGGTCCCTCCTAAGGCTACCGTCTTAGAGGTAAAGGACACGGGTGTGTTAGAAGAGGGAGGTGCTTCGGCACTACCCTCCTCTACCAAACCCGTGGAAGGTGATAACTTAAACACTAACAAATCTACCATTGCATCTCCTAGGGATACTAGTGGAGGTGAGAGCTACAATCGAGTAGCTCCACCTTTTCTATCTCCCGATATACCGGTCCCCCATCCTCATTTGAACATTCGGGGCGACCCACCTAAGTTTTCCGTTGAGAATTACGACACTTGGCGATTTGAGTTTCGCTCCCATGTTTGCAGTGCCTCCAATGAACTTTGGAGAATCATCCAGGAAGGCTTCAACCCTTACAACCCCGACAAGTTGACTAGAAGAGAAGCGGTTGATAGTCAACTCAACAACACCGCCTTGCACATGATTCAAACTAGTGTGGGGACAAAGGATTTGCCTCGGGTTCGGAACTACACCACCGCCAAGGAAGCTTGGGAAGGTTTGGCCGCTAGTTGCATTGGAAGTGAGAGCACGAGAAGGAACAAGTATAATGCTCTTAAGAATAAAGCCGAAGGATTCATGAGGCTACCGGATGAAGATCATCAAGACATGTATTCAAGACTCCTCATTGTTGCCGATGCCTTCCGGCTTATTGGTGCCACCCACATCAATGACTCTTGGATCAAGGAGAAGTACATTGAATGCATGATGCCATATGTACCCATTGATGTCAAGACCCTTGTTGGGAGAGAATGCTATTCCTCTCTCTCTTCTCAAGATGCCGTGCACGAGATGCAAGCTCTCAAGGTGCTCGAGCAAAACTCTCATGATTCTCTCAATCGTGCCATTGGTATGTCAAAAGGGAACAATCTTGCCTTGGTGGTGAACCCCGTAGAAGAAGTGTACCCTCAAGAGCAATATAGGGCATCTTGGAGTATGTCCTATCCGGAAGATTTGCAATGTCACTACCATGATCACATGGCCTTCCATGCAAAGTCCTTTTGGGTTGATCCCTCCAAGGCCAAGGAAGACAACATCAAGAGGAACAACAAGAGTGGGTTCACTAGCTTTGGTCCAAAGACAAGATCATGCTACAATTGTGATGACAAGCGCCACTTCATTGCCGAATGCCCCTATGAGAATAGAGAGCTTCATAATGGAAGGCTCATTCCCAAGGACAAGAGCAAGGACACAAAGGGCAAATATTCAAAAGCCTCAAACAAGAAATTCTACAACAACAAGATCAAGAAGGGCAAGAAGCACCCAAGAGTTGTACTCGTAACTAGGGAAGAATATTCTTCCGATGAAGTTGAAAGTTCTTGTAGTGAGGAAAGTGAAGAAAGCTCAAAGGAATTGGCCGCCATCGTCACCACCAACATTCCCTCTTCATCTCTCTTTGACTCTCCCAATGAGAATCCTCATAACAAGAATGCACATTGCTTCATGGCAAGGTCCTCCTTGGACACATCTATTGTGCTATCAACTCAAGAAGAGTATACCTCCGGAGATGATGATGTTGATGATGAAGAAGATGCAACCTCTAATGGATTGGTCGCTCTTGCCTCCCTCTCCACTAACTCTTCATCACCAAGTGAATCCCCCAATGAGGTCATTCATGTGGAGGAAGAAAGTTGCCTCATGGCTAAATCCTCCGAGGTATCATCCCCTAACCCCTCTATGCCTAACATATCTAGTGATCTAGGGGTTGATGATGCTAGTCTAAAAGTGAAACAAGAAATGCTAGAGTTTGATGATTTCATTCTCAACCTACAAGGTAACACTAAAAAGCATGTTTCAAATCTCATGGCTCGTATAGCTCAACAAAATCATACTCTTGAGAAAAAGGGTCAAATAGAGAGAGAAGACTCTCTTGAAATCCATGAACTTAAAAATGCTCTTGAGGAAAGTCAAGAAACTATAGCTTCTCTTGAGGAGAGGCTAGAAACTCTTGAAGAGCCTCAAGATAAACTTAACAAGCTCACTAAAGCTAGAGATCTTGCTAGGGCTAAGAATAAAGTGCTTAAAAAGGAAAAGGCCCAATTTGGGGTTGATCATGAGAAACTTGTGAAGGATCTAGATGAACTAGACAAAGCTCACAAAGCTTTGAAGAGTGAATACACTCTCCTATCCAAGTCATGTGAGCAACTTCAAATTAGGCTTGCTTCATATGATGTGCCTAGTTCCTCTACTCCTTCATGTGATCATGCAAATGTTATTGAGGAAAATACTAGGTTGAAGGATGAACTTGCAAAGGCCTCCTCTCCCCAAAGTAAACTTTCTTTGGATGATCTTTTGAGTAAGCAAAGATCAAACAATGGGAAGGAGGGCCTTGGTTATGGAGCCAAGGCAAAGAAGGCAAACAAGCAAAAGGCCAAGCCCGCACAAGAGAAGAAGAAAGATATCACTAATGGTGAAGCTCCTAAGGGCAAAACCATTAATGATGATGATGCGGGAAATGCTAACCCTCACTATGTTTTATTTAAAGATTATTATGGTGATGTTTATGCTAAATATGTTGGCCCATATGATGGTTATGTTGCTTGGTCTATTTGGGTCCCAAAGACCCTTGTTGCTAACAAAAGAGGACCCATTGTGAAATGGGTACCTAAATCCAAGAATTGATCTCATGTAGGACTATGCCGCCGGAGGTTCAAAATGGGTACTTGATAGTGGATGTACAAGTCATATGACCGGCGGCAAGAACCTCGTCAAGGAGTTGAGGCCTAACATAAATGATATCACCGTCTCCTTTGGCGATAATTCTACATCCGAGGTATTGGGTTTTGGCAAGGTTGTGGTTGCACACAACATTACTCTTGTGGATGTCATGCTTGTCAAAACCCTTGGTTACAATTTGCTTTCCGTTTCCGCCCTTGGCAAGATGGGTTTCGCCGTCTTTATTGATAATGATATTGTGGTCCTCTTGTGGAGCAAGACTCTAAAAGTCGCATTCGTTGGGTATCGCGAACACAACTTGTATGTGGTGGACTTTTCGGGGACCACCACGACAAGTGCGATGTGCCTATTCGGAAAGGCGGACGTGGGTTGGTTGTGGCATCGCCGCCTAGCCCATGTCAACATGAGAACTTTGCAAAGTCTTCACAAGGGGAACCATATTGTGGGACTAATGGAAAATGTGTCTTTTGCCAAAGATCGTGTTTGTAGGGCTTGTGTTGAAGGCAAAATGCATGACTCTCCGCATCCAAGCAAGACCATTATCTCTTCCAAGAGGATCTTGGAGCTCCTTCATGTGGATCTCTTTGGTCCCGTCACTCATGCAAGTCTTGGTGCGAAGAAACATTGCTTGGTGATTGTCGATGACTACTCAAGATACACTTGGGTCTACTTTCTCAAGACGAAAGATGAGACTCAACAAATATTCATTGACTTTGCTACCGAGGTGCAACGCCAACACAACCTCCTCATTATGGCAATAAGAAGTGACAACGGCTCCGAGTTCAAGAACTACACACTCAATGAGTTTCTTAGTGTTGAGGGGATTCGTCATCAATATTCCGCTGCTTACACCCCTCAACAAAATGGTGTTGCGGAGAGGAAGAACCGGACTCTTATGGATATGGCAAGGTCTATGATGGCGGAGTATAAATCCCGCTATAACTTTTGGGCCGAAGCCATCTCTACCGCTTGTCACTCCTCTAACCGGCTCTATCTCCGCAAGGGATTGAACAAGACTCCATATGAAATACTCACCGGCAACAAGCCTAATATCTCATACTTCAAGGTGTTCGGTTGTAAGTGTTTCTACAAAATCAAAGGAGTTCGTTTGTCTAAATTTTCTCCTAAAGCTTTGGAGGGTATATTTGTTGGTTACGGTGCCGAATCTCACACTTATAGAGTCTTTGATGTATCCTCCGGGATTATCATTGAATCTTGTAGTGTGAAGTTCGAAGAAAATGATGGCTCCCAAGTGGGGCAAGTTGATGTATGTGCAGGTGATGAAATACCTCAAGATGCCATAGTAAGAATGGGTGTGGGATTTTTCCGCCCCATTGAGGGACACGGTGTGGCGTCTCGGGAAGGACTATGCTCTACCACGGTGGAGCCCTCATCCTCTCAACATCAACAAACCCCATCAAGTGAAGCAAATGATGCACCAACCCAAGAACAAGAACAAAACCCTCCCTCTAGTGTGCAAGATCAAGGACAAGATCAACCAAGAATTCATGATGGCTCCGATGAGTATCCTTTTGATATTCACTCCGCACCAAATGATGTCCAAGATCAAGTACATGAGAATGAGCAATCTCAAGAAATTGAGGAAGCTCAAATTGAAGGTCAAGACGGGGACCCAAATGATCAAGTTGATCAAGTGACACCTCCAAGGCCAAGAAGGACCAAGGAGGAGATCGAGGCCCGTCGTCTAGCAAGAAGAGAAAGGACCCTTGAAATTCGTGGACACACACATGACAAGGTCCTTGGTGATGTTCGAGCAAAGGTCTCCACAAGAAGGCAATTGGCTAACTTTAGCAATCATCATGCTTATATCTCCGTAGTGGAACCCAAGAAAGTGTTTGAAGCCCTTGAAGATTCGGATTGGGTGGAAGCTATGCATGAGGAACTCAACAACTTCAAGCGCAACAAAGTGTGGACCTTAGTAAAGAAGCCAAAGGAGTGCCGCAATGTTATAGGCACTAAATGGATATTCAAGAACAAGCAAGATGAGTTTGGAAATATTGTGAGGAACAAGGCAAGATTGGTGGCTCAAGGCTTCTCTCAAGTTGAAGGGATTGACTTTGGAGAGACCTATGCTCCCGTGGCTCGTCTTGAGTCCATCCGTATCCTTCTTGCTTATGCATCGCATCATAACTTTAAGTTACAACAAATGGATGTGAAAAGTGCTTTTCTTAATGGTCCTTTGCATGAAGAGGTTTATGTTAAGCAACCCCCGGGGTTCGAGGATCTCAACTTTCCTAACCATGTATACAAGCTTGATAAAGCACTTTATGGTCTCAAACAAGCTCCTAGAGCTTGGTACGAGCACCTTAAGGAATTGTTGGTAGACCGTGGGTTTGATGTTGGGCTAATCGACCCCACTCTTTTTACTAAGAGGGTCAATGGGGAGCTTTTCGTTTGCCAATTATATGTTGATGATATTATATTTGGGTCTACTAACAAAGCTTTCAATGATGAATTTTCAAAGCTTATGACCGATAGGTTTGAGATGTCTATGATGGGAGAGATGAAGTTCTTCCTTGGTTTTGAGATCAAGCAATTGAGAGAAGGAACCTTCATCAATCAAGCAAAATATCTCCAAGACATGCTCAAGAGGTTCAAGATGACCGAGTTGAAGGGTGTGGCCACTCCTATGGTTACCAAATGTCATCTTGCACTAGATCCCAATGGTAAAGAGGTGGATCAAAAGGTATATCGCTCCATGATTGGATCCTTGCTTTACCTTTGTGCATCTAGACCGGACATAGTGTTGAGTGTTGGTGTGTGTGCAAGGTATCAAGCTTCTCCTAAAGAGAGCCACATGATGGCTCTCAAAAGAATCTTTCGATATTTGGTTGATACCCCGAGATATGGTATTTGGTACCCCAAAGGCTCAAGTTTTATTCTCAATGGTTATACCGATGCGGATTGGGCGGGTGACAAGGATGATAGGAAATCAACTTCCGGGGCTTGCCAATTCCTTGGTAGGTCCTTGGTGTGTTGGTCTTCTAAGAAGCAAAATTGTATATCTCTCTCCACCGCCGAAGCCGAATATGTTGCCGCCGCAAGTGGATGCACTCAATTGTTATGGATGAGGCAAACTTTAAAGGAATACGGTGTCATTTGTGACAAAGTGCCTCTATTATGTGACAATGAAAGTGCCATCAAGATTGCCTATAATCCGGTGCAACATTCAAGAACAAAGCATATTGAGATCCGGAATCATTTCATTAGGGATCATGTTGCCCGTGGTGATATTGAGCTCATCTATGTTCCAACCAAAGATCAACTTGCCGATATATTCACGAAGCCTCTTGATGAAGCAAGATTCTCTTATTTGAGGAATGAGCTAAATATCATTGATTCAAGGAGTATAGCTTGACCATCTTGCAAACACACCTTCGTCTCAAAACTTTATTTGGTTTAGATGTGGGCATGGAAATAGGGGGAGTGCGGTTTAAACTATTGAGCTATCCCTCCCCCATAATGCCAACATTAAATAAAATCATTCTCTTTATATCATATAATGATATGTGAGCTTCAATGATGAGTAGTGGTTTTGGGCCCAAGATATATCTTCGCGGTGCCATGCCATAACACTCATATATGGTGGCCTAGGCCACCACACTCTTCTTCGTGAAGAGTTGGAGTTGTTTGGATTTTCATTGGATCTTTTTGACATCTCCTTGTTTATGGGAAATCACTCATTTTTGGCCTTCATTTGATTTATTTGCAAAAATGAGTGATCATGTACCATCTCACAGTTTGGCGTATCTATCCTAAGCCTCACCTCTCCTAAAGAAACCATATCTATCTCCATACTCTAAAACTCCGCAATTTTTCGAGGGTTTTTGGGCTGTGGGCAGCTTCGGCGGCACTGCCGGCGTGTCCACACCGGCACTGCCGGCCTCGGCTGGGCGGCACTGCCGCTGTTGGCGTGGGATATGTAGTGGACCCGCAAGGGGGGTTAGGGCAACTGCCTTTTTCCTTCCCCAGCGCGTGTCTCCTCCTCCCATCCGACTCCAGCCGCCGCCGCCGTCGCCCCTGCCCTCCGGCCGCCGTCCCGGGCTCTCCTTCCTCCTCTGGTCGGTTGATCCGGGCAGGGCCCCCCTCCCCTCCATGGCTTCCTCCTCCGGTTAGTCTCCCTCCTCTCTCTCCCTCTCTAGATTGGGTAGACCTCTCTAGAAGAAAGATGGGTGGACGATTCTTTCCGTAAGTTTTGCCATAGAGGTGGATAACCTTGTGCATGGTTTTATGAAAGTTTGAGGAACAATGTTTGAGTCTAGAGCAGATCTGGCGATTTTTCCTGTTGACCGGCACTGCCGCCCCCTCCCCACCGGCACTGCCGGTTGGGCCGGCACTGCCGCCCCTGTCTCACCGGCACTGCCGGTCGGGCCGGCACTGCCGCCCGTACCTCCCCGGCACTGCCGGTGAAGCTGTGCCCAGATCTTCTTTAGCCTTTTTCTTGTTGTATCTTAAACATATCAATCATCATGCCTTGTTTATCAAGATTGCTTTGTTTTAGTGTACCTTATCATTTGCTCCTCCTATCCATTGCTCTCACAGGTGCAGGTGGTTCTCATCGCTCTAGCTCGGGCAAACGGGCGATACCTAATGACTTTGAAGCTGAAATCCTACCTATGAAGAAGTCATCTCGTCGGGAGAGGAATTCCGCTCCGGCTGAACCTCGAGCTAACCTCATCCGGAGGCTGAGAGGCATGCCCATTGGGAAGTGGCCAGATAATGAGTATGCTCGGCTGCGTCAGACCAACATCTACACCTCTCCCAAGGCCACCAATTGCTCTGCGCTGTTCTGGAGTAAGTATCAAGAAAAGACTTTTGATGATCTCTATGCAAATGCCACCTATAAAGTTGCTCCTATGCATCACATCAACTTTGCTCACATGGATAAACACGCCAACTACTTTGCTGAAGCTCGAGATATTTGTGAGCAGTTTGGTCTTATTCCTCTGATGAAGTTTCATCATCCTTACTGTGTGGACGTGATTGGGCAATTCTTTGCCACAGTTTATGTTGACAATGATGATGCCAAGACTATGACTTGGATGACAGAAGGTCGCATGTTGCATGGCACTTGGGACCAATTTGCAGCTTGTCTTGGTTATCCGGTGCTCTCTGGCAATGAAAATGGATACTTTAGAGCCCACAACACTCCCAAGCCCGTTGAGAAGGCTCTCCTTGCTGATCTTTATCTTGAAGGAGAAGTGATATATGGTTCTCAGAAATTCCTCCGTCCGGTGTATGACATCCTTCTCCGCATTTACCGAGAGGTCCTTAATCCCAAGGTTGGCTGCGTTGATCAGATCTATGGATATCTTGGGAACTTGTTGCTTCTTTCTCACCAGCACCGTGACACTGGTATGCAGCTTGATGTGATGGACTTTCTGTGGAATGAGTTTTGGGCTTGCATAATAGCTCGCAAGGCCCCTGTTTTTGCTCCCTACTTCATGTTCTTCATATGCTCTCGTTGGGACAATGCTGGATATGGCAACCTCACTGATGAGGTTAACCTTCTACCTCACAAGGCCAAGGATCTCAGGGTCAAGACTCATGATAATCCTCCTCGTCTTCCCAATGATGAGGAGTCTGCCCAAGAAGACTCCGATATGGAGTATGCTCCCCCTGCTGACAATGGTTGGGTTGCTCGTATAGAGGCCAAGTTGGCCAAGATGTTCTGCCTCAAGTCTGACATCAACAGGCGTCAGTATCAGGCTCATAGGGAGCGGAAAATGGACAGGAGGAACACAAAGCTCATCATGCGCAAGTTGGATATTCCTGTTGAAAGTGGATCTGAGGAGGTCATCACTCCTGAAGAAGAATGGCTCTCCAAGCATGGCAATGTGACTGAGTTTGAACAGCTTGGTCTTCCCGGTCCCTCTCGCCGTCGGCGCCCTCCTAGTGATGATGTTGAGCTCGCCGAGTCTGAAGAAGATGAAGAGACGGAGGATGAAGAGACGGAGGATGAGTGAGCTCTCATGGGACGTTGTAGCATCGCTTCTTTTCTCCTTTTTGGTGTCTTGATGCCAAAGGGGGAGAAGAAGGTCTAGTAGGACTTGCACGGGATTTGCTAGGGAGGTTTGAGGGCACAAGCATTTGCTTTTTATCATTCCGTTAAAGCTTGTGTCCTCCTTTTATCTTCTATATTATGTTGAACCTTATCTTGTGTTTTATGTGTCCTATGTGTGGTGAACTATTGCTATGGTTTCGGTATTCTATATGGTTGAGAGTATTGTCATGGATTGGTATGATCATCTTATATCTCATATTGTCTATGGATCTATCTCAAATTGATACTTGATGTGATTATGGGATTCTTGTTCATGATATTGAGGCTATTGTCTTGAAATGTTAAGGATGTCAATATGAAAAGGTATGATCTTAACTTGTCATCTTTTATCTTTTCCCATACATTTTATGCTTTATGTCTTATGAGCATTGTGCTTACTATCTTGTTAGTTGAAGTTGCTCTATACCTAATGTGTGCATATTTATATTCTTGCACTAAATTTCTCGCATGCACACATCTAGGGGGAGTTTCTCTCTGCTGCCAAACATATAGATATTCTTGCTCTATTCTTTGCAAAATCCCGGTATTGTCATCAAACACCAAAAAGGGGGAGATTGAAAGAACATTTCATGATCTCTGAGTTTTGTGTGTTTGTTAACAACACCGGTGACAATTTAACCGTGTGCTAAGTGGTTTACAGTTATGGAAAAGATACCACGGAAAATCTCGACCCACTCAAAAAGGAAGAAAAGAAAAGAAGGAAGAAGCTGTCTCCTGGCCGTGGCCGGCACTGCCGGCAACTCCGGGCCGGCACTGCCGGTGTGTACACTCCGGCACTGCCGGCATCTTTGGCCCGGCACTGCCGGCCTATCTGTCGATCTGCAGTATCAGAAAAGTGGCCGGCACTGCCGGCGTCTCAAGGCCGGCACTGCCGGCGTTTCTCCTCCAACGGGCAGAAAAGTAGGTGGGGTATATATACCCCCCTTCACTTACCTTGGAAGGTTGCTCAAACCCTAAGAACTTCATCCTCCATTGCTGAGCCACCAAGAACACCAAAATCGCCAGATCTCCTCCCTCAACCAACCAAATCACTTGTGCTTTGGAGAATCGAAGGAGAAGACCCCGATCTACATCCTCACCGAAGCGTTCTTCATTTCCCCCTCTTATGCTTGAGGGCCCCCTTGCTAGTGTTCCTCTTTGGATCCCTAGTTGTTGTTGTTGATGTATGCTTGTTGATTTGTTGTGTTGTTACAAATTTGGGAGCCTCCAATTTGGTTGTGGATGTGTGCCCCAAGAACCTTGTAAAGGCCCGGTTTCCGCCTCGAGGAAATCCCTTAGTGGAAGTGGGCTAGGCCTTCGTGGCGTTGCTACAGGAGATCTGAGTGAAGCCTTCGTGGCTGTTGGTTTGGCTTGCGTAGCAACCACACTCCTCCAAACGTAGACGTACCTTCTTGCAAAGGAAGGGAACTACGGGAATCATCTCCGTGTCAACGCGTGCTACACTCTCGGTTACCTCTATCCCACTCTATCTCCTATATTGCGTAGCTATATCGTGCTTAGTTGATAACCTTGTCATATAGGTAAATTCACTTAGTTGCATATCTAGAGAATTTACATTTGTGTCAAACCTAAATTGAAAAAGAACTAAAAATTGGTTAGCACCTATTCACCCCCCCCCCTCTAGGTGCGGCATACGATCCTTTCAATTGTGTTCGCAGATTGTTATTCCGCATGGGCCATGAAGCTTGGAATTTGCCGCGTAACCACAATTTTTGGGAGGTGGCATATTGGTTCGATAGGGTGGTGGTGAGTCATGGCAGTATTTGTCAGTTCCGTGATACATTGGAGCCATCCCTTTGTACTTTGTGGAACCAGAGGAAATTGGGATAGCATCCTTTCAGTTTCTAGCGTCTCTCCTCCGACGCTCTGTAGAGTCGGTTTGCGAGGGGTGGTCCTTTGGATCCGGCCTGGCGAGGAGGTACTTGACCTTATATATTGCAACCGGGTCTTAACGCTCCTCCAAGAACTGTTGGGCCACCTTTAGATTGTCCTTTGGTGTCGCGATTACGTCCAATCCATTCTTGTGTACGTGCCAAGGCTGGTACACTTGAACTTTAGGCAAGGGTGGTTTTTGCAGCGTTGTCGAAGTTTAGGTTGCGAGGAACGACCTTGTCTCTACACTTCATCTTCTTTTATTCTTCTAGAGCCGCTTATGGAGCGCTTCAGCATTCTAGAATGCGCGGGCAGCGTCCTCCTGGTCCTCCAGAGCGTCTTCTGGTAGCTTCAGAGTTTTTGCGCTTTCTTTCCATATGTTCTTGGCCTCCCTTAGTAGTTCTTCGCGCATCCCATCAAGCTCCGTTCCTCTTTGACACAGTCTAGCATGATGGGTGTTAGCACCGGCTCTCCGTACCTGCTAGGATCATCTCTGAGTCCATGTGGGTTGGCCCGGGCATTCGGTTTTAACCGAAATTTTGGTTCGGTTATTTCGGTTTTTCTATAATTCGGGTTATACAATATAGGCACCGAAATAACATCGGTTTCCTAGTTAACAGATAGTTCGGTTAACCAATAATTCGGTTCGGTTTTCGGTTTTAAACCGAATACCCTGATTACATGGGAATAAAATAACAACACAAGACACCAATATACTGTATGTATGCAAGTCGTCAGGTCCACGCCACGGCAGCAGGACACATAACACGCTGAACCATATCCTACCTGCATGCACTAGTCAATAAAATGCTTACCTTGATGAAGCAGCGTCAATGCATATGCTCAAAAAAGTATCACACGATTGAAGGTCTTGCACAAGTCGTTCACACACACTTGACTACCTATAGTTTACACCAATAGAGCTTCAAAATAAAATAGTTCACACAAACAAACGAAGTAACACTGATAAACCGCAATGAACTGAAGTGCAAACAACTGCAACTCAAGAAGTTCTACTTTTTCTTGCGACCAGTCCTAGACTTGGTTGTAACAGATGGTCCTGCTTTGCTAGTTCCTGCATTGGAAGGTTCATTGGAAGGTTCAGTGATTTTGATTTTGCTTTTGCTAGAAATTGCTGCTTTGTTTTTGAATTCTTGGATCAACTCTGAAATAAAAAATACAAGGGAACCATTCGTTATTGCAGGCTTTTAGTAAGTAACTAATTAAACAAAATGAGTAAATTATTGACATGTTCTATTGACTCACCTTCCTCAAGCTTGGCTAACTCTTCTGTGTTCTCTTGAATGTTGATGGGGCTGGACCTTCGAAGCCAATCTTGCGTACAAATAATAGCTTCTACCATGAAAGGAGTAAGTGATGTCCTGAAGTCATCTAGGACACGTCCACCAGTGCTAAATGCACTTTCAGATGCTAGAGTTGAAATTGGAATCGCAAGGACATCACGAGCCAAATGTGCTAGTATTGGAAATCTAGAGGAGTTCGTCTTCCACCAAGCTAGGATATCAAAATTCGTGCTATCAATATCTTCACAATCTTCACCTAAGTATTTCTCTAGTTCAGATTTGCTATTGTTACTTGCACCAGTATTTAGCCTCATCTTCTTGGCAACAAGTTCCTTCATCATACTTGCAGTACCTCCTTTTCCACCTTCTTTACGTGGCACATCACTTGATTGAGGAGCTGAATCGCTCACTACAGGAGCATAGTTTTTCCTATATTCCTCAAACAACTCATAAAGGCACTTGTTTATTGCAGACCAAACTTTCTGGCCATTTCCCTCACCATACATTTCTCCAATGGCTATCTCTGTGTACTCAGAAAGCTTATACCTTGGATCAAGAACAGTAGCAATAAAGATCATCAGGTTGATGTTTTTCTTCTCTTTTGTCTTGTCTTTTCCCTTCCCTCTCTCCTTCTCCGGATCATTCTCATGCCACTTCCCCCAATACTTGTCATATTTTTCCTTCATTCTCTTCCCCATATCTCTTTGGAGAGAATCCTCACTCTCAAGCCAGCCGCGCACCAAGAGGTTGACTTCTCCAATCTCATGAAAGAATGTGTTAGCAGTTACATTAAGTGATGCCGAAACACGTACAGTGAGATCAGAAAAATGTCTAAGGAATTCGGCCATCTTCTTAGAATTATCCCAATCTTGCTCATCGGGGACACCTGGACCTTTGACGCTGCTACTTTTCTCATATGTTAGATCAATAGTATAATAGATATCTTCTTCTGCATACCTTGCAAACACCTTTTCGTAGATGATTGCAGCCTTCAACATGTCATGTGTGGAGTTCCACCTGGTGCATACATCAAGGTTCAAGAATGCTTTGGTGTCCACTTTCTCTAGATCAGCACATTCCTTAAATTTATCCAACCTGATACACAAATGCAAGCATCCACCAGTAAGTAAATTATTTATTCATAATAATTAACAACTCCTAAGAATGCAAGAATGAAATAATAAATCACCTTGTTGTTCCATTCTTGATGTATCTCACAGCAGCACGTACACGCTTCATCGAAAGATCAACCTCTTTCAAACCATCGCTAACAATCAAATTGACAATGTGGGCAGCACACCTCATGTGAAGATATTTGCCTCCTGCTATTAAAGTTTTCATATGCCTCTTTACATAACCAATACCACCATCATTTGAACTAGCATTATCAACTCTTATTGTCATGACTTTATCTAATCCCCACTCCATCAAACATGTAAGCAAGTGTTTCCCAATGTCCTCTCCTCTATGACCCTTTACCTTGAAAAAACCAATGATCTTCTTATGCAATTTCCATTCCTTATCAATAAAGTGTGAAGTGACAGTCATGTAACTATCTTGCTCTTGGCGAAGTCCAGCAATCAGTTGTGATGCAAACTCTTTCACATTGCTCTTGGAAAAACAATTTCAGCTTGGCTTTCTCCTCATAATAAGTGCCAACTGCGTCCCTAGTACAGGTCCTTCTAGATGGTGGTTTGAACCTTGGGCAAGCTACAACCATAAATTTTCTAAAGCCTGACTTTTCACCAAATGCAAATGGGAGCTCATCTTCTATGATCATTTGAGCAAATGCAGCCCTAAGTTTATCAGGATCAAATTTCCAGCAGCCTACAAAATCAGCTACTTGCAAAACACCTTGCTTTGGATCTTTAAGATGTATGTGAGGATTTCTTTTGCAAATGTTAAAATGGTTCCTGAGGGCAGTGGTACCATTTTTAACTGAGTGTGCTTTGATCTCACGCTTGCAATACTTACACTTGCCCTTCCTCAGAATACCTTCCAGAAAGATTTTGGTGAAGTGATTCCACATATCCGATCTAGCTGCCATCTCTTTTCTTCCTGTCTGGGCATCACCATCCTCCTTATCCTTGTTAGCAGCAGCCGCTTCCTCTTCCTTCTGTAACTCCTCCGTTGGCTCATCATCGACCAGCACAATCTCCTTCCCATCGCCATTGTCCTGTACGATAAAGATAAGGCACACTTGTTTGACTAATGGTCATATACAGAGGGCACAACAATACTATTTAGTATTTGAAAACTAGTTTATAAATTATACCTCAGGAACCTCATTCTCCTGGTTCTGGACGTGAATGTCATGGTCAGACTGATCACTCCCGTTTCCCATCTCCATCTCTTCACTTGACATCTAAGAAATAGGTATTCAAAATAGAAATGGTTACCACTTCCTAATCATCTACTTAAACACCCGATCGCCAGTGCCAATGGACACATTGCCGGCTGCTCCCCGGACATATACCTATGCAGCCGTGCCGCACAACAGAGAGAGACCAAGCGAATGAAAAAGAGCAGCACAGCCGCTGGCTACTGGCTAGAGAGAATTACCTCGATGTATTCGACTCACTGCGTCAGCCAGCCGGAGTCGACAGAGATGACGCTGCAAGCCGGCCAGCTACGGTACCAAGATGCGATCTGGCGGCTGTACCTCTAGCCTGCAGATGAGAATAGGGAGAGTATGGAATTACGTCGGATATTCAGGAGATTAATTAGGGATGGAATCAGAAGGAGACGTGAGCTTTTACGTGCATGGGGCTGGAGCTGGACTGCTGCATAGTACGTGCAATTATCTGTTGGGCTTTTGTGTGTTGGGCTTCCTACAAACGAACGACATGAGATATTGAGAGGTCTGGAGCTCTCGTGTCGTTCAGGTTTTTGTCTGTGTCACCTATATCTCGGTTTATATGGTTATTTCGGTCAATCGGATGTCAAAACCGAATTTAAATTATAAAACCCGGTTTATCATATTTACGCACCGAAATTAATCCCGGTTAATTCGGTTTCGGTGTATTCGGTTTCGGTTCCGGTTAATTCGGTTTCGGTGTTCGGTTTCGTTTTTTTATGCCCACCCCTACATGTGGGGACCTTGAGGTTCCGGTCGAAAAGACATCCTGCTGAGGTGGAAAAGGGTTTGGTGGCGGTTTTGGATTGCTCCGACCAACGTCAGCCATATCCGCATCCCCTTCGGTGCTTCTGGTTCTGCCTCCGGGTTGCTCTAATTGACGGTGTCGTCTCTGGCCAGCTCTGTCATGGTTGCGAAGACATGTTGGGTGGCGGGTGGTCGATCAACTATCGTGAGCTTATCGTCATACTCCTTCATAGCTGCCTCGTACTCTTCTGAGTTCAAGGGTGAGAATGGACCGATCTCCGGATCGAGAGCATCAAGTATGGACTTGTCGTTTCTGGCATCCTCATCACGAGCGGATCGAGACGTAGATCCAATGTAGTGCGCGAAGTGAAACCTTTTCTTCTGTAACACCTAGGAAATCTAGGTGGATCTGCATTGGTCCTCTCCACTGACATATCGATCACACCATCACAGGGGCGGTTTGGGTGGGCCTTGAATTTTTTAGATCTAGGGTGGATCCAACGACTGGCGGATCCTGCTCAGATCGATCTTCCAGTGACATATCCAGCTCAATGGAGGTTTGTGTGTGGCTCGTTCTGGCAAACATAGCGGAATCTCTAGTTTCTCCAACGAAGAGGTGGATTCCACCGATTGGGACGATGGAACAGTGAACGGCATTCTCCTTAGCCGGAATCCAGCACCCTTTGTTGGGGACGATTGGATAGTTACCGGCGTAGAGCACGCGTCCAACGGCGACGGTGTCATCGATGCATGCGAAGGCGGATCCCGCACGGATCCGTCCTCCTGACTCCGCTGGCACCATGGTGGGCGCCAAATATCGTTACGTATTCAATAGTACTCCGGTAGGGGTCCCTCGCGGAGGGGAGAGAGCATGGGCCATGGAGAGTTGTGGTATACCGTTAACATATATCCACAACTTTCTCCAAGCACTTCCTTGCACTTTACACGTCCACCGTGAAAAGGGGCAGCGTTGAGGAGCTAGAAGAGAGAGTGTCTACAGTGAAATCATCACTGCAAGTAGCCAAGGCTGAACTAGATAGATTTAGCAAAGGAAAGGAGGTAGATACACGGGCGATGTGAATCCGAGTGCACCTACACCCCCCATTATGAAAAATACTAAAAAGTACAAACTTTCAGTTTTTTTAAAAAAAATGCACGCATGTATACCCTATGTTGGCACTTATTTATGCAGACTTTGGCATAAAAAACCATGTGTGATTTACATATTAATGTGAAAATGGAATTTCCTATTTCTGTGAAGTACACAACCAATCATCATAGTGCGATTTGGATATTTTGTCATTTTCGTGTAGGCTACATACAATCGTATTCTTCTGTGAAAAATTACACAAGTAAGTATCAACATAATATGTACATGAAAAAAATTATTCCGATTGTTTTTAGATTTTGAAATAGTATTTTTTTAGTATTGGAGAACCCAGGTGCACTCATCCTGGTATTTTCCAAGGAGGTAGCATGAGACTTTGTTACCTGTCCAAAGTTCAGTGCACTCTTTTTTTTTTTGCGAATCAGTTCAGTGCTCTCTAGGGACACGCCAGTTATAGAAAACCATCCAGTTTTCAATGTCCCTGCATTCTCCGGCTGGTTTCCTCGATTTCCTGTTCCATCTATTTAATTTTTTAGATTTGTTACAGTTTTTTTTTTTTTGAAACGGGGGCAAAAGTGCCCCATTCAATTAATTAAGGAGAAGAGTTTGACAAGAAAGTCCGAACAAATAGGAAAAAAACAAGAGACTACTCTCGCGGCATGATTTGACCCAAGCGTTTAGCGCCGGCTAGAACCCACAAGCGGGCCTCTCTCTTAATCTTATCTAGGATTACATCATGGTTGGCATGCTTATTGTTGAAAACCCTTGCGTTGCGCTCATTCCAAAGCTCCCAAGTGACAAGAAGAGCTAGCGAAGAGATGGCTTTGCGGTTGGGCAAATGGGGTCTTGTCATGTTGCGCCACCAAAGCTCGATGGATAGGCCGGTCCACCCATTGGGGGTAATGTCCGTGTTGTGCAACCAGTCCGCCACTTTGTCCCAAAGACGCGTAGTGAACCTACAATGGATGAAGAGGTGCGCCGCCGTCTCATTAGTTTGCTTGCATAGGGGGCATAGGCCGCAATTTGGCCACCCACGCTTTTGTAGGCGGTCGGCGGTCCAAATGCGGTTTTGGGCAAGTAGCCAAGCAAAGAATTTGGTTTTGGGAGGTGCCCAAGTCTTCCAAACCGACTTGTGGAGATATGAAGCGACGGAGCCTATGAATTGCACCTCATAAGCCGATTTAGCGGAGTAATGCCCACTTGCCGTGAGATTCCACCTAATGTCATCATCCAAATCATCATGAAGTTGCACCCCTTGGCAAAGAGTCCAAAGGTCGAGGAATTGCGAGAAATGTGCCATGGTGAAGTCGTTGTCCAATTTGATCATGTTGACCCAAGCATTTCCATTTAGAGCAAGATTGACATTCCACCTTTTGCGCTTAGATGCGTCGAAGATGAGCGGCGCAATGTCCTTCGGTTTCCTACCCGTGAGCCAACGGGCCTCCCAAAATGATGTCTTCTTGCCATTGCCAAGGGTGATGGTGGTCGCGGCGTAGAAGATATCCATGTCTTGGTCGGAGCAAGGATTCCCATAGCCTACCCAAATCTTCGACGGGTCCTTCCATTCATGCCAAGGCCACCGGAGGCGAAGTGCCGTGGCGAACTTGTCTAAGTCTTTGACTCCAAGACCTCCAAGTTTATAGGGGCGGCAAACCGTTTTCCAATTGACTTTACATTTTGCCCCGGAGGTAGTTTCCTTCGCCGACCAAAGAAAAGCTCTTTGAACCTTGTTGATGAAGAGAAGTGTACTGTTGTTAGCACGTGACATAGCTGTTTTTTCTTCTTTCGTTTTTGTTGGGGTAAGGAAGCCGATTCAGGGGCTGTGATGAGAAATTATTACCAAGAAACCCGTTTGCGCTGTTGTATCTGGTTAAGCGTATAATAACTTTGAGAATGCAATAAAAACGATTGCCGAGAGGCATGCATAACACAAGTTGAGCATAGCACATATGTAAAAGAAACAGTAAACTGTTCTGAAACTACATAGGGCAGCAACTTTTGTCACTCGCATTTTTTTTGTGTCAGCATATTAAGTCGCAGTTTCAGAGGCATATGCAGTGGGCTTTGGATTGATCAGGCGGCCTCTGACCCAGTCGGGGGACGCTTCAGCACGCCGGCGTGTGTAAGCAGAGCCCACAGGTGGGTGATGAATTCCCCTCCTCTTGCCAGGGCCTCTAGGTGCGCCCGGACCTGGCCGTCGTCACACGGCGCGACGTAGAGCATCATCTCTGCCCAGAAATCCGAGAGCACTTTCCACCGCTTCGCCATGTCTTGGATCTTCATTAGCTGCCTGGCAAGTCGGGCGCCCTGAGCGACGACGCGAGCATCGTTGTCGTCGATGATCTTGCTGGGGTCCAGCAGCTCCTTGCACTTCTGCTCCATCTTCTTGGTGACTTGGAGTAGTGGGAACCTACGTGCATCTTTGATGGATTGATCGAGTATGGATTCCGAGTCAAAGCTATGACCCGGCACGAGGTCCGGGGCGAAAGCGATGAGGTATGCACAGTACTGCGACAAGTTGGAGGCTACCGCACTGCTATCTTGGACGCAGGGCCCAGCTATGTCGATGGCACTGCTATCTTCGACGGAGAGTGCCGCAATCTGCTTGCCACCATTAGCCAGCTCGGCATCAAGACGGTGCTTGCAAATGGTTGTAGCGACGTGCCACACCAGTATGGAGTGGATGAGCATCTCGTCACTAACCGCACACGCCCATGAGAGCAGCCCGTGGACGCCATTGTCCTCCAGCGACCTTGCCCCGTTTGTCAGCTGACCTTTGCTTCTGATGAGGGAGTCAATGACTGCTTGCTTCACTTGTATTGACAGCTTGACAAGATTTCCTCTCTCGCGCCCCTTCTTGTCCCTGTCAACTAGGAAGAGTGTTATAAAATGACAACAATTGCTTCTGTAACGTGTGCCGTTGTACTTGTCGAGGAGAGAGTACTGCCCGAGCTTGTTTACCCATGGCCGGGGTGGCTTCAATCTCAACACAAGCCCGATGAACATATGGCAGAAACATCCACTCCTTTGCAAATAATGACTGGTGACTGATACGTCCAAAACGTATCTACTTTCCCGAACACTTTTGCTATTGTTTTGCCTCTAATTTGTGTATTTTGGATACAACTAACACGGACTAACGCTGTTTTCAGCAGAACTGCTCTGGTGTCTCGTTTTGTGCAGAAATCCAACTTTCGGAAAATCCTCGAATTTATGCAGAAGTCCCTATTTTACCAAAATATTGACGGAGCCAAGCAAGGAGGTGGAGGCCCGAGGCCCCACACATGGCGGCGGCGCCCCCTGCGGCCATGTGTGGCCTCGCCGGCCCCGACGCCCCCTTCGGACTACTTATTGGTTTCGACCTGAAAACGCACGGAGAGAAGTCGGTCACTGAAACCCTCCAGAGCCGCCACATCGCGAAACTCTCTCTCGGGAGCCAGAAGTCTCCGTTCTGGCACTCCGCCGGGACGGGGAATTGGAGGAGATCGTCACCGCCATCACCGCCAACGCCTCTCCATCGACCAGCCATGTTTCCCCCATCCATGTGTGAGTAATTCCCCCGCTGTAGGCTGAAGGGGATGGTAGATTGGATTTGGTCATGTAATAGTCATAAGATTGTTAGGGCATAGTGCCTAGTATCCGTAGATGTCACTTTTATGATATTGTTGCAACTTGTTATGCTTAATGCTTGTCACTAGGGCCCGAGTGCCATGATCTCAGATCTGAACATGTTATTGATTCATGAAGATATTCATTGTTTATGATCTTACCTGCAAGTTGTATACACATGTCGCTGTCCGGAACCAATGGCCCCGAAGTGACAAGAATCGGACAACCGGAGGGGATGGTAGTGATGTGAGGATCACATGTGTTCACGGAGTGTTAATGCTTTGCTGTACTCTATTAAAAGGAGTACCTTAATATCCAGAGTTTCCTAGAGGCCCGCTGCCACCGGCTGGTAGGACAAAAGATGTTGTGCAAGTTTCTCATTGCGAGCACGTACGACTATATATGGAACACATGCCTATTGATTGATTAATACTTGGATACCGTTTTATTATTATCTGCAAATGCCCATGCTTTGATTGTTACATGAGCTTCTCTCATCCATGCAACGCCCGTTAAATCCGTCCCGTGCCTACGTATTTTAATCCTGTTTACTATAATCACTACTGCCTTTATTTCACCGCTGCTGCTGTTTCACTATTTCCACTGCCATAAAACATTACTGATAAACTCTTGCGAGCAAGTCTGTTTCCAGGTGCAGCTGAATTGACAACTCCGTTGTTAAGGCTTACAAGTATTCTTTGTCTCCCCTTGTGTCGAATCAATAAATTGGGTAATACTTCCCTCGAAGACTGCGATCCCCTATACTTGTGGGTCATCAAGACTATTTTCTGGCGCCGTTGCCGGGGAGCATAGCTTTATTTGGAAGTTCACTTGGATTGATATTGTTCGCTGCAAATTCTCCATCATGGGTAAACCTCGCGATACTAAGATCGCCATATTACCATCCACTACAAGAAAAGGTACAACTCTTAGTACCTCTGCTGCTCTTGATTCACCATCTATGATAAGTAAACTTGTTTCACCACCACAAACTTCAAATGTTGGTACTTCTGCTGAATCTGAAATTTCTTCTCATAATTATGATGATGCTTCTGCTGTGCTTGATAATGATGGTTCGTTAGGATCTTTTCTAGATGCTACAATTGCTAAGTCTAGACAAATTGAAAATACTGAAACTCCTAATGAAAATGCTGCTACACCTGTTAATTCACCTGAGTCTGTTGAATATTCTAGTGATGATCTTGATGAAGATTATGTAGAGCTTGATGATGATTTTATTGAAAAATGCAATGCTACTACTGATGCAAGAAAAATTAAAAAGTTGCTTGCAGAACATGCTGTTAAATATAAACCATCTCCTGATCCTAAATTTGCCACATCTCCTATAAACATTAGGGATAAAGATTATGATTTTTCTCTTGATCTATCTCATATAGCTATTGTTGAGAAAACACCCTTTTGTGGTACTGAAAAAGAAAGTGCTGTTGAACACATGACTGAGTTATCTACTCTTAGTGGCGTGTTTTCTGATGATGTCAAGATGCGTACTTATTTTGTCGCTAAATTTTTTCCTTTCTCATTAAAGGATGATGCTAAAACTTGGTATAATAATTTGCCTCCTGGTTCTATTAAAAGTCCAATTGACTTGCGTGATGTTTTCTTTCGAAAATACTTTCCTGCTAGTGCTCAACATGCTGCTTTGCAGAGAATTTATAATTTTGACCAGGAAGATGGAGAGAAATTGCCTGAGGCTTGGGCTAGATTTTGTTCTCTTATTAGAGCTCAGCCTGACCATGATTTGGAAAAGCATGATTTACTTGATATATTTTATAGTGGACTAACTATTGAGTCTAGGGCATACCTGGATAGTTGTGCTGGTTGTGTTTTCAGGAAAAGAACTCCAGACGACGCTGAAGAATTATTGGCTAAAATAGGCCGGAATCATGATGATTGGTCTACACCTGAACCAACCCCGACACCGATAGTGAAGAAGAGGGGTATGATTAAATTAAATGATGAAGATATGAGGGAAGCCAAGAAGTCTCTTAAAGAGAAGGGTATTAAACCTGAAGATGTGAAGAATCTACCTCCTATAGAAGATATATGTGAGATAACTCCCCCTTCATCCATGATTGAGGTACACTCTCTTCAACACTTTACTAGGGAAGATATTCCGTATTCAAAATCTCCTGATCAATGCTTAGATGAATTTGATAATTATATTGTTAAGCAAGAAAACTTTAATATGAGGGTAGAGAATCATTTAATGGAAAATTCCCGAGCTATTAGTGAATTGCATGATATTGTGGAGAGAACCTCCAATGATGTTAAGATACTTGTTAAACATTTTCAAATGGTTCAAACTCAAATTGATCAACTTACTAAAGTGCAAAATGACTTGTTGGGAAATAATTCTAAAGAAAAACATGCTTGTGAAGTAACAACTAGAGGTGGTGCTTCTACCCAGGATCCTCTATATCCTGAAGGGCATCCCAAAAGAGTTGAACAAGATTCTCAACTAATTAAAACTAGTGCTCCATCTAAGAAAAAGAAAAAGAAACATAAGAATGTTGTAGAATCCTCTGAACCTGTTAATGATCCTAATAGTATTTCTATTTCTGATGCTGAAACTGAAAGTGGTAATGAACATGAGGAAGATAATGATAAGAATGATACTCCTGATAAAGAAGAAATTGAAAAAGAACCTGAAAAGCATGCTAAAAATAAAAAGTACACTAAAGAAGATTTTATTACTGAGAAACATGGTAATGAAAGAGAACCTTGGGTTCAAAAGCAAATGCCTTTTCCTGCTAAGAAACTAAAATCAAAGGAGGAGGAACATTATAATAAATTTTGTGATTGGATGAAACCTTTATTTTTGCAAATCCCTTTGACTGATGCTATTAAATTGCCTCCTTATTCAAAGTATATGAAAGATATTGTTACTAACAAAAGGAAAATCCCCAATGAGGAAATTTCTACTATGCTCGCTAATTACTCCTTCAATGGTAAGATTCCAAAGAAGCTTGGAGACCCAGGTATACCGACTATTCCTTGTTCCATCAAGAATAATTATGTTAGAACTGCTCTATGTGATTTGGGAGCAGGTGTTAGTGTAATGCCTTTTTCTCTTTATAAGAGACTTGATTTAGATAAATTGATACCAACTGATATATCTTTGCAAATGGCTGATAAATCTACTGCTATTCCTGTTGGTTTATGTGAAAATGTTCCTGTTCAAGTTACTCAACATTGCTTGATATTAACTGATTTTGTTGTGTTGGAAATGCCTGAAGATGATAATATGTCCATTATTCTTGGAAGACCCTTTCTTAATACTGCAGGGGCTGTTATTGATTGCAATAAAGGCATGGTTACTTTCAATGTTGATGATAAGGAACACACTGTCTATTTTCCCAAGAGGATTGATAAAGTGTGTGGAGTCAATACAATTTTTAATGTGAAAACTATCAAAGTGGGATCCATTGATTGTCCTATATATGAGCCTAAAGAAGAATATCAAACTCTTGTGATTGGATCCATATCAATTCAATATAAGGTAACATGATTGATTTGAGGTTTATTTCTTCTTATGTCATATAAAATTTATTTGGTAGCAAGACTTGATCAACCTTGTTAACAAGTATATTTTATTGCATAAAAGAGCTAAACAACACTTCTTTCTTTCTTTCTCCCTCCACCTATTTTACTTGCTGTAGCACTTTTGTTTTGCAATATGCTTTAGTCATTTAAGATTTTAGAAATCATTTTCCTGCGCAGTAATCATTAATTTAATACCCAGAAATGTGCATTTTTCGAAGTTCTCTAAAAATTACAAAAATTACACCGTTGGTCCTATTTTTCGACGAGGCACCTAGGAGCACCAGAGGATGACCTGTGGGGCACCAGGGTGCCACACCATAGGCCGGCGCGGCCAGCAAGGGGCCGCCACCTTGTGGTGTGGGCCACCCCTTGCCCCACTTCATCATCTCTTCCTCCCAGCATCTTCTCTCTCCCGAAAAAACTCGTACCAAGTTCCTCTCACTCGTGTTTCTGCTCAAGAACTCGCGATTTTTCGATCTCCTTGCTCAGCCCAGATTTCTGTCTGAAATTTGGCACATTTACTCCTTGGTATGTGACTCCTTTGATTGTCCAATTAGAATTTCATTTGGTTGAGTATATCTTGAATATTTTGCTGCTGTAGATAACATGTTTAGTGAGCTTGCATGCTTGTTCTAAGTGGAAGAAATTAGTTTTGATGCATGTTTAGTACTCTAGCAAGTTCCTATAGTAGTTCCCTTCAATTACACACCTTGAAATCAAATTTTATAGTGATTGTTGAAAATTTCAGAAAATGGAAGGAAGTATGCACCAACTTAACCAAGAAGAGTTGGAGGTACAGCAAGTCATGAGAGTTCATCGTGAAGAGGGAGTATACCCCTCTTATTACCCATGCACGGACTTTATGCGGAATGCAGGAATCCTGCAAGACGTTCAAACACTAATTTCCAATGCAGGATTGGGAGATTTTACTGTTGGTGAACCTCACCAATATGCTAAACTAACGGTGTCGGTTGTGCAGGATTTCGAATTTCACCGGTCTCAAACTGACCCCATGGTCCGGTACAAGATTTATAACAAAACTATCGACTTGCCTTTTAGTGATTTTTGTACAGCAATTAGAGTGCCGCGATGGGGATCTTGCGAGAAGATCAGGGGAACACCGCGGGAGCTCTCGAATCTTTATACAAGGATTTGTAATGGGAGGAGCTTCTCCAATGATGGTGGTAAGATTAGTAGCATTCAACATCCAGCCATCCGCTATTTTGCCTATTTCATTACAAAGTGCGTTCTTGCGAGAAGGACTGGAGGTAAATTATCTGTCCAAGATTTGGCTTTCTTAGCTGCTGCTTTGCAACAGGATAGAACTTATAATTTGGGTGCTTTAATAGCTTGTAGACTTGCTACTAACCGTGAGAAGGGAGGAATTTGTGGAGGTCTTATCGCCTCTCGCTTATTAGCTATGCATGGTGTAGGTCCTCACCATTTAGATATTCCGCTTTCTATAGAGAAACTTGATGTTTTCTCCATGATCAGACATGAGTTTATTTCAGATGCATCTAATTTGAACAACCTGCATTATAGGATAACTTTGTATAAGAAAAGTTGGAGTATAACTAAGAAAATTGAAAAATTAGTACGCTTGCCTGCACCTGCTTTGTTTAACCTTGATGCCAGGGACGGGTGGTCGATCACAGAAAATGAGCTAAACGCATACATAGAAAGGGAAAGCCGTCGTGCAAGGGAAGATGTGGAGGAGGCCGAGGAGCACCCCGACTCTTCATCCGATGCAGCGAGCTCCTCATATCAACATCATGGGCATGTGGAACCTCCACGATATTCTTCTGCGCAGGGGCCCTATTACCACTCCATGTATGATCCACCGGCGTGGAACTCCGACCCTCGTTGGGAATGAACTCCACTTAGGCCAAAAGCCTAAGCTTGGGGGGAGGTATACCGGAATCACTCATTCTTTGCATATTATGGTTGCTGGATACTTGTACATACTTGTTTAGTCTCTTAGAGTGGTTTTCTAATGAGAGGGAGATGATATTTGGGGAAGTGCTGTCCAAAAACAGATTCTGTGCTGTTACCAAAAAAATTCGTACGCACAGCCAGAACGTTATTTTGAGTTGCCAATTTTTGAGCATGTGCCCCAGGTTGTTATATAACTTTCATTAGTTGAACACTTTTTGGTCTGAGCAATGGAAGATTTTTGTTAATTTCGATTTCTGTACTGCTGTCAGGATTTGGCAGATTTCTGTCATCCTGCTTTTCTGTGTTTCTGTTAGTTTGCATTCTTTTGTTTTCGCTTTGTTTCTTTCCTAAAACATAAAAAGACCAAAAATATTTCTGTTGTTTCTCTTCACCATTTGTTTATTTGGTTCTTTGCTCTTAGTTTATTTCGTTTGCTATCGTTGGTTTGCTATGAGAAAACCCAAAAAGATTTTGCTTTGTTTGCTTGTTTTCTTTCGCTCTTGTTTCTAATTCGAAAATACCAAAAATATTTGCTGTTCTTCTTTGGTTTGTAAAGTTCATCATGAGTTCAATGGTCTTCGGTGGCTGGAGCGTGGTTTTCATTTTATATTATCCAAGCTACACAAGTGAAAAGGCAATAATGACGATCTACGACAATCTGATTGTGGTGAGAGGCTGGTATGAACTCTATTTGCTTTCATTTTTGTACATATACTCATCCATGTGAGCATGCTTAGTTGGTTCATGTGAGGTATATGTTATTTGAGAAAGTCTAGTAGTTCATGATCTCTCATGTTTAGTTCCAATTTATTAATATGAGTAGCATGTCATGGATGTTTGCTTGCATTGTTTTATTCATAACTAAGTATGGCATTGTGGTATCCTCCTCTGAATAATTCATTTATATCGACTTGGCACATGCTCACGCATGCATATGACTGAACAAAAGTCAATTAAGCCTCGATGATTTATATTGCTTCAGAGTTCTTGTATCACTTTTATGCCTCCGTTAATTTATTTTGCCGCAAGCATGATTATGACAGTTACTGCTCTTTTGATTTGTCGCTCCCTAGTCTTTTGCTAGCCTTCACTTGTACTGAGCGGGAACGCCGCTCGTGCTTCCAAACACCTGAAAACCAAGTTGTTCCAAAAGTGTCCACCATAAATACCTATGCATGGCATTTCAAACCATTCCAAGTAAATTCTCATGTGCTGCCTTTAAAACTTTCAAAATGCTTCTAAATTTGTGTTAATGTTTCATAGCTCATGAGGAAGTATGTGGTGTTTAGCTTTCAACCTTGTCATTTACTTTTGACGGACTCTCATATGGACTAGTGGCACATCCGCTTATCCAATAATTTTGCAAAAAGAGCTGGCAATGGGATTCCCAGTCCCAAATTAATTAACTTAAATAGACACTCCTCCATGGTTTGTGATTGTTGGACGGCACCCGAAGGATTCGGTTAGCCATGGCTTGTGTAAGCAAAGGTTGGGGGAGTGTCATCATCATAATAAAACTTAAATAAAAAGGCACTCCTTCATGGTATGTGATTGTTGGCAGGCACCCGAGGATTCGGTTAGCCATGGTTTGTGAAAGAAAGGTTGGAAGGAGTGCCACCCAAAAATAATTCATGGGAGCCGCTCTTGTGAGTCCGGTTGATGAGGTAGTTAGTGTACCCATTACCATTCGTTGACAACAACAAACACCTCTCAAAATAATTTTACTCCTGCTTTACAAATGAAAAGCTCTAGCGCATGTTAATCCCTGCTTCCCTCTGCGAAGGGTCAATCTTTTACTTTTATGTTGTGTCTCCATTCTTTCTTTGAGCACTATCTTGAGAGCACGACTGTCATTCTTAGTATAATATGCTTGTCTCAAAATATGATTGATTGTGGTATAACTTTGATGCTTTTATCTTTGACAATCACTACTTCTAGTCTTTCTATGAACTCCAGAGGTGCCTCGGCATTTATGTTTTGCCGATCAAATACGGGCAAGCGAGATACCACTTTATCATATTCTCTTATGAACATTGCAATCCTGCTTATATACATGATTCATGGTGCTTATTATTAATTATTGGTACTTCTCCATGATTGACATAGCTGTTGGATGATCTTATTTGCATATGTCTCATTATGAACTGCTTAAGTATTAGCCATAGCATGAGAATATATACATCATATGAGCAAATGTGTTCGTGAAAGTTCTTTTATCGCTCAGTTGTTAACTGAATTGCTTGAGGACAAGCAATAAGCTAAGCTTGGGGGAGTTGATACGTCCAAAACGTATCTACTTTCCCGAACACTTTTGCTATTGTTTTGCCTCTAATTTGTGTATTTTGGATACAACTAACACGGACTAACGCTGTTTTCAGCAGAACTGCTCTGGTGTCTCGTTTTTGTGCAGAAATCCAACTTTCGGGAAAATCCTCGGAATTTATGCAGAAGGCCCTATTTTACCAAAATATTGACGGAGAAGGGCAAGGGAGGTGGAGGCCCGAGGGCCCCACACCACATGGCGGCGCGGCCCAGGGGGGGCCCGCGCGGCCATGTGGTGTGGCCCCCTCGGCCGGCCTCCGACGCCCCCCTTCGGACTACTTATTGGTTTCGACCTGAAAACGCACGGAGAGAAGTCGAAGTCGCCAGAAACCCTCCAGAGAGCCGCCACATCGCGAAACTTCGTCTCGGGAGCCAGAAGTCTCCGTTCTGCACTCCGCCGGACGGGGAATTGGAGGAGATCGTCACCGCCATCACCGCCAACGCCTCTCCATCGACCAGCCATGTTTCCCCCATCCATGTGTGAGTAATTCCCCCGCTGTAGGCTGAAGGGGATGGTAGGGATTGGATGAGATTGGTCATGTAATAGTCATAAGATTGTTAGGGCATAGTGCCTAGTATCCGTAGATGTCACTTTTATGATATTGTTGCAACTTGTTATGCTTAATGCTTGTCACTAGGGCCCGAGTGCCATGATCTCAGATCTGAACATGTTATTGATTCATGAAGATATTCGTTGTTTATGATCTTACCTGCAAGTTGTATACACATGTCGCTGTCCGGAACCAATGGCCCCGAAGTGACAAGAATCGGGACAACCGGAGGGGATGGTAGTGATGTGAGGATCACATGTGTTCACGGAGTGTTAATGCTTTGCTCCGGTACTCTATTAAAAGGAGTACCTTAATATCCAGTAGTTTCCCTAGAGGCCCGGCTGCCACCGGCTGGTAGGACAAAAGATGTTGTGCAAGTTTCTCATTGCGAGCACGTACGACTATATATGGAACACATGCCTATTGATTGATTAGTACTTGGATACCGTTTTATTATTATCTGCAAATGCCCATGCTTTGATTGTTACATGAGTTTCTCTCATCCATGCAACGCCCGTTAAATCCGTCCCTGTGCCTACAGTATTTTAATCCTGCTGTTTACTATAATCACTACTGCTGTCTTTATTTCACCGCTGCTGCTATTTCACTATTTCCACTGCCATAAAACTGTTACTACTGATAAACTCTTGCGAGCAAGTCTGTTTCCAGGTGCAGCTGAATTGACAACTCCGCTGTTAAGGCTTACAAGTATTCTTTGTCTCCCCTTGTGTCGAATCAATAAATTGGGTAATACTTCCCTCGAAGACTGTTGCGATCCCCTATACTTGTGGGTCATCAGTGACGTAACCCCTGACCAACGCCACCTTGAACCAATCTGAGGCCATGTGAAGGTACAACTGGAATGCCTCCAAGAATGTGACAACAAACATCAAGCACGAGTGGTCGTAGGGATGTCTCTAGCTTCGTGATCTTGTATATCTTGAAGAGCTCATTGGTGAGCCACGAGCAGAAGGTAACCATGGCCACCGGAAGACAGAGGGCAAAGTAACGGAACTTTTGGTAGAGGAAAGGATACCTCGTAGTACAAGTCATACACAAAACCAAGCTCTACCTCGATGACCCCGAACGCCCGCTCATACTTGTTGTCACCAGCAATCGACCTTGGAACACAAAGTCACTGGTTTTCAGGGCTCGCCACCTCACCTAGCTCGAAGCCGGCGAACCTTCGGTTGAGCATCTTTGATAGAGCCATGGAGAGGCAGATGTCCTTGAGCCGCATGCCCTCCCGGACCTGGAGGATAACAGCTCCCTTCACACTCATAGATCTGCTCCACGGTGGTGATGTTCTTGTCCCTTCTCGGCCCATCCACTGCGGGTTCCTTGCCATGATTTCTCAGACTAGGCTCGCGCGACGATATACTTATAGCCTTTCATGGTCCCAGCCGAAAAAGGCTGCCGCTTATCCTCACCCTTCATGTAGTCCGAGATTGGCTTCACATTCTTGGAGAGCAGGTTGGACTTGCTCGCCATCCTCATGG
The DNA here is from genome assembly GCA_030979885.1 of Lolium multiflorum. Taxonomy (NCBI): domain Eukaryota; kingdom Viridiplantae; phylum Streptophyta; class Magnoliopsida; order Poales; family Poaceae; genus Lolium; species Lolium multiflorum. The sequence goes on along the minus strand of CM061753.1, from coordinate 206,980,469 downwards.
ACTTGATCCGAATGAATGACTGGAGGATATTGACACATAAGATGCCCCAGGCGGCTTCTGGAACGAGGCACGTCCCCCCATGGAGAACGACAATAACCACCACCACCACTCCCTTGAAGAGGTGCTTCATGTGGAAGCTCTTCCAGCTGTCGACGTCGTCGAGTTTGCACGCCATGAGGTTGTCGGTGCCGCCGAGGAGCATGAGCAGGCACACAGCCCACACAGCGAACTCATCGAAGTAGTCCTCGGAGTCTTGCATGAGCCCGAGGCTGCGTGTAAGCTCCCAATACAAAAGCGTGGAGGATCTTGCTGCTCGACCTCCGGCGTAAGGAACCCAGCACATGCAGCAGGAATTGGGCGAGCACGCCCAGGGACATGAAGACTGTGATGTACACTAGCGAAACAATGGCATCTCGGTGGCGAGACGGGAGGTACCGGGGGCCGGGGGGCCAAAGCTACATCGTTGGCAGCCATGGTTTCTTCACTCTCAGATCCTAACCGGCTATGCGTTGCATTCCACAGAATCCTTGCTATGCTTTTTATTGCTAAGTGATGCGCGTAAATGTACACATCCGTTGGGAACCCCAAGAGGAAGGTATGATGCGCACAGTGGCAAGTTTTCCCTCAGAAAGAAACCAAGGTTTAATCGAACCAGGAGGAGCCAAGAAGCACGTTGAAGGTTGATGGTGGCGAAATGTGATGCGGCGCAACAACAGGGATTCCGGCGCCAACGTGGAATCTGCACAACAAAACCAAAGTACTTTGCCCCAACGAAACAGTGAGGTTGTCAATCTCACCGGCTTGCTGTAACAAAGGATTAAGCGTATCGAGTGGAAGATGATTGTTTGCAAGAAAACAGTAAAGAACAATTGCAGTAAATTGTATGCTATGTAAAGAATAGGACCGGGGTCCACAGTTCACTAGAGGTGTCTCTCCCATAAGATAAAAGCATGTTGGGTGAACAAATTACAGTCGGGCAATTGACAAATAGAGAAGGGCATAACAATGCATATACATGATATGATAAATATAGTGAGATTTAATCCGGCATTACGACAAAGTACATAGACCGCCATCCAACTGCATCTATGCCTAAAAAGTCCACCTTCAGGTTATCATCCGAACCCCATTCAGTATTAAGTTGCAAAGCAACAGACAATTGCATTAAGTATGGTGCGTAATGTAATCGACAACTACATCCTTAGACATAGAATCAATGTTTTATCCCTAGTGGCAACAGCACATCACAACCTTAGAACTTTCTGTCACTGTCCCAGGTGTCAATGAAGGCATGAACCCACTATCGAGCATAAATACTCCCTCTTGGAGTTAAGAGTAAAAACTTGGCCAGAGCCTCTACTAATAACGGAGAGCATGCAAGATCATAAACAACACATAAACAATAGATTGATAATCACCATAACATAGTATTCTCTATCCATCGGATCCCGACAAACACAACATATAGAATTACATATAGATGATCTTGATCATGTTAGGCAGCTCACAAGATCCAACAATGAAGCACAATTAGGAGAAGACGACCATCTAGCTACTGCTATGGACCCATAGTCCAGGGGTGAACTACTCACTCATCACTCCGGAGGCGATCATGGCGATGAAGAGTCCTCCGGAGATGAATCCCCTCTCCGGCAGGGTGCCGGAGGCGATCTCCTGAATCCCCCGAGATGGGATTCGCGCGCGGCGTCTCCGGAAGGTTTTCCGTATCGTGGCTCTCACCGGCTCGCGACGAGGCTTTAAGTAGGCGAAAGGGCAGGTCAAGAGGCGGCGCGAGGGGCCCACACCATAGGCCGGCGCGGCCAGGGCCCGGCCGCGCCGCCCTATGGTGTGGCCACCTCGTGGCCCCACTTCGACTCCCCTTCGGTCTTCTGGAAGCTTCGTGCAAAAATAGGACCCTGTGATTTCGTCCAATTCCGAGAATATTTCCTTACTAGGATTTCTGAAACCAAAAACAGCAGAAAACAAACTGGCTCTTCGGCATCTTGTTAATAGGTTAGTCCCGGAAAATGCGTAAATACGACATATAATGTGCATAAAACATGTAGGTATCATCAATAAAGTAGCATGGAACATAATAAATTATCGATACGTTGGAGACGTATCAGCATCCCCAAGCTTAGTTCTGCTCGTCCCGAGCAGGTAAAACGATAACAAAGATAATTTCTGAAGTGACATGCCATCATAATCTTGATCATACTATTTGTAAACATATGTAATGAATGCAGCGATCAAAACAAAAGTAATGACATGAGTAAACAACTGAATCATAAAGCAAAGACTTTTCATGAATAGTACTTTCAAGATAAGCATCAATAAGTCTTGCATAAGAGTTAACTCATAAAGCAATAAATCAAAGTAAAGGTGTTGAAGCAACACAAAGGAAGATTAAGTTTCAGCGGTTGCTTTCAACTTATAACATGTATATCTCATGGATATTGTCACCATAAAGTAATATAACAAGTGCAATATGCAAGTATGTAGGAATCAATGCACAGTTCACACAAGTGTTTGCTTCTTAAGGTGGAGGGAGATAGGTAAACTGACTCAACAATAAAAGTAAAAGAAAGGTCCTTCAAAGAGGAAAGCATCGATTGCTGTATTTGTGCTAGAGCTTTTATTTTGAAAACATGAAACAATTTTGTCAACGGTAGTAATAAAGCATATGAGTTATGTAAATTATATCTTACAAGTTGCAAGCCTCATGCATAGTATACTAATAGTGCCCGCACCTCGTCCTACTTAGCTTGGACTACCGGATCTTTGCATGCCATGTTTCAACCAAGTGTCACAAAGGGGTACCTCCATGCCGCCTGTACAAAGGTCTAAGGAGAATGCTCGCATTTTGGATTTCTCGCTTTTGATTATTCTCAACTTAGACATCCATACCGGGACAACATGGACAACAGATAATGGACTCCTCTTAAATGCATAAGCATGTAGCAACAATTATTATTCTCATATGAGATTGAGGATATATGTCTAAAACTGAAACTTCAACCATGATTCATGGCTTTAGTTAGCGGCCCAATGTTCTTCTCTAACAATTTTGCATGCTCCAACCACTAAGGTGATAGATCCTTCAGACAAGACGGACATGCATAGCAACTCACATGATATTCAACAATAGTTGATGGCGTTCCCCAGAAGCATGGTTATCGCACAACAAGCAACTTAATAAAAGATAAAGTGCATAAGTACATATTCAATACTACGATAGTTTTTAAGGCTATTTTGTCCCATGAGCTATATATTGCGAAGGTGAATGATGGAATTTTAAAGGTAGCACTCAAGCAATTTACTTTGGAATGGCGGAGAAATACCATGTAGTAGGTAGGTATGGTGGACACAAATGGCATAGTAGTTGGCTCAAGGATTTTGGATGCATGAGAAGTATTCCCTCTCGATACAAGGTTTAGGCTAGCAAGGTTATTTGAAGCAAACTCAAGGATGAAACGGTGCAGCAAAACTCACATAAAAGACATATTGTAAACATTATAAGACTCTACACCGTCTTCCTTGTTGTTCAAAACTCAATACTAGATATTATCTAGACCTTAGAGAGACCAAATATGCAAATCAAATTTTAGCAAGCTCTATGTATTTCTTCATTAATGGGTGCAAAGCATATGATGCAAGAGCTTAAACATGAGCACAACAATTGCCAAGTATCACATTATCCAAGACATTTTAGAATTACTACATGTAGCATTTTCCAATTCCAACCATATAACAATTTAACGAAGAAGAAACTTCGCCTTGAACATTATGAGTAAAGCCTAAGGACATATTTGTCCATATGCAACAGCGGAGCGTGTCTCTCTCCCACAAAGTGAATGCTAGGATCCATTTTATTCAAACAAAAACAAAAACAAAAAACAAACCGACGCTCCAAGTAAAGAACACAAGATGTGATTGAATAAAAATATAGTTTCAGGGGAGGAACCTGATGATGTTGTCGATGAAGAAGGGGATGCCTTGGGCATCCCCAAGCTTAGACGCTTGAGTCTTTTTAAAATATGCAGGGGTGAACCACGGGGGCATCCCCAAGCTTAGAGCTTTCACTCCTCTTGATCATAGTATATCATACTCCTCTCTTGACCCTTGAAAACTTCCTTCACACCAAACTTCAAGCAAACTCATTAGAGGGTTAGTGCACAATTAATAATTCACATGTTCAGAGGTAACACAAACATTCTTTACACTTCTGGACATTGCATAAAGCTACTGGACATTAATGGATCAAAGAAATGAATCCAACATAGCAAAAGAGGCAATGCGAAATAAAAGGCAGAATCTGTCAAAAACAGAACAGTCCGTAAAGACGAATTTTAAGATGGAACCAGACTTGCTCAAATGGAAAAACTCAAAACTAATGAAAGTTGAGTACATATCTGAGGATCACGCTCGTAAATTGGCAGATTTTTTCGAATTTTCTACAGAGGCCTGTGCCCAGATTCGTGACAGACAGCAATGCTGTTTCTGCGCAGCGATCCCAAATATAATATCAACTTTGACATAGAAACTTTACTTGGCACAAAAACATGATAAGGAGAGGTTGCTACAGTAGTAAACAACTTCCAAGACTCAAATATAAAACAAAATACTGTAGTAAAAACATGGGTTGTCTCCCATAAGCGCTTTTCTTTAACGCCTTTCAGCTAGGCGCAGAAAGTGCAAATCAAGTATTATCGAGAGTAGAAGCATCAACATCATTACCAGGGGTGTTGGGAGTTTTCTCAACTAAGCATAGTATATTGGATACATAAGTTTTAGCGTCTCCCTTTTCATTAGTCTTGGGCTTGCTATTCTCATCGAACAAATTTTCAGGAACAAGCCAAGCATAGTTATTTTCTAGTGCATCATTCATAGCTAGGAGTTTACATGGTATTGGTGCTTTGATCTCCCCACCATCATTAATATTATTAGTGTATCTTATTCTATCTATGTCCATTTTTTCAAGGAGACCAACAAAATTAGTATGAGAACCTAGCATATTAAATTTAGCAAAGACCTTTCTAGCCTCTCTTGCTAATCCCCCAAATTCTCTAAGAAGAGTTTCTAGAACAAAATCTTTCTTTTCCCCTTCTTCCATATCACCGAGTGTAAGAAACATGTGTTGGATTATAGGATTGAGATTAACAAATTTAGTTTCCAACATGCGAACTAAAGCAGCAGCAGCAATTTCATAGGTAGGTGCAAGTTCTATCAAGTGTCTATCTTCAAAATCTTCAGTAATACTAACATGATTGAAAAATTCTTCTATATTATTTCTCCCAACTATGGACCCACGTCCTACCGGTATGTCTTTTGTGGTAAAATTAAAAGGAAACATGATGCAATAAGCAAAAAGTAAACTAGGCGAATAAAGTAAAGACAAGTAACTAATTTTTTGTGTTTTTGATATAGAGAGCAAGACAATAAATAAAGTAAAACTAGCAACTAATTTTTTTGTGTTTTGTTTAGGTGCAGCAAACAAAGTAGTAAATAAAATAAAGCAAGACAAAAACAAAGTAAAGAGATTGAGAAGTGGAGACTCCCCTTGCAGCGTGTCTTGATCTCCCCGGCAACGGCGCCAGAAAACAGGCTTGATGCGCGTAAATGTACACGTCCGTTGGGAACCCCAAGAGGAAGGTATGATGCGCACAGTGGCAAGTTTCCCTCAGAAAGAAACCAAGGTTTAATCGAACCAGGAGGAGCCAAGAAGCACGTTGAAGGTTGATGGTGGCGAAATGTGATGCGGCGCAACAACAGGGATTCCGGCGCCAACGTGGAATCTGCACAACAAACCAAAGTACTTTGCCCCAACGAAACAGTGAGGTTGTCAATCTCACCGGCTTGCTGTAACAAAGGATTAAGCGTATCGAGTGGAAAATGATTGTTTGCAAGAAAACAGTAAAGAACAATTGCAGTAAATTGTATGCTATGTAAAGAATAGGACCGGGGTCCACAGTTCACTAGAGATGTCTCTCCCATAAGATAAAAGCATGTTGGGTGAACAAATTACAGTCGGGCAATTGACAAATAGAGAAGGGCATAACAATGCATATACATGATATGATAAATATAGTGAGATTTAATCTGGGCATTACGACAAAGTACATAGACCGCCATCCAACTGCATCTATGCCTAAAAAGTCCACCTTCAGGTTATCATCCGAACCCCATTCAGTATTAAGTTGCAAAGCAACAGACAATTGCATTAAGTATGGTGCGTAATGTAATCGACAACTACATCCTTAGACATAGAATCAATATTTTATCCCTAGTGGCAACACACATCACAACCTTAGAACTTTCTGTCACTGTCCCAGGTGTCAATGAAGGCATGAACCCACTATCGAGCATAAATACTCCCTCTTGGAGTTAAGAGTAAAAACTTGGCCAGAGCCTCTACTAATAACGGAGAGCATGCAAGATCATAAACAACACATAAATAATAGATTGATAATCACCATAACATAGTATTCTCTATCCATCGGATCCCGACAAACACAACATATAGAATTACATATAGATGATCTTGATCATGTTAGGCAGCTCACAAGATCCAACAATGAAGCACAATTAGGAGAAGACGACCATCTAGCTACTGCTATGGACCCATAGTCCAGGGGTGAACTACTCACTCATCACTCCGGAGGCGATCATGGCGATGAAGAGTCCTCCGGGAGATGAATCCCCTCTCCGGCAGGGTACCGAGGCGATCTCCGAATCCCGAGATTGGATTCGCGGCGGCGGCGTCTCTGGAAGGTTTTCCATATCGTGGCTCGGTACTGGGGTTTCGCGCGAGGCTTTAAGTAGGCGAAATGGCAGGTCAAGAGGCGGCGCGAGGGGCCCACACCACAGGCCGGCGCGGCCAGGGCCTGGCCGCGCCCTATGGTGTGGCCACCTCGTGGCCCCACTTCGACTCCCCTTCGGTCTTCTGGAAGCTTCGTGCAAAAATAGGACCCTGGGCGGTGATTTCGTCCAATTCCGAGAATATTTCCTTACTAGGATTTCTGAAACCAAAAACAGCAGAAAACACCAACTGGCTCTTCGGCATCTTGTTAATAGGTTAGTTCCAGAAAATGCGTAAATACGACATATAATGTGCATAAAACATGTAGGTATCATCAATAAAGTAGCATGGAACATAAGAAATTATCGATACGTTGGAGACGTATCACTAAGCCAAGCCAACTGGCCAACTGGCATCGTTAAACAAAATTACTCAAGTGGCTTCTGCTCGACTGTATTAGCTGACCTTCCATTCGCACTGAGCAAACTCCTCTAGGTTCGTTGATCAAGGATACTTGCATCGTTAATAAAAGTGCCCAAGTGCCTGCTGCCCTGCTACACGTTCCATTGACACTAAACAACCCATCTCTAGGTTTCCTGATCAAGTCATGAAAGAAAGTCAAACTACTGCCAACCTGACATGATGCCAGGAAAGATTCCCAGCTGACATAAAATTGACTTGACGCCCCGAGTCATAAAAACAAATTAATGACAACCCAACATGATGCCCAGTTGACATAAAATATGGCTTGAGAGCAACCAAGGGAGCATGGTCCTAAAAAGACACCGGCAACTGCGCCGGCACAACACTAGTGGAGTCGGGCTGCCCACACTGGCAGCTCCCATAAAGAAAATCCCATTTTTTGAATAACTGAATTTAAAACCTACTTTTAAATAGCCCACTATAACCTTCGCAAAGGAGCGGCTAAGTGCATTGGCGCGCTATAGCCTCACTCTAGCCTTTCTAAGCTGCGGCTATAACCTATAGCCCGCTATTTAAAACCTTGAATTAAACAAGCTTCGAAATTTTATCCAAATTTAAGATTTTTTACAAAATTCTGAATAGAATTTGGGAAAATCTAACTAAACCCTAACCCTAGATATGCCGGCCACGCAAGTCGTCAAAGGGGCTGAAGTATAGTGAGCCATTGTCCGCCGCGTCACCTCCATCTTCTCCATCGTCTTTCGTTGTCGCCGTCCTATAACGACGGCGATAAGCCGCTCGGATTGTTACCGACGTGGATTACGGCGCCACCGCCTGTCGCAGACCACCATTTGGCAAACTCCGGGTCTACCGGTGGCATGTCGCCAATCGACTCGGAAGCCCCGTGAGTCGTCAGGTCGTCGGGAGCCCGCAGCTGCTCATGATAGCGGAGGTAGTCCTTCCACTTAGGCTGCGGCTATGGCCCATCTTGGGGATGCACAGATGCAGGCCCGATGGTGGCAGAAGAAGATGCGCCTTGGCCGCGCATCATTTGCTGTGACCTCAAGACGATGTCGCTGGGCGATGCAGGTGAAGACGGTTCGGTTTGGGGACGCCAGCTGCCAGGTGCCCTGGGACAAAACCTCGACACATATAGAGGCATGGTGTCGCGTGGCACGTCGTGGCAGTGGTTCGTAGCTGTGTGCGGCGAGAACAACGTCGTCCTTGCCGGCCTAGAACACGTGCCGACTGAGGCGGTTGTACTGCACGTTGTAGGGGGCGTAACGAAGATGGGCCACCACAACACACTGTTCTTGCCCAATCGGGCTCCGGTGCTCCCACGGAGGGAGGGTGACTCACGGCGGCGGATGTACGGGATGCGGTCAACGTCCTACGGGACCGGGGAATGGTGTATCTAACAAGGGATTAACTTATCAATGCCTACAAATTGTAGACTAGGGTTTAGTTGGAAGTAGAGGGCAAGTAGATCTCGAAGTTTCAGCCGGAAAAGTACTCGACTGCTATGAAAAACTAAGGTTGCGTAAACAATGATTCAATCCTGCCTTTGTCCCTCGACTCCCCCTTATATAGGAGGCAGAGCCGAGGGTTTCGTGATGTATAAGTTACAAAGTCCGGGAGGATTTCTGAACCGTCCCGTAATAGTTACAAGTCGATATTCCTAATACAACTCTATCTTTCCAAACTATCTCTCGATTGGGCTTCCGGGCTTCGTAAACTTCAGGTCGTGGGCCTCCAAAGAAACCCTGTATCTTCTTCGGCAGCCCATTGGGGATGCCTATGTCAAGAGCCCCGAGATTTTGCTTGAATCGAAGAATCAGTGGAAAATCTCCATCTTTACAATTAGCATATGATTTTACCACAAATAACCTTTATAGAGTATATATTGTACAGGATAACGGTAATTGGGGCTGGTTCATCTGACGGATCAGGTACCTTAACGCTTTGTGGCAATCCGCAAAAACCTACTTCAAAATCACGTCCCGGACATGATTTCGGGATACTGGCGAATACGTGCCGCTTAAGGTCTTACCGGATGCCGAAGTCATGTTTTATCGGGTACCTAACGCTTCCGTTAGATTTTTCTTCGCTTGATACGGAAAAAGTAGCAAAGCGCCATCGAGCGGTGCCACGCCGCACAGATGGATCCCGGGACTTATCTTCGCAGAGTTTTGCGGCATTCAGAGATTATTTCGCGATCGAGGCGCTTGAGAATATTGTCGAGTGCCTTTTCGGCTGCTGGAATAGCACATTTATTCGAGTCAACTATGACTTATATTGTTTTAACTTACCCTCCCGATGGGAGTATATGAAGAGTTATTTGATAACTCGAAATATGCTCGCCAGAATTATTGAATTTCATCGGGCAAGCGAACAGCGTTCCCGATGGGAGTAGCCCCCGAGGCTACAGCCAAGTGCTTGTACTTGGTTGTAGGCTCACCATTTTAACATCTTTGTCGATTTCTTCCATCATTATCGGGTGCGCGACCAGCGCTCCCGATGGGAGTAGCCCCCGAGGCTACAGTCGAGTATTTATACTTGGCTATAGGCTCAACTTGCTTTACTGATAAGGAACTCTATATTTTATCATTCACGTTTCTTATCAGAAGCATAATCAATACTTTTGATAAGAGTAGCCCCCGAGCATATGAACAAATGCTTGTATTTGATCATAAGCTCTCAATTTTCTTTACCGCAATGCCCAAAGTTTCCCTCGTCGATATTTCTTGATGGAACTCTAAAGTAGCCCCGAGCATTTGAACAAAGACTTGTATTTGATCAAAGGCTCTCAAAATTATCAGCCGTTCTTTCGTCGCCCATCTTCATAACACCACGGTCGAACTTTTCCTTTTGAAGTGACGTCGGCTGACGATAGCCATGACCATTGTATCGGGAAGGCGCGATCTGTGTCCTGTCACTGACCTGCGGGCCCAAAATCTACGCCACCTTGACACGTTACGCAAGTGGGGGACACATGTCCTCCGCTTTTTCTGGCACGCGCGCTGTTGCGCCTGTCCAGTTCCATCACGGTGAAAATATTGTTTTGCCCCTTGAGCCACGTGTAAAGCATCAAGTCCATTCTCATAGCATCCAACGGTGCGACATTTTGGCTTAGCCTGCTATAAATACTCATCGTCTTCCTCCGTCAATCCCCTTCGCTGCGCCGCGCTCACATCCTCTCTCGCCAAAATCTCGCAACCACAAAACTCCAGCTCACGGACCGTCATACTTCCTCCAACGCCATTGTTGATGCCACCACGGCCAAGACTCACGAGGCACAGCACTCCCGAAGCATATGGCGCAAGATCTGGGAACCTTGGAGTGGGAAAGATCCAAGATCTCAGGCCAAGATGTAAACCTGATGAAGAAGTTCGGCCTGACGAAGAAGAAGGACTCGCTGCTTCCCCAGCAAGGAGAGCTACCCGTCGCCTCCTATGGAATATCGGGTTAGCTTCGTTGACCACCTCATCCGCGGCCTCTCTGCTCCCATCCATGATTTTCTTCGTGGATTGCTTTTCGTGTATGGGTTGCAGCTTCATCACCTTACTCCCAACTCCATCCTCCATGTTTCTATTTTCATTACCCTTTGCGAGTGCTTCCTTGGAGTCCAACCTAATTGGGCTCTGTGGAAGCGCATCTTCTACCTCCGCCGTAATGGCTCCCACAACATTGCCTACAACATAGGCGGTGTTGTTATTTGCGTCCGCCCTGATGTCGAGTATTTTGACGTCAAATTCCCCGACTCCGTCCAAGGGTGGCGCAAAAGATGGTTATACGTCCGCGAGGAGTGCCCCGACTCGCTGGAATACAACATTCTCCCTTTTGACGGTAGCGAAAAAATTCTCCGCCGCCGATCCTGGGATGCAGAGGCAACTGAAGAAGAAAAAACGGCGACAGAAGCGCTGATGACCCGTATCCACGAGCTCCAGAATACCCGCGGCAAAGAGCTGTCGGGTATCCAGATAACGGCGTATTTCCTTAGGATTAGGGTGCAGCCTCTACAGGCTCGCAAGAACCCCCTCTGGATGTACGCTGGCGACAAAGATGTGGATCGCATATCCACGGATCTATCGGTCAAGGACTTGGAAAAACTTGTCCGAAAGATCTCCTCGTTGAGCAAGAAAGACGCCGTTCCAACCACTTGTCGCGTGGTACCATACAGCGGTACCAACGCCCTCCCCGGTATTTTACCTTTGTCAGGTAATCTATCTTTGTCGACTGCTTGTTTGCTGTTCACTTCTTCAACTGCTATTTTGCTGTTCATTGATATAATTTCTTGTCGATATATTCTTATCTTGTACAGAACCATCAAAATACATCGTCTCTTCCTCCCCTTCCCGAAGGTGGAGAAGTCGAAGAGCGGACAGTCGTTACTGACGACGCCCAGGTCCCCTCTCGTCCTGAGAGCGAAGTCGCGGTATCTCGCAAATCCGCGGCTTCCTCTGAAAGAGAGGTTGAATCCGAGGCTTCGGAGTCAACCCATTCTATCCCTTCCGCCGTTTCTCCAAGGAACAAACGGAAAAGGGGTGATGCGGAAGGCTCCGGCACCTCCAAGCTGAGCAGTTCTCCTGTCGAGGAAACTGCTCCAGAAGAAACTGCTCCCGAAGAGGAGGAGCACTTAAACGCTTACGACGCTGCCCTTGTACATTACATAAGTATAATTGCATAATGAGGTGGATTATCTTCCAATATATGCACTGAGTGTGTAGATTCTGTTGTTCGTCAAACTACATTGCAATAATTCTTCAGTTGTATTTATAGTAGAAGTATGCTGACAATTTTAGTTTTCTGAGGGGCCCGTCCAGCCATAAATATAATATACTTTGTTGAAGCTTTCCAAATCACGCAATGGAATTTTGACCATATTATGAGATCGCTGAGGTTGTGTACTCCCACGACACTCCGAGGACAGTGTTGAAGCTTTTACACACACCACATAATGTGATTGCTTTAGCTAATGTATATGATGTCCCTTCCAGCAATATAATGAATATACAAGATATTCAAAAATGCTTACGACTAAATAACCACATATCCATACATTATGCTGTTTCATAGAAATGTGCAGGTGATAGGTTTTGTATTTTACTAGCACAAGGACACAAGAAATGATATTTTGGGGAAAAAATAGACAAGACCCAATTATATTTGAGTACAGAGATAGGATGCCAGAATTAGATGTGGGATAGTTGTACCTAATAGTAGAATATATCATTGCGACTCCTGAATTTTTGAACAATGGGTGTAGCTAGCAGTCTAATCAGGGAGCTTTTCTGATCACATATCATGCATTGTTACCATCTGTATTACTTCTGATTATAGCCGCAACAACTGTGGAAAGATTATGTCATCATAGGTAAATCGAAGAGTTACTGGATCTGAATAATCGGCTAAAGAGCTCCTGGCATGTTTTGTTGTCCTACTTGCGGTCTTGGTTCTCGATGAAGATTGCTAAACGTGTATGATGAAGCATTTGTTGAGCCGGTAAGCTTCCATGAGCAAAGAAGCACGAACAAAGAACAAGCACACTGATCCATATCTGTGAAATTGAAGCAAGCAAGGCCCCTCTCTACTTGCAGGTTGCAGCCCATGGCGGCCGCGGGCCGCCTCTTCCATGGTGACGGAATAGCAATGGCGGCTTTTGTTTTATATACTCCTTCCGTCTATAAATAGATGTCTCAACTTTGTCAAAATTTGAATGTATTTAGACCCATTTTAGTATCTAGATACATTCAAATTTGTCCTAAGTTGAGACATCTTTTTATAGACGGAGGTTAGTATATTTTTATAGATCAAAGACCTCTCATGCCCAGCTTATATTGAAAGCTTTTATAATGTCTTACAACACAAAAAAAAAGGAAGAAAAAACTGGCAACCTCCTGTGAACTAAAACAAAGACAGCTGAGAACCACACCAGGAAGGCAGCAAAGAAAAGGGAACACAGCCCTTCAAACCTAAAATCTCTTTTTCACAAGAAACAACACATGTGAAAGCTACAGGGAGGCACATAACACAAGTAAAGACCCTTAGCCTCATGCTATTCTGCTCCCGCCACCATCATCAGCTCTTTCAGGATTCAACTCTTTGATCTTGGAGTCAAGCTTCATCATCATGTCTTCAATCCTCGATAGCTTCTTGGCACCAAAAATCATTCGTTTTCTATTTTTTGCATTGTCTGGTTGGAGAACTGCACCAAAAATCACTTTTAATTTACTACAACCGACAACAAAACGCAAATAATTCGTGCAAGCCAAATACGCTAACCACACAATGTCAAAACACAATGTAGACGGTGCGACAAAGCGCACATGTCCATCTAGTATGTAGTAATTGCATTACGGCAGTCCATCATCGTTTGAAACACGGTGCCTTCTGCAAGCTGAGGATCCTCCCTGTTCCACTCAATTGTTGGCAAGTCATCACCTTCGTAATCGGCTAAAACGAGGTTGTCATTGTTCTCATTCTTCTCTTCATCATCAGTGTCATCAAATCTGGCACCAAAAGCAATATCTTCCATGTATTGATCCTCCATTGCCTGCTTACTGCATCGATCTACCAATTCAGGAAACATCAACTCATCCTCATCATCTTGAGGAGACTGATCCTCAATGTCTGCATCGTCCTCCACATCGACCGTACGAACGATCTGGCTACCACTAGCACTGGGGACAGATGGTGCTGCTGTGGACCTACAAGGAGCGCCGCGGCGCACACTATTAGCAGAGGCAGCAGCAGTAGAGAGACATGATGCCCGACCACCTGATGATGCCCCAGCACCAGATGATGCCTGGCCCCTGTCCACATGGATACGAATTTTACCGAACCGGCAAGAAGCATTCAAAGCAAAAAGAATTCCCAGATCGTCGTCGGAAATTAGTGGAACAAATCTTCCCTCCGTGCTGTGGAAATATTCGAAATGAACTGCATCGCTAGAGCTCTAGGTGTACTTATCGTAGATGTTAGCTTTCAAATCCCTCAACGAGCCGCAGGGAAGTTAAACCCATTCTTATAGCGTTTAGAATCACGCGTAAAGCTAGAATCCAGCCTAACCACCAGCCGAAAAGCCAGCGCTGGATCAATCCTATTCGAAAAGCAACGCAGTTAGTTGAGCAACAACGATTGGCGCTCAAAAACTGCCTACTGTTAATTCACATAGGCAGACGATGCTTACCCAGATGGAATCCATGCGTTAGATCCCTCCGATTCCCAATCTTCTCCGCGGTTGAGGGGAAGAATCGGCACACCAGACGTTGTACAAACTCTACCGCGACAGGGGTAGATCTAGATCTAGTGGAGGCGGAGCCCTCTCCGCCTCCCGGGGGTGGTGGTGGGGGCGGGGGCGGCTCGGCGGCGGACGACGCCATAAGGTAGGAGGGCAGGACGGCGTGGCGGCGGAGGGGCGGTGTGTGAGCTCCTCCAGTCTCGGGCGGAGGGGAAAGCTTTGGGTGAGCTCCTCCAGTCAACAGTCAACATAGTTCGAAAGAAACGGTCAATTCAAAACCAACGCGGCTCCCTAGCCGTCACCGGTAACGGTCAAGGCCTCTGACCAGACGGCAACCCTCCCGTCCGAGCGTATGCGAGGGGTTTCAAACTAGTGGGAGGGGAAAACTGAGGAAAAGTTAAGCGGCTGGGGAAAACTGAGTACAACTAACGAACCAGGGGCACGAAAACAGAAAACCCTAATTTTTTAAATTTGTTACAGTAGCTATTGGAAGAGAAGTGTACTGTTGTTAGCACGTGAGATAGCTGTTTTTTCTTCTTTCATTTTTGTTAGGGTAGGGAAGCCGATTTTTTAGAGAGAAGGCCTAAGCCCTGGTTAAATTAATAACGCCCGACAGGACGGACACCAGTACATCGACACTTACAATGACCTGATGGGTTACCAGCTCAGTATTACAGAATAGGAGAACAACAAGAGATATGAAAAGGCGGAACAAGCAACTCTAACTAGAAACTAGGTAGAGATCTTGAGCCCAGCGAAGAGGCGAAGAATCCTGCTGAGAGGGCGCGGCGCCGACACTGTCCAGACTAACAGACCTCCCGAGCAGAAACAGAGCACGCCCATGACCGAAGGAGCTTGGTTGACTTCATGATTCGAGATTCTGAAGGAGGAGGGCTTGAATGCGACGCCTCCAAGGAGGAAGACGGCGCCCAAGGGCGTCGACGTCGCCTGCACTGGCCAAGGCCTTGCCGAGCTTTCGCCCTAGCCCAAACACCACCCCAAAGACGCAACCTTGACGCTTGTCGAACGACACACTGAGTCCACGGCTTGAAGAAGATATCATCGGCGTCACCCGTGGCAAGACGCCAAGCTAGACAACCACCCCTGGGTTTCTAGGTAGCCGACCGAACCGGGATAACCACCGTGTAACTGTAACCAGGAGACAGTGGCGGCGAGAAGCGCAAGGAGGGTGAGAGGGTGAGCCTAGAGTCAATGAAGATAGACTTCGCCCCGACCGAAGAAGCACACAAGTTTTGCAAGGAGGCGTGATCCAGCCACACGAAAGGAGGGATATTTGGTGGCGCCTCCAAGAAGGTAAATGGCGTCAAGGACGTCATCGTCACCCGCACCGGCCGTAGCCTTGCACGGCTTTCGCCGGATTCCCGTCCCGTACCAGTAGCCGGCCAACGCCATGAGACCGTAGAAAGGAACCAGAAACCAGACACCGCCGACAACACCTCCTCATGTGTTGCCGGCCCAAGGAGATGAGGCGACCCGATCCCAGGAGTCACCTACTCCAAGCTCATCGCCGACACCGACCGCACCAATCAAGCAAGCAAGAGCTCCTAGATCACGCGATGGCCTATCCAAACCGCCTTAGTCCATCCCATCTCCAATAGATGACCCGTCTCATATGGCACAAGAAGGCATTTTCTGCGGAAATGGCACACACCGCATCAAGTCACCGGCGACGACAGCGAGAGACAGGTGCTACACACCACCACCACCGCATCACCCGAGTGACCATGACCGATAGCAGTCTAGCACCAGGCGACCCTGGAGCAGCCGCCACCCGAGCCCACCCCTGGAGCCGAGCCCACCAAATTTCCCAAGGCCGCCGCCCGGCATCCAAGGCCACGTCGCCCCACCGCCCTCACAGCCGGAGATGCGAGCCACGCACGGCCGCCGCTCGAAGAGACAACGCCGAAGACCACCACCCGGAGCCGCCGCTCTGGCGCCCAAAAGCCCCCACCGAGTCCCCCACCAACCGCCACACCAGCACCAGTACCCACCCCAACCACGACAGATCCAGAGGAGCCGGCGGCCTGGAGAGACGTACCTAGACCGGGGAGGTCGCGGGCAGCGACACCAGCACCGGCGAGCCACGCGCGGCGACCTCCCTTCTTGTGGCCGCGCAGAGGGGCCGAGGGCCTAGATCCCCGCCGTCCCCTTCACCGGCGTCGTGGTCTTCGACCAGCAGCGCTTCTAGGGGCGACGAGGGGGAGGGAGGGCGGAGGGGGGCGACAGCAGGAGGAGGTTAGGGTTTCGGCCCTCGCGTCGCCTGGAGGAGACGACGCGAGGTGCGGTCCTCGGCCCACATGCTGCTGTTGATTGAGGGAAGCCGATTCAGGGGCTGTGATGAGAAATTATTACCAAGAAACCCGTTTGCGCTGGTTTTTTTTGAACAGGGAATGGCCCCGAAGGGCCTGGAAATACAGGTTTACAAGAAGAACCCTAATGAACAAAGAGATTACAACTAGGGGAAAGCAATCAAGTCCCAGGTCTTCACCGCCACAACTGGTTGACGTCCAGGTCCGGACGCCAGCAGCACCACTGGGGACATGGCCACTTGGAGTGTCGCCGTCGATGGATCCCGTACCAAGGTCACCGAAGATCCTCCGAAGGAGGAAGAAACAACTCGGTTGCAAAAGAATCCCGAGCGCGGAGAGGCCTCTCTGGCCCGAAATAACCCCGGCGTGATGCAGCCGGCGTTGATGATCTCCGCAAAACAGCGCAGCTTCCGGAGCACTTGCTGATGCGCATGCTCCATCTTCCCGCAGCGTCACAACATGTGAAGCAGCCTTCCTCTTCCTCCTCCCCTCCACCAAAAAGGCAAGAAAGAAGATGAAGAAGCTGCAGATCTCCCCGATGTCGAGCCCTGCCGAGCTTATTTAGGGGGGCGCCACCAGATCCGCTCAGGAGCTCCGTCTTCCACCACGGGAGACCTCGCCTGAGCTTCACCTTGTCTAGGATGCAGCTCGAAAGCAGCCCAGCAGCTTGACGCGGACACGGCATAGCGCCATACAACCATACATGCAAAAACTCTAACCTAAGACTACCGGTATATACAGAGGAGAACCGACCTCCCCATCCCCATCCCCTCCGGTCGGCAAAGCCGCCGGAGAGTAGAGGAGGAGGAGCCGGAGAGGCTCGGGCGACTCTCAAAGGGAAGTGGAGAGAGATGGGAAAGAAGGAAATGAGAGCCCCTCAACCCGTTTGCGATGTTGTATCTGGTTAAGGCCCCCTTTTGGGCTTCTAGAGTGGTTTATAGGTTTTCCACCGAAGAAGACTAAAAGAAGTGTCTGCTTATAGTGGGCTTTTCCCCACAACGATTTTTTACTTATAGTGCGAATTTAGCGGGCTGGAGAAGCGGGTAGCTTCCCAAGTTTCTCAACAGTGAATCCGAATCGGTACCACAGAATACTCCTATTTTTCGTTCAAATTACAACAGAAGTGTCACCGCACGGCGAAACGTTTTTCTCTCTACTAGTAAATGTGCACGTGCAACACACGTCTCAACTGAAGCACATTACACTATTAAATGCAATGATTTCTTGTCATACCGTAGAAAAGCTTTTCTGAAAACACCAAATATCATGCAAAGTGCACATTATTCCTAATTCACCGGTCATACAATTGATTTGAAATATCACACATCGTATAACTTCACAAAATAACATGACCCCTGTATCCAAACATTAGACGTCATAAAACTTCTTTTTCCCATATCACTATTCACATTCCTTGAATAGTTTGGATCCTAATTTGGCACCGTGAGATGGTCCTATTCGGAGAATCTCTGCTTTGGGCCTGGCAACTTGTCGAGATTCTTTTTTGGAAAAATCAGAAGTTGTCACCCATTCGTCCGTTCAAAAACGGAGGGCCCAAAACGCGTTGTGCCGCGAAGCTAAAATTAGCACGTTCGCGTGATATAAATCCGTTTAGGTTTTAATGCATGTTTCGTTAACCAAACATAATCATAAAAACATAATAAGAAATTGTATGAACAATGAAGAGAAACAAAAATCATAACAGGCTCGCCCGAGTCGACTACCTCGTCTCCCTATATCTCTCTCACGCATTACGCATACGAAGCCTAGGTTAGGCCGCTAGCGCCGCCGCCTCCTCCGCCCGTCAAGCGCCGCCGCCTGCCCCGCCTCATCCACCCTTCGCCGGCGCATACGCCTGCCTACATCACGCCCGTCCCCATCCCCGCATCATCCTGCCCGGGCACATCGGATCTCCAGATTCAAGCCGATTGATGAGCAATGAGGGACTGCACCTGGAGCTCAACTACCCGCCTTGCTGGTGCAAAGGAGCTCGCCCTCCCGGCCGCTCCCCCGCACGCACGAGCCGGCAAGCTCTCCAGATCCAGGCCACGGCTGCTCCCTGCTCACAATCTTGGACTGTACGACTGATTTTTTTTTTTTATCAATAGGGGTATGCTGACTACGGTTATGATTTGTACGCCGCAGAAAGTAATTTGTGAGATTTGAGCTAGAATATTTCATGTTTTACTCGAATTTGATGGACGTGTAGCTGAGACACTCTTGTGCACACTCCTGCATTTTATGTAGATGGTTTGTACATGCTACTGTCGTTGTAATTTCAGGCTTTGCATAATGTTGGGTAGATCAATTTTGCTACTACTTGACCGTATGTCATACATCTCACCATACAAAACCTCATAAGCCCAAAAGAAGGGGACGAACAGTTTTTGGGAGCTTCTCCCCGCTGCAGTTTATCTCCACCGATTTTCATAAGCTTGCTTCTCCATAAGCATAAGCCTAAAAGAAAGGGCCCTAAGAGTATAATAACTTTGAGAATGCAATAAATGATTGCCCAGAGGCATGCATAACACAAGTTGAGCATAGCACATATGTAAAAGAAACAGTAAACTGTTCTGAAACTACATAGGTCAGCAACTTTTGTCACTCGCATTTTTTTTGTGTCAGCATATTAAGTCGCAGTTTCAGAGGCATATGCAGTGGGCTTTGGATTGATCAGGCGGCCTCTGACCCAGTCGGGGACGCTTCAGCACGCCGGCGTGCGTGAGCAGAGCCCACAGGTGGGTGATGAATTCCCCTCCTCTTGCCAGGGCCTCTAGGTGCGCCCGGACCTGGCCGTCGTCACACGGCGCGACGTAGAGCATCATCTCTGCCCAGAAATCCGAGAGCACTTTCCACCGCTTCGCCATGTCTTCGATCTTCATCAGCTGCCTGGCAAGTCGGGCGCCCTGAGCGACGACGCGAGCATCGTTGTCGTCGATGATCTTGCTGGGGTCCAGCAGCTCCTTGCACTTCTGCTCCATCTTCTTGGTGACTTGGAGTAGTGGGAACCTACGTGCATCTTTGATGGATTGATCGAGTATGGATTCCGAGTCAAAGCTATGACCCGGCAGGAGGTCCGGGGCGAAAGCGATGAGGTATGCACAGTACTGCGACAAGTTGGAGGCTACCGCACTGCTATCTTGGACGCAGGGCCCAGCTATGTCGATGGCACTGCTATCTTCGACGGAGAGTGCCGCAATCTGCTTGCCACCATTAGCCAGCTCAGCATCAAGACGGTGCTTGCAAATGGTTGTAGCGACGTGCCACACCAGTATGGAGTGGATGAGCATCTCGTCACTAACCGCACACGCCCATGAGAGCAGCCCGTGGACGCCATTGTCCTCCAGCGACCTTGCCCCGTTTGTCAGCTGACCTTTGCTTCTGATGAGGGAGTCAATGATTGCTTGCTTCACTTGTATTGACAGCTTGACAAGATTTCCTCTCTCGCGCCCCTTCTTGGCCCTGTCAACTAGGAAGAGTGTTATAAAATGACAACAATTGCTTCCGTAACGTGTGCCGTTGTACTTGTCGAGGAGAGAGTACTGCCCGAGCTTGTTTACCCATGGCCGGGGTGCCTTCAATCTCAACACAAGCCCGATGAACATATGGCAGAAACATCCACTCCTTTGCAAATAATGACCGGTGACGTAACCCCTGATCAACGCCACCTTGAACCAATCTGAGGCCATGTGAAGGTACAACTGGAATGCCTCCAAGAATGTGACAACAAACATCAAGCACAGAGTGGCGGTCAGAGGGATGTCTCTAGCTTCTGTGATCTTGTATATCTTGAAGAGCTCATTGGTGAGCCACGAGCAGAAGGTAACCATGGCCACCGGAAGACAGAGGGCAAAGTAACGGAACTTTTGGTAGAGGAAAGGATACCTCGTGTAGTACAAGTCATACACAAAACCAAGCTCTACCTCGATGACCCTGAACGCCCGCTCATACTTGTTGTCACCAGCAATCAGACCTTGGAACACAAAGTCACTGGTTTTCATAGGGCTCGCCTTCACCTCACCTAGCTCGAAGCCGGCGAACCTTCGGTTGAGCATCTTTGATAGAGCCATGGAGAGGCAGATGTCCTTGAGCCGCATGCCCCTCCTGGACCTGGAGGATAACAGGCTCCCTTCACACTCATAGATCTGCTCCACGGTGGTGATGTTCTTGTCCCTTCTCGGCCCATCCACTGCGGGTTCCTTGCCATGATTTCTCAGACTAGGCTCGCCGGCGACGATATACTTATAGCCTTTCATGGTCGCAGCCGAAAAAGGCTGCCGCTTATCCTCACCCTTCATGTAGTCCGAGATTGGCTTCACATTCTTGGAGAGCAGGTTGGACTTGCTCGCCATCCTCATGGACTTGATCCGAATGAATGACTGGAGGATATTGACACATAAGATGCCCCAGAGCGGCTTCTGGAACTGAGGCACGTCCCCCCCATGGAGAACGACAATAACCACCACCACCACTCCCTTGAAGAGGTGCTTCATGTGGAAGCTCTTCCAGTTGTCGACGTCGTCGAGTTTGCACGCCATGAGGTTGTCGGTGCCGCCGAGGAGCATGAGCAGGCACACAGCCCACACAGCGAACTCATCGAAGTAGTCGTCGGAGTCTTGCATGAGCCCGAGGCTGTAGCTCACCAACAAGTATGAGAGCGTGTAAGCTCCCAATACAAAAGCGTGGAGGATCTTGCTGCTCGACCTCCGGCGTAAGGAACCCAGCACATGCAGCAGGAATTGGGCGAGCACGCCCAGGGACATGAAGACTGTGATGTACACTAGCGAAACAATGGCATCTCGGTGGCGAGAGGGGGAGGTACCGGGGGCCGGGGGGCCAAAGCTACATCGTTGGCAGCCATGGTTTCTTCACTCTCAGATCCTAACCGGCTATGCGTTGCCTTCCACAGAATCCTTGCTATGCTTTTTATTGCTAAGCCAAGCCAACTGGCCAACTGGCATCGTTAAACAAAATTACTCAAGTGGCTTCTGCTCGACTGTATTAGCTGACCTTCCATTCGCACTGAGCAAACTCCTCTAGGTTCGTTGATCAAGGATACTTGCATCGTTAATAAAAGTGCCCAAGTGCCTGCTGCCCTGCTACACGTTCCATTGACACTAAACAACCCATCTCTAGGTTTCCTGATCAAGTCATGAAAGAAAGTCAAACTACTGCCAACCTGACATGATGCCAGGAAAGATTCCCAGCTGACATAAAATTGACTTGACGCCCCGAGTCATAAAAACAAATTAATGACAACCCAACATGATGCCCAGTTGACATAAAATATGGCTTGAGAGCAACTCCGCGGGAGCATGGTCCTAAAAAGACGCCGGCAACTGCGCCGGCACAACACTAGTGGAGCGTCGGGGCTGCCCACACTGGCAGCTCCCATAAAGAAAATCCCATTTTTTGAATAACTGAATTTAAAACCTACTTTTAAATAGCCCACTATAACCTTCGCAAAGGAGCGGCTAAGTGCATTGGCGCGCTATAGCCTCACTCTAGCCTTTCTCGCAAGCTGCGGCTATAACCTATAGCCCGCTATTTAAAACCTTGAATTAAACAAGCTTCGAAATTTTATCCAAATTTAAGATTTTTTACAAAATTCTGAATAGAATTTGGGAAAGGGATTTCTATTTTCGTGCCCTCGGGTCGTTAGTTGTACTCAGTTTTCCCCAGCCCCTTAGTTTTTC
Organism: Lolium multiflorum; assembly: GCA_030979885.1. Taxonomy (NCBI): domain Eukaryota; kingdom Viridiplantae; phylum Streptophyta; class Magnoliopsida; order Poales; family Poaceae; genus Lolium; species Lolium multiflorum. The sequence continues at coordinate 206,957,981 of CM061753.1, read as the reverse complement.
CTCAGTTTTCCCCAAGCCTATGTTTGAAACCCGCAGAACGAGCTCAGACGGAAGGAATCCGTTTATTTGGACGTTCTGTGCTGACGTGTTGCGCCGCGTCGTCTGTGGGGCCGCGACGTGTGGGGCCGCGTCGCGTGGGGCCGCGTCGCGTGGGGCTGGTAGAAAGGGACCGCGTGGGACAGGAAGAGAAGCGTTTGGTTGCACGTGAGCAGGAGCTGGGTTTTGTCTCTCTCGGCCCAAATTGGCATTTTTAAGATCACCTTTTCCCCTCTTTCTCTCTCTGTCTTTTTCACCAAATTAGTATCAAATCTAGAGAAGCTTCTATTTCTGTCTTTCTTCAATATGGCAGCAAATCTAGTAGCAAATCTCTAGGGTTATTTATGCCTTTTGGCTCTCGTTTTTTGCCCAATATGGCAGCAAATCTAGTAGCAAATCTAGAAGCTAGTATATGATAAATTGACAACTGCATAATCAGAAAGCTAAGTATAATACATAGGGAAACTGCATACAGCAGCCAAAAGCAGCCAATAACGTTGTAATATACAAGACGCACGCAATGTATGGACAACAAGAAGATTAGGATGAATGAATTTGTTCTTCATTCCTCCTCATATATTTCGGCGTCGGTCCAGCCGTGCATTACCCCAAGGAAATATTGATTGAACTCCTTCCGTCTGCAGTGTGAGGCCAATACATCCTCCAAACGGTATGGCCTGTGTTCATTTCTCAGACCGGAGTTTCCTATTCTATCCACACGTTCTGGCCACTCCTCCCAGGCCTTTGTATCATGAGAGTACTCTCTGATATAACCCAAATCCGTGTAGTAGATGCAGCCAGGTCGAAGTGTCGGGTACACTCTGGTGTCGACGGAGATACACCGGGTATAATTCACAAAGAAGGCATTACTGCCAATGTTACTGACCGGATGGAGAGAGCGGCTCTGAGTGTCCACACGGTACACCAATGGTCTGCCCGCCAAAGCCACGCTGACCAACAACACAAGCAGCAGATCACCATCCGACTTCACGAGGTAGAACTTCGATGTCCAAGTTCTGGAAATGAAATTAGTGTCTCCATCTTGACAGTGCTCGCGCGCTGCTGCAACTGTACATTGGTGCACACTATTCTTCCATGCTCTAAATTGTCCACAGCTAGTGCATACAGTTCACCATTGAACGGTGTAATGCAACGCAGACAATGGTTCTTGATCGAAAATCTGTTTTCCCAACCTTTATCTATATCCTTAGTTGGAGTGCTCTCATCGACCCAACCAATTTCCGACGGGTAATGTGCGGTAACGAAGACCATAGTCGGGGATTTGATCACATCGACTGATTTCAGGAGAACAGATGGCATCTGCGCCTCAAACATAGTGTATTTCTTTGTGAGTGGGTTCAGAAGCCGTATCTTGTGCGGCGGGTACTTCTGGGCAAGCACGATGACGCCACGGCAAAATCCGACGAAGTAGTATCTGGGCAAGCACGATAACATTCAGCACTAAGATGTTTAAGATTGAAAATAAAGAGGTAGATATGGAGGAAGTTGAACCTTGTATGAACTTCCGATAGATCTATGGTGACGTAGCGTGATGTGCCGAGTTGGAGGAAGGTGAACTCAGCGACGTGTGGAAGGGCGTGGTGTAGCATGATCCATTCGTCCAGGTGCACGTCGGGCTCAGGCAAACCTGAGCGCCAATTTCTACAGACTTGCCTCATGGCAGAGTACGTGTCGGCGTACTCCTCGTTCGCCAGCAAGCATTCGCCGATCTGGTGAAGTGGTCCATCAGCCGAGAGAGAGGCCCAGTTCACGGAGGAGCCGCGCTTGGATGCGCCGCCCTCGGAGGCGACGCGCTCGGCGGCGACTGGCTCGGCGGCGACGGGCTCGGCGGCGACTGGCTCGGCGGCGACGGGCGCGGCGGCGACGGGCTCGGAGGCGACGGGCTCGGAGGCGATGGCCGCCGGCGCATTCTTCTTCTCCATCGCCGGCAGGGTAGCGTGCGTACGGCGGTTGGGGTTTTTTCGATTTGGAGAAGTTGATGGGACGTGAGAGGGGTGGTTTCGTGCGTGAGCGAGAATGAGACGACTGTGTGCAGAGGGAGGGAGGGAGGGGCTTACGCGTCCTAAATGCGACCCGCGTCCTACGCGTCCACTATTTGCACGTCTGCACCGCGACACGCGTCAACAATGGCACGTCTTCCACTTCTGCACCGCAACACGCGTCCTCGAGTCTAACCCTGGAAATTTAGATATACTCAGGTATACCCTCGAGTCATATACTAGCATTTTTTGTGTGCTCAGTTTTCTCCTCGAGTGCTAATACTGGCTAGTGCAATATACTCAGTTTTACCCTCAAGTGGCTGGTCAACAGAGAGTCAACAAATGGGATTAACTAGTTAAATGAGTTATTTAATGTGCAAAAAAATCCGAAAAAGAGTGGCACTTACTCATGGAGTCTTTACCACAAATTGCCACTTCTCAAATCATAGATAAATCATAGATAAATCAAGTTTCACCACAAATTGCCACTTCTCAAATCACATAGTAGCTATGAAGGTGCATGGTTTTCCATAATAAGCCCTACCCAAAACAGCTTTCCCCAAAACATACTTTGTCTAAATGAGGCCACAATTCTCACACTGATGTATATTGGTATTGCAAATAGTTTGAGGTAGGCCAAGATGGGTTTCATTGTACAAAACACGCATTTTCCATTTTTTAAATCTCATATTTGAATCCCTTAGTCTGTTTACTACTCACTTGCCCTTGGTTTCTTGATACTACTCAGTTTTGCCCTCTCCCTTCACAAACTCTCACAGACGCCCAACATTGCCCTGATTGGTCTAGCCCATGTCACGCGGATCTTGCCCGCCGACCGTTGATCGTATGATCTAACGGGCAGGATAACCCCTATCTCTCTCTCTGGTCGGGGCCACCACCCTCTCTCTCTCTCCGTCGGTTAGCTTCCACACTCTATGTATGCGAAAGGGCGGTTACCTAGTACGCTAAAGTTTGGTTTTCTGCATTATTTTTCACGAGCTAAATTATAAACTCTTTTTAGGCATTACTTTTCACGCAAAAAATGATAAACCATCACCGATTTGTTGTAGCCATTACTTTTCACGCAAACAATGATACACCATCACCCATTTCTTGTAGCCATTACTTTTCACGCAAAAAATGATAACCATCACCGATTTTGTTGTAGCCATTACTTTTCACGCAAAAATGATACACCATCACCCATTTCTTGTAGCCATTACTTTCAACGCAAAAAACGATAAACCATCACCGATTTTGTTGTAGCCATTACTTATCACGCAAAAATATGATACACCATCACCCATTTCTTGGACCCATTACTTATCACGCAAAAAATGATACACCATCACCCATTTCTTGTACCCATTACCTTCCACGCAAAAAACGATAAACCATCACCGATTTTGTTGTAGCCATTACTTTTCACGCAAAAAATGATACACCATCACCCATTTCTTGTACCCATTACTTTTCACGCAAAAAACGATAAACCATCACCGATTTCTTGTAGCCATTACTTTTCTTTTAGACTAGTCATAGTGGAGAGTAACATAGAGTAGTAACATGCACATGTTACTACTCTATGTTACTACCTTCATAGTGGGAAGTAACATATGTGTAGTGTCATGCAAAGCCATATTAATTAGGTTGTAGACTCATCTAATCTTGGAAAATGTGATGTTATGGTAACATAGCTAGTTACCACAATGCTCTCTTTCCTCAATTAATGATGTGCCATGTCATCAAATTGCTTAGTTGGCGTTGCATGTAGCTCTATGTTACTACCCAAGTTACTCCCACTATGAGTAGTCTTAGGCATTACTTTTCACGGTAAAATGATAAACTAGTCAACATAGTCCGCATTACTTTTTTTGTTGAGATATATACCCCCACAACGGTCGTCTCCTCCTTAATTTATTGTGTATAAACCCCCACAACGGTCATCTCCTCCTTATTTTATTGTGTAAACCCCTACAACGGTCATCTCTCCCTTATAAACACCCACACGGCCATCCCTTGTGTCAATAGGTTCTGCCTCTCTCTTCTTCGTTCACATACACTTTATCCATTGCCATGGCTTCCACGTCTCGGACGCGGACCGGAAGGGGAAGGGGAAGGGGAAGGGGAATGGGAAGTGGATCATCATCATTGCCACCACCACCGTCAACACTGCCATTGATCATAGAGGAGTTCTTCATCGTCGTCTATGAAGACCCTTTGGTCAAGAAGGTACGTACGCGTTCCCACATATATGATGCATGTGATTAATTATGGGCATGTTCTAAAAAACCTTTAATTTCAAGGGTTCCCTAATTTCAAACGATCGGCGCTCGATCTCTTTGCAGGAACTCCCAAAAAAATTTGCGGACTATCTTGACGGCAAGGAGCCAGCTAAGGTGTATCTGCGAGCAGCTGACTGCGGTCCTCGTCTCTGGACCGTGGAGGTCCTATTTGACGGACAAGGCCGGATGTACCTCGACAAGGGCTGGGAGAAATTCGCCATCGCGCACGGTGTGGATTTCGGCTGGTTCGTACACTTCAAATATGAAGGCGATGATGTGCTCACAGTGAAGGTGTTTGACGGAACAATGTGCAGGAGGTACTACTACTCAGACGACGAAGATACTGATGATGAAAGCGACGACGACGTGAAGCCATGCATCCATCCCCTTTAGATAATTAAGGGGATCATGACCAAGAATATATATGTAGCTTCATATGCATCGATTTAGAGATCTAGCTATTTTCTATATATTATGCATGTAAAAAATAATATCGCATTTCCACTATTATTCGAGCACCACATCCTCGCCGCCACTGCTAGGTCAACGCCGGGATGCACAATGTTTAGCATAAAAGTCACTTTAGATTAAGCTGCGAAAATAGTCACCTGCCATGGGCTGAGGCGGCCCCTACAGAGCGGCTCTATATTATATTCTCTAAATAAAATAGACGACCACAGCGGTCATTGACTGCGGAGGCCCCACAGAGCGGCAATATATAATTTTCTATAAATAAATAGACGACCCACTGGTCATTGGCTGCGGCAGCCCCATAGAGCGGCCCCATTTGTCATTGGCAGCACCGCGTATACAATCAGTAAATAAAACGGCCCACGCGTCAGCGGTAGATGGATCCACCCGTCAGCACGAGACGGTCAGCGAGGAACTGACCTCACGGTAACGGTAAGGCCTCTGACCTGACGGCAACCCGCGTCTTCGATGGGTTTCAAACTAGAGGGAGGGGAAAACTGAGGAAAAACTAACGAGCTGGGGAAAACTGAGTACAACTAACGAAGCAGGGGCACGAAAATAGAAATCCCTTTGGGAAAATCTAACTAAACCCTAACCCTAGATATGCCGGCCATGCAAGTCGTCAAAGGGGCTGAAGTATAGTGAGCCATTGTCCGCCGCGTCACCTCCATCTTCTCCATCGTCTTCGCCGTTGTCGCCGTCCTATAACGACGGCGATAAGCCGCTCGGATTGTTACCGACGTGGATTACGGCGCCACTGCCGTTCGCAGACCACCATTTGGCAAACTCCGGGTCTACCGGTGGCATGTCGCCAATCGACTCCTGGAAGCCCCCGGTGAGTCAGTCAGGTCGTCGGGAGCCCGCAGCTGCTCATGATAGCGGAGGTAGTCCTTCCACTTAGGTTGCGGCTATGGCCCATCTTGGGGATGCACAGATGCAGTGCCTGATGGTGGAAGAAGAAGATGCGCCCTTGCGGCTGGCGCATCATTTGTTGTGACCTCAAGACGATGTCAGTTGGGCGATGCAGAGGTGAAGACGGTTCCGGTTTGGGGACGCCTAGCGGCTATGTGCCCTGGGACAAAAACCTCGACACATATAGAGGCATGGTGTCGCGTGGCACGTCGTGGCAGTGGTCCGTAGCTGTGTGCGGCGAGAACAACGTCGTCCTTGCCGGCCTAGAACATGTGCCGACTGAGGCGGTTGTACTGCACGTTGTAGGGGGCGTAACGAAGATGGGCCACCACAACACACTGTTCTTTGCCCAATCGGGGCTCTGGTGCTCCCACGGAGGGAGGGTGACTCGACGGCGGCGGATGTACGGGATGCGGTCAACGTCCTACGGGACCGGGGGAATGGTGTATCTAACAAGGGATTAACTTATCAATGCCTACAAATTGTAGAATAGGGTTTAGTTGGAAGTAGAGGGCAAGTAGATCTCGAAGGTTTCAGCCGGAAAAGTACTCGACTGCTATGAAAAACTAGGGTTGCGTAAACAATGATTCAATCCTGCCTTTGTCCCTCGACTCCCCCTTATATAGGAGGCGGAGCCGAGGGTTTCGTGATGTATAAGTTACAAAGTCCGGGAGGATTTCTGAACCGTCCCGTAATAGTTACAAGTCGATATTCCTAATACAACTCTATCTTTCCAAACTATCTCTCGATTGGGCTTCCGGGCTTCGTAAAACTTCGGGTCGTGGGCCTCCAGTAAACCCCGGGTACCTTCTTCGGCAGGCCCATTGGGGATGCCTATGTCAGTAGCCCCCGAGATTTTGCTTGAATCGAAGAATCAGGGAAAATCTCCATCTTTACAATTAGCATATGATTTCTTCGTCTCGACAAATAACCTTTATAGAGTAATTATATATTGTACAGGGATAACGGTAATTGGGGCTGGTTCATCTGACGGATCAGGTACCAGTTAACTGCTCTTGTGGCAATCCGCCAAAACCTACTTCAAAATCACGTCCCTGGACATGATTTCGGGATACTGGCGTAATTCGACACGTGCCGCTTAAGGTCTTACCGGATGCCGAATTCCAGTCATGTTTTATCGGGTACCTAACGCGTCCGTTAGGATTGTTTTTCGTATCTGTTGATACGGAAAAAAAGTAGCAAAGCGCCATCAGAAGCGGTGCCACGCTGCACAGGATGGATCCGGGGACTTATCTTCGCAGAGTTTTGCGGCATTCAGAGATTATTTCGCGACTGAGGCGCTTTGAGAATATATTGTCGAGTGCCTTTTCGGCTGCTGGAATAGCACATTTATTCGAGTCAACGGATGACTTATATTGTTTTAACTTACCCTCCCGATGTGAGTATATGAAGAGTTATTTGATAACTCGAAATATGCTCGCCAGGAATTATTGAATTTCATCGGGCAAGCGAACAGCGTTCCCGATGGGAGTAGCCCCCGAGGCTACAGCCAAGTGCTTGTACTTGGTTGTAGGCTCACCATTTTAACATCTTTGTCGATTTCTTCCATCATTATCGGGTCGCGACCAGCGCTCCCGATGGGAGTAGCCCCCGAGGCTACAGTCGAGTATTTATACTTGGCTATAGGCTCAACTTGCTTTACTGATAAGGAACTCTATATTTTATCATTCACGTTTTCCTCTTATCAGAAGCATAATCAATACTTTTGATAAGAGTAGCCCCCGAGCATATGAACAAATCCTTGTATTTGATCATAAGCTCTCAATTTTTCTTTACTGCAATGCCCAAAGTTTCCCTGTCGATATTTCTTGATGGAACTCTGCAAAAGTAGCCCCCGAGCATTTGAACAAAGACTTGTATTTGATCAAAGGCTCTCGAAATTATCAGTTGTCGTAATCTCTCCCAACTTCACGGTCGAACTTTTCTTTTTGAAGTGACATCGTTGACGATAGCCATGACCATTGTATCGGGAAGGCGCGATCTGTGTCCCATCACCGACTGCGGGCCCAAAATCTACGCCACCTTGACACGTTACGCAAGGGGGGACACATGTCCTCCGCTTTTTCTGGCACGCGCGCTGTTGCGCCTGTCCAGTTCCATCACGGTGAAAATATTGTTTTACCCCTTGAGCCACGTGGAAATCATCAAGCCCATTCTCATACCATCCAACGGTGCGACGTTTTGGCTGAGCCTGCTATAAATACTCATCGTCTTCCTCCGTCAACCCCCTTCGCTGCGCCGCGCTCACATCCTCTCTGCCAAAATCTCCCTGCAACCACAAAACTCCAGCGCTCACGGACTGTCATACTTCCTCCAACGCCATTGTTGATGCCACCACAGCCAAGACTCACGAGGCACAACATTCCCGAAGCAAATATGGCGGCGCAAGATCTGGGAACCTTGGAGTGGGAAAGATCCAAGATCTCAGGCCAAGATGTAAACCTGATGAAGAAGTTTGGCCTGACGAAGAAGAAGGACTCGCTGCGCTTCCCCAGCGAGGAGAGCTACCCGTCGCCTCCTATGGAATATCGGGTTAGCTTCGTTGACCACCTCATCCGCGGCCTCTCTGCTCCCATCCATGATTTTTTCGTGGATTGCTTTTCGTGTATGGGTTGCAGCTTCATCACCTTACTCCCAACTCCATCCTCCATGTTTCTATTTTCATTACCCTTTGCGAGTGCTTCCTTGGAGTCCAACCTAGTTGGGCTCCGTGGAAGCGCATCTTTTACCTCCGCCGTAATGGCTCCCACAACATTGCCTACAACATAGGCGGTGTTGTTATTTGCGTCCGCCCTGATGTCGAGTATTTTGATGTCAAATTCCCTGACTCGGTCCAAGGGTGGCGCAAAAGATGGTTATACGTCCCCGAGGAATGCGCCGACTCGATGGAATACAACATTCTCCCTTTTGACGGTAGCGAAAAAATTCTCCGCCGCCGATCCTGGGATGCAGAGGCAACTGAAGAAGAAAAAACGGCGACAGAAGCGCTGATGACCCGTATCCACGAGCTCCAGAATACCCGCGGCAAAGCACGGGTATCCAGATAACGGCGTATTTCCTTAGGATTAGGGTGCAGCCTCTACAGGCTCGCAAGAACCCCCTCTGGATGTACGCTGGCGACAAAGATATGGATCGCATATCCACGGATCTATCGGTCAAGGACTTGGAAAAACTTGTCCGAAAGATCTCCTCGTTGAGCAAGAAAGACGCCGTTCCAACCACTTGTCGCGTGGTACCATACAGCGGTACCAACGCCCTCCCCCAGGTATTTTACCTTTGTCGACTGCTTGTTTCTTGTTCACTTATTCGACTACTATTTTGCTGTTCACTTCTTCAACTGCTATTTTGCTGTTCATTGATATAATTTCTTGTCGATATATTCTTATCTTGTACAGAACCATCAAAATACATCGTCTCTTCCTCCCGTTCCCGAAGGTGGAGAAGTCAAAGAGCGGACAGTCGTTACTGACGACGCCCAGGTCCCTCTCGTCCTGAGAGCGAAGTCGCGGTATCTCGCAAATCCGCGGCTTCCTCTGAAAGAGAGGTTGAATCCGAGGCTTCAGAGTCAACCCATTCTATCCCTTCCGCCGTTTCTCCAAGGAACAAACGGAAAAGGGGTGACACGGAAGGCTCCGGGACCTCCAAGCTGAGCAGTTCTCCTGCCGAGGAAACTGCTCCAGAAGAAACTGCTCCCGAAGAGGAGGAGCACTTAAACGCTTACGACGCTGCCCTTGTCAGCTCGTAAGTCACCTTATCGCCTTTTTCTCCTTAGTCATTGTGTTTAGAACAATCTCACTCTATTTTTTGCGCAGTGGCGACGAAGAAGAAGAAGAACCCGCCGCCAATGTGACTGCTCCTATGAGCATGTCACATACTTTGGCTTTATCGGAAACACACCGCACAGCGGAGGAAACCTCGACTCCTCATCAGGATCTTCAGAGGTCAACTCCTGCTACCAGCCCCGGAGCTTCTTCGCCAAAGAGGGCGAGGATTGAACTAGGCGGAGAGTTCAACATTGCCGGGATTTCAACGACTCCCGCCTTGGATGATGTAAGTCTACTACTCTTTTGGTTTCTATCTGTCGAAGTTTTCACTGCTCTGAACTTTTTGTTGCCTTTTTTCTTTATCCACAGCCTATGATGAATTTCATCAATCTCGGTACTCAATTTATTGGGTACCGCGACACCGTAAACATATTGAAAGGTACACCTTCATATGAACTATATTGTCTTTCGTGTCGCAAGCTTGTATTAGTCTCACGTTATGTTGACTCCTATGTGTCTTGTCGACAGAGGATCTTGTCGTGGCTAACAAACGAGCTGATGACCTCGCCGTCCAACTCGAGAAAAGTGAGGAAGCCCGCAAGAAAGCTGAGAATGATGTCTCCTCCATTGAAGATCTTCGAAAGAGGGTCCACAGGGCGGAGACTGCTTTGAGTGACAAGATCACTCAACAGATCGCTCGTGAAGAAAACGTCACCTCCCGCCTGGAATCGCTGAATCGACGTTTTGTCAGTAAGTTCGCTAATCAATCTTCATCCTTTTCAGCGATTTTCCCCTCCTTCTTTTTGTTGAGAACCCGAATTTTCGTTTCAGCAGGGAAGATGAGTCAAGACTTTGAGCTGCAAAAGCCTGAAGACGACCGTCTTCTCGACGCTCTGTCTCTGCTTGTGATTCATGGGGATCTAGTGCGCCGTAGCATCTTTGATGCCCAGGCTGCATTCTCGCTCTTTCCCCTACTTCTTCCCGAAGAAAGAGCAGCCCAGCACTTTTGCTGCCCTTGCCAAATGCTTCGTCCCCACAGAAGATCTTGGGCTAGCTCTTCGGCAGGAAAACTTGAAGATAGGCGTGGAGGGCACCATAGCTCTGGTTGCCGAGAGCCAACAAACCGTCGACTGGGCAAAGTTTGGTGCAGCCCCAAAGCTGAATACGGTTAAATGGCAGGCCATGATCAGGGCTGCTAAACCTCAATCAAAGAAGATCCTCACCTTCCTTGGGTACAAGCCGGCACCATCCTCCAGTTCTGCCAAACCGGAGGTCAAGTAGATCATCCTGCTTATCTTTTTCTGTTTCATTCTTTTGACGCATGTCGCCGTAGTTGTAGCTTGCGACAGCGTACCATTGGTTCACTAGGATCCAACCTTTTGTAATGACCATGTAAATATCTTGAAAATCAATGGAAGTTTATTTTGCTTGATGATTGATGCCGAGATTTGCTTTCCAGTTGGTGTTTGACAACTATACGGCAACTCCTCGCCCTTCCGATGCTTTACCTGCTTCTTCTTACTCGAAGAAAGCGTCAGTTGACGACTTTACGGAAGATTCGTCCAATACAAATCTATCACAAGAGCTGACTGATCTTCGGAAGCAACTTCAGTCGATAAAGAAACAATCCCTTATGATCATGGAGCGATTTTCGCAAATCATCGGAACGAGAAAAGGTAGCCCTCCAAGAGGTTAAAGAAGCTTTAGCGTTGAGAGATACTGCTGTTGCTGAAGCTGCCCAGGCTGTGTCTCGAGAAGAGTATATGCTGGACTTGCGAACTGACGCAAGCTTGGACATGGCAGGTGTGCCTCTCGAACTTTAGTCTTGTCGTGCAAGTTTTTCATCGACTTCTGCTCCTCAATTTTTCTTGTCCCTCGACAGGTTCCTTTCTGGATGCTGCTGCTGAAGGTCAGCAAGTTGAGACAAGGTCAAACCTCCTTGTGAAACTTGCACTGGAAAACAATTCCAGTTTTTGGTCCAACCGAGATCAAACTCGACGTATTGCTCCAAGACGCTGGCGATGGTTTATAATGCTATGTTCCCTCGAAACGTTCAGCCAAAAACACTTCCCGAGCTGATGAACAAATTCAAGGATTCTCATCGAATCCACAATTTTGTGAAGGCTCAACTGATAGCTGGCCCCAGATTTGCCCTCATTATGCTGCAGATTTTCCACTCAAAACTGGAGATGACCAAGGTGGTTGAAACTGTCCACACTAAACTGAGACGACGGCGGAGGGGTGTCGACAAAATCGATGAAATAGTTACACCAGTGGCCAAGGAAATGATCGATGACCTCCTTCGAATGGATGCCGACTTTTTTGTGGACGGCCATTATGCCGATTTCCTGGGTGCTTCTGTCGAAGAAGACAGAGTAAATATAGATGATCTGTTAGGTCGCGACTGAATCTGTTTCTTCGGTAGATAGCTATCTTGATGAAGAAAAACCCTGTAAAGTGCTGTATATATTGTAAAACAACTATATATTCTTTCTTTTCCTTAGCCCCCGAGTATCTCGGTGTCCTGTGCCTTTAATTTGTTGTTTTTGCGAGGTGTTTTAAACCAAGGCAAAGGTTCTGTAAACTTGTAAGTTGTAGGAGTTTTTTGTATAGATGAACTTTGCCAGGTAGAAAGTCCCCGAGCCTATCGAAGAAAAAAGATGTTTATCACCAATATCTTTACTATATTGCAGCACCGCGAACCCGCCTCATTAAAAACCTTCCAGCCCCACTCGGTGTCCTGAAAGGAAAAGAGTGCGTCTGAAAACTCGCTGGCGTTTCAGTACATTGTATGTTTACATATATATCTTGACTCAGGCGTAAAAACCCCTAAGTTGCGCCACGTTCCAGGGATTTGGCTCCGCAATCCCTGTCTTCTTGTCCTTTATCCTATACGCTCCTCCTTCAATTACTTCAATGACGATGTAGGGGCCTAGCCATGGCGACTCGAGTTTGTCATGGCTATCTTGCGTGAGCCGAAGAACTAGGTCGCCAACTTGGAACGACCTTGGTCGCAATCGTCGACTGTGATAATTTTTCATATCTTGCTGATATTTGGCGACTCTTGACAATACTTCGTCGCAAGCCTCGTCGAGTGCGTCCATGTCGTCTTCCAGCGCCTTTCTCGAGGTTTCTTCATCAAACTCCGCCACTCTCGGAGAATTGTGTTCTATTTCTATCGGCAGCACTGCCTCAGCTCCATGAACCAGAAAAAACGGGGTTTCCTGTGTTGCTGTGTTGGGTGTTGTTCGTATGCTCCATAGCACGCTGGGTAACTCCTCCGACCAAGTGTGCCGAGCTTTTTCCAATGGTCCTAACAGGCGCTTCTTGATGCCGTTGCAGATGATGCGGTTTGCTTTCTCGACTTGACCATTGGTTTGCGGGTGCGCAACTGACGCAAAATGTAGCTTGATACCTACTTCTACACAATAAGCCTGGAATTCCTTTGAGGTGAAATTGCTACCATTGTCTGTGACGATGCTATGAGGGACTCCAAACCGAAAAATGATGCTCTTGATGAACTTGACCGCTGATGCTGCATCTGGCGAATTTATTGGTTTTGCTTCAACCCACTTGGTGAACTTGTCGACAACTACAAGCATATACTCGTATCCTCCTAGCCACGCCTTGTGCAACTTGCCCACCATATCAAGACCCCATTGAGCAAAGGGCCACGACAATGGTATTGGCATCAATTCTGCTGCCGGAGAATGAGCTTTTGCGGCAAACCTTTGACACGCATCACAGGTACGCACTATGTCCTTTGCATCCACGATGGCTGTTAGCCAGTAAAACCCTGCTCTGAAAACCTTCGCCGCAATAACTCGACTGCTTGCGTGGTGTTCGCATACTCCCTCGTGCACATCCTTTAAAAGCACTCGACCTTCCTCAGGTGTGACGCACCACTGCAAGACTCCCGATATACTTCTCTTATAAAGCTCGCCCTTGACCACGGTGAAGGCTTTGGATCGTCGAATAATTCGCCTTGCTTCTACTGGATCTTCGGGTATTTCCTTCCTTGAGATTTGTACTATAAGCCTGCATCCAAGGGATTTGTACTACCATCACCTCATGTGACTCTCCTTCGCCTCCAGATGCACCTGCCTCGAGGACTGCCGAAGACCCCGAGCCTTTCTCAACCTTTTCTTTCCTCTTTGGCTGTTTCCTCGCCTTGGTCGACCTTTCACTTCTCTCTTCCCAAAATACTCTGGGTGGTATTGCTAAACACTGTGACCCGATATTTGCCAGAACATCGGCTTCGTCATTACTGAGCCTGCTAACATGATTCACCTCACACCTGTCGAAAAGCTTCTCGAGTTCATTGTGTAACTCTTTGTATGCTATCATTGACTGCGTCACATTGATTCATCACTTGCTGAGCCACCAACTGGGAGTCGCCGAATATTTTTAATCGGGTCGCACCACAAGCTTTCACCATCTTCATCCCGTGTATCAGTGCTTCATATTCTGCCTCGTTGTTAGATGCGTTGGGGAACGTCATCCGTAGTACATACTTCAACTTGTCTCCTTGGGGTGTGATAACCCACAAGTATAGGGGATCGCAACAGTCTTCGAGGGAAGTAAAACCCAAATTTATTGATTCGACACAAGGGGAGGTAAAGAATACTTATAAGCCTTAACAACGAGTTGTCAATTCAGCTGCACCTGGAAAAGCACTAGTAAGGGGTGATGTGAAAGCGGCAGTAATATGAGAGCATTAGTAACAGTAACACAGACAGCAGTAATATGAGAGCAATGGCACGAGAAAATAGTTGATACTACTTCCAATGACATGTAGAACGAGTATATGATGATGAGAGATGGACCGGGGTTCCCAGCTATCTACACTAGTGGTAACTCTCCAATAACAAGTGTTGGGTGAACAAATTACAGTTGGGCAATTGATAGGATTGAAATAGCATTAAGACAGAACATCAAGATTATTAATCATGTAGGCATGCTTTCCATATATAGTCATACGTGCTCGCAATGAGAAACTTGTACAACATCTTTTGTCCTACCAGCCGGTGGCAGCCGGGCCTCTAGGGAATCTACTGGAAATTAAGGTACTCCTTTTAATAGAGCACCGAGCAAAGCATTAACACTCCGTGAAAACATGTGATCCTCATACCTACGCCTTCCCCTCCGGTTGTCCCAATTTCTGTCACTTTGGGGCCTCGGGTTCCGGACATAGACATGTGCAAACAACTTGTAGATACAATCTAAGCAGTAATATAGAGCTTAAATCTAAGATCATGCCACTCGGGCCCTAGTGACAAGCATTAAGCATAACAAGATTGCAGCAACAATAACTTCACAAACTTTGTAGATAGACTAATCATAATGTAACAATCCATCGGATCCCAACAAACACAACACCGATTACATCAGATGAATCTCAATCATGTAAGGCAGCTCATGAGATCATTGTATTGAAGTACATGGGGGAGAGAATACCAACTAGCTACAACTAGAACCCGTAGTCCATGGGGGAACTACTCACGGAGCATGATGGAGGTGGTGGCGTTGATGGAGATGGCTTCGGGGGCACTTCCCCGTCCCGGCGTGCGGCCAGAGAGTTCTGTCCCGAATTGGAGTTTCGCGATGGCGGCGGCGCCCGGAGTATTTTTGGAGTTTCCTCAATTCGTATCGCGTTTTTAGGTCGAAAGGGCTTATAGGCGAAGAGACGGAGTCGGAGGGGCCACGGGGCCTCCTCACACCAGGCCGGCGCGGCCAGGGTGGAGCCCGCGCGGCCACCATGTGTGGGGCCCCCAGGGCACCCCTCTGGTCCCACTTTGACTTTCTGGAAGGTTCCGGGAAAAATAAGATGTTGGGTCTTCGTTTCGTCGAATTCCGAGAATATTGCCCGAACAGCCTTTCTGGAACCAAAAACAACAGAAAACAGCAACTGGCCCGGCATCTCGTTAATAGGTTAGTTCCGGAAAACGCATAAAAAATTATAAAGTGTGAGCAAAACATGTAGGTATTGTCATAAAACAAGCATGGAACATCAGAAATTATAGATACGTTGGAGACGTATCAGCATCCCCAAGCTTAGTTCCTACTCGTCCTCGAGTAGGTAAACGATAAAAAAGAATAATTTCTGAAGTGACATGCTACCAACATAATCTTAATCATACTATTGCAAAGCATATGAGATGAACGAAGTGACTCAAGGCAATGATCTATAGTTGCTAACAAATAGATAACATATAGCAAAACTTTTCATGAATAGTACTTTCAAGACAAGCATCAAAAGTCTTGCATAAGAGTTAACTCATAAAGCAATAAATTCAAAGTAAAGGCATCGAAGCAACACAAAGGAAGATATAAGTTTCAGCAGTTGCTTTCAACTTTCAACATGCATATCTCATGGATAATTGTCAACACAAAGTAATATGATGAATGCAAATAAGCAAGTATGTAAGAATCAATGCACAGTTGACACAAGTGTTTGCTTCTAAGATGGAAGGAAGTAGGTAAACTGACTCAACATAAAGTAAAAGATAGGCCCTTCGCAGAGGGAAGCAGGGATAAAATCATGTGCTAGAGCTTTTCAAGTTTTGAAATCATATAGAGAGCATAAAAGTAAAGTTTTGAGAGGTGTTTGTTGTTGTCAATGAATGGTAATGGGCACTCTAACTACCTCATCAACCAGACTTTCAAGAGCGGCTCCCATGAAGGACGTTATTTCTACCAGCAAGGTAGATCATCCCTCTTCTCTTTTGTTTACACATGTATTTTAGTTTTATTTATTAGATGACACTCCCCCAACCTTTTGCTTACACAAGCCATGGCTAACCGAATCCTCGGGTGCCTTCCAACATTCACATACCATGGAGGAGTGTCTATTTGCAAAATTAAGTTGCTTACTGATGAATCAGGGCAAAACATGTGAAGAGAATTATTAATGAAAGTTAATTAATTGGGGCTGGGAACCCCATTGCCAGCTCTTTTTGCAAAATTATTGGATAAGCGGATGAAGCCACTAGTCCATTGTGAAAGTCTGTCAGAAGTAAATGACAAGATCGAAAGATAAAACACCACATACTTCCTCATGAGCTATAAAACATTGACACAAATAAGAGATAATAGCTTTTGAATTGTTTAAAGGTAGCACATGAAGTATTTGCTTGGAATGGCAGGAAATACCACATAGTAGGTAGATATGGTGGACACAAATGGCATAGGTTTTTGGCTCAAGGTTTTGGATGCACGAGAAGCATTCCCTCTCAGTACAAGGCTTTGGGATAGCAAGGTTGTTTGAAGCAAACACAAGTATGAACCGGTACAACAAAACTTACATAAGAACATATTGCAAGCATTATAAAACTCTATACTGTCTTCCTTGTTGCTCAAACACTTTTACCAGAAAATATCTAGACCTTAGAGAGACCAATCATGCAAACCAATTTCAACAAGTTCTACGGTAGTTCTCCACTAATAGGTTTAAACTACATGATGCAAGAGCATGATCTACTTGAGAGCTCAAAACAATTGCCAAGTATCAAATTATCCAAGACAATATGAAGCATTTTCTGTTTCCAACCAAATAACAATAAGTGCAGCGGTTTTCAACTCCGCCATGAACATTAAAATAAAGCTAAGAACACCATTGTTCATATGAAAAAGCGGAGCGTGTCTCTCTCCCACACAAGGATTGCTAGGATCCGAATTTATTCAAACACAAACAAAAATAAACAGACGCTCCAAGTAAAGCACATATGATGTGACCGAATAAAAATATAGTTTCAATAGAAGAAACCTGATAAGTTGATGAAGAAGGGGATGCCTTGGGCATCCCCAAGCTTAGACGCTTGAGTCTCCTTGAAATATGCAGGGATGAACCACGGGGGCATCCCCAAGCTTAGACTTTTCACTCTTCTTGATCATATATCATCCTCCTCTCTTGACCCTTGAAAACTTCCTTCACACCAAACTTCTCATAAACTTCATTAGAGGGGTTAGTACTCAAAAAACTTTAATCCACCTTGGTCCTGTAGTGACACATTGCAAGAACTCAATAAAACATTAGCTACAGCTCTCCACGTCTAGAAAGCCTCACTTAAAGTCCACAAGAGACAATGCAAAAAACAGAGACAGAATCTGCCAAAACAGAACAGCCAGTAAACACGAATTTTAACGAGGTACTTCCATTGCTCAAATCAGAAAACTCAAAACTAATGAAAGTTGCGTACATATCTGAGGATCACGCACGTAAATTGGCAGATTTTTCTCAGTTTCCTACAGAGAAATCTGCCCAGATTCGTGACAGATAGAAATCTGTTTCTGCTGCGCAGAAATCCAAATCTAGCATCAACTTTACCATAGAGACTTTACTTGGCACAACATTGCAATAAAATAAAGATAAGGAGAGGTTGCTACAGTAGTAACAACTTCCAAGACACAACAAAACAGTAGCAAAATAAACACATGGGTTATCTCCCAAGAAGTGCTTTCTTTATAGCCATTAAGATGGGCTCAGCAATTTTAATGATGCTCACATAAGGGTGAGAGTTGAAGCAAAAGAGAGAATCAAAAAGCAAGTTCAAAACACATTTAAGTCTAACCCACTTCCTATGCATAGGAATCTTGTACACAAATAAATTCATGAAGAACAAAGTGACAAGCATAAGAAGATAAAACAAGAGTAACTTCAAAAGTTTCAGCATATAGAGAGGTGTTTTAGTACCATGCAAATTTCTACAACCATATTTTCCTCTCTCATAATAATTTTCAGTAGCTT
The DNA here is from genome assembly GCA_030979885.1 of Lolium multiflorum. Taxonomy (NCBI): domain Eukaryota; kingdom Viridiplantae; phylum Streptophyta; class Magnoliopsida; order Poales; family Poaceae; genus Lolium; species Lolium multiflorum. The sequence continues at coordinate 206,939,746 of CM061753.1, read as the reverse complement.
CATGGATAAACTCAACAATATAACTATCACATAAAGCATGCTTTTCATGATTCACAAACACATAATTTTTATCAAGCTCAGAAATAATAGGATTAAAACTTTCAAACCCACTTTTATCAATAATATAACAAGATGATTGATCAATCTCAAAAGATATGGGACTCATAGATAAAGTCAAGAACTCTCCAATCCCATTTTCATTAGTAGTACAATTAATATTATCAAGTAACATAGGACCATCATCTAGAGATTTATCATAAACATTTGCTAAACAAAACTCTTTAGTACCATGCATTTCGACATCAGGCACAAACAAAGCATTATCATAAGATTTATCAAAGTAGCATGGATTATCATAGATAACAGTAGCATAATTATTCTCACAAGTTTTACTCATAGGGAATATTTCAAGAGAATCCACAGGAACATAACATTCATCCTCTTTCGGTAAGCATGGAGGACAATCAAATAGTGTAAGAGATAAAGAGTTACTCTCATTAGAAGGTTGGCATGGGTAGCTAATCCATTCTTCCTCCTTTTGTTCGTCACTCTCCTCTTCTTTTTCATCCAATGAGCTTTCAGGTTCATCAATTTCCTCCTCTTTTTCATCCAATGAGCTTTCAGGTTCATCAATTTCTTCTTCCACTGGTTCCTGCAAATTGTGAGTGCATTCTTGTGCATTAATGAGTCTCTCTTTATAATCAATAATATAAGGATTATCACTGTAGCTTTCTATGCAAAAATTAAGGATAGAAGAGACATAATCTTTAAGGTCCTTACAAACAGCACAAGTTTCATAATTTTTAGACATGAATGATTCTATCTCAGAGGCTCCCATAAATAAGACAAATTGTTCTACCTCTTCGAACCCAAAATGAATATAGCTATTCCAATTATAGTTCTTAATTAAAATTTCCTCACTAAAGCCACATTGAAATTTAAGATGTTTAGTATCCTGTTTAGAGCAACAGTTTATATCATGGCGTTTAAGCAAGATTTTAGCAATTGTATTTAATTTTTCTATCACAGCACTCATAACTTTTCCCGTTCTTGATTCTCTATAATTATTATATAATTCTATAAGCTCCAAATAGGTTGTAGGTTCTCCCATAATAGCAGTTTTTAATTTTTAGGTTTTTCAAATTTTTATGGATTTTCGGGTATATAGGGAAAATAAAACAAGACAAAAATAAACTAGACAAAAGTAAACTAAGCAAAATAAAACTAGACAGAAATAAACTAAGCACAAATAAACTAGACAAAAGTAAACTAAGCAAAACAAAATAAAATAAAACAAAAACAGAGAGAGAGGTAGAGTGTACTCCCCAGGTGAACTTATGAGTAGAGCTATGCCTCCCCGGCAACGGCGCCAGAAAATAGTCTTGATAACCCACAAGTATAGGGGATCGCAACAGTCTTCGAGGGAAGTAAAACCCAAATTTATTGATTCGACACAAGGGGAGGTAAAGAATACTTATAAGCCTTAACAACTGAGTTGTCAATTCAGCTGCACCTGGAAAAGCACTAGTAACAGGGGTGATGTGAAAGCAGCAGTAATATGAGAGCGGTAGTAACAGTAACACAGCAGCAGTAGCAGTAATATGAGAGATGGCACCAGAAAATAGTTGATACTACTTCCAATGACATGTAGAACGAGTATATGATGATGAGAGATGGACCGGGGTTCCCAGCTATCTACACTAGTGGTAACTCTCCAATAACAAGTGTTGGGTGAACAAATTACAGTTGGGCAATTGATAGGATTGAAATAGCATTAAGACAGAACATCAAGATTATTAATCATGTAGGCATGTTTTCCATATATAGTCATACGTGCTCGCAATGAGAAACTTGTACAACATCTTTTGTCCTACCAGCCGGTGGCAGCCGGGCCTCTAGGGAATCTACTGGAAATTAAGGTACTCCTTTTAATAGAGCACCGGAGCAAAGCATTAACACTCCGTGAAAACATGTGATCCTCATACCTACGCCTTCCCCTCCGGTTGTCCCAATTTCTATCACTTTGGGGCCTCGGGTTCCGGACATAGACATGTGCAAACAACTTGTAGATACAATCTAAGCAATAATTATAGAGCTTAAATCTAAGATCATGCCACTCGGGCCCTAGTGACAAGCATTAAGCATAACAAGATTGCAGCAACAATAACTTCACAAACTTTGTAGATAGACTAATCATAATGTAACAATCCATCGGATCCCAACAAACACAACACCGATTACATCAGATGAATCTCAATCATGTAAGGCAGCTCATGAGATCATTGTATTGAAGTACATGGGGGAGAGAATACCAACTAGCTACAACTAGAACCCGTAGTCCATGGGGGAACTACTCACGGAGCATGATGGAGGCGGTGGCGTTGATGGAGATGGCTTCCGGGGGCACTTCCCCGTCCCGGCGGCGTGCCGGAACAGAGACTTCTGTCCCCCGAATTGGAGTTTCGCGATGGCGGCGGCGCCCCTGGAGTCTTTTTGGAGTTTCGTCAATTCGTATCGCGTTTTTAGGTCGAAAGGGCTTATATAGGCGAAGAGACGGAGTCGGAGGGGCCACGGGGCCTCCTCACACCAGGCCGGCGCGGCCAGTGCAGCCCGCGGCCACCATGTGTGGGGCCCCAGGCACCCCTCTGTTCCACTTTGGAAGGTTCCGGGAAAAATAAGATGTTGGGTCTTCGTTTCGTCGAATTCCGAGAATATTGCCCGAACAGCCTTTCTGGAACCAAAAACAACAGAAAACAGCAACTGGCCCTTCGGCATCTCGTTAATAGGTTAGTTCCGGGCATAAAAACATTATAAAGTGTGAGCAAAACATGTAGGTATTGTCATAAAACAAGCATGGAACATCAGAAATTATAGATACGTTGGAGACGTATCGGCTATCCGCCTGCTCCAGCTCCTTCTAACCTCTTGGACCCGTCGAAGTTCATAGTCCGGGTTCTCGATAAATCAGGAGGTCCCGTATTTTGCAGCTCCATCCACTCTGCGATGAAGTCTGGTAGGATTTGCGACTTTATCGCTATTCTTTTCTCATATGTGATGTCCTGAGGGGAAAGCTCTATTCCCCAAAGGGAGACACGGCCCGTAGCTTCCAGGTTATTTAGTATATTTGACAATGGTGCCTCATTGACCACTATTATCGGTGTGCCGAGAAATAGTGTCGCAACTTTCTTGCTGTTGTAAAACTCTGTATGCCAACTTCTGATAATGCGGGTATCGCTGTTTTGAAGGAGATAAAACTTCACTAATGAAGTATACCGGCCTTTGTACTCCATGGAGTTTCCCTTCTTCCTTTCGCTCAACCACAAGTGTCGTGCTGACCACCTGAGGTGTGGCCGTGATGTATAACAAGAGAGGTTCCTTTTCCTTGGGTGCCACCAATATAGGGGGTGTCGAGATTGTGCATTTGAGATCCTCGAAAGCTCTGTCTGCTTCTTCGTTCCACTCGAACTTTTCTCCTTGCTTCATCAAGGCGTAAAATGGCAACGCCCTTTCTCCCAGCCTGGCGATAAATCTGCTTAAAGCTGCAACTCGTCCAGTTAGCTGTTGTATCTCCTTCAACTTTGTTGGCTCCCGCATCGTCACGATGGCCTGGATTTTCTCCGGGTTAGCCTCGATTCCTCTCGCTGACACTAGGAACCCGTGAAGTTCTCCCGAGGGCCGAAAGAGCACTTCGTCGGATTTAGCTTGAGGCAGAACTTGTCGAGGTTGTCGAAGGTTTCCCTGAGATCATCAATTAACGTTGACCCTTCCTTTGTTGTTATGACAACGTCATCAATGTACACTTGTACGTTTTTGCCGATTTGCGTGGCAAGGCACTTTTGCATCATCCGCTGATATGTTGCACCCGCGGTTTTCAGCCCGAAGGGCATTGTTCGATAGCAGAACACGCCATAGGAGGTAATGAAAGCTGTTTTGACTTCATCCTCTTCCTTCAATCGAATCTGGTTGTAACCAGAATATGCATCCAAGAAGGAAAGACGTTCGCAACCTGCCGTGGAGTCGATAATTTGATCGATCCTTGGGAGGGGAAAGTGATCCTTTGGACAGTATTTATTGAGACACGTGAAGTCGACGCACATGCGTGATACGTCTCCGACGTATCGATAATTTCTTATGTTCCATGCTACTTTATTGATGATACCTACATGTTTTATGCACATTATATGTCATATTTGCATTTTCGGAACTAACCTATTAACAAGATGCCGAAGAGCCGGTTGCTGTTTTCTGTTTTTGGTTTCAGAAATCCTAGTAAGGAAATATTCTCGGAATTGGACGAAATCTTCGCCCAGGGTCCTATTTTTGCACGGAGCTTCCAGAAGACCGAAGAGGGAAGGAAGTGGGGCCACGAGGCGCCGACACCATAGGGCGGCGCGGCCGAGGCCCTGGCCGCGCCGACCTAGGGTGTGGGGCCCTCGTGTGGCCCCCCGCGTTGCCTTTCCGCCTACTTAAAGCCTCCGTCGCGAAAACCCCGGTCTGAGAGCCACGATACGGAAAACCTTCCAGAGACGCCGCGAATCCCATCTCGGGGATTCAGGAGATCCCTCGGCACCCTGCGAGAGGGGATTCATCTCCCGGAGGACTCTTCATCGCCATGATCGCCTCCGGAGTGATGAGTGGGTAGTTCACCCCTGGACCATGGGTCCATAGCAGTAGCTAGATGGTCTCCTTCTCCTCATGTGCTTCATTGTTGGATCTTGTGAGCTGCCTAACATGATCAAGATCATCTATCTGTAATACTATATGTTGTGTTTGTCGGGATCCGATGGATAGAGAATACTATGTTATGGTGATTATCAATCTATTGTTTATGTGTTGTTTATGATCTTGCATGCTCTCCGTTATTAGTAGAGGCTCTGGCCAAGTTTTTGCTCTTAACTCCAAGAGGGAGTATTTATGCTCGATAGTGGGTTCATGCCTTCATTGACACCTGGGACAGTGACAGAAAGTTCTAAGGTTGTGATGTGCTGTTGCCACTAGGGATAAAACATTGATTCTATGTCTAAGGATGTAGTTGTCGATTACATTACGCACCATACTTAATGCAATTGTCTATTGCTTAGCAACTTAATATTGAATGGGGTTCGGATGATAACTGAAGGTGGACTTTTTAGGCATAGATGCAGTTGGATGGCGGTTTATGTACTTTGTCGTAATGCTCAATTAAATCTCACTATATTTATCATATCATGTATATGCATTGTTATGCCCTTCTCTATTTGTCAATTGCCCGACTGTAATTTGTTCACCCAACATGCTTTTATCTTATGGGAGAGACACCTCTAGTGAACTGTGGACCCCGGTCCTATTCTTTACATAGCATACAATCTACTGCAATTGTGTTTTACTATTTTCTTGCAAACAATCATCTTCCACTCGATACGTTTAATCCTTTGTTACAGCAAGCCGGTGAGATTGACAACCTCACGTTTCGTTGGGGCAAAGTACTTTGGTTTTGTTGTGCGATTCCACGTTGGCGCCGGAATCCCTGTTGTTGCGCCGCATCACATTTCGCCACCATCAACCTTCAACGTGCTTCTTGGCTCCTCTGGTTCGATTAAACCTTGGTTTTTACGAGGGAAAACTTGCTACGTATCATCATACCTTCCTCTTGGGGTTCCCAACGAACGTGTGAGTTACATCAAGCTCTTTTCTGGCGCCGTTGCCGGGAGATCAAGACACGTTGCAAGGGGAGTCTCCACTTCTCAATCTCTTTACTTTGTTTTTGTCTTGCTTTATTTTATTTACTACTTTGTTTGCTGCACCTAAACAAAACACAAAAAAATTAGTTGCTAGTTTTACTTTATTTACTGTCTTGCTCTCTATATCGAAAACACAAAAAAATTAGTTACTTGCATTTACTTTATCTAGTTTGTTTTATTTACCGTTGCTAAAATGAATACCCCTGAAAATACTAAGTTGTGTGACTTCACAAATGCAAATAATAATGATTTCCTATGCACACCTATTGCTCCACCTGCTACTACAGCAGAATTCTTTGAAATTAAACCTGCTTTACTAAATCTTGTCATGAGAGATCAATTTTCTGGTGTTAGTTCTGATGATGCTGCTGCCCATCTCAATAATTTTGTTGAACTTTGTGAAATGCAAAAGTATAAGGATGTAGATGGTGATATTATTAAATTGAAAGTGTTTCCTTTCTCATTAAGAGGAAGAGCTAAAGATTGGTTGCTATCTTTGCCTAAGAATAGTATTGATTCATGGACTAAATGTAAGGATGCTTTTATTGGTAGATATTATCCTCCCGCTAAAATTATATCTTTGAGAAGTAGCATAATGAATTTTAAGCAATTAGATACTGAACATGTTGCTCAAGCATGGGAGAGAATGAAAACTTTGGTAAAGAATTGCCCAACCCATGGACTGACTACTTGGATGATCATCCAAACCTTCTATGCAGGACTAAATTTTTCTTCGCGGAATTTATTGGATTCAGCTGCTGGAGGTACCTTTATGTCCATCACATTGGGGGCGGCTACAAAACTTCTTGATGATATGATGATAAATTACTCTGAATGGCACACGGAAAGAGCTCCACAAGGTAAGAAGGTAAATTATGTTGAAGAAACCTCTTCCTTGAGTGATAAGATTGATGTGATTATGTCTATGCTTGTGAATGGTAGATCTAATGTTGATCCAAATAATGTTCCTTTAGCTTCATTGGTTGCTCAAGAAGAAAATGTTGATGTGAATTTCATTAAAAATAATAATTTCAACAACAATGCTTATAGGAACAACTATGGTAATAACTATAGGCCATATCCTTCGCTAATGGTAATGGTTATGGTAATTCTTATGGGAATTCTTACAACAATAATAGGAGTGTACCCTCTGGTCTTGAAGCTATGCTTAAAGAATTTATTAGTACACAAACTGCTTTTAACAAATCTGTTGAGGAAAAGCTTGATAAAATTGATACTATTGCTTCTAGAGTTGATAGGCTTGCCTCTGATGTTAATCTTTTAAATTTGAAAGTTATGCCTAATAATGATATTGATAATAAGATTACTACTACAGCAAATGCCATCCAAGTTAGAATTAATGAGAATATAAGATTAATGGCTGAACTGCGTGCTAGGTGGGATAGAGAAGAAAATGAAAAACTAGCTAAAGAGAATAATGTAGCTAAAGTTTGGACTATTACCACCACTAGTAATGCTAATTCTTCACATGTTGCTGCACCTCCTACTATCAATGGTAAAATAATTGGTGTTGGCAATGTTTCTACTCCTAGTGCAAAGCGTACAAAATTGCTAAAACTGCTGAAACTGCTTGTGATAAAACTGCTGAAATTTTTTCCAACCTTGGGAACAATGATCCCATTGCTGTAGCTCATAATGATTTAGATTTTGATGATTGCCACATCTCTGAAGTTATAAAGTTCTTACAAAAACTTGCTAAAAGTCCTAATGCTAGTGCTATAAATTTAGCCTTTACAAAACATATTACAAATGCTCTCATAAAAGCTAGAGAAGAGAAACTAAAACTTGAAACTTCTATTCCTAGAAAGTTAGAAGATGGTTGGGAGCCCATCATTAAAATGAAATTCAATGACTTTGAATGTAATGCTTTATGTGATCTTGGTGCAAGTATTTCTGTTATGCCTAAAAAGATTTATGATATGCTTGACTTGCCACCATTGAAGAATTGTTATTTGGATGTTAATCTTGCCGATAATGTTAAAAAGAAACCTTTGGGGAGGATTGATAATGTGCACATTACGGTTAACAATAACCTTGTCCCCGTTGATTTTGTTGTTTTGGATATCGAATGCAATGCATCTTGTCCTATTGTATTGGGAAGACCTTTTCTTCGAACCGTTGGTGCTGTTATTGATATGAGGGAAGGTAATATTAAATATCAATTTCCTCTCAAGAAAGGTATGGAACACTTCCCTAGAAAGAGAATGAAGTTGCCTTTTGATTCTATTATTAGAACAAGTTATGATGTTGATGCTTCTACTCTCGATGTTACTTGATTTGCACTTTCTGCGCCTAGCTGAAAGGCGTTAAAGAAAAGCGCTTATGGGAGACAACCCATGTTTTTACTACAGCAATTTTTTGTTTTGTTGAGTCTTGGAAGTTGTTTACTACTGTAGCAACCTCTCCTTATCATGTTTTTGTGCCAAGTAAAGTTTCTATGTCAAAGTTGATGTTATATTTGGGATCGCTGCGCAGAAACAGCATTGCTGTCTGTCACGAATCTGGGCACAGTTCTCTGTAGAAAATTCTAAAAAATCTGCCAATTTACGAGCGTGATCCTCAGATATGTACGCAACTTTCATTAGTTTTGAGTTTTTCCATTTGAGCAAGTCTGGTGCCAGCTTTAAATTCGTATTTACGGACTGTTCTGTTTTTGACAGATTCTGCCTTTTATTTCGCATTGCCTCTTTTGCTATGTTGGATTCATTTCTTTGATCCATTAATGTCCAGTAGCTTTATGCAATGTCCAGAAGTGTAAAGAATGATTGTGTCACCTCTGAATGTGTGAATTATTAATTGTGCACTAACCCTCTAATGAGTTTGCTTGAAGTTTGGTGTGAAGGAAGTTTTCAAGGGTCAAGAGAGGAGTATGATATACTATGATCAAGAGGAGTGAAAGCTCTAAGCTTGGGGATGCCCCCGTGGTTCACCCCTGCATATTTTAAGAAGACTCAAGCGTCTAAGCTTGGGGATGCCCAAGGCATCCCCTTCTTCATCGACAACATCATCAGGTTCCTCCCCTGAAACTATATTTTTATTCAATCACATCTTATGTTCTTTACTTGGAGCGTCGGTTTGTTTTTTTTTTTGTTTGAATAAGATGGATCCTAGCATTCACTTTGTGGGAGAGAGACACGCTCCGCTGTTGCATATGGACAAATATGTCCTTAGGCTTTACTCATAATGTTCATGGCGAAGTTTCTTCTTCGTTAAATTGTTATATGGTTGGAATTGGAAAATGCTACATGTAGTAATTCTAAAATGTCTTGGATAATGTGATACTTGGCAATTGTTGTGCTCATGTTTAAGCTCTTGCATCATATGCTTTGTACCCATTAATGAAGAAATACATAGAGCTTGCTAAAATTTGATTTGCATATTTGGTCTCTCTAAGGTCTAGATAATATCTAGTATTGAGTTTTGAACAACAAGGAAGACGGTGTAGAGTCTTATAATGTTTACAATATGTCTTTTATGTGAGTTTTGCTGCACCTGTTCATCCTTGAGTTTGCTTCAAATAACCTTGCTAGCCTAAACCTTGTATCGAGAGGGAATACTTCTCATGCATCCAAAATCCTTGAGCCAACTACTATGCCATTTGTGTCCACCATACCTACCTACTACATGGTATTTCTCCGCCATTCCAAAGTAAATTGCTTGAGTGCTACCTTTAAAATTCCATCATTTACCTTTGCAATATATAGCTCATGGGACAAAATAGCCTTAAAAACTATCGTAGTATTGAATATGTACTTATGCACTTTATTTTTATTAAGTTGCTTGTTGTGCGATAACCATGCTTCTGGGGAACGCCATCAACTATTGTTAAATATCATGTGAGTTGCTATGCATGTCCGTCTTGTCTGAAGGATCTATCATTTTAGTGGTTGGAGCATGCAAAATTGTTAGAGAAGAACATTGGGCCGCTAACTAAAGCCATGAATCATGGTTGAAGTTTCAGTTTTGGACATATATCCTCAATCTCATATGAGAATAATAATCATTGCTACATGCTTATGCATTTAAGAGGAGTCCATTATCTGTTGTCCATGTTGTCCCGGTATGGATGTCTAAGTTGAGAATAATCAAAAGCGAGAAATCCAAAATGCGAGCTTTCTCCTTAGACCTTTGTACAGGCGGCATGGAGGTACCCCTTTGTGACACTTGGTTGAAACATGGCATGCAAAGATCCGGTAGTCCAAGCTAAGTAGGACGAGGTGCGGACACTATTAGTATACTATGCATGAGGCTTGCAACTTGTAAGATATAATTTACATAACTCATATGCTTTATTACTACCGTTGACAAAATTGTTTCATGTTTTCAAAATAAAAGCTCTAGCACAAATACAACAATCGATGCTTTCCTCTTTGAAGGACCTTTCTTTTACTTTTATTGTTGAGTCAGTTTACCTATCTCCTTCCACCTTAAGAAGCAAACACTTGTGTGAACTGTGCATTAATTCCTACATACTTGCATATTGCACTTGTTATATTACTTTATGTTGACAATATCCATGAGATATACATGTTATAAGTTGAAAGCAACCGCTGAAACTTAATCTTCCTTTGTGTTGCTTCAACACCTTTACTTTGATTTATTGCTTTATGAGTTAACTCTTATGCAAGACTTATTGATGCTTGTCTTGAAGTACTATTCATGAAAAGTCTTTGCTATATGATTCACTTGTTTACTCATGTCATTACCTTTGTTTTGATCGCTGCATTCATTACATATGTTTACAAATAGTATGATCAAGATTATGATGGCATGTCACTTCAGAAATTATCTTTGTTATCGTTTTACCTGCTCGGGACGAGCAGAACTAAGCTTGGGGATGCTGATACGTCTCCGACGTATCGATAATTTCTTATGTTCCATGCTACTTTATTGATGATACCTACATGTTTTATGCACATTATATGTCATATTTATGCATTTTCTGGAACTAACCTATTAACAAGATGCCGAAGAGCCAGTTGCTGTTTCTGCTGTTTTTGGTTTCAGAAATCCTAGTAAGGAAATATTCTCGGAATTGGACGAAATCTTCGCCCGGGGTCCTATTTTTGCACGGAGCTTCCAGAAGACCGAAGAGGGAAGGAAGTGGGGCCACGAGGCGCCGACACCATAGGGGCGCGGGCCACTGGGCCGCGACCTAGGGTGTGGGGCCTCGTGTGGCCCCCGCGTTGCCCTTCCGCCTACTTAAAGCCTCCGTCGCGAAAACCCCAGTACCGAGAGCCACGATACGGAAAACCTTCCGGAGACGCGCCGCCGCCGAATCCCATCTCGGGGGATTCAGGAGATCGCCTCCGGCACCCTGCCGGAGAGGGATTCATCTCCCGGAGGACTCTTCATCGCCATGATCGCCTCCGGAGTGATGAGTGAGTAGTTCACCCCTGGACCATGGGTCCATAGCAGTAGCTAGATGGTCGTCTTCTCCTCATGTGCTTCATTGTTGGATCTTGTGAGCTGCCTAACATGATCAAGATCATCTATCTGTAATACTATATGTTGTGTTTGTCGGGATCCGATGGATAGAGAATACTATGTTATGGTGATTATCAATCTATTGTTTATGTGTTGTTTATGATCTTGCATGCTCTCCGTTATTAGTAGAGGCTCTGGCCAAGTTTTTGCTCTTAACTCCAAAAGGGAGTATTTATGCTCGATAGTGGGTTCATGCCTTCATTGACACCTGGGACAGTGACAGAAAGTTCTAAGGTTGTGATGTGCTGTTGCCACTAGGGATAAAACATTGATTCTATGTCTAAGGATGTAGTTGTCGATTACATTACGCACCATACTTAATGCAATTTTCTGTTGCTTAGCAACTTAATACTGAATGGGGTTCGGATGATAACCTGAAGGTGGACTTTTTAGGCATAGATGCAGTTGGATGGTGGTCTATGTACTTTGTCGTAATGCCCAATTAAATCTCACTATATTTATCATATCATGTATATGCATTGTTATGCCCTTCTCTATTTGTCAATTGCCCGACTGTAATTTGTTCACCCAACATGCTTTTATCTTATGGGAGAGACACCTCTAGTGAACTGTGGACCCCGGTCCTATTCTTTACATAGCATACAATCTACTGCAATTGTGTTTTACTATTTTCTTGCAAACAATCATCTTCCACTCGATACGTTTAATCCTTTGTTACAGCAAGCCGGTGAGATTGACAACCTCACTGTTTCGTTGGGGCAAAGTACTTTGGTTGTGTTGTGCAGATTCCACGTTGGCGTCGGAATCCCTGTTGTTGCGACGCATCACATTTCGCCACCATCAACCTTCAACGTGCTTCTTGGCTCCCTTGGTTCGATTAAACCTTGGTTTCTTTCTGAGGGAAAACTTGCTACTGTGCGCATCATACCTTCCTCTTGGGGTTCCCAACGAACGTGTGAGTTACACGCCATCAATGCGAAGGACCTCTGTGTTTTTCTTTGGGACCAACACTGGGTTTGCTACCCACGTGGCTTCTGTATGTATTTTTTTTGATAAATCCAGCTTCTCTAGGTCGATTAATTTATGACAGCATAGCTTTACGGTTCCGAAAAACGCCGCAAAGGTTGTCGGATTGGCCTAGCCAATGGATCCAAGTTAAGGGGGTGCTCGGCAAGTTCCCTGGGTACTCCTGGCATGTCAGCTGGACACCATGCAAAGATTTCCCAGCGCTCACGGAGGAACTCGACGAGCGCGCTTTCCTATGCGAGGTCCATGTTTGTGGCGATAGCTGTCGTCTTCTTGGGATCTGTCGGGTGTATCTGCACTTCCTTCGAGTTCTTGGTGGTATCAAGGCTGGTTCCTTGAGAGGCCTCCCGACATCTGGCAACACGTCGTAGTCTGTTGTCAATTTTGATGCCATATATTCTGCCTGCATCCCTAAGGTTTCTGACAACCGATGAAAATCCTTGTCGTACTTATCCGCTAACGCGAAACTGCCTTTCACTGTGATTGGTCCCTTGGGTCCAGGGAGCCTCCATAACAAGTATGTGTAGTGTGGTACTGCCATGAATCTGGCATATGCGGGTTGTCCCAATAGAGCATGGTAATGTGATGGGAAATCCACGACTTCGAATTCCAGCCTTTCTATCCTGTAATTCTCTCGGGTTCCAAACTGAACGTCAAGATTAATCTTCCCCAGTGGATAACTTGGCTTCTGGTGTGATACCATGGAAACGCGTATCCGTTGGTTTTAAGTTCGCCAGGGATATATTCATCTTCCTCAATGTATCTGCGTACATAAGGTTTAAACGGCTGCCTCCATCTATAAACACTCGTGATACGTCGAATCCTGCGGTTACCGCTGGTAAAATTAAAGCTGATTGCCCTGGTCGAGGAACTTGCTGCGGGTGGTCCGCTATGGTGAAGCGAATGTCCTGTCCTGACCAATTCATATACTCTATTGTTGGTGGAGGCATCTTCTCTGCCATAAAAACTTGTCACAAAATTACTTTCTGAGCCCTATTGGATGGCCTGGCTTTCTGAATCATCGAGACTGCACCGTTGGTGTCGATGTAAGGAGGTGGGTGTGGAGCTGCCGCTATCCGTAGCTGATGCCGATTTTCGTCCGTAATTGCGGGAGGAGGCGGAAGATGAACCTCGCTCCTTGGCCTGATACGTCTCAAACGTATCTATAATTTCTTATGTTCCATGCTACTTTTATGACAATACTTGAATGTTTTATACATACTTTACAACATTATTATACATTTTCCGGCACTAACCTATTGACGAGAGCGCCGTTGCTGTTTCTGCTGTTTTTGGTTTCAGAAATCCTAGTAAGGAAATATTCTCGGAATTGGACGAAATCAACGCCCAGGGTCCTATTTTTACAAAGCTTCCAGAAGACCGAGGGAAAGGAAGTGGGGCCACGAGGCGCCGACACACTAGGGCGGCGCGGCTGGCCCTGGCGCGCGGCCCTGTGTGGGGCCCTCGTGAGGCCCCCTGACTTGCCCTTTCGCCTACTTAAAGCCTTCGTCGCGAATACCCCTGTACCGAGAGCCATGATACGGAAAACCTTCCAGAGACGTCGCCGCCGCCAATGCCATCTCGGGGGATTCAGGAGATCGCCTCCGGCACCCTGCCGGAGAGGGGAATCATCACCGGAGGGGCTCTACATCATCATGCCCGCCTCCGGATTGATGCGTGAGTAGTTCATCCTTGGACTATGGGTCCATAGCAGTAGCTAGATAGTTGTCTTCTCCGCATGTGCTATCATTGTTTAGATCTTGTGAGCTGCCTAACATGATCAAGATCATCTATTTGTAATGCTACATGTTGTGTTTGGTGGGATCCGATGAATCTAGAATACTATGTTAAGTTGATTATCAATCTATCATATATGTGTTGTTTATGTTCTTGCATGCTCTCCGTTGCTAGTAGAGGCTCTGGCCAAGTTGATACTTGTAACTCCAAGAGGGAGTAATTATGCTCGATAGTGGGTTCATGCCTCCATTGAATCTGGGATCGTGACAGAAGGTTCTAAGGTTGTGGATGTGCTGTTGCTACTAGGGATAAAACATCGATGCTTTGTCTAAGGATATTTGTGTTGATTACATTACGTGCCATACTTAATGCAATTATCTGTTGTTTACAACTTAATACTGGAGGGGGTGCGGATGCTAACCCGAAGGTGGATTATTTAGGCATAGATGCATGTTGGATAGCGGTCTATGTACTTTGTCGTAATGCCCTGATTAAATCACATAGTAATCATCATTGATATGTATTGAATCTTGATTTGTCAATTGCACACCTGTAATTTGTTCACCCAGCATGTTAGTTATCTTATTGGAGAGACAACACTAGTGAACTGTGGACCCCGGTCCATTCTTTTACATCTGAATACATTCTACTGCAATCATTGTTTATACTGTTATTTGCAAACAAACACCATCTTCCACTCGATACGTTTAATCCTTTGTTTTCAGCAAGCCGGTGAGATTGACAACCTCACTGTTACGTTGGGGCAAAGTATCTTGATTGTGTTGTGCAGGTTCCACGTTGGCGCCGGTTTCATGGTGTTGCGCCGCACTACACTCCTCCACCAACAACCTTCACGTGCTTCTTGGCTCCTACTGGTTCGATAACCTTGGTTTCATACTGAGGGAAACTTGCTTCTATATGCATCATACCTTCCACTTGGGGTTCCCAACGGACGTGTGCTTCACGCGTATCAGCCCTGAGGGTCTTTCTTTGTGTTGTTGGCATGCTAAACTGTTCAACGAAAAGTTTGACAGTCTTTCTGCAAGTGTCTTGACTACCTCTTTCCATTGTTGTCGAGATAAAAGTGCATTTGGCATGGTCCTTTCATCATATCTTCGGGAGATATATACGGCCTCTGGAACCTTGGACCATTATTTTGCCTATTTGGACGGGACTATCCTGTAGTTACTACGCTGATCACCACTCTTTTGATAATCATCTCGATTGTTTCCTCCATTATTTCCTCGGAAGCCGGCGATATTTGGCCGGGACCGCCGTGAACTGGCGAGAAAAACGCCGTCTATTTTGAAAGTTTCTGTTACGATCTTCCTCAGGCGACCTATGTTGCTTGTTGTTGACAACATCCTCTCCATCTGCCCAACGATTCGCTATCTCCATCAGTGCTGCTATTGTCTTTGGATTAGTCCTTCCCAGGTCTTCGATGAATTCCTTTCTTCGGATCCGCCGACAAAAGCATCTATCTCTCTCGTCGATACATTCGCTGCCGAGTTTTTGATAATATTCCACCTCTGTATGTACTCCCTCATCGATTCGTCATACTTCTGTCGACAGGCTCTCAGCTCCTCTATTGACGCCGGTTTCTTGCATGTGGACAAGAAATTCTTTATGAACAGGTCCTCGAAGGTTTCCCAACTGTCGATAGACCCAGGTGGCAGCTTCTTAATCCATGATCGAGCTGCGCCGCTTAAATACACTTGGATGATTTGCATAGACGTTGCCTTGGTTCCACCTGTCAATTTTACTATTTCCAAGTAATCGACCAACCAATCCTCGGGATCTTGCAATCCGTCGAATTTCTTATAACTATCGGGCAACTTGAAATCAGACGGGACTCGTGTTTTACGGACTCGTCGGGTGAAACATGGGAGTCCACATATCTTCGTCATCGACTTCAGGTGACTGCCGACGTTCTCTCCTCCCATGTCGCGCCCTGTCGACCCGTGTTTGTGCCGCTGTGTCTCTTGCCGACGTTCTTGGGGTTCTTGCACTTTGCTGTAGGTCGTGGACTATTTTGCCTTGCAGCACCTTCGGGAGGTGTGCTTGTACCCACAACGCTGTCCCCATGACTCCAACTCCTGCAGCCATGTTATATAATGCCTCTCTTGGATCTCCTGCGGGTGGCCTGTTCGCCAGTATGAAGGCCTATGTCGCCATATATCCTGCTTCCGGGGTTTTAGGGATGATGTTCCCTCTTGTGTCGATCGACATGAAGGACATGTCGAGGTTCTGGATCAGATGCTCTCTCTGCCTCCGGTATGTTCTGCGGTCGAGATCTTCCCCTGTTACGGGCATCTCTATGGTTGTCTCCCGAAGTTCTGAATGTCGGCTCAGCTCAGCCCTTCGCACTGCTTGAAGCGGCGGCTCTTCTCTTTTCGAGTTCGATTCTTTCTTTTTCGTGTTCCCTCCCTGCACGAGCTAATTTATACTGGTACGCCTGCAGTTCTGCGACTGTTGCAGTGGTATTCATCGGCTCCGTGCCATTCATGGCTCTTGCCGCTCTATCCCAGGCTTCTTGCGGGAGTTGCACCTTTTCTGTTGGTTCAGAACTAATGTATTTGGTACCCAAGCCCCGCATGAGATCAGCGGGATCGACGTATGGATTTCCCAAATCATCGAAAGCCTCTGATGTCTCCGCTCTGCTCGGCTCGCTTCCCCAATGACGTACACTTGGTGATGTGTTGAAACTTGATTGTCATCGATATTGGTGACACCGTCATATAGATCGGCGAAGACCTCACGAATAGAAGCAGATTGGTCGAAAAAGTGAAACACTACTCCGAGTCGCTGCTTATATTTGAGTCCGCAGACGACCCAACGTATATGTTGCTGAAGATCTTGACGAGTTCTCTGCTTGAGGCAAGCTTGGTGGAGATTGTTGAGACGTCTCCAACGTATCTATAATTTCTTATGTTCCATGCTACTTTTATGACAATACTCACATGTTTTATACATACTTTACATCATTATTATGCATTTTCCGGCACTAACCTATTAACAAGATGCCGAAGCGCCAGTTGCTGTTTTTTGCTGTTTTTGGTTTCAGAAATCCTACAAAGGAAATATTCTCGGAATTGGACGAAATCAACGCCCAGGGTCTTATTTTTCCACGGAGCTTCCAGAAGACCGAAGAGCATATGAAGTGGGGCCACGAGGGGCCGACACCATAGGGCGGCGCGGCCTGCATGGGGCCGCGCCGGCCTATGGTGTGGGGCCCCTGTGCCCCCTCCAACGCTGCCCTTTGATGCGCGTAGATGTACACGTCCGTTGGGAACCCCAAGAGGAAGGTGTGATGCGCACAGCAGCAAGTTTTCCCTCAGAAAGAAACCAAGGTTATCGAACCAGTAGGAGCCAAGAAGCACGTGAAGGTTGTTGGTGGAGGAATGTAGTGCGGCGCAACACCAGTGAAACCGGCGCCAACGTGGAACCTGCACAACACAATCAAAGTACTTTGCCCCAACGTAACAGTGAGGTTGTCAATCTCACCGGCTTGCTGAAAACAAAGGATTAAGCGTATCGAGTGGAAGATGGTGTTTGTTTGCAAAGAACAGTAAAAGCAGTAGAATGTATTCAGATGTAAAGAATGGACCGGGGTCCACAGTTCACTAGTGGTGTCTCTCCAATAAGATAACTAACATGCTGGGTGAACAAATTACAGGTGAGCAATTGACAAATAAAGATTCAATACATATCAATGATGATTACTATGTGATTTAATCAGGGCATTACAACAAAGTACATAGACCGCTATCCAGCATGCATCTATGCCTAAATAATCCACCTTCAGGTTATCATCCGAACCCCTTCCGGTATTAAGTTGTAAACAACAGATAATTGCATTAAGTATGGCGCGTAATGTAATCAACACAAATATCCTTAGACAAAGCATCAATGTTTTATCCCTAGTAGCAACAACACATCCACAACCTTAGAACCTACTGTCACGATCCCAGATTTAATGGAGGCATGAACCCACTATCGAGCATAATTACTCCCTCTTGGAGTTACAAGTATCAACTTGGCCAGAGCCTCTACTAGCAACGGAGAGCATGCAAGAACATAAACAACACATATATGATAGATTGATAATCAACTTAACATAATATTCTCTATTCATCGGATCTCACCAAACACAACATGTAGCATTACAAATAGATGATCTTGATCATGTTAGGCAGCTCACAAGATCTAATACAATGAAAGCACAAGCGGAGAAGACAACCATCTAGCTA
Source organism: Lolium multiflorum (assembly GCA_030979885.1). NCBI lineage: Eukaryota > Viridiplantae > Streptophyta > Magnoliopsida > Poales > Poaceae > Lolium > Lolium multiflorum. The sequence continues at coordinate 206,921,544 of CM061753.1, read as the reverse complement.
CTGCTATGGACCCATAGTCCAAGGATGAACTACTCACGCATCAATCCGGAGGCGGGCATGATGATGTAGAGCCCCTCCGGTGATGATTCCCCTCTCCGGCAGGGTGCCGGAGGCGATCTCCTGAATCCCCGAGATGGGATTCGCGGCGGCGGCCTCTCAGTAATGTTTTCCGTATCGTGGCTCTCGGTACAGGGGGTTTCGCGACGGAGGCTTTAAGTAGGCGGAAGGGTAGGTCAGGGGGCGACGCGAGGGGCCCACACACAGGCGGCGCGGCCAGGGCTTGGGCCGCGCCGCCCTGGTGTGTCGCCACCTCGTGGCCCCACTTCGTCTCCTCTTTCGGTCTTCTGAAAAATAGGACCCTGGGCGTTGATTTCGTCAATTCCGAGAATATTTCCTTACTAGGATTTCTGAAACCAAAAACAGCAGAAAACAGCAACTGGCACTTCGGCATCTTGTTAATAGGTTAGTGCCGGAAAATGTAAAATAACGCTGTAAATTATGTATAAAACATTCAAGTATTGTAATAAAAGTAGCATGGAACATAAGAAATTATAGATACGTTTGGGACGTATCAAGCATCCCCAAGCTTAGTTCCTACTCGCCCTCGAGTAGGTAAACGATAACACAAATAATTTCTAAAGTGACATGCTACCAACATAATCTTGATCAACATTATTGTAAAGCATATGAGATGAATGGAGTGATCTGAACAAAAGATTGCTAACAAAGATAATGACTAAGCAAATGAATCATATAGCAAAACTTTTCATGAATAATACTTTCAAACAAGTATCAATAAGACTTGCATAAGAGATAACTCATAAGCAATAAATTCAAAGTAGAATGAATTGAAGCAACACAAAGGATGATTAAGTTTCAGCAATTGCTTTCAACTTGTAACATGTATATCTCATGGATATTTGTCAACATAGAGTAATATAACAGGTGCAATAAGTAAACATGTAAGAATCAATGCACACAGTTAACACAAGTGTTTGCTTCTAAGATAGAAGGGAATGGGTAAACTGACTCAACAATAAAGTAAAAGATTGGCCCTTCGCAGAGGGAAGCATTGATTACTATTTTTGTGCTAGAGCTTTTGTTTTGAAAACATAGAAACAATTTTGTCAACGGTAGTAATAATTCATATGTGCTATGCATAATACTTCCTACAAGTTGCATGCCTCATGCATAGAGTACCAATAGTGCTCGCACCTTGTCCTACTATCTCGGAAAACACGGATTCTCATCGCATAACATATGTTTCAACCAAGTGTCACAAAGGGGTACCTCTATGCCGCCTGTACAAGTGTCTAAGGAGAAAGCACACATTGGATTTCTCGCTTTTGATTATTCTCAACTTAGACATCCATACCGGGACAACATAGACAACAGATAATGGACTCCTCTTTTAATGCTTAAGCATTCAACAATAGTTAATATTCTCATAAGAGATTGAGGTTGTATGTCCAAACTGAAACTTCCACCATGATACATGGCTTTAGTTAGCGGCCCAATGTTCTTCTCTAACATATGCATACTCAAACCATTTGATCATGAAATCCACTACTTCAGACAAGACGAACATGCATAGCATCTCACATGATATCCAACAAAGATAAAGTTGATGGCGTCCCCAGAAAACATGGTTACCGCTCAACAAGCAACTTATAAAAATTAAGACACATAACTACATATTCATCACCACAATAGTTTTTAAGCTATTTGTCCCATGAGCTATATATTGTAAAGGTAGAGGAATGAAATTTAAAGGTAGCACTCAAGTAATTTACTTTGGAATGGCAGAAAAATACCACATAATAGGTAGATATGGTGGACACAAATGGCATGGAGTTTGGCTCAAGGTATTTGGATGCACGAGAAGCATTTCCTCTCAGTACAAAGTTTGGGCTAGCAAGGTTGTTTGAAGCAAACACAAGTATGAACAGGTACAGCAAAACTCACACAAGAACATATTGCAAGCATTATAAGGCTCTACACTGTCTTCCTTGTTGTTCAAACACTTTACCCGAAAATATCTAGACTTAGAGAGATCAATCATGCAAACCAAATTAAACAAGCTCTACAGTAGTTCTTCATTAATAGATTAAACTACATGATGCAAGAGCTTAAACATGATCTAAGAGAGCTCAAACAATTGCCAAATTGTCAAACCATATGCATCATTTTCCAATTCCAACCAAATAGCAATTTAACGAAGCAATAAGCTTTCGCCATGAACATTAAAGCACAATTAAGAACACAAGTGTTCCATAAGAAAAAGCGGAGCGTAATATCTCCAATATAAGGATGGCGAGATCCAACTTTATTCAAAACAAAACAAAAATAAAAACAAACCGACGCTCCAAGTAAAGAACATAAGGATGTGACGGAATAAAAATATAGTTTCACTAGAAGTGACCTGATAATGTTGTCGATGAAGAAGGGGATGCCTTGGGCATCCCCAAGCTTAGATGCTTGAGTCTTCTTAAAATATGCAGGGATGAACCACCGGGGCATCCCCAAGCTTAGACCTTTCGCTCTTCTTGATCATAGTATATCATCCTCTTCTCTTGACCCTTGAAAACTTCCTTCACACAAACTTCAAGCAAACTCATGAGAGGGTTAGTGCATAACCACAAATTCACATATTCAGAGGTGACACAATCATTCTTAACACTTCTGGACATTGCACAAAGCTTCTGAAAGTTAATGGAACAAAGAAACTCATTCAACATAGCAAAAGCGGCAATGCGAAATAAAAGACAGAATCTGTCAAAAACAGAACAGTCCGTAAAGATGCTTCTGGACTGGGCACTTAACTTGCTCAAATGGAAAAACTCAAAACTAATGAAAGTTGCGTACATATCTGAGGATCACGCTCGTAATTTTGCAGATTTTTTCGAATTTTCTACAGAGACTTATGCCAGAATTCGTGACAGACAGCAATGTTGTTTCTGCGCAGCGATCCCAAATATAACATCAACTTTAGCATAGAAACTTTACTTGGCACAAAAACATGATAAGGAGAGGTTGCTACAGTAGTAAACAACTTCCAAGACTCAACAAAACAAAAATTGCTGTAGTAAAATAAACACATGGGTTATCTCCCAAGAAGTGCTTTTCTTTAACGCCTTTCAGCTAGGCGCAGAAAGTGCAAATCAAGTAACATCAAGAGTAGAAGCATCAACATCATAGCTTGTTCTAATAATAGAATCAAAAGGCAACTTCATTCTCTTTCTAGGGAAGTGTTCCATACCTTTCTTGAGAGGAAATTGATATCTAATATTACCTTCCTTCATATCAATAACAGCACCAACGGTTCGAAGAAAAGGTCTTCCCAACACAATAGGACAAGATGCATTGCATTCGATATCCAAGACAACAAAATCAACGGGGACAAGGTTATTGTTAACCGTAATGCGCACATTATCAATCCTCCCCAAAGGTTTCTTTTTAACATTATCACAAGATTAACATCCAAATAACAATTCTTCAATGGTGGCAAGTCAAGCATATCATAAATCTTTTTAGGCATAACAGAAATACTTGCACCAAGATCACATAAAGCATTACACTCAAAGTCATTGAATTTCATTTTAATGATGGGCTCCCAACCATCTTCTAACTTCCTAGGAATAGAAGCTTCAAGTTTCAATTTCTCTTCCCGAGCTTTAATGAGAGCATTTGTAATGTGTTTTGTAAAGGCTAAATTTATAGCACTAGCATTGGGACTTCTAGCAAGTTTTTGTAAGAACTTTATAACTTCAGTAATATGACAATCATCAAAGTCTAAACCATTATGTTCTACAGCAATAGAATCATTGTCACCAATATTTTGAAAAATTTCAGCAGTTTTATCACAAGCAGTTTCAGCAGTTTCAGGCAGTTTTGTGCGCTTTGCACTAGGAGTAGAAACATTGCCAACACCAATTATTTTACCATTGATAGTAGGAGGTGCAGCAACATGTGAAGAATTAACATTACTAGTGGTGGTAATAGTCCATACTTTAGCTACATTATTTTCTTTAGCAAGTTTTTCTTTTTCTTCTCTATCCCACCTAGCATGCAATTCAGCCAACAATCTAATATTATCATTAATTCTAACTTGGATGGCATTTGTTTTAGCAAACCTAGCATCTTCAACTTTCTCAGGCATAACTTTCAATTTTAAAAGATCAACATCGAGAGCAAGACTATCAACCTTAGAAGCAAGAATATCAATTTTATCAAGCTTTTCTTCAACAGTTTTATTGAAAGCAGTTTGTGTACTAATAAATTCTTTAAGCATCACTTCAAGACCAGAGGGTACACTCTTATTATTATTGTAAGAATTACCATAAGAATTACCATAACCATTACTATTATTAGAAGGATATGGCCTAAAGTTGTTACCATAATTATTCCTATAAGCATTGTTGTTGAAATTATTGTTCTTAATGAAATTCACATCAACATTTTCTTCTTGAGCAACCAATGAAGCTAAAGGAACATTATTAGGATCAATATGAGATCTACCATTTGCAAGCATAGACATAATAGCATCAATCTTATCACCCAAAGAAGAGGTTTCTTCAACAGAATTTACCTTCTTACCTTGAGGAGTTCTTTCAGTGTGCCATTCAGAGTAATTGATCATCATATCATCAAGTAATTTAGTCGCGGCGCCCAAGGTGATGGACATAAAAGTACCTCCAGCAGCTGAATCCAATAGGTTCCTCGAGGAAAAATTCAATCCTGCATAAAAGGTTTGGATGATCATCCAAGTAGTCAGTCCATGGGTTGGGCAATTCTTTACCAAAGATTTCATTCTCTCCCATGCTTGAGCAACATGTTCATTATCAAATTGTTTAAAGTTCATTATGCTACTTCTCAAAGATATAATCTTAGCAGGAGGATAATATTTACTAATAAAAGCATCTTTACATTTAGTCCATGAATCAATACTATTCTTAGGCAAAGAAAGCAACCAATCTTTAGCTCTTCCTCTTAATGAGAAAGGAAACAATTTCAGTTTTATAATATCACCATGTATATCCTTATACTTTTGCATTTCACAAAGTTCAACAAAATTATTAAGATGGGCAGCAGCATCATCAGTACTAACACCAGAAAATTGCTCTCTCATAACAAGATTCAGTAAAGCAGGTTTAATTTCATAGAATTCTGCTGTAGTAGCAGGTGGAGCAATAGGAGTACATATAAAATCATTATTATTTGTGCTAGTGAAATCACACAACTTAGTATTTTCAGGAGTACCCATTATAGCAGTAGTAAAGTAAACTAGGCAAATAAAGACATGTAACTAATTTTTTTTGTGTTTTTGATATGTAGAACAAGACAGTAAATAAAGTAAAGCTAGCAACTAATTTTTTGTGTTTTGTTTAAGTGCAGCAAACAAAGTAGTAAATAAAATAAAGCAAGACAAAAACAAAGTAAAGAGATTGGAAGTGTAGACTCCCCTTGCAGCGTGTCTTGATCTCCCCGGCAACGGCGCCAGAAAAAGAGCTTGATGCGCGTAGATGTACACGTCCGTTGGGAACCCCAAAAGGAAGGTGTGATGCGCACAGCAGCAAGTTTTCCCTCAGAAAGAAACCAAGGTTATCGAACCAGTAGGAGCCAAGAAGCACGTGAAGGTTGTTGGTGGAGGAATGTAGTGCGGCGCAACACCAGTGAAACCGGCGCCAACGTGGAACCTGCACAACACAATCAAAGTACTTTGCCCCAACGTAACAGTGAGGTTGTCAATCTCACCGGCTTGCTGAAAACAAAGGATTAAGCGTATCGAGTGGAAGATGGTGTTTGTTTGCAAAGAACAGTAAAAGTAGTAGAATGTATTCAGATGTAAAGAATGGACCGGGGTCCACAGTTCACTAGTGGTGTCTCTCCAATAAGATAACTAACATGCTGGGTGAACAAATTACAGGTGAGAAATTGACAAATAAAGATTCAATACATATCAATGATGATTACTATGTGATTTAATCAGGGCATTACGACAAAGTACATAGACCGCTATCCAGCATGCATCTATGCCTAAATAATCCACCTTCAGGTTATCATCCGAACCCCTTCCAGTATTAAGTTGCGAACAACAGATAATTGCATTAAGTATGGCGCGTAATGTAATCAACACAAATATCCTTAGACAAAGCATCAATGTTTTATCCCTAGTAGCAACAGCACATCCACAACCTTAGAACCTACTGTCACGATCCCAGATTTAATGGAGGCATGAACCCACTATCGAGCATAATTACTCCCTCTTGGAGTTACAATTATCAACTTGGCCAGAGCCTCTACTAGCAACGGAGAGCATGCAAGAACATAAACAACACATATATGATAGATTGATAATCAACTTAACATAATATTCTCTATTCATCGGATCTCACCAAACACAACATGTAGCATTACAAATAGATGATCTTGATCATGTTAGGCAGCTCACAAGATCTAATACAATGAAAGCACAAGCGGAGAAGACAACCATCTAGCTACTGCTATGGACCCATAGTCCAAGGATGAACTACTCACGCATCAATCCGGAGGCGGGCATGATGATGTAGAGCCCCTCGGTGATGATTCCTCGGCAGGTGCCGGGAGGCGATCTCTGAATCCCGAGATGGGATTCGCGGCGGCGCTCTCAGTAATGTTTTCCGTATCGTGGCTCTCGGTACAGGGGGTTTCGCGACGGAGGCTTTAAGTAGGCGGAAGGGTAGGTCAAAGGGCGTCACGGGGGGCCCACACACTAGGGCGGCGCGGCCAGGGCTTGGGCCGCGCCGCCTGGTGTGTCCCCACCTCGTGGCCCCACTTCGTCTCCTCTTCGGTCTTCTGGAAGCTTCGTGCAAAAATAGGACCCTGGGCGTTGATTTCGTCCAATTCCGAGAATATTTCCTTACTAGGATTTCTGAAACCAAAAACAGCAAAAAATAGCAAGCGGCACTTCGGCATCTTGTTAATAGGTTAGTGCCGGAAAATGTAAAATAATGTTGTAAAGTATGTATAAAACATTCAAGTATTGTAATAAAAGTAGCATGGAACATAAGAAATTATAGATACGTTTGCGTATCACCCTTCCATACTTACCGAGGCCACGATACGGAAATACTTCCAGAGACGCCGCCGCCGCCAATCCCATCTCGGGGATTCAGGAGATCGCCTCGGCACCCTGCCGGAGAGGGTAATCATCACCGGAGGGCTCTACATCACCATGCCGCCTCGATTGATGCGTGAGTAGTTCATCCTTGGACTATGGGTCCATAGCAGTAGCTAGATGGTTGTCTTCTCCTCTTGTGCTATCATGTTTAGATCTTGTGAGCTGCCTAACATGATCAAGATCATCTATTTGTAATGCTACATGTTGTGTTTGGTGGGATCCGATGAATAGAATACTATGTCAAGTTGATTATCAATCTATCATATATGTTGTTTATGTTCTTGCATGCTCTCCGTTGCTAGTAGAGGCTCTGGCAAGTTGATACTTGTAACTCCAAGAGGGAGTATTTATGCTCGATAGTGGGTTCATGCCTCCATTGAATCTGGGACAGTGACGAAAGTTCTAAGGTTGTGGATGTGCTGTTGCTACTAGGGATAAAACATCAATGCTTTGTCTAAGGATATTTGTGTTGATTATTACGCACCATACTAATGCAATTATGTTGTTTGCAACTTAATACTGGAAGGGGTGCGGATGCTAACCTGAAGGTGGACTATTTAGGCATAGATGCATGTTGGATGATATATCTTTGTAATAATGCCCTGATTAAATCTCATAGTGATCATCATGATATGTATTGAATCTTTATTTGTCAATTGCCCACATGTAATTTGTTCACCCAGCATGTTATTTATCTTATTGGAGAGACACCACTAGTGAGCTGTGGACCCGGTCCATTCTTTTACATCTGAAATACAATCTCTGCAATCTCTTCTTTGTTGTTCTTCGCAAACAAACATCATTTTCCACACCATACGTTTAATCCTTTTTTCAGCAAGGTGATGAATTGACAACTTCACTGCGTTGGGGCAAAGTATTTTGATTGTGTTGTGCGGGTTCCACGTTGGCCGGTCCCTGTGTTGCACCGCACTACACTCCTTCACCAACAACCTTCACGTGGCCCTTGACTCCTCTTTGGTTCGATAAACTTGGTTTCATACGAGGCTTGCTTCTATATGCATCACACATTCCACTTGGGGTTCCCAACGGACGTGTGCTTCACGCGTTATCAAGCTAAATTTAAGGCGCCGTTGCCGAGACTGAAAAGTTACACAGAGATTTCTAACTCCGTCAACTACATGACAGCTAAATTTCTGGCGCCGTTGAGGAGATCAAGACACGCTTGCAGGGGAGTCTTCCACATCCAATCTCTTTACTTTGTTTATTGTCTTGCTTTACTTTATTTTATTTGCTGTCTTGTTTGCTTTATATCAAAAATACAAAAAAAATAGTTGCTTCATTTTATTTCATTTGTCTTGTTTACTTGCTTTATATCAAAAACACACAAAAAATTAGTTACTTGCATTTACTTTATTTACCTTTTGTTTATTTCATCATGCTTCATCCTAAGTTTACTTTGAAAGATATATCGGTAGGTAGTGGGTCTATCATTGGAAAAGATAATATAGAAGAATTTTTCACTCATGTTAGTAAGGCTGAAGATTTTGAAGATAGATCCTTGGTAGAACTTGCTCCTAATTATGAAATTGCTACTGCCTCTTTAGTGCACATGTTGGAAGCTAGATTTGTTAATCTTAATCCAATAATGCAACATATGTTTCTTACACTTGGTGATATGGAAGAAGGAGAAAAGAAAGATTTTGTTTTAGAAACCCTTCTTAGAGAATTTGGTGATGTAGCTAGAGAAGCTAGGAAAGTCTTTATTCGATATAAGATGCTAGGCTTGTGTACCAATTTTGCAAATATCCTTGAAAGGAGGGAAAAAGATAGGCTAAGATACACTAATAAAGCCAATTGTGAGGGGGAGATTAAAATACCAATACCTTATAAACTCATAGGAATGCATGAGGCATTAGAAAAGAATTTTGATTGGATTGTTCCTGAAAATTTATTTGAGGAGGATAGTAAGCCTAAAGGTATTGAAAAAGGAGTTCCTTACATAGATAAGATACAATGCATAGTTGAGAAAACTCCAAACACCTCTGTTGATGCTTCTTCTCTAGATAATACTTGATTTGCACTTTCTGCGCCTAGCTGAAAGGCGTTAAAGAAAAGCACTTCTTGGGAGATAACCCATTTTTTATTTTACTACTGTATTGTTGAGTCTTGGAAGTTGTTACTACTGTAGCAACCTCTCCTTATCATGCTTTTGTGCCAAGTAAAGTCTCTATGGTAAAGTTGATACTAGATTTGGATTACTGCGCAGAAACAGAATTGTTGTCTGTCACGAATTTGCGTAGATCTCTCTGTAGAAAAATCAAAAAATCTGCCAATTTACGTGCGTGATCCTCAGATATGTACGCAACTTTCATTAGTTTTGAGTTCTTCCATCTGAGCAAGTTAAGTGCCTCAGCAAAATTCGTCTTTACGGACTCTTCTTTTAAGATTCTGCCTTTTATTTCGCATTGCCTCTTTTGCTATGTTGAATGGATTTCCTTGTTCCATTAACTTTCAGTAGCTTTGTGCAATGTCCAGAAGTGTTAAGAATGATTATGTCACCTCTGAATATGTGAATTTTTGATTATGCACTAACCCTCTAATGAGTTTGCTTTAAGTTTGGTGTGGAGGAAGTTTTCAAGGGTCAAGAGAAGAGGATGATACAATATGATCAAGAAGAGTGAAAAGTCTAAGCTTGGAGATGCCCCGGTGGTTCATCCCTGCATATTTTAAGAAGACTCAAGCATCTAAACTTGGGGATGCCCAAGGCATCCCCTTCTTCATCGACAACTTATCAGGTCACTTCTAGTGAAACTATATTTTTATTCCATCATATCTTATGTTCTTTACTTGGAGCGTCTGTTTGCTTTTATTTTTGTTTTGGTTTGAATAAAGTTGGATCCCACCATCCTTGTATTGGAGATATTACGCTCCGCTTTTTCATTTGAACACTTGTGTTCTTAGTTATGCTTTAATGTTCATGGCGAAGGCTGAAAATTGCTTCGTTAATTGCTATTTGGTTGGAATCAGAAAATGCTTCATATGGTTTTGAATAACTTGATACTTGGCAATTGTTTTGAGCTCTCATAGATCATGCTTAAGCTCTTGCATCATGTAGTTTAATCTATTAGTGGAGAACTACCATAGAGCTTGTTGAAATTTGGTTTGCATGATTGGTCTCTCTAAGGTCTAGATATTTTCTGGTAAAAGTGTTTGAACAACAAGGAAGACAGTGTAGAGTCTTATAATGCTTGCAATATGTTCTTGTGTAAGTTTTGCTATACCTGTTCATACTTGTGTTTGCTTCAAACAACCTTGCTAGCCAAAGCCTTGTACTGAGAGGAAATGCTTCTCGTGCATCCAAACACCTTGAGCCAAAACCCATGCCATTTGTGTCCACCATATCTACCTACTATGTGGTATTTTTCTGCCATTCCAAAGTAAATTACTTGAGTGCTACCTTTAAAATTTCATTCCTTTGTCTTTGCAATATATAGCTCATGGGAAAATAGCTTAAAAACTATTGTGGTGATGAATATGTAGCTATGTGTTTTAGTTCTTATAAGTTGCTTGTTGAGCGGTAACCATGTTTCTGGGGACGCCATCAACTTTTACACCTTTGTTGAATATCATGTGAGTTGCTATGCATGTTCGTCTTGTCTGAAGTAAGGGTGATTTATCATGATCAAATGGTTTGAGTATGCATATGTTAGAGAAGAACATTGGGCCGCTAACCAAAGCCATGTATCATGGTGGAAGTTTTCAGTTTGGACATTCATCCTCAATCTCTTATGAGAATATTATCTGTTGTTGAATGCTTATGCATTAAAGAGGAGTCCATTATCTGTTTTCTATGTTGTCCCGGTATGGATGTCCTAAGTTGAGATCTATTAAAAACGAGAAATCAAATGCGATTTATCTCCTTGGACCTTTGTACAGGCGGCATAGAGGTACCCCTTTGTGACACTTGGTTGAAACATATGTTATGCAATGATAATCCATGTAAATCCAAGCTAATTAGGACAAGGTGCGGGCACTATTGGTATTCTATGCATGAGGCTTGCAACTTGTAGGAAGTATTATGCATAACACATATGAATTATTACTACCGTTGACAAAATTGTTTCTATGTTTTCAAAACAAAAGCTCTAGCACAAAAATAGTAATCCATGCTTCCCTCTGCGAAGGGCCATTCTTTTACTTTATGTTGAGTCAGTTTACCTACTTCTTTCTATCTTAGAAGCAAACACTTGTGTCAACTGTGTGCATTGATTCTTACATGTTTACTTATTGCACTTGTTATATTACTCTATGTTGACAAATATCCATGAGATATACATGTTACAAGTTGAAAGCAATTGCTGAAACTTAATCATCCTTTGTGTTGCTTCAATACCTTCTACTTTGAATCTATTGCTTTATGAGTTAGCTCTTATGCAAGTCTTGTTGATACTTGTCTTGAAAGTACTATTCATGAAAAGTTTTGCTATATGATTCAGTTGTTTAGTCATTATCTCTTTGTTAGCAATCTATTGCTTTGAATCACACCATTCATCTCATATGCTTTACAATAATGTTGATCAAGATTATGTTGGTAGCATGTCACTTCAGAAATTATTGTTGTTATCGTTTACCTACTCGAGGGCGAGTAGGAACTAAGCTTGGGGATGCTTGATACGTCTCCAACGTATCTATAATTTCTTATGTTCCATGCTACTTTTATGACAATACTCACATGTTTTATACATACTTTACATCATTATTATGCATTTTCCGGCACTAACCTATTAACAAGATGCCGAAGCGCTAGTTCTGTTTTCTGCTGTTTTTGGTTTCAGAAATCCTACAAAGGAAATATTCTCGGAATTGGACGAAATCAACGCCCAGGGTCTTATTTTTCCACGGAGCTTCCAGAAGACCGAAGAGCATACGAAGTGGGGCCACGAGGGGCCGACACCATAGGGCGGCGCGGCCTGCATGGGGCCCGCGCCGGCCTATGGTGTGGGGCCCCTGTGCCCCCTCCAACGCTGCCCTTCCGCCTACTTATACTCTCCGTCGCGAAAACCCTATTACCGAGAGCCACGATACGGAAATACTTCCAGAGACGCCGCCGCCGCCAATCCCATCTCGGGGATTCAGAAGATCGCCTCCGGCACCCTGCCGGAGAGGCGAATCATCACCGGAGGGCTCTACATCACCATGCCCGCCTCCGGATTGATGCGTGAGTAGTTCATCCTTGGACTATGGGTCCATGCAGTAGCTAGATGGTAGTCTTCTCCTCTTGTGCTATCATGTTTAGATCTTGTGAGCTGCCTAACATGATCAAGATCATCTATTTGTAATGCTACATGTTGTGTTTGGTGGGATCCAATGAATATAGAATACTATGTCAAGTTGATTATCAATCTATCATATATGTGTTGTTTATGTTCTTGCATGCTCTCCGTTGCTAGTAGAGGCTCTGGCAAGTTGATACTTGTAACTTCAAGAGGGAGTATTTATGCTCGATAGTGGGTTCATGCCTCCATTGAATCTAGGACAGTGACAGAAAGTTCTAAGGTTGTGGATATGTTGTTTACTAGGGATAAAACATCAATGCTTTGTCTAAGGATATTTGTGTTGATTACATTACGCACCATACTTAATGCAATTGTCTGTTGTTTGCAACTTAATACTGGAAGGGGTGCGGATGCTAACCCGAAGGTGGACTATTTAGGCATGATGCTGGATGGCGGTCTATGTTCTTTGTCGTAATGCCCTGATTAAATCTCATAGTGATCATCATGATATGTATTGAATCTTTATTTGTCAATTGCCCACCTGTAATTTGTTCACCCAACATGTTATTTATCTTATTGGAGAGACACCACTAGTGTGGACCCGGTCCATTCTTTTACATCTGAAATACAATCTGCAATCTCTGTTCTTTGTTGTTCTTCGCAAACAAACATCATTTTCCACACCATACGTTTAATCCTTTGTTTTCAGCAAGCCGGTGAGATTGACAACCTCACATTACGTTGGGGCAAAGTATTTTGATTGTGTTGTGCAGGTTCCACGTTGGCGCCGGAATCCCTGGTGTTGCGCCGCACTACACTCCTTCACCAACAACCTTCACGTGGCCCTTGACTCCTACTGGTTCGATAACCTTGGTTTCATGCTAAGGGAAACTTGCTTCTATACGCATCACACCTTCCACTTGGGGTTCCCAACGGACGTGTGCTTCACACGTTATCAATTGTCGACGAAATCTCTTCATCGCCAGACTCGAACGATGACACCGATCCCGAGGAATCGGAACCAGTTGCAACCGATCTCGCCGAATCCGATATCGCGAGACGATGAGATCCCTCCTTCCCGAGCGGAAACCTTCCGAACGCCATGTCCATGGGATCCTCCAGGATACGCATATGCATCCATACGGGAGGGTGGGTGAGGAACAAAATCGACTAGAGCGGTTTCGATCTGTTTACCTCGATCCATCGCGTTGCTTGCTACCGAAGATGTTGATGATGTGAACGTGCCATCGAGATCAGATCCTTGTCACCTCTAATCCCCACAGACGGCACCAATTGACAAGGGATTAACTTATCAATGCCTACAAATTGTAGACTAGGGTTTAGTTGGAAGTAGAGGGCAAGTAGATCTCGAAAGTTTCAGCCGGAAAAGTACTCGACTGCTATGAAAAACTAGGGTTGCGTAAACAATGATCCAATCATGTCTTTGTCCCTCGACTCCCCCTTATATAGGAGGCGGAGCCGAGGGTTTCGTGATGTATAAGTTACAAAGTCCGGGAGGATTTCTGAACCGTCCCGTAATAGTTACAAGTCGATATTCCTAATACAACTCTATCTTTCCAAACTATCTCTCGATTGGGCTTGGGCTTAAAACTTCGGGTCGTGGGCCTCCAGTAAACCCCGGGTACCTTCTTCGGCAGGCCCATTGGAGATGCCTTTGTCAGTATCCCCCATCGCTCACCTTCCAGCCGCGGGGGATGCGCTAGTCTGACGAAACGAGGAGCCGCGCCTTGGTTAGGACCGTCGCCTCTTCGATGTTGAGGAGGTGTGCTTGGTGCTCGTTGCGTCCAATGGCTCGGCAGTGGTCTAGGCTAGGGTCTGAAGCGGCCGCGCTTCCAACTATGGAGTTGGAGCGGGGGTTGTAGTCACGGCGAGGGGCGAGAGGAAGGTTAATAAAAAGCGCGAGGTAGGTGAACGGGCAATGGCGCCATTAAACTCCAGCCCCTCAAAAGTCGAGCCGGTTGTCCAACGCACCCAATAGTATTGTCATTAAATACGTTGTGGCTGCCAAATGGGGCCAGAGGAAGCCATCTGACGTGGTGTGTCGTGCCCTTAACTACCCCTTTGCGTAAGGGCCGACAAGGACGTACCAGAGATTTTATTGGTTTTCAAATTATGCCTACACATTATTAAAAGTGTTTAGTGTGTGTGTGAGCCCGCAATTTAGCCGGCACTCAATAAACCTACTGAGGGCACTATTGGAGTGGCCCGGTGGAGATGCGCCGGTGACCCTGGATCTAGTATGAGAAAAGAACATGTATTAACATTCTGACATAACTTAAAGGCACACATGAGCAGGCAAGAGGTATGTCATCCTAATGCTTCCTTACGGTACCTCCATTCCAAAGCTTGAGACCTATTTTAAAAAGTCAAACCAAGTATGTTTAATCAAAGCTTTATAAAAATCTATTGACAAATATGATATTTTATAGATACCATCACTGGTAGAGAACATGTATTGCTTATCGGTTTGGGAGAGCCTTTACTCTCGGTTGCCTATCCGGGACTGCCAAAACGGCACAAAAGCCCCCACCTTTAGTCCCGGCTGGCTTACAAATCGAGACTAAAGGTCATCCATGTGGCAGCGACGGAATGCTCGGGCAGGCGGACCTTTAGTCCCGGTTGGTGATTGGTAACACCAATCGGGACTAAAGTCCAAGCCAGGTTTAGGGTTCTAGCCCCTGTATTTTGTGTTTTTCATTTTCATTTAATTCTTTTTCATTACATATTATACAGTAATACATATATACTGAACTCGTTGATAAATATATATAACATATTTTCTGTTACGACCACACACACACACACACACACAGATATATATATATATATATATATATATATATATATATATATATATATATATATATATATGTGCACACAATTGGTAGCCATCAGAGCTCGACGATCATACATGTTGATGTATCTATTCTATTACATGGAGTTAAACAGGTAATAGTATTATGCGTTTTCAACTATGACCTTCGTAAGCAATTTTTTGACAATTCCTCCTGAAGTTGTCGTAGGTGTGCCTGTGGTAGGACGTCCCCCCACCTGTCTTTGTTCTACGAAGAATAAGATCATATATGAATATATGAGTTCTGTGTATAGCAAATCATCGTAAAAAGAATTATAAATATTTTTTTCATACTCAAATGTTTTTGTAATCTACGCTTCGCTCAATCACCATGTTGCCATTACTCGACGTACACATACTAATCAGTTGTCGAAATCGTCCTCCTCGCTGGCGTGGTGTTCTCAGAAGCGGTACTTGAGAGGTTGTTCGGCCACCGTTCAATATTAGGCGACCATGTCGACGCCTCTCCTTTGACGTACTCTGCTTCATATTCGGCCCTCTGATGAGCGCAGATTCTGCACACCGTTGGGGAATCCCAAGAGGAAGGTATGATGAGCAATGTAGCAAGTTTTCCGTTAGCAAGAAACTGGGGTTTAATCGACCAGTAGGAGAAAGGCGTGACTTTTGAAGGTGTTGCTAGCTGACTTGTGGCAGGACGCACTACCAGCGTCAGCAACAACATGGAACCTGCACACAACACAAACAAAATATTTTCCCCCAACTTACAGTGAGGTTGTCAATCTCACCGGTTTTGTTGAACACAAAGGATTAAATGTATAGTGTGGAAAGTGATATTTGTTTGCAGTGAAATTAAAGAGAACATTACTTGCAGTAAGTAAACAGAACAAGATGATTGTATCAGTGTAAGAGAAAGGACCGGGGTCCACAGTTTACTAGAGGTGTCT
This sequence comes from Lolium multiflorum, assembly GCA_030979885.1. NCBI lineage: Eukaryota > Viridiplantae > Streptophyta > Magnoliopsida > Poales > Poaceae > Lolium > Lolium multiflorum. The sequence continues at coordinate 206,905,368 of CM061753.1, read as the reverse complement.
CACCATAAAGATAAATAACATGTTGGGTGAACAAATTACAGCTGGGCAATTGACAGAACAAAGACCATACATGACAAGATGATTACTATTAGATTCGTTTGGTTATTACAACATAATACATAGACCGTAGTCCAACTGTGTCTATGACTAATAATCCACTTTTTTATCGTCCGAACCTCTTCCAGTATTAAGTTGCAAGCAACAGATTATCACATTAAGCAATATGTGTAAAGTAAACAATAGAATTATTATTAGATAAAATATTGTTGTTTTCTCCCTAGTAGCAACAACACATCTACAATCTTAGAAGTTATTGTCACTCTTCCAGAAAACTAGAGGCATGAACCTACTATCGAGCATAAATACTCCCTCTTAGAGTCACAAGCATTTACTTGGCCAGAGTATCTACTAGCAATGGAGAGCATGCAAGATCACAAATAACATATGACAAGTATATAACCGATCTCAACAAAGTATTCAATATTCATCGGATCCCAGCAAACACAGCATGTAGCATTACATAAAGATGATCTTAATCATGATAGGGGAGCTCACAAGATCTAAACATGAGGCACAAATTGGAGAAGCCAACCATCTAGCTACTGCTATGGACCCGTAGTCCAGGGATGAACTAATCACACATCACTTCGGAGGCGGGCATGGTGATGTAGAGGCCTACGGTGATGATTTCCCTCTCTGGCAGGGTGTCGGGAAGAGCTTCAGAACCCTCCCGAGCTAGGGTCGATGATGGCGGCCGCGACGAAACTTTTCGTGGATGGAGGCTCGGGTTTTAGGTTTTTTCCCGAGATCATGAATAAATAGGCGGAAGGGCGAGGTTGGTGGCCACCTGGGGGCCCACACCGTGCCATGGTGTGGGTCCACCCTTGGCCGTGCCATGGGGTGGTGTGGCCGCCCTGTGGTGCCCCTCCGTCTCTCCTCCAGACTTCGTCTTCGTTACGGTAAAATATTAACTTCGGCTTTTGTTTCGTCTAATTCCGAGAATATTTCCAAACTTTTCTGAAATACAAAACAGAAAACATGGAACGCACTGGTATCTTGTTAATAGGTTAGTGCCGGAAAATGTATAAAAGTGCAACGAAGTGTAATCAAAATATATATAAATTGGTGTAAAACAGGCATGGAACATCAAAAATTATAGATACGTTTGCATATCACCCTCCTATGCCGCTTTCCCGCCCTCTTCTCTCTCCTCACCGACTGCTTCTCCTTCTAGAATGCGTGTGTGGCATGGACGTCTCTGGGATGGTCTCTACGCCCTGCGCCATGAACTGTCCGTGCCCCTCGGTGATAGCAATCCGCTGCTAGCCTTCGTTGCACTTCCTCCTCTGAGCGAAGTAGCGGCTCAGTAGAGAGACTCTGAGCTTCCGTCAGAGACCTGACCTCCGGGAAGTTCATTTCGTGGCGCGGCCGGCCAAACCTCCAAGCCGCAACGTCGTATGCGCGGGCAGCAGCCTCCTTCGTGTAGAAGGTGCTGAGCCACACACGCACACCACCGTCGGTGATTTCAGCCGCGAAATGGCCCGCAGGCCGCTTGCGAATGCCGAGGAAGCCCGTGTTGCTACGGCGACGAGGAGCCATCTGAATGGCAGCGGAGCTCAAAGGCTTCTGTGGTGGAGTTGGAGGAGAGAAGTGCTAATGGTGGTGTTGTGTTGGAGGAGAAGACATGGCCATATGTAGGGAGGCGAGGGGCTGAAACGACAGGAAAACTTGGTGGGAGAGGATGGACGGGAGAAATTGGCGGGAGATAAACGGCGTGAAAAATTGCCGGGAGAAAACTGCGGGAGAGAAAGGGCGGGAAAACTTGGCAGGAAAAAAATAGGGTCAGGCTATGCCGAGGATGGCCGTCAGCGCATAGGATAGCTGCGACGTCACCTGGCGGGAGGAAAAAGAAAAAAAGCGGGGGAGGCTATGTCAACGGCCACCCTCGACATAGACCTGACGTCGTTACAGGGTCGTCACGGCCTAGCTGGGGTGGGCCGTGTGCTCAGGCCTACGCCGTCAGTGTAGCCGTGCCTACGCCGAGGGCTTATGTACGCTGAGGGCTTTTTTGGCGGGCTGGCCTTACCGACCCATACGTCGACGGTCCTGACATTTGGCTCTCGGCACCTCGATCCATTCCTGTAGTGGAATATAAATAGCACCAGAAATCATCATAATGTAAAGTGCTTAATTCGCACCAGTTTTCATGTCGAAACAGCTCCTGGTCCTGCCGGTGCTGCATCTTCCATCTTGTCTTCATTGTTAGTCCTGTTTTGTTTAGCCAAAATGGCAGCGCAGAGGCCATAGACCAAAGAGTGATCATGACCAAAACTAGTATTAATGCTGCAGCAAAGACGCCTCCAAAGATGCCAGCGGGCAATAATACTGATGAAGATGGTATACTGTATTAGAGCTCAGCTCACTGTAATCCATTTGCGCGCGCGCCATTCTCCATGAAATTAAAGATTACTACTACTTGAGGAGAGGAGAGAGGAGAGAGCTCACGGTCGATGTAGCCCGAATTCTCCGTTTCTTGAGTAGGCAGTGCAGTGGAGACGTTGAAGCCCAGCACCGCAGCTGCCACGCCACCGTGGCGGTCGGCGTCGAGGTCCCAGTCCACTGCTCGCGCCGACTCCTCCAGGCACCGGACGCACTGCGCCTCCGTACGGTCGCTCGCGCACTGCCCCAGCACGTTCGCTGTGCTCACCGCCGGCCATCCGGCGTACGTGTGATCGCGTCCCCAGTGCCCAGCATCCGCGCTCCGGAGATGTTGGTGGCCGCGATCTGTGCCGCGAGCTGCGCCATGTAGACGAGCTGATAATGCAGGTCGTACTCGGTCTCGTACGCCGCCACCGCGTCGGCGCCGTCGTCGCGGCCCCGGAGGAGGAGCATGCGCGACCGGAAGGCGTTCTCGCGTGGCGTGGATGCGTCGGTGTAGGTGTAGGCGACGAAGCAGCGGTCGCTCCAGACACCGGCACGCCGGGTGGTGGCGCCGCAGCCCGAGGCGACGTTCCTCGCCGCGAAGGACAGGAAACGCCGGCAGTCGGACGGCGCCGTGGACTCGCCGAAGCAGAGGCCGCGCGCCAACGCCGCGCCGGCGGGGGAGCGCAGGGAGAGGAGAGCCCGTCGGGCGCCGCGGCCCAGGGGTGAAAGAGGAATACTAGAAGCGGTTTGGGCCGACCCGGCGTAAGATTCGTCGGGTAGGTTTCATTGCATTATCTATCTATTATATAATTAAAACAACAAACAAACAATGGTCTAGATTAAGCAACACCTAACGAACCGTTCAGATTAAAACTTAAAAATAACGCTAAATTGGAAGGGGAATGTTAGTTAGAATATTTGACATGTAAAGAAAACGATTCGCAACCATTAGTTGGACAGAAGATATGATTTTCTCTCGCCCGATCTGCTGCGATCGTGATCTTGCGAGGCAAGATAAAAAAAATCCGGTGATCCGATCTCCGCCTATGACATCTAGAGTCCAAATCGACTAGAAGATCTTTCTCCGGCCGAAGAACATCTACCGTGGACGCCGCTCTGCCATCGAGTCGCCGTGTAGAGGCATCCGCGCATCATGCAGGCCGGGCATCATGGCCGCAGCAGCTAGCCGGAAAATTTTGCGCCGTCTCCAACGTCTGCCGCAACTAATCTAGGTACGTAATGGGATCTTCGCCTCATGACGCAACAGACCACCATTGCACATGCAGTCCTGCAAGATCGATCAAAGACCTGCATCATAGTGATAGCCAAGAGCTAGATACGGTCAAAGACGTGCTTCATAGAGACATCGCAGAGGTAGGTACACGTACGCGAGTGGTACGTATCCTGTCCAAGTGCTGTTCTTTGGTAGCTTCATATATATCTTTATAGTACAACATAGAATCGATCTCTATATTTTTTTCAACAGTAACATCATGGGCAATGTAAAACAAGGGTGCACACCTACCAGGAGCACAGTCGGATCAATCCCAGTAATAGATCGGCCAAGTTGCAAGCAGGCGTGAGTCTTTACAAAATGTGTTGTCGTGGAGGATGTTCGCACAATCACACGCCCTAACTTGATGCAGCCATCCACCGCCGCTAGGGATGACCAGTCCAGCACTCATTACTCAGCTCCAGAACATGTATGATGTATCCTGAGTTCCTGACATAGACAAGCAGTTTATGCACCTATTTCCCATCAGATCCGCGTGCTTTCTTGATCTAGAAAAATTTCCAACGTAGGAGCATTAGCAACCCAGCAGTTTTGTGTGATTTTCTGGTCATTTTTTCTTGGATCCGGCTCTTATTATGCAATTGGCATGGCTTCTACATCAGGTAATCGTTTTCTTCAGGGTCAATTCCTTTCTTACAATAGGACTCCTCATCCACGATTTACTTCCTGCATCTATGAATCCATGCAGAACTTGATTACATGACGTTCTGTTCTCAAGTCTTGCACTGACGTTCCTGACATGCAAGGGGGATCTAGATGAGAATTTTATGTACCTGCCTTGCATCCATGATGGAGAAGACCATGCAATCAGAAGTAACAATACTGATAATAGAGCTGATGTGGCAAGAGTATGCGATTTGTATTTATGTGTGTCCCTGTTGCTACAAAAGGTTCATCCTTTATTGTGAAAACAAGAAAAAGCCTTGAGAAGATTTTTTTAATGGATTTCTCTCCGCTGGATAGCCTGCTGCCAATCTACATCAACAGAAGGTAAGTTAAGGACTGAGGTGGTGTTATTTTCTCTTCGTTTATATATTACGCTGATACTTGCAAACCAATTTTCCATCAGTTGATAGTTATAATTGATTGTTAGCATTGGAAAATGATATAAACCATGGACTACAAAACTAAGAAACAAATAGGATTTAGAGCTTCTTCTTTGACCAGATTTATCATTATGCCAGTATTCCGTGGTGAACTGATAATTCTGTGTAATCTAATTCCATAACTACACATTCTATAGTTGAAATATGGCATTCCGAAGCAAGTGGCGATTAATTAATATTTTCTCAATTTAATAAGATTTTGTATCAGCTTTTTCACGTTGTATAAATTTGCGCTGATCAAAACTCTTACCTTATTATCTTATCATCGATTATATGAAATTTAAACAGTTCATTACCCTTGAAATGACTCCATAATTGTAGCTTTGATTGTATATAAATCTATATCATACGGAAGCTCTTTGAAACGAACCCTGTATTTTTAAAATCCTTCTTTCCACTTCTCAGTATGCACTATTTACTCCCGGTGTGTAGTTAAATAAATGAAAAAAAGCATGTTGTGCAGTGAAGATGCCAGCTAGAACGGTATACAATTTTGTCTATATATATATGGTTCTTCCAAAACTTAGTAAGCAGCTTGAAAATTGTGGGATTAGAATGCTGCTATCAACCAGATGTATGGTTGTTGGGATACATGGTATCGAACATCTATAAATCTATAAATATAGAAAGTGCATGTACTTTTTTCTGCGAGTTTCCAACTTTGTTCCCTTCAAAATGGAATGTTCAGAAATTATTTTCTTAGAAAAATGTTTTTGTTTTTTCTAAATATTTGGATATTGACTACCAACCGGTATAAAAGTATTCATGCATATTTTCAAATAATATTTTAAATTTCTCCACTGTTAATGTCTTCAATAAACGTTGTATGTTGCCTTTTTAATGACGCTAAGTAGCTTGAAATCATATGTAAATGATGGTGCAATACACCATAGATAGTAACAATTGCGCACACATACAGCTGGTACATTGTACATTTCTTGAACGATATGTTGCTTGAAGCAAAAAAAAAAAAAGACATTTATTTTTGTGTTTTCAGGTCCAAGACTTAAATCCGTGTTTGTTTGGCATCTCTGAAGTTGTTGTTTTCCGAATATCTTAACATAACACATGTATATTGATTAAGGGTTTATGTTTATGTTTGCACAGTGTATCCAATATCTGCATACTACATTCAAAATATAGTCGCTCTAGCATGGAGTATTTCAATATGGCTTTGATAATATAGTCGCTCTAGCATGGACACAATATACTTTGTTTTAATGGTAAGAAAATAGTTATTGCGAGTATTAGATTCATAAATTTCTATAAATTCAAGTATATACAATGTCTATACCTAAATAATATTGGTAATACAGGTACTTATGTTCTAATTGGAACAATATCCAAGTAGAAGTCATTCATGGATAACCTGGAAGATGGCACTATCTCGAGGAGTAGATTCACGAAAAATAAATGAAAATAGACATCTACCCTGGTCACTAGATTGTTGCCAGTTCCCGTCTAACATCTGATTTTGATGGCATCGGCAATTTGGTACCATCGCCTTGACGCGCAAAGTTTTGATCAACACGATTCGGGAGGCTCAAAGCATACTACAAGCTAGCTGCAGCTCGGACAGGAAGAAGAGATAAAATAAATCCACCCAACTCCAACAACTTGCCTGTTTCTCATATGAATTATTTTAGCAAATTTCTCATGTGAATTTTACACCTTGCTTTTCACACCATGCATTGGGATCTATATTCACATATATAATCGAAACACACTAATTAAAAGCATGTTGTTGATATGTATCAGACACTGTATAAGGCATCACTGGATCGATGACTCATATGTATGTTCAGGTACATCTATGACGAAAAACCACATTACATAGGTTCAAGTCTCCATAGTCCCAAATGTAATTTTAACAAAGAAAACACCCCATACATTTTCATAAAAATATTGCTTTTTTAAAATTTTGTTTCATCTATAAATGTAAATTCTTAAACATGCTCTATGTGAAAGCCATAAACTTCAAATTTCATATTGTTCGTATACAAATTAATAGTTAAATTTATATAACTATAAAATCACTAATATAAAAAATAAAGCATCGATGAATTTTATATTCTTAAAATGGCTCTATGTGAAGTATAAGAAAATGTTTAACTAAATAATGATTATTTACAAATAAAAATATGTCTGTAATCAATAAACCGACATAAAATATACTGAACATTATATATAGTAAATCTAGCCGCGCAAATGCGCGGGCCACCCAGCTAGTTTTTAATAAAGGAAATATATTAATATCAAAGTATACCAATTGCATTCGGCCTCTGCAATAACGTAATATCTTAAAATATTACGGATGCACGCAGCCAAAAAGAAGAAAAAGGAAAACTAAAAAAAAAAAGTCCCACTACAGTATCCTAGCCCTAGCTCTGAAATTCAGATTCTTCAATAGCGACGGCTCTAAAAATATTATATAGTGTACATTACACGATACGGTCCGCCGTATACGGTATAATTCTAACGCCCTCCCTCAATCTCAACTAAAGATTAAAATTACGCTTACAATGCTCATATAAAGGTAAATAAAGTGGCTTAGTAAAAATGTCAGCAACTTGATCCTTTGAGGAGATGAAACGAATCTGTTGTTGCTTCTGAAACCCATGTTTACGGACAAAGTGAAAGTCTACTTCAATGTGCTTTGTTCGTGCATGAAATACTGGGTTGGATGACAGATATGTAGCAGCATATTGTCACACCATAGCACTGAAGGTTGAGTTTGAACAACACCAAGTTCCTTCAGCAACGACTCTACCCAGACAAGCATTAGCAAGAGCCTTGTATTCTAACTCAGTGCTAGATCTGGAGACTGTAGCCTGCTTGCGAGCACTCCACGCAATCAAGTTTCCTTCATAAAAGGTAGCATATCCTCCCGTGGATCGCCGATCATCCATACTACTAGCCCAGTCTGCATCTGAGAAAGCGGAAAGCAATTCAGAGGAAGATGACCGGAGCTGCAGACCAGTGTCAACGGTGTGGCGAACATAACGCAAGATGTGTTTGACTGCAGACCAATGAGGTGTACGGGGCTCATGGAGGTACTGACATACCTTGTTAACCACAAAGGATAGATCAGGTCGTGTCACTATAAGATTGTCGGGGGGATGGCCCCGGTAGGCCAAAACTATGGCAAGTTGACCATATTTAAGCATTGATTAACCGGTTTAAAGATTAAGCCGGATGCTCTAACTTGAGTAAGTACGAACGGTATACCAAGAGGGGTATACCGGAGTTCGGTAAACATTCAAGGAAGGCAAAGCTGCCGGAGCTCTAAGGTAGGGATACCGGAGAACCGGTATAGGCACAACTGTAGCATGTCGGCATTCCAGTCAAAGATTCCTTCAAGGACCAAAGGAAAAGATGAGCGAAACACTTCAGCTTTAAACGAAGCCATGATGCTAAAGGAGTTGATGACGAAAAGATACTGGAGAAGGTCATCAGCCCTTGATTAAAGACAGAAGAGTCATCCCTGAAGCCAAAGAAGCTTTATAAAGTAGCTTAGATCATCAAAGATACCCCTAGGGTTCCTTCTCTAGTAAGCCTCCTCTCCCCTATGTAAGGAGAGGAGGGACACCCCTGCGCGGGACGGTTCAAGAAGCACATTCGCTAGGTGATCAACATTAGGATAGAGGTGCTCACCTTGTAGTCCGTACCATCTTCAACCTCTGGCCATTTTGGCCAAGTTCATCAATACAAGATCTTGAGTTCATCGCTCTTTCTCTCTCAACCTTCCCCTCATCCGGATCCCCAAGCGTACATCCGGCCCCAACTTAAGCCATCACATGGCATCTGTTGTTTCACCACCACGACAGTTGGCGCCCACCATGGGGCCAGCTGCGCTCTGGGGTTCATATCTGGCGGGTCTTCTCACCGTCGCCGGCGAGCGCGTGGTGTCCGGCCTCGTCCAGCGCCTCGGCTCGCTGGATTTCATCAACGACAACACCGGATGTTTCGCCAACGGCGGCCGCTTCCCCAAAAATGGACGCATCATCGATTTCGGCGCGCACCGCGTCTACCTCGGCACCGTGTCGGAGCCCCGGTACCATCGCCGGTGCTGGTGGCGCCGGATCCACCAAGGTCTGCAGCTGCCCGCGGCTCGCGCTCTGACCACGCCGCCGACAACGTTGAGGTGATAATGGCCAGAGCGGGAGGTGTAATGTAAGGAGTTCTCTTTGTACCGTATTTGCTATCTGTAAGATGCCGGCACCTCGAATGTATATCGGGGACTGCCTTTGCCGAAATTGCATGCAATATGTTTATTTTTTCTGTATGCCGGTTTGTTTGTTTGAAGTTTTCTTTTCCGGTTTAGTAATGTGTTTCACCTAAGGGTAACTCTTCGGCTTAGCTGATGTCCGCAACCCGCCTTCATGGCAAGCAAGACAAACCGGAAGGATTGGAACACATAAAAGACGAAAAAAGAAACCAAAAATAAACAATCCAGAAGAAATTTTAACTAACCCTGGTTATACCGGTTTTTTGTAAAAGAATTCGAGTTTTTTCTCTAAGTTCAAGAAATTGTCTGCTCGGCAAAAGAAATTTGGGCCTCATACGTCAAAACACCCAAAAGAGGTAGACAGAGCCAAAGTAAAAGAACTGAGCATGCATTGGATTGAACTCGGGAATGAATTCGGAGTCTTTACCACTTTGGGCCTCTATCAATTTAATGCATTTGTTTTTTATGTATGCCGGTTTGTTTGTTTGAAATTATCTTTTCTGGTTCAGTACTGTGTTTAACCTGAGGGTAAATCTTCGAATTAGTTGTTGTCCGCAACACGGCTTCATGGCAAGCAAGACAACCGGAAGGATTTGAACACATGAACGACGAAAAAGAAACCGAAAGCAAACAATCCGGAATAAATTTTAACTAACCTGATCATACCGGTTTTTTGCAAAATTTTCGAGTTACTCGCAGTTTTTTCTCTAAGTTCTAGAAATTGTGTGTTTGGCAAAAAGACTTGGGACCTCATACGTCAAAACACCCAAAAGAGGTAGACATAGCCAAAGTCAGAAAGCTAAGCAAGCACCGAATTGAACTCGGGATTGAACCCAGAGTGCTTGACATAATGGTTCGAGCAAACCAAACATAGTTTAAAACATACCGGACTTAGAAAGTCTAAACATACCAGACCTAAAAGCTACTTAGTTCAAGGCGCCAAAAGGACTTAATTGTATATTACATCATCCTACCTGGCATACCGGGGATTTCACGAGTTGTTTTTTGAGACACAAGGATAAGGTTCATCATACATATTCCGGACAGGAACTCTCCGAGCTTGGCGATGGTGGCGGTTCGTGGAAGAATCATCCGGACTGCACCACTTGGGGACTAATGTCGAGGGATGGCCCCCGGTAGGCCAAGACTATGGCAAATATGTCACAAGATGTCATTTGTATACCGGATTAAATATTAATCCGGATGCTCAAAGTTGAGTAAGAATGGAGCTAAGTTGAAATAAACCGGTATACCAGGAGCGCTGTACCGGAGTACGAGAAACATAAGAGATTGAGGCAAAAGATGCCGGAGCTCAAAGGTAAAGATACAGGATAAAGATACGGAAAAGGTGATACGGCATAAACTAAACCGGGTTAAAGAATAAACCGGATTATGAAGGCTTAGTTTAATAGTGTTGGATGATACAATCCGGTATACCAGGAGGGGTATACCGGAGTAAAGGTAGCCGGAGATATGCCCAAGAGGAGAAATTGAGATACAAAGGGTAAGAAGCCGGATAAAGATACTGGAGAACCGGTATAAGATACCGGAGAACCGGCATAAGATACCGGAGATCCGGCATAGGCTCAACTCTAGCATGTCGGCATTCCAGTCAAAGATTCCTTCAAGGACCAAAGGACAAGATGAGCGAAGCACTTCCGCTAAACGAAGCTGACGCTAAAGAGTTGATGACGAAAAGATACTAGAGGAGGTCATCAGCCCTTGATTAAAGACAGAAGAGTCATCCCTGAAGCCAAAGAAGCTTTATAAAGTAGATTAGATCATCAAAGATACCCCTAGGGTTCCTTCTCTTGTAAGCCTCCTCTCCCCTATATAAGGAGAGGAGAGACACCCCTGCGCGCGGGACGGTTCAAGAGACACATTTTCTAGGCGATCAACATTAGGATAGAGGTGCTCACCTTGTAGTCCGTACCATCTTCAACCTCTGGCCATTTTGGCCAAGTTCATCAATACAAGATCTTGAGTTCATCGCTCTTTCTCGCTCAACCTTCCCCTCACCCGGATCCCCAAGCGTACATCCGGCCCCAACTTAAGCCATCCCATGGCATCTGTTGTTTCACCACCATGACAAAGATACCGAAGACCACCAACAATACTACGATACTGAGTAGCCTCCTCAGATGAGAGTGGATCACCATCAGTGATACAAAGTCGCTCGTAAGATGCCATGGGTGTAGTCACAGGAGTGCACTTCAACATACACGAGCAAGAAGCTCAAGGGCATACGTGCGCTGTCGAAGAAAGGAGACTACCAGAAGAGGGTGATGAAACCTCAATCCCGAGAAAATAATGCAGAACACCAAGGTCCTTGACACAAAACAGACCGTAGCTGACTGATCAATTTGGGAATAGCAGCAACTGTAGAACTGAGAACAATAATATCATCAACATACACCAACAAGTAGACTGACATAAACACGGCACCACATCCCAGAGAGGCGGCGACCAGAGCAGCGTCTGTGTAGATAGCGTAGAGGAAACCGGCAGCGCCGAGGCAGTTGTTGGCGCTGGCGCCAAGGTAGTCGCTGAAGGTGCCAGTGTGGGGACGGTGGCCGTTGTCGCGCCCGGCAGAAACAGCGGGGCTGAGATCATCGGGGCGGAGGCCATCGGTGCTGAGGACACCGGTAGGGTCACGGAGCCAGAGGCGGCGGTGGAGGCCATCGCGGCTGGTGCAGCGGTGGTGCAAGCGGCGGCGGAAAGTGAAGAAGGTGCAGCGGCCGACTAGGTCGATCGTCTGATACCATGAAAGCGGTTTGGACCGACCCGACGTAAGCCTCATCGGGTAGGTTTCATTGCATTATACAGTGTACATTACATGATATGGTATGCCGTATGTATACGGTATAATTCTAACAAGGGGTGCGTGCGGAGGAGTCAGAGCAGGCCCGCGAGGAATGTTGCCATCATCGTGCCGTTGGTGGTGGGCGCCGGGTCGAAGCACTGGATCAGGAAGATGTCCTCGTAGGAGCCTAGGAGTGGCGTCGCCGTGACGAGGAGGGACAGGAGGAGGAGGAGGAGGCATGGGATTGGTGCCATTTGTTTAGCGTGCAGGGAAACGATGCCCGGTTTATGGCTCGTGCTTCGTGTTATATAATGGGTTCGTTGCATGGAAAAAAAAATTCTACCATGAACATGAACAAAAATCAAGATCCAATCTAGGAAGAAGCAAGATCTAATCTACCAAGATCGAAGCAACGAGAAGATCATGAGACTAACCCTCGAAGATTCCAAAGCCTACGAGATTAGATCTCGTTGTTGATGTAGTCGATCGTGCTGCAATCCGGCAGCACTTCCGTACTCGGTCGTGCGTACGGTGTCGATGAAGCCCTTCCTCTCCCCGTTCCAGCGGGCAGCGGAGGTGTGGTAGATCCCCTCGGAATCCCAGCAGCACGACGGCGTGGTGGTGGTGGTGGAGGAGAAAAGCTGCAGGGCTTCGCCAAGCCGGAGCAGCAATATGGAGGAGAGAGGGGGGCGGCCAGAACTTGGTTTGAGAGGTAAGCTGCGCCCCCTGCCCCCTCCCCTCTTTATATAGGGGGAGGTCGGTTGGGGTGGCCCCCTTGCGCCCCAAACCCATCTAGATCCGGCGGCCACAAGGGGAGGGGATTTCTTCCCCCCCCCAAGTTGATCCCCCCTAGGGTTTTGGGGAAACCCTAAGGGGTTGGCCGGCTGGGCCTTGGGGGCATGTGCCCCTGGCCCATTAGGCTAGGGTGCATCCCCTCGGCCCATGCTAGGCCTCCTAGGGTCGTGGGCCCACTGGTGGGACCCCCGGAACCTTCTAGAACCTTCCCGGTCTTTCACCGGAAAAATCCCGAACTTTTCCGAAACCTAGAAATCAACTTCCTTATATGAATCTTATTCTCCGGACCATTCCGGACCTCCTCGTGATGTCCTGGATCCCATCCGAGACTCCGAACAAACTTCGGTCTCCATCTCATATTCCGAATCTACTTATGCGACATCGAACCTTAAGCGCGTCACCCTACGGTTCGTGAACTATGCAGACATGGTCGAGACTCCTCTCCGACCAATAACCAATAGCGGGATCTGGAGATCCATAATGGCTCCCACACATTCAACGATAACTTAGTGATCGATTGAACCATTTACATACGATACCGATTCCCTTTGTCACGCGATACTTTACTTGTCCGAGGTTCGATCATCGGTATCTCCATACCTAGTTCAACCTCGTTTCCGACAAGTACTCTTTACTCGTACCATGGTATGTCATCTCTTGTGACCTAGTCACATGCTTGCAAGCTAATTAGACGACATTCCACCGAGAGGGCCCAGAGTATATCTATCCGTCATCGGGATGGACAAATCCCACTCTTGATCCATATGCCTCAACTCACACTTTCCAAATACTTAATCCCATCTTTATAACCACCCATTTACGCAATGGCGTTTGATGTAATCAAAGCATCCTTCCGGTGTAAGTGATTTACATGATCTCATGGTCGAAGGACTTAGGTAACTATGTATCGAAAGCTTATAGCAAGTTGAACTTAATGACTTGATCTCATGCTACGCTTATTTGGGTGTGTGTCCATTATATCATTCATCCAATGACATAACCTTGTTATTAATAACATCCAATGTTCATGATCACGAAACTATGATCATCTATTAATCAACAAGCTAGTTATACAAGAGGCTTACTAGGGACTCCTTGTTGTTTACATAACACACATGTATCAATGTTTCGGTTAATACAATTATAGCATGGTATGCAAACATTTATCATAAACACAAAGATATATAATAACCACTTTATTATTGCCTCTTGGGCATATCTCCAACAGTCTCCCACTTGCACTAGAGTCAATAATCTAGATTACATTGTAAGGTACCTAACACCCATGGCAGTTGGGAAACCCCAAGAGGAAGGTATGATGAGCACAGTAGCAAGTTTTCCCTCGGTAATTAAGAAACCAAGGTTTAATCGACCAGTAGGAGAAAGAAATCACTTCTGAAGGTGTTGCTAGCTGACTTTGGCAGGGCGCACTACCGGTGTCAGCAACAACGTGGAACCTGCACACAACACAACCAAAATATTTTGCCCCAACTTACAGTGAGGTTGTCAATCTCACTGGTTTTGCTGAAAACAAAGGATTAAACGTATAGTGTGGAAAGAGATGTTTGTTTGTAGTGAAATAAAGAGAACAGTGCTTGCAGTAGATGGTTTTATCAGTGTAAAAGAAAGGACCGGGGTCCACGGTTCACTAGAGGTGTCTCTCCATAAAGATAAATAACATGCTGGGTAAACAAATTACAGCTGGGCAATTGATAGAATAAAGACCATAGATGACAAGATGATTACTATGAGATTCATTTGGGCATTACAACAAGATTCATAGACCGTAATCCAACTGCATCTATGAATAATAACCCACCTTCCGGTTAGAATCCGCAACCCTTTCAGTATTAAGTTGCAAGCAACATATTATTGCATTTAGTAAAGTGTGTAAAGTAAAAAATAGAATTATCCTTGCATAAAGCATTGTTGTTTTCTCCGTAGTAGCATCAGCACATCTACAACCTTAGAAGTTATTGTCACTCTCCCAGATTACTAGAGGCATGAACCCACTATCGAGCATAAATAGTCCCACTTGGAGTCACAATCACATACTTGGCCAAAGCATCTACTAGCAACGGAGAGCATGCAAGATCACAAATAACATATAACAATTTATAATCAATCTCAACCATAGTATTCAATATTCATCAGATCCCATCAAACACAACATGTAGCATTACATAAAGATGATAATGATCATGATAGACAGCTCACAAGATCTAAACATGAAGCATAAAGTGGAGAAGACAACCATCTAGCTACTTATATGGACCCGTAGTCCAGAGATGAACTACTCACGCATCACTACGGAGGCGGGCATGGCGATGTAGAGGCCTCCGGTGATGATCTCCCTCTTCGGCAGGGTGCTGGGAAGAGCTTAAGAACCCTCCATGAGTCACTGACGCGTCAGGCCCGCGTCTCCTCGCCTCGCATTTCATTGTGTCCGGCGTGCCCGGAGCGTCCCCTGTGTAGCGGGGATGGGCTCGGGGCGCCGGACACCGTATTGGGCCACGCCGGATGGAAAGGGCCTTTGTGGCGCGCGGCTAGGAACAAAATTTTGTCTGACGCGCTGATACGCGTGATGCACACGTCCGTTGGGAACCCCAAGAGGAAGGTGTGATGCGCACAGCAGCAAGTTTTCCCTCAGAAAGAAACCAAGGTTATCGAACCAGTAGGAGTCAAGGAACACGTGAAGGTTGTTGGTGGAGGAGTGTAGTGCGGCGCAACACCAGTGAAACCGGCGCCAACGTGGAACCTGCACAACACAATCAAGATACTTTGCCCCAACGTAACAGTGAGGTTGTCAATCTCACCGGCTTGCTGAAAACAAAGGATTAAACGTATTGTGTGGAAGATGATGTTTGTTTGCAAAGAACAGTAGAGAACAATGATTGCAGTAGATTGTATTCAGATGTAAAAGAATGGACCGGGGTCCACAGTTCACTAGTGGTGTCTCTCCAATAAGATAAATAACATGCTGGGTGAACAAATTACAGGCGGGCAATTGACAAATAAAGATTCAATACATATCATGATGATCACTATGAGATTTAATCAGGGCATTACGACAAAGAACATAGACCGCCATCCAGCATGCATCTATGCCTAAATAGTCCACCTTCGGGTTAGCATCCGCACCCCCTCCAGTATTAAGTTGCAAACAACAGACAATTGCATTAAGTACGGTGCGTAATGTAATCAACACAAATATCCTTAGACAAAGCATTGATGTTTTATCCCTAGTAGCAACAACACATCCACAACCTTAGAACTTTCTGTCACTGTCCCAGATTCAATGGAGGCATGAACCCACTATCGAGCATAAATACCCCTCTTGGAGTTACAAGTATCAACTTGGCTAGAGCCTCTACTAGCAACGGAGAGCATGCAAGAACATAAACAACACATATATGATAGATTGATAATCAACTTGACATAATATTCTATATTCATCGGATCCCACCAAACACAACATGTAGCATTACAAATAGATGATCTTGATCATGTTAGGCAGCTCACAAGATCTAAACATGATAGCACAAGAGGAGAAGACAACCAACTAGCTACTGCTATGGACCCATAGTCCAAGGATGAACTACTCACGCATCAATCCGGAGGCGGGCATGATGATGTAGAGCCCTCCGGTGATGATTCCCCTCTCCGGCCCGGAGGCGATCTCCTGAATCCCCGAGATGGGATTGGCGGCGGTGGCGTCTCTGGAAGGTTTTCCGTATCGTGGCTCTCGGTACGGGGTATTCGCGACGAAGGCTATAAGTAGGCGGAAGGGTAGGTCGGGAGGCGGCGCGGGGGCCCACACCATAGGGCGGCGCAGGCCCCCGGCGCGCGGCCCTATGGTTGCGGCGCCTCGTCGCCACTCGTATCCCTTTCGGTCTTACGGAAGCTTCGTGGAAAAATAAGACCCTGGGCGTTGATTTCGTCCAATTTCGAGAATATTTCCTTTGTATGATTTCTAAAACCAAAAACAGCAGAAAACAACAACTGGCTCTTCGGCATTTTGTTAATAGGTTAGTGCCGGAAAATCCATAATAATGATGTAAAGTATGTATAAAACATGTGAGTATTGTCATAAAAGTAGCATGGAACATAAGAAATTATAGATATGTTTGGGACGTATCAAGCATCCCCAAGCTTAGTTCCTACTCGCCCTCGAGTAGGTAAACGATAACAACAAATAATTTCTGAAGTGACATGCTACCAACATAACCTTGATCAACATTATTGTAAAGCATATGAGATGAATGGAGTGATCTGAAGCAAAAGATTGCTAACAAAAGATAATGACTAAACAAATGAATCATATAGCAAAACTTTTCATGAATAGTACTTTCAAGACAAGTATCAAAAAGACTTGCATAAGAGCTAACTCATAAAGCAATAAATTCAAAGTAGAATGCATTGAAGCAACACAAAGGATGATTAAGTTTCAGCAATTGCTTTCAACTTGTAACATGTATATCTCATGGATATTTGTCAACATAGAGTAGTATAACAAGTGCAATAAGTAAACATGTAAGAATCAATGCACATAGTTAACACAAGTGTTTGCTTCTAAGATAGAAAGAAGTAGGTAAACTGACTCAACATAAAGTAAAAGAATGGCCCTTCGCAGAGGGAAGCATTGATTACTATTTTTGTGCTAGAGCTTTTGTTTTGAAAACATAGAAACAATTTTGTCAACGGTAGTAATAATTCATATGTGTTATGCATAATACTTCCTACAAGTTGCAAGCCTCATGCATAGAATACCAATAGTGCCCGCACCTTGTCCTAATTAGCTTGGATTTACATGGATTATCATTGCATAACATATGTTTCAACCATTTGATCATGATAAATCACCCTTACTTCAGACAAGACGAACATGCATAGCATCTCACATGATATCCAACAAAGGTAAAAAGTTGATGGCGTCCCCAGAAACATGGTTACCGCTCAACAAGCAACTTATAAGAACTAAGACACATAGCTACATATTCATCACCACAATAGTTTTTAAGCTATTTTCCCATGAGCTATATATTGCAAAGATAAAGGAATGAAATTTTAAAGGTAGCACTCAAGTAATTTACTTTGGAATGGCAGAAAAATACCACATAGTAGGTAGATATGGTGGACACAAATGGCATGGATTTTGGCTCAAGGTGTTTGGATGCACGAGAAGCATTTCCTCTCAGTACAAGGCTTTGGCTAGCAAGGTTGTTTGAAGCAAACACAAGTATGAACAGGTACAGCAAAACTTACACAAGAACATATTGCAAGCATTATAAGACTCTACACTGTCTTCCTTGTTGTTCAAACACTTTACCAGAAAATATCTAGACTTAGAGAGACCAATCATGCAAACCAAATTTTAACAAGCTCTACGGTAGTTCTCCACTAATAGATTAAACTACATGATGCAAGAGCTTAAACATGATCTATGAGAGCTCAAAACAATTGCCAAGTTTCAAGTTATTCCAAACCATATGAAGCATTTTCTGATTCCAACCAAATAGCAATCAACGAAGCAATTTTCAGCCTTCGCCATGAACATTAAAGCATAACTAAGAACACAAGTGTTCCATATGAAAAAGCGGAGCGTAATATCTCCAATACAAGGATGGTGGGATCCAACTTTATTCAAACAAAACAAAAAAAAAGCAAACAGACGCTCCAAGTAAAGAACATAAGATGTGATGGAATAAAAATATAGTTTCACTAGAAGTGACCTGATAAGTTGTCGATGAAGAAGGGGATGCCTTGGGCATCCCCAAGCTTAGATGCTTGAGTCTTCTTAAAATATGCAGGGATGAACCACCGGGGCATCCCCAAGCTTAGACCTTTCACTCTTCTTGATCATATTGTATCATCCTCTTCTCTTGACCCTTGAAAACTTCCTCCACACCAAACTTAAAGCAAACTCATTAGAGGGTTAGTGCATAATCAAAAATTCATATATTCAGAGGTGACATAATCATTCTTAACACTTCTGGACATTGCACAAAGCTACTGAAAGTTAATGGAACAAAGAAACTCATTCAACATAGCAAAAGCGGCAATGCGAAATAAAAGGCAGAATCTGTCAAAACAGAACAGTTTGTAAAGACGAATTTTCCAGAGGCACTTAACTTGCTCAAACGGAAAAACTCAAAACTAATGAAAGTTGCGTACATATCTGAGGATCACGCACGTAAATTGGAAGATTTTTTGATTTTTCTACAGAGAGTTCTACGCAAATTCGTGACAGACAGCAATTCTGTTTCTGCGCAATCCAAATCTAGTATCAACTTTACCATAGAGACTTTACTTGGCACAAAAACATGATAATGAGAGGTTGCTACAGTAGTAACAACTTCCAAGACTCAACAATACAGTAGTAAAATAAAAACATGGGTTATCTCCCAAGAAGTGCTTTTCTTTAACGCCTTTCAGCTAGGCACAGAAAGTGCAAATCAAGTAATATCAAGAGATGAAGCATCAACATCATAATTGGTTCTAATAATAGAGTCAAAAGGAAACTTCATTCTCTTTCTAGGGAAGTGTTCCATACCTTTCTTGAGAGGAAATTGATACTTAATATTTCCTTCTTTCATATCAATAACAACACCAACAGTTCGAAGAAAGGGTCTTCCCAAGACAATAGGACAAGATGCATTGCATTCAATATCCAAGACAACAAAATCAACGGGGACAAGGTTATTGTTAACCGTAATGCGAACATTATCAATCCTCCCCAAAGGTTTCTTTAGAGAATTATCAGCAAGATTAACATCCAAATAACAATTTTTCAATGGTGGCAAGTCAAGCATATCATAAATCTTCTTAGGCATAACAGAAATACTTGCACCAAGATCACATAAAGCATTACATTCAAAATCATTGAATTTCATCTTAATGATGGGCTCCCAACCATCTTCCAACTTCCTAGGAATAGAAGCTTCAAGTTTTAATTTCTCTTCTCTAGCTTTAATGAGAGCATTTGTAATATGTTTTGTAAAGGCTAAATTTATAGCACTAGCATTAGGACTTCTAGCAAGTTTTTGTAAGAACTTTATAACTTCAGTAATATGACAATCATCAAAATCTAAACCATTATGATCTACAGCATTCTGAAAAATTTCAGCACTATTATCACAAACAGTTTCAGCAGTTTCAGGCAATTTTGCACGCTTTGCACTAGGAGTAGAAACATTGCCAACACCAATTATTTTACCATTGATAGTAGGAGGTGTAGCAACATGTGAAGAATCAACATTACTAGTGGTGGTAATAGTCCAAACTTTAGCTACATTATTCTCTTTAGCAAGTTTTTCTTTTTCTTCTCTATCCCACCTAGCATGCAATTCAGCCAACATTCTAATATTATCATTAATTTGAACTTGGATGGCATTTGTTTTAGCAAACCTAGCATCTTTAACTTCCTCAGGCATAACTTTCAGTTTTAAAAGATCAACATCAAGAGCAAGACTATCAACCTTAGAAGCAAGAACATCAATTTTACCAAGCTTTTCTTCAACAGTTTTATTAAAAGCAGTTTGTGTACTAATAAATTCTTTAAGCATGACTTCAAGACCAGAGGGTACACTCTTATTATTGTTGTAAGAATTACCATAAGAATTACCATAACCACTACCATTATTAGAAGGATATGGCCTATAGTTGTTGTTACCATAATTATTCCTATAAGCATTGTTGTTGAAATTATTATTCTTAATGAAATTCACATCAACATTTTCTTCTTGAGCAACCAATGAAGCTAAAGGAACATTATTAGGATCAATATGAGATCTACCATTTGCAAGCATAGACATAATAGCATCAATCTTATCACCCAAAGAAGAGGTTTCTTCAACAGAATTTACCTTCTTACCTTGAGGAGTTCTTTCAGTGTGCCATTCAGAGTAATTGATCATCATATCATCAAGAAGCTTTGTTGCGGCGCCTAAGGTGATGGACATAAAAGTACCTCCAGCAGCTGAATCCAATAGGTTCCTTGAGGAAAAATTCAATCCTGCATAAAAGGTTTGGATGATCATCCAAGTAGTTAGTCCATGGGTAGGGCAATTCTTTACCAAAGATTTCATTCTCTCCCATGCTTGAGCAACATGTTCATTATCAAATTGCTTAAAATTCATAATGCTACTTCTCAAAGATATAATCTTAGCAGGAGGATAATATTTACCAATAAAAGCATCTTTACATTTAGTCCATGAATCAATACTATTTTTAGGCAAAGAAAGCAACCAATCTTTAGCTCTTCCTCTTAATGAGAAAGGAAACAATTTCAGTTTTATAATATCACCATCTATATCCTTATACTTTTGCATTTCACAAAGTTCAACAAAATTATTAAGATGGGCAGCAACATCATCAGTACTAACAAGGTGTCTTCGAGTACCCCTTCATCCCTCTGTAGGTTTAGCAAGGTGTCTTCGAGTTTGATATTTTGTATTGCTCTTCTAAGGTGTTGTGAGTAATCTAATAAAAAAAAACCGTGTGCATCCTTTCGATGTAGAAGATGGGGTGATATTTCCCTCATTTCAAAAAAAATATTTATATGTAAATGACACATGGCTTTTTTATGCCAAAATCTGCACAAATAAATGCCAACATAGGGTATACATGCGTGCATTTTTAAAAAAAAAAACAGAAAGTTCAAAATTGTATTTTTTAAAATATTTTTCATAATGGGGTGTAGGTGCACTCGCATTTTTTAAAAAAAACTGAAAGTTCAAAACTGAAAGTCCCTACCTCCTCTCCTTTCCTAAATCTATCTAGTTCAGCCTTGGCTACTTGCAGTGATGATTTCACTGTAGACACTCTCTTCTAGCTCCTCGACGCTGTCCCTTTTCAGGGTGGACGTGTATTGTGCAAGGAAGTGCTTGGAGAAAGTTGTGGATATGTGTTAACTGTTTACCACAACACTCCATAGCCCCTGATCTCTCCCCTCCCTGAGGAACCCCTCACCGAAGTACCATCGAATACATAACGATATTTGGCGCCCACCATGGTGCTAGCGGATTCGGGAGGCCGGATCCAGGCGGGATCCTCCTTCGTAGGCATCGACGACACCGTCTCTGTTGGACGCGTGCTCTACGCCGATAACTATCCAATCGCCCCCAACAACAAGTGCTGGATTCCGGCTAAGGAGAACGTCGTCCACTATTCCATCGTCCCAATCGGTGAAATCCACCTCTTTGTTGGCGAAACTAGAAATTCCGCTATGTTTGCCAGAACGAGGCACGCACAAACCTAATGGGGTGTAGGTGCACTCGGATTCACATCGTCCGTGTCCCTACCTCCTTTCCTTTCCAAAATCTATCTAGTTCGTCCTTGGCTACTTGCAGTGATGATTTCATTGTAGATACTCTCTCTTCTAGCTCCTCAACGCTGCCCCTTTGCAAGGTGGACGTGCATAGTGCAAGGAAGTGCTTGGAGCACTCCATGGCCCCTGATCAACATGCTCTTCTTGAGCAACCAATGAAGCTAAAGGAACATTATTAGGATCAATATGAGATCTACCATTAACAAGCATAGACATAATAACATCAATCTTATCACCCAAAGAAGAGGTTTCTTCAACAGAATTTACCTTCTTACCTTGAGGAGTTCTTTCAGTATGCCATTCAGAGTAATTGATCATCATATCATCAAGAAGCTTTGTTGCGGCGCCTAAGGTGATGGACATAAAAGTACCTCCAGCAGCTGAATCCAATAGGTTCCTCGAGGAAAAATTCAATCCTGCATAAAAGGTTTGGATGATCATCCAAGTAGTTAGTCCATGGGTAGGGCAATTCTTTACCAAAGATTTCATTCTCTCCCATGCTTGAGCAACATGTTCATTATCAAATTGCTTAAAATTCATAATGCTACTTCTCAAAGATATAATCTTAGCAGGGGGATAATATTTACCAATAAAAGCATCTTTACATTTAGTCCATGAATCAATACTATTTTTAGGCAAAGAAAGCAACCAATCTTTAGCTCTTCCTCTTAATGAGAAAGGAAACAATTTCAGTTTTATAATATCACCATCTATATCCTTATACTTTTGCATTTCACAAAGTTCAACAAAATTATTAAGATGGGTAGCAGCATCATCAGTACTAACACCAGAAAATTGCTCTCTCATAACAAGATTCAGTAAAGCAGGTTTAATTTCATAGAATTCTGCTGTAGTAGCAGGTGGAGCAATAGGAGTACTTATAAAATCATTATTATTTGTGCTAGTGAAGTCACACAACTTAGTATTTTCAGGAGTATTCATCTTAACAGTAGTAAAAGTAAACTAAACAAACATAATTAAATAAAGTAAGAACAAGTAACTAATTTTTGTGTGTTTTTGGTATAGAGCAAGTAAACAAGACAACTGAAATAAAGTAAAGCAAGAAAATAACAAAGTAAAGAGATTGGATGTGGAAGACTCCCCTTGCAGCGTGTCTTGATCTCCCGGCAACGGCGCCAGAAAACAGTCTTGATACGCGTGATGCACACGTCCGTTGGGAACCCCAAGAGGAAGGTGTGATGCGCATAGCAGCAAGTTTTCCCTCAGAAAGAAACCAAGGTTATCGAACCAGTAGGAGTCAAGGAACACGTGAAGGTTGTTGGTGGAGGAGTGTAGTGCGGCACAACACCAGGAAACCGGCGCCAACGTGGAACCTGCACAACACAATCAAGATACTTTGCCCCAACATAACAGTGAGGTTGTCAATCTCACCGGCTTGCTGAAAACAAAGGATTAAACGTATTGTGTGGAAGATGATGTTTGTTTGCAAAGAACAGTAGAGAACAATGATTGCAGTAGATTGTATTCAGATGTAAAAGAATGGACCGGGGTCCACAGTTCACTAGTGGTGTCTCTCCAATAAGATAAATAACATGCTGGGTGAACAAATTACAGGCGGGCAATTGACAAATAAAGATTCAATACATATCATGATGATCACTATGAGATTTAATCAGGGCATTACGACAAAGAACATAGACCGCCATCCAGCATGCATCTATGCCTAAATAGTCCACCTTCGGGTTAGCATCCGCACCCCCTCCAGTATTAAGTTGCAAACAACAGACAATTGCATTAAGTACGGTGCGTAATGTAATCAACACAAATATCCTTAGACAAAGCATTGATGTTTTATCCCTAGTAGCAACAGCACATCCACAACCTTAGAACTTTCTGTCACTGTCCCAGATTCAATGGAGGCATGAACCCACTATCGAGCATAAATACCCCCTCTTGGAGTTACAAGTATCAACTTGGCCAGAGCCTCTACTAGCAACGGAGAGCATGCAAGAACATAAACAACACATATATGATAGATTGATAATCAACTTGACATAATATTCTATATTCATCGGATCCCACCAAACACAACATGTAGCATTACAAATAGATGATCTTGATCATGTTAGGCAGCTCACAAGATCTAAACATGATAGCACAAGAGGAGAAGACAACCAACTAGCTACTGCTATGGACCCATAGTCCAAGGATGAACTACTCACACATCAATCCGGAGGCGGGCATGATGATGTAGAGCCCTCCGGTGATGGTTCCCCTCTCCCGGCGGGTGCGGAGGCAATCTCTGAATCCCAGAGATGGGATTGTTGGCGGCGGCGTCTCGGAAGATTTTCCGTATCGTGGCTCTCGGTACAGGGGTATTCGCGACGAAGGCTATAAGTAGGCGGAAGGGTAGGTCGGGGAGGCGCTCGAGGGGCCCACCATAGGGCGACGTGGGCCCCCTCGGCCGCGGCCCTATGGTGGCGGCACCTCGTCGCCCCACTTCGTATCCCTTTCGGTCTTCTGGAAGCTTCGTGGAAAAATAAGACCCTGGTGATACGACTCAAACGTATCTATAATTTCTTATGTTCCATGCTACTTTTATGACAATACTTGAATGTTTTATACATACTTTACATCATTATTATACATTTTCCGGCACTAACCTATTAACAAGATGCCGAAGCGCCAGTTGCTGTTTTCTGCTGTTTTGGTTTCAGAAATCCTACAAAGGAAATATTCTCGGAATTGGACGAAATCAACGCCCGGGGTCCTATTTTTCCACGAAGCTTCCGAGACCGAGGGGAAAGGAAGTGGGGCCACGGGGCGCCACCACTAGGGGCGGGCGCGGCCTAGGGAGGCCGCGCGGCCCTGGCGTGTGGGGCCCCGTGACCCCTCCGACTCCTCCCTTCGCCTACTTAAAGCCTTCGTCGCGAAACCCTGCGTACCGAGCCACGATACGGAAAACCTTCCGAGAGGCCGCCGCCGCCAATCCCATCTCGGGGATTCGGAGATCGCCTCCGGCACCCTGTAGGAGGCTCATCATACAGGGGTATTCGCGACGAAGGCTATAGGTAGGCGGAAGGGTAGGTCGGGGAGGCGGCTCGAGGCGCACACCATGGGCGGCATGGGCCCCCTCGGCGCGCGGCCCTATGGTGGCGGCGCCTCGTCGCCCCACTTCGTATCCCTTTCGGTCTTGGAAGCTTCGTGGAAAAATAAGACCTGGTGATACGTCTCAAACGTATCTATAATTTCTTATGTTCCATGCTACTTTTATGACAATACTTGAATGTTTTATACATACTTTACATCATTATTATACATTTTCCGGCACTAACCTATTAACAAGATGCCGAAGCGCCGTTCTGTTTTCTGCTGTTTTTGGTTTCAGAAATCCTACAAAGGAAATATTCTCGGAATTGGACGAAATCAACGCCCAGGGTCCTATTTTTCCACGAAGCTTCCAGAAGACCGAGGGAAAGGAAGTGGGGCCACGGGGCGCCGCCACACTAGGGCGGCGCGGCCTAGGGGGGCCCGCGCGGCCCTAGCATGTGGGGCCCCCGTGACCCCTCCGACTCCGCCCTTCCGCCTACTTAAAGCCTTCGTCGCGAAACCCTCTGTACCGAGAGCCACGATACGGAAAACCTTCCAGAGACGCCGCCGCCGCCAATCCCATCTCGGGGGATTCGGAGATCGCCTCCGGCACCCTGCCGGAGAGGGGAATCATCACCGGAGGGCTCTACATCATCATGCCCGCCTCCGGAGTGATGCGTGAGTAGTTCATCCTTGGACTATGGGTCCATAGCAGTAGCTAGAAAAGTTCTGATAGACAACGTCCCAAAATCGTCAACTAAGGGGCATTTTTCGTCGCCTATGGGCCTAACCCGACGATATGGGTTCCGTTGTCGAAACTGCGTCAGGCAAAGTCCAACGACGATTTTTTCGGTCCGTCGCGCTTGGGCGCCCTTCCGCCACGGAAAATCGGACCGTTGCGGAAGTGTTTTCGGGAGCCCGTTGACTGCTGACGTCATGCAAACTGACACGTGGCAGACGCCGTTAACTGCCAGTTAACGGCGTTAACCGGCTGAAACCCCGTGGTAGATGGTAGGCCCACACGAGGCCTGCCACGTCTTAAGCGGGCCGGGCCAGATGACATAGTTTGACCGGTCAACTATATAGCTGGGCTGGTCCATTAGTTAAGTGGGCCGGGCCTAACCTCTAAGGTTGACTGGTCAAAACTTAAATGGGCCGGCCCATTTAACATGTGGGGTCCACCTTACAGCAACTGGGCCGGCCCAAGAAGCAAGTGGGCCGGGCCAAAAACACAGGTGGGTCCCACTTTCCTGTTAGAAGGCCGGCCCATTTAGTGTGTGGGGTCCACCGTATAGCAAGTGGGCCGGCCCAACAAGATAGTGGGCCGGGCCAAAAACACAGGTGGGTCCCACTTTCCAGTTAAAGGATCGGCCCATTAAGTTTGTGGGGTCCACCATATAGCAAGTGGGCCGGCAAAATAGTGGGCCGGGCCAAAAACACAGTGGGTCCCACTTTCCTGTTAAAGGGCCGGCCCATTTAGTACGTGGGGCCCACCATATAGCCAGTGGGCTGGCCCACCAAGATAGTGGGCCGGGCCAAAAACACAGGTGGGTCCCACATTCCTGTTAATGGGCCGGCCCATTTGGTATGCGGGGTCCACCATATAGAAAGTGGGCCGGCCCAACAAGATAGTGGGCCGGGCCAAAAACACAGGTGGGTCCCACCTTCCACTTAAAGGGCCGGCCCATTTACCATGTGGGACCACCATAGAGCAAGTGGGCCGGCCCAACAAGATAGTGGGCCGGCCCAATAAGCACATGTGGGCCCCACTTTCCTGTTAAAGGGCCGGCCCAACTAGTATGTGGGGTCCACAATATAGCAAGTGGGCCGGCCCAACAAGATAGTGGGCCGGGCCAAAAATACAGGTGGGTCCCACTTTCCTCTTAAAGGGCCGGCCCATTTATTACGTGGGGTCCTCCAAAAAAGCAAATGGGCTGGCCCAACTAATTAGTGGGCCGGCCCAGTAGTTGGTGGGGTCCACCTTAAAGCAAGTGGGCCAGCCCAATTAGTGTGTGGGGTCCACCGTAAACCAAACACTACAAGAAAAGTTGCCATGGCCGACGAAGTTGAAGTCACGCCGTGGTTGCTGGTGTACCATGGCCGACGATTTTGGTCCCTCCGTGGTGCATGTCAAAACTTTTTTTTTTCTCGTTTTTGAGGCCACCTAGCCCGACGAAAGCGGCCAAAACGTGGCGTATGGTGGCCCGGGACGTGGTGCATCTCGAAATCTCGGGTTCGCCGGCCGAGTCAACGCAAATCCGCACCGCCGAGGGATGTAGGGCCCAGATGGCAGCCTCTCTGGCATTGTTTTTTTTCTACATCGCGCCATCTCGTTCAACGAGCCGTTTACGATGCAGGATCATGGGTCCCGCATGTCATCCTCTATGAACCAAAATTCTTTCTATTCTTGGATTTTTTTGACCCCCTGATTTCTGGCTACTTCCTTTTTCTTTTGATCCCTTGCCGCCTTGGAAACGTTGAGACCGCTGCTGCTAAATGGGACCCGCATGTCATCCTCTATGTGCAATCAACTTTCTTTTCTTGGAGTTTTTTTGGCACCTCAAATTTGGTCACTTGCCTTTTTCTTTCGATCCCCTGCCGCCTCTCAAACGGTGATACCGCTGCTGCTAAATGGGACCCGCATGTCATCCTCTATGTACTATAAAACTTTCTTTTCCTGGATTATTTTTGGCACCTCAAATTTGGTCACTTGCCTTTTCTTTCGATCCCCTGCCGCCTCTCAAACGGTGATACCGCTGCTTAAATGGGACCCGCATGTCATCCTCTATGTACAATAAAACTTTCTTTTCTTGAATTATTTTTGGCACCTCATATTTGGTCACTTGCCTTTTTCTTTCGATCCCCTGCCGCCTCTCAAACGGTGATACCGCTGCTGCTAAATGGGACCCGCATGTCATCCTCTATGTACTATAAAACTTTCTTTTCCTGGATTATTTTTGGCACCTCATATTTGGTCACTTACCTTTTTCTTTCGATCACCTGCCGCCTCTCAAACGGTGATACCGCTGCTGCTAAATGGGACCCGCATGTCATCCTCTATGTACTATAAAACTTTCTTTTCTTGAATTATTTTTGGCTCCTGATATTTTTTCACTTGCCTTTTTCTTTCGATCTCATGCCACGTTTGAAACGTTGAGGAACCTGCAGGCTCATGGGACCCGCATGTCATCCTCTATGTACTATAAAAGTTCATTTTCTTGTTTTTTTTCACCATCTGATTTTTGGCAATTTCTTTTTTCTTTTGATCCCCTGCCGCCTCTCAAACGCTGATACCGCTGCTGCTAAATGGGACCCGCATGTCATCCTCTATGTACTATAAAACTTTCTTTTCTTGAATTATTTTTGGCTCCTCATATTTGGTCACTTGCCTTTTTCTTTCGATCTCATGCCAAGTTTGAAACGTTGAGGAACCTGCTGGCTCATGGGACCCGCATGTCATCCTCTATGTACTATAAAAGTTTATTTTCTTTATTTTTTTTCACCCTCTGATTTTTGGCTATTTCCTTTTCTTTTGATCCCCTGCCGCCTTGGAAACGTATGGTAAGCTGCTGACTCATGGGACCCGCATGTCATCCTCTATGTACTATAAAACTTTCTTTTTTTGGATTATTTTTGGCACCTCATATTTGGTCACTTGACTTTTTCTTTCGATCCCCTGCCGCCTCTCAAACGGTGAGACCGCAGCTAAATGGGACCCGCATGTCATCCTCTATGAGCAATCAACTTTCTTTTCTTGGAGTTTTTTTGGCACCTCATATTTGGTCACTTGCCTTTTTCTTTCGATCTCATGCCACGTTTGAAACGTTGAGTAAGCTGTTGGTTCAAGGGACCCGCATGTCATCCTCTATGTCCATCAAGTTTCTTTTCTTGGATTTTTTTTCACCCCCTAATTACTAGCTACTTTCTTTTTCTTTTGATCTCAAGCCGCATTACAAACATTGAGACCGCTGCTGCAAAATGGGACCCACATGTCATCCTCTATGTACAATAAATCTTGGATTATTTTTGGCTCCTGATATTTGGTCATGCCTTTTTCTTTCGATCTCATGCCGCCTTTGAAACGTTGAGTAAGCTGCTGGCTCATGGGTCCCGCATGTCATCCTCTACGAACAATAAAAGTTTCCTTTATTGGAGTTATTTTTGACCCCTAATTTCTGGCTATTTGCCTTTTTCTTTTGATCCCCTGCCCCCGTTGAAACGATGAGGACGCTGTTGGCAGGTCGGTCCCACATGTCATCCTCTATGAACAATAAAAGTTTCCTTTGGTGGATTTATTTTTGACCCCTAAATAATTTCTGGCTATTTCCTTTATTTTTCTTTTGATCCCCTGCCGCCTTGGAAACGTTTGAGAATGCTGCTGCCTCATGGGTCCCGCATGTCATCCTCTCAGAATGATAAATGTTTTCTTTTCTTGGATTTTGTTACCAACTGACTTTTGGTTTTTTATTTTATTTTCGATCCCCTGCCGCCTTTGAAACGTTGACGACGCTGCTGGCTCATGGGTCCCCGATGTCAGCCTCCCCGTACAAGAAACATGTGATATCTTGATTATTTCGCTCTGAGCTATTGCAAACGGATAAATTAAATCTTTATTTTTACATAAACAAACTTATATGTTGAGTGTCCTTGTTTTTTGTTTTTGCGATGCATAGGACTTTCCTGTTTTTTTTAGAAAAATCCGAACTTTCCTGTTTTGGAGTGGGCTGAAATTGTACGAGACAAAAGGCCCAGCAGGATAGTTCGAAGGCCCAGATGTCCAGATGCCCAATTGAAATCTTTCTTTTCTTGGATTTTTTTCACCCCCTGATTTCTGGCTACTTCATTTTTCTTTTGGTCCTGTGCCGCCTTGGAAACGTTGAGACCGCTGCTGCAAAATGGGACCCACATGTCATCCTCTATGTAACATAAAGTTTCTTTTCTTGGATTATTTTTGGCTCTTGATATTTGGTCACTTTCCTTTTTCTTTCGATCTCATGCCACGTTTGAAACGTTGAGGAACCTGCTGGCTCATGGGACCCGCATGTCATCCTCTATGTACAATAAAAGTTTCTTTTCTTGGATTTTTTTCACCATCTGATTTTTGGCTATTTCCTTTTTCTTTTGATCCCCTGCCGGCCTGCCGCCTTTGAAACGCTGAGTAAGCTGCAGGCTCATAGGTCCGACATGTCAGCCTGTATGAACGATAAAGCTTTCCTTTCTTGGAGTTTTTTTACCCCCTAATTTCTGGCTATTTTCTTTTTCTTTTGATCTCAAGCCGCATTTGAAACGTTGAGACCGCTGCTGCTAAATGGGACCCGCATGTCATCCTCTATGTACAATAAAGTTTCTTTTTTTCTTGATTATCTTTAGCTCCTGATATTTTGTCACTTGCGTTTTTCTTTCGATCTCATGCCGCCTTTGAAACGTTGAGTAAGCTGCTGAATCATGGGTCCCGCATGTCATCCTCTACGAACAATAAAAGTTTCCTTTTTTGGAGTTATTTTTGACCCCTAATGTCTGGCTATTTGCCTTTTTCTTTTGATCTCCTGCCCCCTTTGAAACGATGAGGATGCTGTTGGCACGTCGGTCCCACATGTCATCCTCTATGAACAATAAAAGTTTCTTTTGATGGATTTATTTTGAACCCCTAATTAATTTCTGGATATTTCCTTTTTTTCTTTTGATCCCCTGCCGCCTTGGAATCGTTGAGGATGCTGCTGCCTCATGGGTCCCGCATGTCATCCTCTCAGAACGGTAAATGTTTCTTTTCTTGGATTTTGTTTACCAAATGATTTTTGGCTTATTTTATCGTTCGATCTCGTGCCGCCATTAAAACGTTGAGGACGCTGCTGGCTCAGAGGTCCCACATGTCAGCCTCTATGAACAATAAACCTTTCCTTTGTTTGATTTATTATTGACACATAATTTCTGGCTATTTGCCTTTTTCTTTCGATCTCATGCCGCCTCTGAAACGTTGAGACGCTGCTGGCTCATGGGTCCCACATGTCAGCCTCTATGAACAGTCAAAGTTTCCTTTGTTTGATTTTTTTTACCCTAATTACTGGCTATTTGCCTTTTTTTTATCCCCTGCCGCCTTTGAAACTAAGAGGACGCTGCTGGCCCATGGGTCCCACATCTCAGCCTCTCTGAACGATAAACCTTTCCTTTCTTTTTTTTCGATCCCGTGCCGCCTTGGAAACGGTGAGACGGCTCCTGCAAAACGGGACCCATATGTCATCCTCTATGTACAATAAATTTCTTTCCTTGGATTATTTTTGGCACCTGATATATGGTCACTTGCCTTTTTTTCGATCCCCTGCCGCCTTTGAAACGTTGAGGACGCTGCTCGCTCGTGGGTCCCATATGTCAGCCTCTAGGAACAATAAACATTTCGTTTCTTGGATTTATTTTTGACCGCTGATTTCTGGCAACTTTGCTTTTTCTTTCGATCCCCTGCCGCCTTTGTTAAAGTTGAGGACGCTGCTGCAAAATGCGTCCCACATGTCAGCTTCTCTGTACGATAATTGTTTCCTCTCTTTGATTTTTTTTCCACTGCTGGCCAATGGGTCCCCGATGTCAGCCTCTATGTACAAGAAATATGTGAATTCTCGATATATTTTAAGCCGAGATATGTAGGATGCTTTTTTTTCGATCCCTTCTGTTTGTTTTTACCTTCAAATGTTGAGGGACGCTACTGGCAAATGGGTCCTGCTCTAGCATTCTCAACTGAAGGAAAAATTGAAATATTGCCTATTCATTTGTTTTTCGTACTCCATGCATCTAATCCATACTAATTGTTGATCCGGGTTTTAGTTCAACTTAATTAGATCA
Source organism: Lolium multiflorum (assembly GCA_030979885.1). Lineage (NCBI taxonomy): Eukaryota > Viridiplantae > Streptophyta > Magnoliopsida > Poales > Poaceae > Lolium > Lolium multiflorum. The sequence continues at coordinate 206,873,508 of CM061753.1, read as the reverse complement.
AATTTGATCTACGAGGGAGTATGTAATATATTTTGGGTTCACAACACTGCACTTGTTAACAACAATCTGATGAAGAGGTTTGTCATTTTTTTAAACTACAAATACACTCTAAGATCTTGCACACTAATAGAATAAATCTTGGAACTTTATATAATTAATGACAATTTTGAAATCGACTATATGAATATATCAAAATATAGAGCCCATGTAGATGCGCATACTGGCTATGCGCATTTAAAAAGAATCATAATCATAATTGATACGAAATAAAAATAACTTTATATGTAGAATCTCGGTTTCTAGAGGGCCAATCATAGGATATCCGTGTTTAAATTAGGAAGGGCCCCAATGGCATGAGTCGGAGGCCCATTAAGTGTTTTTGGAATGTTATCAGCGAAGTAAGCAGGCTGACAGCAATCACCATGTACATGGCCGGCGGCAGCCCAAAAGTACAAACAATTGGCCCATGCAGGGAAGGTAGTACTTTTTTTTATTGGGAAGGTTGTCTGGCTAACCCAAAAAAAAAGTGGTGCTACATGGGGTAATACTTGAACCCGGAATGAGATCGAGTGCCTTGATGAAGGCGAGGCACACATAAATAGTACTCCGTACCATGCCTTGCCCCTCCCTTTCAACCGTTGGATAAAAAATAATTAGACAGATGACTATTAACTAGTAACTGCTACAGTACCAACCAATGTACAGGACATGTGCTACAGTACGTCGTCCACAGTGCATGTGCTTTAGAACCATGAACAGTACATATGCTACATGCTACAGTACTTTGATCTTAGCTATCTATTTTCAATCCAACGGCCAAATCTACAAGTCACCGTACTGTTCATCTGTGCCTTGCTTATGTCAAGGCACTGGATCCTGGACACTTGAACCCATGATCGTTGCTGAGGGTTGCCTATTTGCGCATAATATGTTTTGTCAGCGGTCACTTCACTAGTTTGTGCAAAACATATCCAGCGCAGGATTCAAAAAAACATCACGTTTTTTTCTTTACGTAAACAACAAAACATCTCATGTTCATCACAATCCAGCCAACATAAGCACATAATAATTAATAGTACAACTAGAGAGCTGTACACATAAATAAGGTTTGTCAAGCTTCATGCACTAGCCAACGCAACCAAAAGTCCGAACTAATGGAAAGGGCTAGGCAATCCAATTATACATTTCAACATCCCCCCTCACATGTGACCACAATCCAGTAATGGTACCATCATGTTCACCACAATGCATCATTAAAGAGAGCAGTATACTATTATAGACCAGCTCTCTCTAAAGAACATTTGTAAGACAACTTAATACAGCTGTGATTGATATTGTTGCCCCAGCGATGGGTGATAACCTGAACACCATATAACCTTCTCACAGCAATTGTAACCAAATATGAGCACCTGCAATGATTTGGTGTCAAGCTTCTTGAAGGTCAGGAGGTATCCTACCTTCAAGTCATGTGCTTTGACAAACTCTGGCCATCCTTTGTCCATTAAAACATTGCCATCTTGTTGCTTCAGGTCCACAATCCAGGTGCATGCAGTGGACATCTTCAGGTTGATGGACTCTGGACACCCACCGTAAAACCAGGGTAGAACACGACTGGGGATGGAAATCACCTCTAACTCCGATGTACATAGTACCTTGCAGAAGCTGTCAGGGGTATTCTCCTCATCGATGCGCCCAAACACCTTGCACACTGGGGCTGGCTCTACAGATGTCTCCTTCCATGATAAGCTCTCTCCAAGCTTGAGCTTCTTGTTTGAACACTGCAAAAAAGAGGCCTCAATTAGATAATGCCTCTAGCTTCTGACCGTAATTCCAAGCAAATGCATAATAAAAGGCACCTAGCAAACTCAGCGGATCATTGTTCTTATCAAACACACAGTCTGAACAATAAGCTTCTGAATCTAGCTAGGCTGATATGTACAACCTTGTATCATCAAATTATTCAGCATAGTGTATCATTGTATCGCAGAAGCCAAATCGATATAAATAGTAGCTATGAGAATAGAAATCAAGCTAGCATGAGCCATGCATGCTTGCTGGCTATGTCTAGCATCAGAATAATGCATCTGCAGTTCATCATCCGCCAGTACAGATTGACCAAGCAAACAAAAAAAAAATCAGCGTCGGCCTAAAGAGTCCACAAGCCAGACATGCATGCTCGGTGTCCTCATATGTGATCATCGGCCGTGGATTGACCAATAGCATATTTGAACGATTATTACTGCACACATTAGATCCAGTCCCAACATAGCTAGCATGGGTGCATGTGTAACCCGAGTCTTTACCAGAGGATTAATATATACACTGGCTGAGAGAAGTACTGTATATCAAACAATGCTAAGCAACCGGCAATACAGCTTAGATATAATAAAGATGTGACCGGCAACGCTAGTGATTCGGGGGAAACATACCGCCATTGCAGCCATGGACCGAGAGAATCGGGGATGCCGCGCCGCCTTAGTGGAGTTTTTAGATGCGACGTCGCCGCATCCGTAGAGGACGGAGTCCAAGCCGCGTAGTCCGAGCGGTGGTGGACGCCGGTGGTGTAGAGAGAGGACTCAGGGGAGATGGACGGCGAGGGATCTGGGGAGATCTGAAGTTCTGAACATGAGGGGGCTGTGAGAAACTGAGAATGATACATCAGCAATCAGCAAGGGAATAAATGCGCGTGTCCCCCGGTCAAAAAAAATGCGCGTGTCTAGGAGGAACGAAGCCAGGTACGCAGGAATCCACACACAAAACTTCACCCGGCGGGTCACTGGGCTTTATCAGTATCTGGTGGGGTCCGGACCTACAGACCAGTGAGACATGTCGTGTGGGTTATGATCCGTTCAGTGTGCACACAGAAATTGCATTCAGAGCTCAGGGCTTCAGGCTACGTTGTACTATACAGTAATATATCCATTTCTTTTGGTAAAATGAAAACGATACTCCATCTGATCCTCATTACATGATGATAAAATGGACGTCTCTACAACTAATATGTGTCTAGATACATCTATATGAGAGCGTCTGTGTTTGTACTGTGTATCTAAAAAAAATATGGATCGGAGGGAGCATTAAGAGGTGTCCAAAAAAAACTGCAAACAAACATGGATGTAAGCAGTTGAGTATTAAACCAGTGCGTGAAATACCTTTATATCTCGACCATGTAACAATGAATATGAGAAGTTTTTGGGGTTTGACCATCTGCACTTGTGTTTGCTACAATCAGATCAAAAAATTGGTCACTTTTACACTTTCTAAAATAAAATGTATTTTTCCCTGAGATTTTACAAGTTCGTACAAGATAGCATTGACTACATCTGGGATATATCACATTTACACTTACAAATCTATGAATATTTCAAAATATTGAGCTCCGTGTACCTACATATAATACAAATCATCAGACCGCACATTGAAACTACCGCAGCATATCACAGTAAATTAAAATAAAATAAAACAAGTCTAACATATACTATATTAGCTAATTAACAAAGTCTCATCACAGTGTATCTGATCCCCAGTTCAGCTTAATACAAAAACCAAGTTCAGCTTGAACATCAGCAGGGGAGTAACCCAGGTCCAAAAGCAGCATCTAGTTAATTCAATAAAATATTGAGGTTATTCTGATCCCCTCTTCCTAAAAACACTGCAGATCATGCATGCAACTAAGGGTGATCAGCACAAAAGATTATCCTCTGGGTGGAGGTGTTACTGTCGTAGATCAACACATTCATCAAGGAAGTGTCTTTCACCTCGAAGACGAGAAGGTCATCAAGCTGCAGTTCATGCGCCTCTGCAAACCCGAACCAACCATCCTTCAAGACCAGTTCACCCTGGTACTCATCGATGTGCACATACCAGGCGCAGCCTACGCTGGTCTTGAGCTTGATAGGCCTGGGAAGAATCCCTTTCAGACATTGCTTGAATTCTCTGGGGATGACCAACATATACATGTCATCGTTGCCGTCCAGTTGCACATAGAAGCGCGAGGGCTGAGGAGGGTCCGCCGAGTGACCAACCCGTTTAGGGCGGCCTTTCCCTCGCCCTTTTAATATACAACGTTGAAATGCTGCATCACGCCTGCCCGTCACCTTTGGCTTTTTGGCTAGTGAATTTCTTTGAATTCTGAACTCGGGGCGGTGCAGAGGACATGTACAATCGACAGTCCTAAGACGTAGTTGCTCATTGACGTTGGAGCGAGTTTGCTTCTGCATCTAGTTAAGCACGGTATATATCAATCAACAGCATATAAATCAGAACGTAGCATACATGGAGAAAATGCATCTAGCTATCTCTTTAATTAGTTTGCACAAAATCTAGCAGCAGCAAGACAATTTGATTTTACAGGTACTGAGCAAGCTTTCAGACTTTCTGAAACAGGTAACATGGAGCATATATTTGTATGTTCAGACTGCGAAACCCTGCTCTGTGATGGATAATATTACTAAACATCTTTTTTTGCCAGAACTAGTACTTAACATCTACTGTTTCCCGTCATTAAAATTTTTTTGCAGAAGAATACTACGGTTTCCCGTCATTAAATTTTAAAGAAAAAAGAACTTGTTTAAGATCCCAACTATCATTGACTACTTACACCTGCATCCTAGTGAGTTCAGGACAACTTACAGCATCTTTTGGTGGTGCCGCCACCGGAGAAGACCGTGCCGCGGGGGTTGGGGTCGGCGCAGCCGGAGAAGCTGGTGCCGCCGCCAGGGAAATCAGTGCCGAGCCAGATGGTGCTTCCAGCGGAGAAGAAAGTACCGCGAGAGATGGAACCGACGCTGCCAAAGGGTAAGAAACGGATGTACTCGTAGATCCTTCTCTAGTCACGATCTGGATAGAAGAGACTGGACGTCCATCAAGCTGCTGGAGGATGCGGTGGATCAAATCGGCTGAGTTCAGGAAATATCGGTGATGTTCATCTGTGTCGGCGAAGCAGCTGCCGGTGGAAGGAGGAGGCGAGCCGTTCATGGCAGTCATTAGTGTAAAAGAGGAGAAGTGGGTGGGAGTATGGGTGGGAGAGAGAGGGTTCGGGACTGAAGTAATTGTAGTCTGCTCTCTCTTTTTTACAAGCATGCGTCCTCAGGCTGATATTTTTTTTAGATACGTACTCAGGCTGCTTTGTCAAACCAGGGCCTCAATGAAGCTAATAGCACGCTATAGCATATCTAGAGGGTCCACGCTTAGTAATTTTGCTCGCTGTGGCGCTATTTGCGAAACAGCATGCTATATCGCCCTAAAACTTCATATCGTTAGCGCGCTATTTTTTTCAGGCAAGTTGCTTTCACTTTTTCGTGGTGATGAACTAATCTGTTGGTTCCACTTCTAAATCAGAAAATAATATCGCTAATGCTAATTTTTTTAATAAATAATTTATACTATGTTGTTGCCTTGTGAAATGTTGATGTTAGCCTTCTAATATACTTGAGATCTATTTCTATATGTGGTTATGTATGTATGATTCAGTCACTTTTGGACTATATATATCTATTCGTTCTAGTAAAATTATTTATTTTTAGGCTATATTTAGTATTATTTTGAAAATGCTATTTAAAATATACCACACTATTACCACGATATAGCGTCCATATCGTTTGAAGGTGGCTGCCGCTAATTCATTTAGCACGCTATTTTAAACCTTGGTTAAGACGCGTTTGGCGGCCTGCATCCAGGCTGGTGGGGAAATACCGTACCCAAGTGCTTAAAAGATTGCATCTTTTAGCTGGAAAACATTAGGGCATGTCCAACACAGGCGCTACTGCAAGGGCGCTAGGAATTATTTCCTCGTCGTTTGGCGGTTGGAGAGGCTAATCCCAGCGGTAGTCCTAGCGTCGACGCAAAAGAAAGCAGGGGCGTGAAACTCTTTTCACCTGTCCTAGCTAAAGCACCGGAACCAACAGGAAGTCAGTCTGTCATCAGCAATTAGCGCTGCAAGGAGAGTACCTGGAGGATTTTACAATCTTTTGACATTCATTTGTTCTCTATTAGCGCCATATAGTATATAGCATTGTAATGCCCTTATACTCCTCTCAACATTAAAAAAAAGGTGTGCATATACTAATAACAGTTGCTGAAATGAAACTAAAAATAAACAGACATGCACGGTTTACGAAGGATGGAAATACAGAGTTCATCACCATCCGTTTTAAATTATAAGATTAGATTACTTCAATGTGGGTTTACATACGCACTAAAATGAGTAAACAGACACACTGAAATGGGTCCAGGTATATAAGATTCAGAAAAAAGGAAGAGCATCTTAAGATACAGAACAGGTTACTAAATTGTTCAAACATATCGTACAAAAAAGATTATTTGCTCCAGAAAGATTCATGGCTCAGTTTAGGGTTGCATCAACATGCGGATATTTTTCAGACTAGGCTTAAACCACATTGTCGCCTGTCGGGGAAATCCCCAACCATCTTCTGGAAGGGTGATAACTCCCATGAGCTCATTTTCCCCTTGCTGCAGGTTACAACGACAAATACAACTAAATGCTGGTTCCCGAAATGCATAGTACGCGATGTACACACAATTTGACCTCATGAATGGAGTCAATGTTCCATCAGGAGCATTGCCATCATTTATCTTCAGGTTCAATGGATAATTCAGTCCAATGAACAGAGAGTGTGTGCCAAGGCTGTCAACTCGACTCCAATTGGGTCCAATCAGGGATAGATCTTTCTCAAAAACATGTATGACAGGGGCAGGACACTCCCGCAGGATAAGGCCATTACCATGATGCAGAACTTCTGCAGGCTCAAGGTGATCATTGCTACGTATATACCGATCTTCATGGATGATCATCAAGCGCTTGCCATCGGCTGATCGAGCTAAAAACCATCTGCCAGATGGTTCCTTCATCGGTGATGGGATCACGAATGGCGGGGCAAGGTGTGCATCTGCATTGTAAACGGAGACAACAAAAAATAGTGTTTGAATGGCTCGGGAAGACAATAATACCAGTAGCTGCAACTTCACATTTGTAGGATCAAATGGAGGATGCAGTCATTATACTTGTATAAAATCTCGAAGAAATAAAATTGTTCCCATTTGAGATGTATGTTAATTACACTCATATTCATTGATGGTAGATACATGTCTCAACCTTATCTGATCCATGATTGTAATGCTTTGAGTACATCGAATATTGAAATAAATTGAAAGTTTGCATGCATCAATTGATGAAGAGGCCAGGGCTAAGCTCCTTATTCATATTCTGACAAGAGCATGCAGTAACTAATTCAGGAATGCATTCATATACTGCAATAATCTGGTTTGGGTTGACAGATTAGTGCACAGCATATACTACTGTAATTCGTTTGTAGCAATGGTTCAGTCAGGTTAGGATAATTTAATGGTGCACAGTCATTTGAAAGGTGAAAAAAAGTCTTAGTGAGCAATTAGTTATTTCAGTTACAATATATCATGAATGGGCTTGATATTAAAATTTATTGCGAAGTATATCATATGGATTGAAGAATTACCAGCCTGTGATTGATCCCAGCAATATGTGGTGCCGGTCCACCCATCCACCGCAACAATAAAGCCGTTGTGCTCGATGGCATCACTGTAATCTACACCCCAACTAGCAAGAGAGAATAACCTCCACTCCTGGCTACCATTAGCCAGGTAAGCGAGTCCAGAATTGAATAGAGCGATGAGCTTGTAATCTGAGTAATGTCCAGCTTTTGTGGGCACTTCGCAAATTACAATCTTCAACAAAAACATGGCACGCCCATACGTCATGTACCTTTCAGGAGGCAAGTCGGGGAAGCCAATCCATTCCTCCCGAAAAATGTTGCAAGTTTCCGACGATGGTAGGGAGATTTCTTGGTGCGTGTAGATGTTCGCGAGGAACCAGTTCCCACCACTGTCCACGCCGGCGATCCAGTCGCCATTCATGCCAACCCAGAATCTATTGTCCATGAACGGCAGGATGGCTGTGCGCCGAGGATGGTCGAGGGGCACAACGTGGTACACCGTGTGGTGCGCACTACTATCATCATAGTGCCAATGGGCAGAATCGGGCATCAGCAAGCAGGGTCCATCCCAATGGTGTAGATTCATGTTGTCGGCGACATGGCGGCACAGCGTTTTGGAGCATGCGGCCAGCCGGACGTCGACTGTAACGTCCAGACTCTGGGCAATGAGATTGAACAGCTCGGCGGGGAGCTTCCCCCAGTCGCCATCCAGCTGGTCGTCGTTCGATGCCGCCATGGAGACGAGATGGATTTAAAAGGGCGGATGCAAGTATGTGTGATTGGAGTTTTGTAGGAGAGTCGAGCGGGAAGGAGGAGTGCTGCGGTTCTGCGGAGGGGTGAGGAGAGAAAGCTATGCAAATGGGAGATCTAGAGGATGAAAAAACTTCTAGCAGCGGTTGGCGAGTGGAGAACGATGATGGAAGTGGAGAGCCAAGGATGGAAACGATGGACATGAAGAGTAGGAGTGGATATGACTTTTTTTATTCTTCAGCAGCTGCATCGAGGCGCCGAGTAAAACTTCGGCTAGGATAGCACGCCACTACGTCCTGGTGCAGTTACTGTCCCGTCAAATCAGTTTGACCACAGAAATGGTTTCTTTATTACAGTATAACTTAATTTTTTCGAACAATATATACTAGTACTCCATTTAATATAATCACTCCGATTCATATTACTTGTCAAATGATATGGATGAATCTAGAACTAAAATGTGTCTAGATATATCTATATTATAGTCAACTAATATGAATCCGAGTTTGTTTGGTTCAAAGGATTTCTAAAGGTATCTTGTACGGAGTAGGATTTTTACACATAGGGATTTTTCCTATAGAGCTTGCTTGATTCAAAGGATTGAGAACCCTCCAAAATACCTATGGATTGCTTTCTCTACAATCCTATCTCTCGGTAATATTGCTATGTGTCTATAACAACTATGAAATGAACTCAATCTCAATAGAAATTTCCTTTGTCTTTCCTAATCAAACAACTAGTTATTTTATGTCTTCGTTTACAAATTAAGATAATTTTTAGGTTATAGGTAATCGTCGAGCTTATGTGATCATCTTTTATGATCAAACTTACTTGATCAGCCGCGGAGGCGCAAAGGAGCAGTGGTGTGCATTAATACGGCCGCATGGGGAAGGCACAGCTAGCGACGATGAGACGTATCGCCAGCATTGGCCTAGGGAACCGTCGCCACCATTAATAAAAGCTATCCCTTTGGGCACCATGTCTCCCACTACTCGTGTCACGCGCGCATGGCTGGGGAAGCCGGACAGAAAACATGACAACCAGGGGGAAAATGAATAAAAATAATACAAAGTCGAAAATATTTCGAAAAATAAACTTTGTACTTCGTAAGAAACTCCATGCGTTTAGCAAATGCGAAGGCAATATGTAGAAACACGTCTAGACCACGTCTAGAACCACTTCCCAAAGCTTAAGGATTATATTGATTTTTAGAAAGTCAAACTATGTTAAGTTTGACTAAGTTTTTACCAAAAGCATTAATATGCAAGATACAAAATCAACATTATTAGATAGAAAATAAATTATATTTTCATATGGTGTCTACAAAATATTATATGTGCTGATAGATTCTTCTAAGAGTTTGGTCGAACTTTACTTGGTTTGACTTTTCAAGAAAAATATACAAAGCTTTAAGCATTGGAACGGAGGTATTTTTCGAAGCACCTACTTGTCTTTAGAAGACAAAAGAAAACATGGAGTAAGGTTGTTTTTTGTGCAAAAGTTTACGTCAAAATCTGGTTATTTGTGTAAAAAGAATCTCAAATTGTGTTATGTGCAAAAACTGCACCAAGAAGTGGTGGTATGTGCAATTTCCTCCATCACACAAAAGGCAAGCCATTGATACATATATAATTGTGAATAATTACAAAAGTAGTAGGCAGCTAATAAGCGCACATGATTAAACTGCTATGCGAGATCTTCAGCCACCAGAAGTCGTTCCCGCGCCTCTCTAGCATTGAAAATCACGCGTTCTGCGACTTCCATCAAAGAGACAAGCTGAGCTTTGATCCGTTCTCCCAGATGAATGGCCTCGTCACAACTCCTACGAGCACAGGCCGTGATCTCATCCACTTCTAGGAAAGACACCGCCTGCCTGTACCGAAATATCTTGATCCCTAACTCTCTGTTCTCCTCCCGCATGCTGGCAAGATCCAACTTCATCCTCCGACAAGATAAGCAAGGGGAGTGATCCTGCCAAAGGTAACAACAAACATATCGAGCGTTACCGGCAAACGAAGGGCACAAATTGGCTGATTAACGAATATGGTCACTAACATGTAGGACAGACTTAAGTGGTGTCTACATGTCAGTGACTCGAAGTACCCAAAAACCAGCAACCCAAAGTCAGCTAGTAATATTAACCTCCGTCTTCAGCTCCTTCATCCTCTTGAACGGCGGGGAAGCTGGCAACTTATCTTCTTCTACGACCTCTCGCTGGAACCTGACGTCGAAGGATGAGAGATCCTGCGAACGGATGTGCTGCGCCTGCGCGTGCGATTCCCCAGGGCGCTTCTGGCGTAACTCGGAGTTCTCCGCGCCGAGATGCGGAAGTTCCGCTCCCGGGGCCTTGTTGACCCTAAGCCGAGATAGCTCATGTGTAAGCCGACGAAAAATGTTCAAAATGTTACAGATCAGGCATATCATTACCAGTGCAAACGAGGTAAGTGAATCTCCGGGATCTCGCCCAAAGACCGCGGTTGGTCCAATGCCACCACATCTTCTCCGAGATTGACTAACTCCTTTACATCATCTTCTCCGACATTGACTATCTCCTTTACATCATCTTCTGCTCCGAGCTTGACCATCTCCTTTACATCATCTTCTCCTGCGAGCTTGATCATCTGCCTCACATCATCTTCTCCGGCGATATCGACCCTCTCCTGCGGAAGATAACAGATATAAGTCCGAGTATTACCAGCAAAACGAAGGTAATTAAAAGAGGCGTAGTAACCCTTGTGTCCTGGCCAATCAACGGCGGGGACGCTGAGCCCGCATCGTCTCCTCCGAGATCTCCCTTCGCAGGCAGGATTGTTAGAGACAGTGTACTTCTGGTAGTAGTATTTATGCGTGGGGCGCCAGGGGGTCGAGAAGCTAGGACTGCATCTTCTCCTCCGAGCTCTTCCTTGGTAGACATGACAAATGAAACGAGGTGTGGGGGGCGTAAAAGGTATAAAATGGCGGACGGCCGCCCCGCCTCGGCCCTCCAAGGCTTAATTTTTTTGCCTTACTAAACTAAAAACCCTATTTTGCGTCTCACACGGACTGCCCTCAGAGGGCTGCAGGGTCCCATATGCGTGCAGGTCCCACACTTTAGGTAGGCAAACTTCCAACAATCTTCTTTGTCAAGTGAAGACACGTCGTCAAGACTCTCTCTCTCTCTCCCCCCTTTTGTCATTGAAAAAAAAAGAATATTAGACGGGCGCGTAGCCTGCACTGCAGGGGGGCGATTTTGACAAAAGTAATCCTTTTGGCGAAGAAAAACACAGAAAGCCACACAAAAAGGTTAGTCCAGTGAAATAGATTGCTCAGAGGGTCAGTCCGTAATTTTCTTTGCCAAAAGGGTTATTTCTGTCAAAATCGCCGCACTGCAGGTTTGCAGCACTGAAAAACCTTGCGTGCCAGTCAACATCACTTCCCGGATAGGGGGAAAATATCTAGTGATACCATCCCTTACATGATACCATGATACCACTTCATAATATTTGAATTCTAAGTGTCGAAAAATTTAGAAAAAAAACCTTGTGATGCTACCCTAAATTTGTGGGACCCCAAAAAACTTGCAAATCAAGCCAAAGAAACACGATCTTGTCCCCTACCCCCCCATGATTTTGACCTAAATTTGAAATCAAGCCAAAGGTGGTTCAAAAACAGCAATCGGAAATCATGGATTGTTCATCATTTTTCTATATAGCTAGGGAAAATAGCAGACATGCCATACCAATGTTTTAGAAAAGAGCCCTTCAAAAAAGTGTGGCAACATATATGTTGGAATTCGACCATCTTAATTTCTTCCCACGTGTGAGCTTTGGTACTACTACTACACAAGAACCATGTCAAACTTTTGAATCATGGCCCATTTTATGTATATATTTGCAACTTTTCATGCACGCATGAAAACTTTGCAAAATATGTGCATTTTGGGTTGTCGCACATAAATGTGTGTTTACTTGTCTGCCACCAATTAATCCAATTCTCATTTGTGGGGAAACATGACACGAGATGGCCATTTCCAAAGTTTCATGAATTATCTCAAAGTGAATCCATATATGTACAATTTTTGGGGGCTAAATTTCATGTTTTAAACCTAGCTAGTATTTGACCAAGATTCAAATGGGCATAAAATTCAAAAAAAAACAGAAAAATGAAAAACCAAAGCACATAGCCTTCTTATGTCATATAGTAAGAATTCAAGTTGATAAACAAGGTCTAGACATATTCAAACTAGAAAAATCATGTATCTACCCCTAACACTCTAAACTCTGTCTTATGAAGTCAAGCATGAAGAGAAGTGGTTTTGGGTTTCAAACATGGAAATTTCAAAAACCTCCCAAAAGCTTCATTTTAGAGTGACTAAGAAGGATCCATGCTTACCTTTTAATTTTTAGATTTTAAACTTGTTTAAATCTTTGTGAAACCTAGGATTTGACCAAGATTCAAATGGGCATAAAAAATCAGGAAAAAGCCAAAAGAATGATAAACCAAAGCACATAGCATTCTTATGTCATACTGTAAGCATTCAAGTTGATTAACAAGGTCTAGACATATTCAAACTAGAAAATCATGTATATATCTGTCCCTAACCTTAAACTCTGTCTTATATATGAAGTCAATCATGAAGAGAAGTGGTTTGGGTTTCAAACATGAAAATTTCAAGAACATCCCAAAAGCCGCTTCATTTTAGAGTGACTAAGAAGGATCCAGGCTTACCTTTTCATTTTCATATTATATACTTGTTTAAATCCAGGTCAAACATAGGATTTGACCAAGATTCAAATGGGCATAAAATAAAAAAATAGAAGAATGAAAAACAAAAGCACATAGTCTTCGTATGTCATATAATAAGCTTTCAAGTTGATAAACAAGGTTTAGACATGTTCAAACCAGACAAATCATGTATCTAGCCCCTAACCATAAACTCGGTCGATCTTATGAAGTCTAGCATGAAGAGAAGTCGTATTGGTTTAAAACATGAAAATTTCAAGAACCTCCCAAAATCTTCAAATGGGCATAAAATTCAAAAAAACCAGAAAAATGAAAAACCAAAGCACATAGCCTTCTTATGTCATATAGTAAGAATTCAAGTTGATAAACAAGGTCTAGACATATTCAAACTAGACAAATCATGTATCTACCCCTAACACTCTAAACTCTGTCTTATGAAGTCAAGCATGAAGAGAAGTGGTTTTGGGTTTCAAACATGGAAATTTCAAAAACCTCCCAAAAGCTTCATTTTAGAGTGACTAAGAAGGATCCATGCTTACCTTTTAATTTTTAGATTTTAAACTTGTTTAAATCTTTGTGAAACCTAGGATTTGACCAAGATTCAAATGGGCATAAAAATTCAGGAAAAAACCAAAAGATTGATAAACCAAAGCACATAGCATTCTTATGTCATACAGTAAGCATTCAAGTTGATTAACAAGGTCTAGACATATTCAAACTAGAAAATCATGTATATATCTGTCCCTAACCTTAAACTCTGTCTTATATATGAAGTCAATCATGAAGAGAAGTGGTTTGGGTTTCAAACATGAAAATTTCAAGAACATCCCAAAAGCCGCTTCATTTTAGAGTGACTAAGAAGGATCCATGCTTACCTTTTCGTTTTCATATTATATACTTGTTTAAATCCAGGTCAAACATAGGATTTGACCAAGATTCAAATGGGCATAAAATAAAATAAAATAGAAGAATGAAAAACAAAAGCACATAGTCTTCGTATGTCATATATATAGTAAGCTTTCAAGTTGATAAACAAGGTTTAGACATGTTCAAACCAGACAAATCATGTATCTACCGGCCCCTAACCATAAACTCGATCGATCTTATGAAGTCTAGCCTGAAGAGAAGTCGTATTGGTTTCAAACATGAAAATTTCAAGAACCTCCCAAAATCTTCAAATGGGCATAATATTCAAAAAAACCAGAAAAATGAAAAACCAAAGCACATAGCCTTCTTATGTCATATAGTAAGAATTCAAGTTGATAAACAAGGTCTAGACATATTCAAACTAGACAAATCATGTATCTACCCCTAACACTCTAAACTCTGTCTTATGAAGTCAAGCATGAAGAGAAGTGGTTTTGGGTTTCAAACATGGAAATTTCAAAAACCTCCCAAAAGCTTCATTTTAGAGTGACTAAGAAGGATCCATGCTTACCTTTTAATTTTCAGATTTTAAACTTGTTTAAATCTTTGTGAAACCTAGGATTTGACCAAGATTCAAATGGGCATAAAAATTCAGGAAAAAACCAAAAGAATGATAAACCAAAGCACATAGCATTCTTATGTCATATAGTAAGCATTCAAGTTGATAAATAAGGTCTAGACATATTCAAACTAGAAAATCATGTATATATCTGCCCCTAACCCTAAACTCTGTCTTATATATGAAGCAATCATGAAGAGAAGTGGTTTTGGGTTTCAAACATGAAAATTTCAAGAACATCCCAAAAGTCGCTTCATTTTAGAGTGACTAAGAAGGATCCAGGCTTACCTTTTCGTTTTCATATTTTATACTTGTTTAAATCCAGGTCAAACATAGGATTTGACCAAGATTCAAATGGGCATAAAATAAAAAAAATAGAAGAATGAAAAACAAAAGCACATAGTCTTCTTATGTCATATAGTAAGCCTTGCAAGTTGGTAAACAAGGTTTAGACATGTTCAAACCAGACAAATCATGTATCTAGCCCCTAACCATAAACTCGGTCGATCTTATGAAGTCTAGCATGAAGAGAAGTCGTATTGGTTTCAAACATGAAAATTTCAAGAACCACCCAAAATCTTCAAATGGGCATATAACATTCAAAAAACTAGAAAAATGAAAAACCAAAGCACATATATAGCCTTCTTATGTCATATAGTAAGCATTCAAGTTGATAAACAAGCATGTCTAGACATATTCAAACCCGACAAATCATGTATCTACCCCTAACCCTAAACTCTGCATGTCTTATGAAGTCAACCATGAAGAGAAGTGGTTTTGGGTTTCAAACATTGAGATTTCAAGAACCCCCCAAAAGCTTCATTTTAGAATGACTAGCTAGGAAGGATCCAGGCTTACCTTTTCATTTTCATGTTATAGACTTGTTTAAATCTTGGTCAAACCTAGGATTTGACCAAGATTCAAATGGGCATAAACATTCAAAAAAATCAAAAACCAAAGCTAGCACATATAGTCTTCTTATGTCATATAGTAAGAATTGAAGTTGATAAACAAGGTCTAGACATATTCAAACTAGACAAATCATGTATCTACCCCCTAAAGCCCTAAACTAGCTTTGTCTTATGAAGTCAAGCATGAAGAGAAGTGTTTTTGGGTTTCAGACATGGAAATTTTGAAAACCTCCCAAAAACTTCATCTTAGAGTGACAAAGAAGGATCCAAGCTTACCTTTTCATTTTCATGTTTTAAGCTTGTTTAAATATTGGTCAAGCCTAGGATTTGACCAAGATTCAAATGGGCATAAAAATTCTGGAAAAATAAAAAAAAACCAAAGCACATAGTCTTCTTACGTCATATATATCTATAGTAAGCATATTCAAGTAGATAAACAAGGTATAGACATGTTCAAAACAGACAAATCCTGTATCTACCCCCTAACCCTAAACTCGGTCTTATGATGCCTAGCATGAAGAGAAGTCGTTTTGGGTTTCAAACGTTTAAGCCAAAAGCCCCATTTCATATATTTCAAATTTGGTTCAAATTTGAAAGACATACAAGTTATAGCACACATAGTGCATACATGTTCACACATTCTGCACTAGATGCTAATTAACCCTATAGTTTGAGGCCATTTGGATGAGGTCGAAAAAATCTTGGATTAGAAATGGGGTTGTTCGAACCCCGTAGTTGGATTTTTTATGAACTTGATCTGTAGTACTGGGCAAAACCCTAGTTTAACGTATTTAATTATAGATTCGTAGGTTGATTTTTCTACCTTTTTATTATTATTACTATGCAGCACATGTGTGTTTGCCCGTCGAGTGAAACTCGGAGGAAGAGGGATCACTCGGAAGGAGAGAAGAAGGGAGAGCATTATGGTGTCTCCCCTTTTTCGGGTGATGATGTTGACTTTTGTGCAGGGTTTGTCAGTGAGCAGGAGGTGCGAGCGAGCGAGCGAGTCGAGCGAGGCCGAGAATGAGAGAGATTTGTTTTTTTTTGTGAGAGGGACAACCGAAGGATCCAGAAGGACCCACAGATTTCCAAAACGCATCCTGATGCGTCTTCTCTTGACAAAGAAGATGGCTTGGAGTTTGCGTACCTACTGCACTTGACTTGTGCTCACTGAAGTGTGGGACCTCACGCATGGGCGCCACACGTAAGTGACAGACCTGTTGGCAATGTTGGTGTAAAAACACGGTTGATTATTATAGTGCATTAGAACAAAGTTTCCTATGGATTCAACGGCAGGAAATCCAAGTTAACTCATTTACATGACATTATTTTTTCCATGAAGCAAAGTTAACACATCTATCAATTGGTACATTTTGGAGTGACTAAGAAGGATCCATGCTTATTCGTTTTCACGTGTTAAATTTGTTTAAATCTTGCTCAAACCTAGGATTTCACCAAGATTGAAATGGGCATGAAAATTAAAAAAAAAATGAAATACCAATGCACATAGTCTTCTTCTGTCATATAGTAAGCATTCAAGATGATAAACAAGGTCTAGACATATTCAAACCAGGCAAATCATGTATCTACTCCCTAACGACCCTAAACTCCGTCTTATGAAGTAAGGCATGAAGAGAAGTGGTTTTGGGTTTCAAACATGCAAATTTCAAAAACCCCCCAAAAGCTTCATTTTAGAGTGACTAAGAAGGATCGAGGCTTACCTTTTCATTTTCATGTTTTAAACTTGTTTAAATCTTGGTCAAACCTAGCTAGTATTTGACCAAGATTCAAATGGGCATGCATAAAATTCAAAAAAAACAGAAAAATGAAAAACCAAAGCACATAGCCTTCTTATGTCATATAGTAAGAATTCAAGTTGATAAACAAGGTCTAGACGTATTCAAACTAGACAAATCATGTATCTACCCCTAACACTCTAAACTCTGTCTTATGAAGTCAATTAAGCATGAAGAGAAGTGGTTTTGGGTTTCAAACATGGAAATTTCAAAAACCTCCCAAAAGCTTCATTTTAGAGTGACTAAGAAGGATCCATGCTTACCTTTTAATTTTCAGATTTTAAACTTGTTTAAATCTTTGTGAAACCTAGGATTTGACCAAGATTCAAATGGGCATAAAAATTCAGGAAAAAACCAAAAGATTGATAAACCAAAGCACATAGCATTCTTATGTCATACAGTAAGCATTCAAGTTGATTAACAAGGTCTAGACATATTCAAACTAGAAAATCATGTATATATCTGTCCCTAACCTTAAACTCTGTCTTATATATGAAGTCAATCATGAAGAGAAGTGGTTTGGGTTTCAAACATGAAAAATTTCAAGAACATCCCAAAAGCCGCTTCATTTTAGAGTGACTAAGAAGGATCCATGCTTACCTTTTCGTTTTCATATTATATACTTGTTTAAATCCAGGTCAAACATAGGATTTGACCAAGATTCAAATGGGCATAAAATAAAATAAAATAGAAGAATGAAAAACAAAAGCACATAGTCTTCGTATGTCATATATATAGTAAGCTTTCAAGTTGATAAACAAGGTTTAGACATGTTCAAACCAGACAAATCATGTATCTACCCCCTAACCATAAACTCGATCGATCTTATGAAGTCTAGCCTGAAGAGAAGTCGTATTGGTTTCAAACATGAAAATTTCAAGAACCTCCCAAAATCTTCAAATGGGCATAATATTCAAAAAAACCAGAAAAATGAAAAACCAAAGCACATAGCCTTCTTATGTCATATAGTAAGAATTCAAGTTGATAAACAAGGTCTAGACATATTCAAACTAGACAAATCATGTATCTACCCCTAACACTCTAAACTCTGTCTTATGAAGTCAAGCATGAAGAGAAGTGGTTTTTGGGTTTCAAACATGGAAATTTCAAAAACCTCCCAAAAGCTTCATTTTAGAGTGACTAAGAAGGATCCATGCTTACCTTTTAATTTTCAGATTTTAAACTTGTTTAAATCTTTGTGAAACCTAGGATTTGACCAAGATTCAAATGGGCATAAAAATTCAGGAAAAAACCAAAAGAATGATAAACCAAAGCACATAGCATTCTTATGTCATATAGTAAGCATTCAAGTTGATAAATAAGGTCTAGACATATTCAAACTAGAAAATCATGTATATATCTGCCCCTAACCCTAAACTCTGTCTTATATATGAAGCAATCATGAAGAGAAGTGGTTTTGGGTTTCAAACATGAAAATTTCAAGAACATCCCAAAAGTCGCTTCATTTTAGAGTGACTAAGAAGGATCCAGGCTTACCTTTTCGTTTTCATATTTTATACTTGTTTAAATCCAGGTCAAACATAGGATTTGACCAAGATTCAAATGGGCATAAAATAAAAAAATAGAAGAATGAAAAACAAAAGCACATAGTCTTCTTATGTCATATAGTAAGCCTTGCAAGTTGGTAAACAAGGTTTAGACATGTTCAAACCAGACAAATCATGTATCTAGCCCCTAACCATAAACTCGGTCGATCTTATGAAGTCTAGCATGAAGAGAAGTCGTATTGGTTTCAAACATGAAAATTTCAAGAACCACCCAAAATCTTCAAATGGGCATATAACATTCAAAAAACTAGAAAAATGAAAAACCAAAGCACATATATATCCTTCTTATGTCATATAGTAAGCATTCAAGTTGATAAACAAGCATGTCTAGACATATTCAAACCCGACAAATCATGTATCTAGCTACCCCCTAACCCTAAACTCTGCATGTCTTATGAAGTCAACCATGAAGAGAAGTGGTTTTGGGTTTCAAACATTGAGATTTCAAGAACCCCCCAAAAGCTTCATTTTAGAATGACTAGCTAGGAAGGATCCAGGCTTACCTTTTCATTTTCATGTTATAGACTTGTTTAAATCTTGGTCAAACCTAGGATTTGACCAAGATTCAAATGGGCATAAACATTCAAAAAAATCAAAAAATCAAAAACCAAAGCTAGCACATATAGTCTTCTTATGTCATATAGTAAGAATTGAAGTTGATAAACAAGGTCTAGACATATTCAAACTAGACAAATCATGTATCTACCCCCTAAAGCCCTAAACTAGCTTTGTCTTATGAAGTCAAGCATGAAGAGAAGTGTTTTTGGGTTTCAGACATGGAAATTTTGAAAACCTCCCAAAAACTTCATCTTAGAGTGACAAAGAAGGATCCAAGCTTACCTTTTCATTTTCATGTTTTAAGCTTGTTTAAATATTGGTCAAGCCTAGGATTTGACCAAGATTCAAATGGGCATAAAAATTCTGGAAAAATAAAAAAAAACCAAAGCACATAGTCTTCTTACGTCATATATATCTATAGTAAGCATATTCAAGTAGATAAACAAGGTATAGACATGTTCAAAACAGACAAATCCTGTATCTACCCCCTAACCCTAAACTCGGTCTTATGATGCCTAGCATGAAGAGAAGTCGTTTTGGGTTTCAAACGTTTAAGCCAAAAGCCCCATTTCATATATTTCAAATTTGGTTCAAATTTGAAAGACATACAAGTTATAGCACACATAGTGCATACATGTTCACACATTCTGCACTAGATGCTAATTAACCCTATAGTTTGAGGCCATTTGGATGAGGTCGAAAAAAATCTTGGATTAGAAATGGGGTTGTTCGAACCCCGTAGTTGGATTTTTTATGAACTTGATCTGTAGTACTGGGCAAAACCCTAGTTTAACGTATTTAATTATAGATTCGTAGGTTGATTTTTCTACCTTTTTATTATTATTACTATGCAGCACATGTGTGTTTGCCCGTCGAGTGAAACTCGGAGGAAGAGGGATCACTCGGAAGGAGAGAAGAAGGGAGAGCATTATGGTGTCTCCCCTTTTTCGGGTGATGATGTTGACTTTTGTGCAGGGTTTGTCAGTGAGCAGGAGGTGCGAGCGAGCGAGCGAGCGAGTCGAGCGAGGCCGAGAATGAGAGAGATTTGTTTTTTTTTTGTGAGAGGGACAACCGAAGGATCCAGAAGGACCCACAGATTTCCAAAACGCATCCTGATGCGTCTTCTCTTGACAAAGAAGATGGCTTGGAGTTTGCGTACCTACTGCACTTGACTTGTGCTCACTGAAGTGTGGGACCTCACGCATGGGCGCCACACGTAAGTGACAGACCTGTTGGCAATGTTGGTGTAAAAACACGGTTGATTATTATAGTGCATTAGAACAAAGTTTCCTATGGATTCAACGGCAGGAAATCCAAGTTAACTCATTTACATGACATTATTTTTTCCATGAAGCAAAGTTAACACATCTATCAATTGGTACATTTTGGAGTGACTAAGAAGGATCCATGCTTATTCGTTTTCACGTGTTAAATTTGTTTAAATCTTGCTCAAACCTAGGATTTCACCAAGATTGAAATGGGCATGAAAATTCAAAAAAAAATGAAATACCAATGCACATAGTCTTCTTCTGTCATATAGTAAGCATTCAAGATGATAAACAAGGTCTAGACATATTCAAACCAGGCAAATCATGTATCTACTCCCTAACGACCCTAAACTCCGTCTTATGAAGTAAGGCATGAAGAGAAGTGGTTTTGGGTTTCAAACATGCAAATTTCAAAAACCCCCCAAAAGCTTCATTTTAGAGTGACTAAGAAGGATCGAGGCTTACCTTTTCATTTTCATGTTTTAAACTTGTTTAAATCTTGGTCAAACCTAGCTAGTATTTGACCAAGATTCAAATGGGCATGCATAAAATTCAAAAAAAATCAGAAAAATGAAAAACCAAAGCACATAGCCTTCTTATGTCATATAGTAAGAATTCAAGTTGATAAACAAGGTCTAGACGTATTCAAACTAGACAAATCATGTATCTACCCCTAACACTCTAAACTCTGTCTTATGAAGTCAATTAAGCATGAAGAGAAGTGGTTTTGGGTTTCAAACATGGAAATTTCAAAAACCTCCCAAAAGCTTCATTTTAGAGTGACTAAGAAGGATCCATGCTTACCTTTTAATTTTCAGATTTTAAACTTGTTTAAATCTTTGTGAAACCTAGGATTTGACCAAGATTCAAATGGGCATAAAAATTCAGGAAAAAACCAAAAGATTGATAAACCAAAGCACATAGCATTCTTATGTTATACAGTAAGCATTCAAGTTGATTAACAAGGTCTAGACATATTCAAACTAGAAAATCATGTATATATCTGTCCCTAACCTTAAACTCTGTCTTATATATGAAATCAATCATGAAGAGAAGTGGTTTGGGTTTCAAACATGAAAATTTCAAGAACATCCCAAAAGCCGCTTCATTTTAGAGTGACTAAGAAGGATCCATGCTTACCTTTTCGTTTTCATATTATATACTTGTTTAAATCCAGGTCAAACATAGGATTTGACCAAGATTCAAATGGGCATAAAATAAAATAAAATAGAAGAATGAAAAACAAAAGCACATAGTCTTCGTATGTCATATATATAGTAAGCTTTCAAGTTGATAAACAAGGTTTAGACATGTTCAAACCAGACAAATCATGTATCTACCCCCTAACCATAAACTCGATCGATCTTATGAAGTCTAGCCTGAAGAGAAGTCGTATTGGTTTCAAACATGAAAATTTCAAGAACCTCCCAAAATCTTCAAATGGGCATAATATTCAAAAAAACCAGAAAAATGAAAAACCAAAGCACATAGCCTTCTTATGTCATATAGTAAGAATTCAAGTTGATAAACAAGGTCTAGACATATTCAAACTAGACAAATCATGTATCTACCCCTAACACTCTAAACTCTGTCTTATGAAGTCAAGCATGAAGAGAAGTGGTTTTGGGTTTCAAACATGGAAATTTCAAAAACCTCCCAAAAGCTTCATTTTAGAGTGACTAAGAAGGATCCATGCTTACCTTTTAATTTTCAGATTTTAAACTTGTTTAAATCTTTGTGAAACCTAGGATTTGACCAAGATTCAAATGGGCATAAAAATTTAGGAAAAAACCAAAAGAATGATAAACCAAAGCACATAGCATTCTTATGTCATATAGTAAGCATTCAAGTTGATAAATAAGGTCTAGACATATTCAAACTAGAAAATCATGTATATATCTGCCCCTAACCCTAAACTCTGTCTTATATATGAAGCAATCATGAAGAGAAGTGGTTTTGGGTTTCAAACATGAAAATTTCAAGAACATCCCAAAAGTCGCTTCATTTTAGAGTGACTAAGAAGGATCCAGGCTTACCTTTTCGTTTTCACATTTTATACTTGTTTAAATCCAGGTCAAACATAGGATTTGACCAAGATTCAAATGGGCATAAAATAAAAAAAAATAGAAGAATGAAAAACAAAAGCACATAGTCTTCTTATGTCATATAGTAAGCCTTGCAAGTTGGTAAACAAGGTTTAGACATGTTCAAAACAGACAAATCATGTATCTAGCCCCTAACCCTAAACTCGGTCTTATGATGCCTAGCATGAAGAGAAGTCGTTTTGGGTTTCAAACGTTTAAGCCAAAAGCCCCATTTCATATATTTCAAATTTGGTTCAAATTTGAAAGACATACAAGTTATAGCACACATAGTGCATACATGTTCACACATTCTGCACTAGATGCTAATTAACCCTATAGTTTGAGGCCATTTGGATGAGGTCGAAAAAAATCTTGGATTAGAAATGGGGTTGTTCGAACCCCGTAGTTGGATTTTTTATGAACTTGATCTGTAGTACTGGGCAAAACCCTAGTTTAACGTATTTAATTATAGATTCGTAGGTTGATTTTTCTACCTTTTTATTATTATTACTATGCAGCACATGTGTGTTTGCCCGTCGAGTGAAACTCGGAGGAAGAGGGATCACTCGGAAGGAGAGAAGAAGGGAGAGCATTATGGTGTCTCCCCTTTTTCGGGTGATGATGTTGACTTTTGTGCAGGGTTTGTCAGTGAGCAGGAGGTGCGAGCGAGCGAGCGAGTCGAGCGAGGCCGAGAATGAGAGAGATTTGTTTTTTTTTTTGTGAGAGGGACAACCGAAGGATCCAGAAGGACCCACAGATTTCCAAAACGCATCCTGATGCGTCTTCTCTTGACAAAGAAGAT
Source organism: Lolium multiflorum (assembly GCA_030979885.1). Taxonomy (NCBI): domain Eukaryota; kingdom Viridiplantae; phylum Streptophyta; class Magnoliopsida; order Poales; family Poaceae; genus Lolium; species Lolium multiflorum. Next base: position 206,850,073 of record CM061753.1, on the reverse strand, counting down.
GGCTTGGAGTTTGCGTACCTACTGCACTTGACTTGTGCTCACTGAAGTGTGGGACCTCACGCATGGGCGCCACACGTAAGTGACAGACCTGTTGGCAATGTTGGTGTAAAAACACGGTTGATTATTATAGTGCATTAGAACAAAGTTTCCTATGGATTCAACGGCAGGAAATCCAAGTTAACTCATTTACATGACATTATTTTTTCCATGAAGCAAAGTTAACACATCTATCAATTGGTACATTTTGGAGTGACTAAGAAGGATCCATGCTTATTCGTTTTCACGTGTTAAATTTGTTTAAATCTTGCTCAAACCTAGGATTTCACCAAGATTGAAATGGGCATGAAAATTCAAAAAAAAAATGAAATACCAATGCACATAGTCTTCTTCTGTCATATAGTAAGCATTCAAGATGATAAACAAGGTCTAGACATATTCAAACCAGGCAAATCATGTATCTACTCCCTAACGACCCTAAACTCCGTCTTATGAAGTAAGGCATGAAGAGAAGTGGTTTTGGGTTTCAAACATGCAAATTTCAAAAACCCCCCAAAAGCTTCATTTTAGAGTGACTAAGAAGGATCGAGGCTTACCTTTTCATTTTCATGTTTTAAACTTGTTTAAATCTTGGTCAAACCTAGCTAGTATTTGACCAAGATTCAAATGGGCATGCATAAAATTCAAAAAAAACAGAAAAATGAAAAACCAAAGCACATAGCCTTCTTATGTCATATAGTAAGAATTCAAGTTGATAAACAAGGTCTAGACGTATTCAAACTAGACAAATCATGTATCTACCCCTAACACTCTAAACTCTGTCTTATGAAGTCAATTAAGCATGAAGAGAAGTGGTTTTGGGTTTCAAACATGGAAATTTCAAAAACCTCCCAAAAGCTTCATTTTAGAGTGACTAAGAAGGATCCATGCTTACCTTTTAATTTTCAGATTTTAAACTTGTTTAAATCTTTGTGAAACCTAGGATTTGACCAAGATTCAAATGGGCATAAAAATTCAGGAAAAAACCAAAAGATTGATAAACCAAAGCACATAGCATTCTTATGTCATACAGTAAGCATTCAAGTTGATTAACAAGGTCTAGACATATTCAAACTAGAAAATCATGTATATATCTGTCCCTAACCTTAAACTCTGTCTTATATATGAAGTCAATCATGAAGAGAAGTGGTTTGGGTTTCAAACATGAAAAATTTCAAGAACATCCCAAAAGCCGCTTCATTTTAGAGTGACTAAGAAGGATCCATGCTTACCTTTTCGTTTTCATATTATATACTTGTTTAAATCCAGGTCAAACATAGGATTTGACCAAGATTCAAATGGGCATAAAATAAAATAAAATAGAAGAATGAAAAACAAAAGCACATAGTCTTCGTATGTCATATATATAGTAAGCTTTCAAGTTGATAAACAAGGTTTAGACATGTTCAAACCAGACAAATCATGTATCTACCCCCTAACCATAAACTCGATCGATCTTATGAAGTCTAGCCTGAAGAGAAGTCGTATTGGTTTCAAACATGAAAATTTCAAGAACCTCCCAAAATCTTCAAATGGGCATAATATTCAAAAAAACCAGAAAAATGAAAAACCAAAGCACATAGCCTTCTTATGTCATATAGTAAGAATTCAAGTTGATAAACAAGGTCTAGACATATTCAAACTAGACAAATCATGTATCTACCCCTAACACTCTAAACTCTGTCTTATGAAGTCAAGCATGAAGAGAAGTGGTTTTGGGTTTCAAACATGGAAATTTCAAAAACCTCCCAAAAGCTTCATTTTAGAGTGACTAAGAAGGATCCATGCTTACCTTTTAATTTTCAGATTTTAAACTTGTTTAAATCTTTGTGAAACCTAGGATTTGACCAAGATTCAAATGGGCATAAAAATTCAGGAAAAAACCAAAAGAATGATAAACCAAAGCACATAGCATTCTTATGTCATATAGTAAGCATTCAAGTTGATAAATAAGGTCTAGACATATTCAAACTAGAAAATCATGTATATATCTGCCCCTAACCCTAAACTCTGTCTTATATATGAAGCAATCATGAAGAGAAGTGGTTTTGGGTTTCAAACATGAAAATTTCAAGAACATCCCAAAAGTCGCTTCATTTTAGAGTGACTAAGAAGGATCCAGGCTTACCTTTTCGTTTTCATATTTTATACTTGTTTAAATCCAGGTCAAACATAGGATTTGACCAAGATTCAAATGGGCATAAAATAAAAAAAATAGAAGAATGAAAAACAAAAGCACATAGTCTTCTTATGTCATATAGTAAGCCTTGCAAGTTGGTAAACAAGGTTTAGACATGTTCAAACCAGACAAATCATGTATCTAGCCCCTAACCATAAACTCGGTCGATCTTATGAAGTCTAGCATGAAGAGAAGTCGTATTGGTTTCAAACATGAAAATTTCAAGAACCACCCAAAATCTTCAAATGGGCATATAACATTCAAAAAACTAGAAAAATGAAAAACCAAAGCACATATATATCCTTCTTATGTCATATAGTAAGCATTCAAGTTGATAAACAAGCATGTCTAGACATATTCAAACCCGACAAATCATGTATCTAGCTACCCCCTAACCCTAAACTCTGCATGTCTTATGAAGTCAACCATGAAGAGAAGTGGTTTTTGGGTTTCAAACATTGAGATTTCAAGAACCCCCCCAAAAGCTTCATTTTAGAATGACTAGCTAGGAAGGATCCAGGCTTACCTTTTCATTTTCATGTTATAGACTTGTTTAAATCTTGGTCAAACCTAGGATTTGACCAAGATTCAAATGGGCATAAACATTCAAAAAAATCAAAAAATCAAAAACCAAAGCTAGCACATATAGTCTTCTTATGTCATATAGTAAGAATTGAAGTTGATAAACAAGGTCTAGACATATTCAAACTAGACAAATCATGTATCTACCCCCTAAAGCCCTAAACTAGCTTTGTCTTATGAAGTCAAGCATGAAGAGAAGTGTTTTTGGGTTTCAGACATGGAAATTTTGAAAACCTCCCAAAAACTTCATCTTAGAGTGACAAAGAAGGATCCAAGCTTACCTTTTCATTTTCATGTTTTAAGCTTGTTTAAATATTGGTCAAGCCTAGGATTTGACCAAGATTCAAATGGGCATAAAAATTCTGGAAAAATAAAAAAAAACCAAAGCACATAGTCTTCTTACGTCATATATATCTATAGTAAGCATATTCAAGTAGATAAACAAGGTATAGACATATTCAAAACAGACAAATCCTGTATCTACCCCCTAACCCTAAACTCGGTCTTATGATGCCTAGCATGAAGAGAAGTCGTTTTGGGTTTCAAACGTTTAAGCCAAAAGCCCCATTTCATATATTTCAAATTTGGTTCAAATTTGAAAGACATACAAGTTATAGCACACATAGTGCATACATGTTCACACATTCTGCACTAGATGCTAATTAACCCTATAGTTTGAGGCCATTTGGATGAGGTCGAAAAAAATCTTGGATTAGAAATGGGGTTGTTCGAACCCCGTAGTTGGATTTTTTATGAACTTGATCTGTAGTACTGGGCAAAACCCTAGTTTAACGTATTTAATTATAGATTCGTAGGTTGATTTTTCTACCTTTTTATTATTATTACTATGCAGCACATGTGTGTTTGCCCGTCGAGTGAAACTCGGAGGAAGAGGGATCACTCGGAAGGAGAGAAGAAGGGAGAGCATTATGGTGTCTCCCCTTTTTCGGGTGATGATGTTGACTTTTGTGCAGGGTTTGTCAGTGAGCAGGAGGTGCGAGCGAGCGAGCGAGCGAGTCGAGCGAGGCCGAGAATGAGAGAGATTTGTTTTTTTTTTGTGAGAGGGACAACCGAAGGATCCAGAAGGACCCACAGATTTCCAAAACGCATCCTGATGCGTCTTCTCTTGACAAAGAAGATGGCTTGGAGTTTGCGTACCTACTGCACTTGACTTGTGCTCACTGAAGTGTGGGACCTCACGCATGGGCGCCACACGTAAGTGACAGACCTGTTGGCAATGTTGGTGTAAAAACACGGTTGATTATTATAGTGCATTAGAACAAAGTTTCCTATGGATTCAACGGCAGGAAATCCAAGTTAACTCATTTACATGACATTATTTTTTCCATGAAGCAAAGTTAACACATCTATCAATTGGTACATTTTGGAGTGACTAAGAAGGATCCATGCTTATTCGTTTTCACGTGTTAAATTTGTTTAAATCTTGCTCAAACCTAGGATTTCACCAAGATTGAAATGGGCATGAAAATTCAAAAAAAAATGAAATACCAATGCACGTAGTCTTCTTCTGTCATATAGTAAGCATTCAAGATGATAAACAAGGTCTAGACATATTCAAACCAGGCAAATCATGTATCTACTCCCTAACGACCCTAAACTCCGTCTTATGAAGTAAGGCATGAAGAGAAGTGGTTTTGGGTTTCAAACATGCAAATTTCAAAAACCCCCCAAAAGCTTCATTTTAGAGTGACTAAGAAGGATCGAGGCTTACCTTTTCATTTTCATGTTTTAAACTTGTTTAAATCTTGGTCAAACCTAGCTAGTATTTGACCAAGATTCAAATGGGCATGCATAAAATTCAAAAAAAATCAGAAAAATGAAAAACCAAAGCACATAGCCTTCTTATGTCATATAGTAAGAATTCAAGTTGATAAACAAGGTCTAGACGTATTCAAACTAGACAAATCATGTATCTACCCCTAACACTCTAAACTCTGTCTTATGAAGTCAATTAAGCATGAAGAGAAGTGGTTTTGGGTTTCAAACATGGAAATTTCAAAAACCTCCCAAAAGCTTCATTTTAGAGTGACTAAGAAGGATCCATGCTTACCTTTTAATTTTCAGATTTTAAACTTGTTTAAATCTTTGTGAAACCTAGGATTTGACCAAGATTCAAATGGGCATAAAAATTCAGGAAAAAACCAAAAGATTGATAAACCAAAGCACATAGCATTCTTATGTTATACAGTAAGCATTCAAGTTGATTAACAAGGTCTAGACATATTCAAACTAGAAAATCATGTATATATCTGTCCCTAACCTTAAACTCTGTCTTATATATGAAATCAATCATGAAGAGAAGTGGTTTGGGTTTCAAACATGAAAATTTCAAGAACATCCCAAAAGCCGCTTCATTTTAGAGTGACTAAGAAGGATCCATGCTTACCTTTTCGTTTTCATATTATATACTTGTTTAAATCCAGGTCAAACATAGGATTTGACCAAGATTCAAATGGGCATAAAATAAAATAAAATAGAAGAATGAAAAACAAAAGCACATAGTCTTCGTATGTCATATATATAGTAAGCTTTCAAGTTGATAAACAAGGTTTAGACATGTTCAAACCAGACAAATCATGTATCTACCCCCTAACCATAAACTCGATCGATCTTATGAAGTCTAGCCTGAAGAGAAGTCGTATTGGTTTCAAACATGAAAATTTCAAGAACCTCCCAAAATCTTCAAATGGGCATAATATTCAAAAAAACCAGAAAAATGAAAAACCAAAGCACATAGCCTTCTTATGTCATATAGTAAGAATTCAAGTTGATAAACAAGGTCTAGACATATTCAAACTAGACAAATCATGTATCTACCCCTAACACTCTAAACTCTGTCTTATGAAGTCAAGCATGAAGAGAAGTGGTTTTTGGGTTTCAAACATGGAAATTTCAAAAACCTCCCAAAAGCTTCATTTTAGAGTGACTAAGAAGGATCCATGCTTACCTTTTAATTTTCAGATTTTAAACTTGTTTAAATCTTTGTGAAACCTAGGATTTGACCAAGATTCAAATGGGCATAAAAATTTAGGAAAAAACCAAAAGAATGATAAACCAAAGCACATAGCATTCTTATGTCATATAGTAAGCATTCAAGTTGATAAATAAGGTCTAGACATATTCAAACTAGAAAATCATGTATATATCTGCCCCTAACCCTAAACTCTGTCTTATATATGAAGCAATCATGAAGAGAAGTGGTTTTGGGTTTCAAACATGAAAATTTCAAGAACATCCCAAAAGTCGCTTCATTTTAGAGTGACTAAGAAGGATCCAGGCTTACCTTTTCGTTTTCACATTTTATACTTGTTTAAATCCAGGTCAAACATAGGATTTGACCAAGATTCAAATGGGCATAAAATAAAAAAAATAGAAGAATGAAAAACAAAAGCACATAGTCTTCTTATGTCATATAGTAAGCCTTGCAAGTTGGTAAACAAGGTTTAGACATGTTCAAAACAGACAAATCATGTATCTAGCCCCTAACCCTAAACTCGGTCTTATGATGCCTAGCATGAAGAGAAGTCGTTTTGGGTTTCAAACGTTTAAGCCAAAAGCCCCATTTCATATATTTCAAATTTGGTTCAAATTTGAAAGACATACAAGTTATAGCACACATAGTGCATACATGTTCACACATTCTGCACTAGATGCTAATTAACCCTATAGTTTGAGGCCATTTGGATGAGGTCGAAAAAATCTTGGATTAGAAATGGGGTTGTTCGAACCCCGTAGTTGGATTTTTTATGAACTTGATCTGTAGTACTGGGCAAAACCCTAGTTTAACGTATTTAATTATAGATTCGTAGGTTGATTTTTCTACCTTTTTATTATTATTACTATGCAGCACATGTGTGTTTGCCCGTCGAGTGAAACTCGGAGGAAGAGGGATCACTCGGAAGGAGAGAAGAAGGGAGAGCATTATGGTGTCTCCCCTTTTTCGGGTGATGATGTTGACTTTTGTGCAGGGTTTGTCAGTGAGCAGGAGGTGCGAGCGAGCGAGCGAGTCGAGCGAGGCCGAGAATGAGAGAGATTTGTTTTTTTTTGTGAGAGGGACAACCGAAGGATCCAGAAGGACCCACAGATTCCAAAACGCATCCTGATGCGTCTTCTCTTGACAAAGAAGATGGCTTGGAGTTTGCGTACCTACTGCACTTGACTTGTGCTCACTGAAGTGTGGGACCTCACGCATGGGCGCCACACGTAAGTGACAGACCTGTTGGCAATGTTGGTGTAAAAACACGGTTGATTATTATAGTGCATTAGAACAAAGTTTCCTATGGATTCAACGGCAGGAAATCCAAGTTAACTCATTTACATGACATTATTTTTTCCATGAAGCAAAGTTAACACATCTATCAATTGGTACATTTTGGAGTGACTAAGAAGGATCCATGCTTATTCGTTTTCACGTGTTAAATTTGTTTAAATCTTGCTCAAACCTAGGATTTCACCAAGATTGAAATGGGCATGAAAATTCAAAAAAAAAATGAAATACCAATGCACATAGTCTTCTTCTGTCATATAGTAAGCATTCAAGATGATAAACAAGGTCTAGACATATTCAAACCAGGCAAATCATGTATCTACTCCCTAACGACCCTAAACTCCGTCTTATGAAGTAAGGCATGAAGAGAAGTGGTTTTGGGTTTCAAACATGCAAATTTCAAAAACCCCCCAAAAGCTTCATTTTAGAGTGACTAAGAAGGATCGAGGCTTACCTTTTCATTTTCATGTTTTAAACTTGTTTAAATCTTGGTCAAACCTAGCTAGTATTTGACCAAGATTCAAATGGGCATGCATAAAATTCAAAAAAAAAACAGAAAAATGAAAAACCAAAGCACATAGCCTTCTTATGTCATATAGTAAGAATTCAAGTTGATAAACAAGGTCTAGACGTATTCAAACTAGACAAATCATGTATCTACCCCTAACACTCTAAACTCTGTCTTATGAAGTCAATTAAGCATGAAGAGAAGTGGTTTTGGGTTTCAAACATGGAAATTTCAAAAACCTCCCAAAAGCTTCATTTTAGAGTGACTAAGAAGGATCCATGCTTACCTTTTAATTTTCAGATTTTAAACTTGTTTAAATCTTTGTGAAACCTAGGATTTGACCAAGATTCAAATGGGCATAAAAATTCAGGAAAAAACCAAAAGATTGATAAACCAAAGCACATAGCATTCTTATGTCATACAGTAAGCATTCAAGTTGATTAACAAGGTCTAGACATATTCAAACTAGAAAATCATGTATATATCTGTCCCTAACCTTAAACTCTGTCTTATATATGAAGTCAATCATGAAGAGAAGTGGTTTGGGTTTCAAACATGAAAAATTTCAAGAACATCCCAAAAGCCGCTTCATTTTAGAGTGACTAAGAAGGATCCATGCTTACCTTTTCGTTTTCATATTATATACTTGTTTAAATCCAGGTCAAACATAGGATTTGACCAAGATTCAAATGGGCATAAAATAAAATAAAATAGAAGAATGAAAAACAAAAGCACATAGTCTTCGTATGTCATATATATAGTAAGCTTTCAAGTTGATAAACAAGGTTTAGACATGTTCAAACCAGACAAATCATGTATCTACCCCCTAACCATAAACTCGATCGATCTTATGAAGTCTAGCCTGAAGAGAAGTCGTATTGGTTTCAAACATGAAAATTTCAAGAACCTCCCAAAATCTTCAAATGGGCATAATATTCAAAAAAACCAGAAAAATGAAAAACCAAAGCACATAGCCTTCTTATGTCATATAGTAAGAATTCAAGTTGATAAACAAGGTCTAGACATATTCAAACTAGACAAATCATGTATCTACCCCTAACACTCTAAACTCTGTCTTATGAAGTCAAGCATGAAGAGAAGTGGTTTTGGGTTTCAAACATGGAAATATCAAAAACCTCCCAAAAGCTTCATTTTAGAGTGACTAAGAAGGATCCATGCTTACCTTTTAATTTTCAGATTTTAAACTTGTTTAAATCTTTGTGAAACCTAGGATTTGACCAAGATTCAAATGGGCATAAAAATTCAGGAAAAAACCAAAAGAATGATAAACCAAAGCACATAGCATTCTTATGTCATATAGTAAGCATTCAAGTTGATAAATAAGGTCTAGACATATTCAAACTAGAAAATCATGTATATATATATCTGCCCCTAACCCTAAACTCTGTCTTATATATGAAGCAATCATGAAGAGAAGTGGTTTTGGGTTTCAAACATGAAAATTTCAAGAACATCCCAAAAGTCGCTTCATTTTAGAGTGACTAAGAAGGATCCAGGCTTACCTTTTCGTTTTCATATTTTATACTTGTTTAAATCCAGGTCAAACATAGGATTTGACCAAGATTCAAATGGGCATAAAATAAAAAAATAGAAGAATGAAAAACAAAAGCACATAGTCTTCTTATGTCATATAGTAAGCCTTGCAAGTTGGTAAACAAGGTTTAGACATGTTCAAACCAGACAAATCATGTATCTAGCCCCTAACCATAAACTCGGTCGATCTTATGAAGTCTAGCATGAAGAGAAGTCGTATTGGTTTCAAACATGAAAATTTCAAGAACCACCCAAAATCTTCAAATGGGCATATAACATTCAAAAAACTAGAAAAATGAAAAACCAAAGCACATATATATCCTTCTTATGTCATATAGTAAGCATTCAAGTTGATAAACAAGCATGTCTAGACATATTCAAACCCGACAAATCATGTATCTAGCTACCCCCTAACCCTAAACTCTGCATGTCTTATGAAGTCAACCATGAAGAGAAGTGGTTTTGGGTTTCAAACATTGAGATTTCAAGAACCCCCCAAAAGCTTCATTTTAGAATGACTAGCTAGGAAGGATCCAGGCTTACCTTTTCATTTTCATGTTATAGACTTGTTTAAATCTTGGTCAAACCTAGGATTTGACCAAGATTCAAATGGGCATAAACATTCAAAAAAATCAAAAAATCAAAAACCAAAGCTAGCACATATAGTCTTCTTATGTCATATATATAGTAAGAATTGAAGTTGATAAACAAGGTCTAGACATATTCAAACTAGACAAATCATGTATCTACCCCCTAAAGCCCTAAACTAGCTTTGTCTTATGAAGTCAAGCATGAAGAGAAGTGTTTTTGGGTTTCAGACATGGAAATTTTGAAAACCTCCCAAAAACTTCATCTTAGAGTGACAAAGAAGGATCCAAGCTTACCTTTTCATTTTCATGTTTTAAGCTTGTTTAAATATTGGTCAAGCCTAGGATTTGACCAAGATTCAAATGGGCATAAAAATTCTGGAAAAATAAAAAAAAAAAACCAAAGCACATAGTCTTCTTACGTCATATATATCTATAGTAAGCATATTCAAGTAGATAAACAAGGTATAGACATATTCAAAACAGACAAATCATGTATCTACCCCCTAACCCTAAACTCGGTCTTATGATGCCTAGCATGAAGAGAAGTCGTTTTGGGTTTCAAACGTTTAAGCCAAAAGCCCCATTTCATATATTTCAAATTTGGTTCAAATTTGAAAGACATACAAGTTATAGCACACATAGTGCATACATGTTCACACATTCTGCACTAGATGCTAATTAACCCTATAGTTTGAGGCCATTTGGATGAGGTCGAAAAAAATCTTGGATTAGAAATGGGGTTGTTCGAACCCCGTAGTTGGATTTTTTATGAACTTGATCTGTAGTACTGGGCAAAACCCTAGTTTAACGTATTTAATTATAGATTCGTAGGTTGATTTTTCTACCTTTTTATTATTATTACTATGCAGCACATGTGTGTTTGCCCGTCGAGTGAAACTCGGAGGAAGAGGGATCACTCGGAAGGAGAGAAGAAGGGAGAGCATTATGGTGTCTCCCCTTTTTCGGGTGATGATGTTGACTTTTGTGCAGGGTTTGTCAGTGAGCAGGAGGTGCGAGCGAGCGAGCGAGCGAGTCGAGCGAGGCCGAGAATGAGAGAGATTTGTTTTTTTTTTTGTGAGAGGGACAACCGAAGGATCCAGAAGGACCCACAGATTTCCAAAACGCATCCTGATGCGTCTTCTCTTGACAAAGAAGATGGCTTGGAGTTTGCGTACCTACTGCACTTGACTTGTGCTCACTGAAGTGTGGGACCTCACGCATGGGCGCCACACGTAAGTGACAGACCTGTTGGCAATGTTGGTGTAAAAACACGGTTGATTATTATAGTGCATTAGAACAAAGTTTCCTATGGATTCAACGGCAGGAAATCCAAGTTAACTCATTTACATGACATTATTTTTTCCATGAAGCAAAGTTAACACATCTATCAATTGGTACATTTTGGAGTGACTAAGAAGGATCCATGCTTATTCGTTTTCACGTGTTAAATTTGTTTAAATCTTGCTCAAACCTAGGATTTCACCAAGATTGAAATGGGCATGAAAATTCAAAAAAAAATGAAATACCAATGCACATAGTCTTCTTCTGTCATATAGTAAGCATTCAAGATGATAAACAAGGTCTAGACATATTCAAACCAGGCAAATCATGTATCTACTCCCTAACGACCCTAAACTCCGTCTTATGAAGTAAGGCATGAAGAGAAGTGGTTTTGGGTTTCAAACATGCAAATTTCAAAAACCCCCCAAAAGCTTCATTTTAGAGTGACTAAGAAGGATCGAGGCTTACCTTTTCATTTTCATGTTTTAAACTTGTTTAAATCTTGGTCAAACCTAGCTAGTATTTGACCAAGATTCAAATGGGCATGCATAAAATTCAAAAAAAATCAGAAAAATGAAAAACCAAAGCACATAGCCTTCTTATGTCATATAGTAAGAATTCAAGTTGATAAACAAGGTCTAGACGTATTCAAACTAGACAAATCATGTATCTACCCCTAACACTCTAAACTCTGTCTTATGAAGTCAATTAAGCATGAAGAGAAGTGGTTTTGGGTTTCAAACATGGAAATTTCAAAAACCTCCCAAAAGCTTCATTTTAGAGTGACTAAGAAGGATCCATGCTTACCTTTTAATTTTCAGATTTTAAACTTGTTTAAATCTTTGTGAAACCTAGGATTTGACCAAGATTCAAATGGGCATAAAAATTCAGGAAAAAACCAAAAGATTGATAAACCAAAGCACATAGCATTCTTATGTTATACAGTAAGCATTCAAGTTGATTAACAAGGTCTAGACATATTCAAACTAGAAAATCATGTATATATCTGTCCCTAACCTTAAACTCTGTCTTATATATGAAATCAATCATGAAGAGAAGTGGTTTGGGTTTCAAACATGAAAATTTCAAGAACATCCCAAAAGCCGCTTCATTTTAGAGTGACTAAGAAGGATCCATGCTTACCTTTTCGTTTTCATATTATATACTTGTTTAAATCCAGGTCAAACATAGGATTTGACCAAGATTCAAATGGGCATAAAATAAAATAAAATAGAAGAATGAAAAACAAAAGCACATAGTCTTCGTATGTCATATATATAGTAAGCTTTCAAGTTGATAAACAAGGTTTAGACATGTTCAAACCAGACAAATCATGTATCTACCCCCTAACCATAAACTCGATCGATCTTATGAAGTCTAGCCTGAAGAGAAGTCGTATTGGTTTCAAACATGAAAATTTCAAGAACCTCCCAAAATCTTCAAATGGGCATAATATTCAAAAAAACCAGAAAAATGAAAAACCAAAGCACATAGCCTTCTTATGTCATATAGTAAGAATTCAAGTTGATAAACAAGGTCTAGACATATTCAAACTAGACAAATCATGTATCTACCCCTAACACTCTAAACTCTGTCTTATGAAGTCAAGCATGAAGAGAAGTGGTTTTGGGTTTCAAACATGGAAATTTCAAAAACCTCCCAAAAGCTTCATTTTAGAGTGACTAAGAAGGATCCATGCTTACCTTTTAATTTTCAGATTTTAAACTTGTTTAAATCTTTGTGAAACCTAGGATTTGACCAAGATTCAAATGGGCATAAAAATTTAGGAAAAAACCAAAAGAATGATAAACCAAAGCACATAGCATTCTTATGTCATATAGTAAGCATTCAAGTTGATAAATAAGGTCTAGACATATTCAAACTAGAAAATCATGTATATATCTGCCCCTAACCCTAAACTCTGTCTTATATATGAAGCAATCATGAAGAGAAGTGGTTTTGGGTTTCAAACATGAAAATTTCAAGAACATCCCAAAAGTCGCTTCATTTTAGAGTGACTAAGAAGGATCCAGGCTTACCTTTTCGTTTTCATATTTTATACTTGTTTAAATCCAGGTCAAACATAGGATTTGACCAAGATTCAAATGGGCATAAAATTAAAAAAATAGAAGAATGAAAAACAAAAGCACATAGTCTTCTTATGTCATATAGTAAGCCTTGCAAGTTGGTAAACAAGGTTTAGACATGTTCAAACCAGACAAATCATGTATCTAGCCCCTAACCATAAACTCGGTCGATCTTATGAAGTCTAGCATGAAGAGAAGTCGTATTGGTTTCAAACATTAAAATTTCAAGAACCACCCAAAATCTTCAAATGGGCATATAACATTCAAAAAACTAGAAAAATGAAAAACCAAAGCACATATATAGCCTTCTTATGTCATATAGTAAGCATTCAAGTTGATAAACAAGCATGTCTATACATATTCAAACCCGACAAATCATGTATCTACCCCCTAACCCTAAACTCTGCATGTCTTATGAAGTCAACCATGAAGAGAAGTGGTTTTTGGGTTTCAAACATTGAGATTTCAAGAACCCCCCAAAAGCTTCATTTTAGAATGACTAGCTAGGAAGGATCCAGGCTTACCTTTTCATTTTCATGTTATAGACTTGTTTAAATCTTGGTCAAACCTAGGATTTGACCAAGATTCAAATGGGCATAAACATTCAAAAAAATCAAAAAATCAAAAACCAAAGCTAGCACATATAGTCTTCTTATGTCATATAGTAAGAATTGAAGTTGATAAACAAGGTCTAGACATATTCAAACTAGACAAATCATGTATCTACCCCCTAAAGCCCTAAACTAGCTTTGTCTTATGAAGTCAAGCATGAAGAGAAGTGTTTTTGGGTTTCAGACATGGAAATTTTGAAAACCTCCCAAAAACTTCATCTTAGAGTGACAAAGAAGGATCCAAGCTTACCTTTTCATTTTCATGTTTTAAGCTTGTTTAAATATTGGTCAAGCCTAGGATTTGACCAAGATTCAAATGGGCATAAAAATTCTGGAAAAATAAAAAAAAACCAAAGCACATAGTCTTCTTACGTCATATATATCTATAGTAAGCATATTCAAGTAGATAAACAAGGTATAGACATGTTCAAAACAGACAAATCCTGTATCTACCCCCTAACCCTAAACTCGGTCTTATGATGCCTAGCATGAAGAGAAGTCGTTTTGGGTTTCAAACGTTTAAGCCAAAAGCCCCATTTCATATATTTCAAATTTGGTTCAAATTTGAAAGACATACAAGTTATAGCACACATAGTGCATACATGTTCACACATTCTGCACTAGATGCTAATTAACCCTATAGTTTGAGGCCATTTGGATGAGGTCGAAAAAAATCTTGGATTAGAAATGGGGTTGTTCGAACCCCGTAGTTGGATTTTTTATGAACTTGATCTGTAGTACTGGGCAAAACCCTAGTTTAACGTATTTAATTATAGATTCGTAGGTTGATTTTTCTACCTTTTTATTATTATTACTATGCAGCACATGTGTGTTTGCCCGTCGAGTGAAACTCGGAGGAAGAGGGATCACTCGGAAGGAGAGAAGAAGGGAGAGCATTATGGTGTCTCCCCTTTTTCGGGTGATGATGTTGACTTTTGTGCAGGGTTTGTCAGTGAGCAGGAGGTGCGAGCGAGCGAGCGAGCGAGTCGAGCGAGGCCGAGAATGAGAGAGATTTGTTTTTTTTTTTGTGAGAGGGACAACCGAAGGATCCAGAAGGACCCACAGATTTCCAAAACGCATCCTGATGCGTCTTCTCTTGACAAAGAAGATGGCTTGGAGTTTGCGTACCTACTGCACTTGACTTGTGCTCACTGAAGTGTGGGACCTCACGCATGGGCGCCACACGTAAGTGACAGACCTGTTGGCAATGTTGGTGTAAAAACACGGTTGATTATTATAGTGCATTAGAACAAAGTTTCCTATGGATTCAACGGCAGGAAATCCAAGTTAACTCATTTACATGACATTATTTTTTCCATGAAGCAAAGTTAACACATCTATCAATTGGTACATTTTGGAGTGACTAAGAAGGATCCATGCTTATTCGTTTTCACGTGTTAAATTTGTTTAAATCTTGCTCAAACCTAGGATTTCACCAAGATTGAAATGGGCATGAAAATTCAAAAAAAAATGAAATACCAATGCACATAGTCTTCTTCTGTCATATAGTAAGCATTCAAGATGATAAACAAGGTCTAGACATATTCAAACCAGGCAAATCATGTATCTACTCCCTAACGACCCTAAACTCCGTCTTATGAAGTAAGGCATGAAGAGAAGTGGTTTTGGGTTTCAAACATGCAAATTTCAAAAACCCCCCAAAAGCTTCATTTTAGAGTGACTAAGAAGGATCGAGGCTTACCTTTTCATTTTCATGTTTTAAACTTGTTTAAATCTTGGTCAAACCTAGCTAGTATTTGACCAAGATTCAAATGGGCATAAAATTCAAAAAAAATCAGAAAAATGAAAAACCAAAGCACATAGCCTTCTTATGTCATATAGTAAGAATTCAAGTTGATAAACAAGGTCTAGACGTATTCAAACTAGACAAATCATGTATCTACCCCTAACACTCTAAACTCTGTCTTATGAAGTCAATTAAGCATGAAGAGAAGTGGTTTTGGGTTTCAAACATGGAAATTTCAAAAACCTCCCAAAAGCTTCATTTTAGAGTGACTAAGAAGGATCCATGCTTACCTTTTAATTTTCAGATTTTAAACTTGTTTAAATCTTTGTGAAACCTAGGATTTGACCAAGATTCAAATGGGCATAAAAATTCAGGAAAAAACCAAAAGAATGATAAACCAAAGCACGTACATAGCATTCTTATGTCATATAGTAAGCATTCAAGTTGATAAATAAGGTCTAGACATATTCAAACTAGAAAATCATGTATATATCTGCCCCTAACCCTAAACTCTGTCTTATATATGAAGCAATCATGAAGAGAAGTGGTTTTGGGTTTCAAACATGAAAATTTCAAGAACATCCCAAAAGTCGCTTCATTTTAGAGTGACTAAGAAGGATCCAGGCTTACCTTTTCGTTTTCATATTTTATACTTGTTTAAATCCAGGTCAAACATAGGATTTGACCAATATTCAAATGGGCATAAAATAAAAAAATAGAAGAATGAAAAACAAAAGCACATAGTCTTCTTATGTCATATAGTAAGCCTTGCAAGTTGGTAAACAAGGTTTAGACATGTTCAAACCAGACAAATCATGTATCTAGCCCCTAACCATAAACTCGGTCGATCTTATGAAGTCTAGCATGAAGAGAAGTCGTATTGGTTTCAAACATGAAAATTTCAAGAACCACCCAAAATCTTCAAATGGGCATATAACATTCAAAAAACTAGAAAAATGAAAAACCAAAGCACATATATAGCCTTCTTATGTCATATAGTAAGCATTCAAGTTGATAAACAAGCATGTCTAGACATATTCAAACCCGACAAATCATGTATCTACCCCTAACCCTAAACTCTGCATGTCTTATGAAGTCAACCATGAAGAGATGTGGTTTTTGGGTTTCAAACATTGAGATTTCAAGAACCCCCCCAAAAGCTTCATTTTAGAATGACTAGCTAGGAAGGATCCATGCTTACCTTTTCACTTTCATGTTTTAAACTTGTTTAAATCTTGGTCAAACCTAGGATTTGACCAAGATTCAAATGGGCATATATAAACATTCAGAAAAAACAAAAACCAAAAACCAAAGCACATATATATATAGCCTTCTTATGTCATATATATATATATATAGTAAGCATTCAAGTTGATGAACAAGGTCTAGACATATTCAAAACAGAAAAGGCATGTATCTACCCCTAACCCTTAACTTTGTCTTATGAAGTCAAGCATGAAGAGAAGTGGTTTCGGGTTTCAAACATGGAAATTTCTAAAACTTCCCAAAAGCTTAATTTTAGAGTGACTAGGAAGGATCCAGGCTTACCTTTTCATTTTCATGTTTTAAGTTTGTTTAAATCCTAGTCAAACCTAGGATTTGACCAAGATTCAAATGAGCATAAAAATTCGTAAAAAATCAAAAAAAATGAAAACCCAAAGCACATAGCCTTCTTACGTCATATATATAGTAATTAACAATCAGGTTGATAAACAAGGTATAGACATATTCAAAACATACAAATCATGTACTCCGTATCTACCCCCAACCCTAAACTATGTTTTTGGGGGATTTCTTTGACGAAGTTATAACACCCCCACATTTCACATTGGAATTACTTTCAGTAAATCAGCATAAAGTCGTTTAAATGTGCGAAACTATCTTGAAAGTACTAAAACCGTAAAAGTTGGGAATTGGCACTAAAATATGGCGTAATTTATCTAAAAAATGTAGAGTTGCCAGTTTGACCCGTATCTTATATGTACACCATTCACAAAATAAACATATTTTGTCATCTAGAAAATGAAAAAAAAAATTTATACCGAAAAGTTGAAAAGTCTAGTCATTAACATTGTTGGGAATGGCAAGATGCACCACCATGCCCAATTTGGGCACATTGTAACAAACTGTGCCACAAATATGGCCATAACTATATCATTTGGCTTGCAAACCATGAATCTTCATACACGATAGTCCGCTTTGTGAAGACATTTTGTTTTTCACTACCCTATCACATGTTTCTTATTTTCCCTGTCAACTAACACATACAAGCACACTCCATGTAGAAGGGTTTCATTTTTCAGGTTTTCTTCAGTTTCATTTATTTATTTCAAAACCAGGTCAAAATGTTTTACATGATTATCCTGCAAAGGGGTTGAATATTTCAGTACTATCGCTGGTTTCTATATATAGTAAGTAATATGTATATAAAAATTATTTATGGGGACTTGTAGGACCAAGTTATAACATATCTACAATTCAAATTTGAATTACTTTGAATAAATCAGCATAAAGTCATTTAAATGTGCGAAACTAGCTAGAAAGCACTAAAAACCGTAAATTTGGGATTTGTCATTAAAATATGGCGTAATTTATTTAAAAAATGTAGATGCGCCATTTTGACCCATATCTTTTCTACCCCATGCACAAAAAAACATATTTTATCATCTAGAAAATGAAAAACGATTTTTTATACCGAAAACTTGAAAAGTCTAGTCATCAACATTGTTAGAAATGGCAAGATGCACCACCATGCCCAATTAGGGAACACTATAACAAACAATGTTGTCCAGGGATAATCAAACTTGGTAATATGAACTATGAGATTGAACAAAACGTTATATTTGGTTTACCCTTTGAACCTCCTAACTTACCACAACATTGACTTCTTATTTTTATTTACAAATAGGAGGCGACGTTCCCGTCGACAGCGAGGCGCCTGTGGTGACTTCGTCAATTTCAAGATTCAATCCGCCGGCTCAGTCTTCCGGAGGTGCTCATAGGGGTAGGGTGTGCGTGTGTGTGTTCATAGGGATGAGTGTATACGCGTGTATGTGAGCATCTGCGTTTGTACTGTGTTTCTCAAAAAAAAAATATGTTTTTTATTATCTCAATCAATTAGCATTTGATTTTAAAAAACTACCATAATAATTCATGAGAAAGCGTTGAACAAGTTTCAGAATGTAATTTTAGACTTGATAGTTGATATGACCAATAATAGACTTAAATTAAATTGGATTTCAAAGTTCAGATTTTATAAGCGAATATAGTTTCATGTTGCAGATTATGTATTAGCTTGAGGGGCACCCCTAGAATAAAGTAGGTCGGTCACTTACGTGTGGTCCCATGCGTGTAGGTCCCACACATCAGTGAGCACAAGTCACGTGCGGTAGGTAGGCAAACTCCCAGCAATCTTCTTTGTCAAGTAAAGACTCGTCGTCAAGACTCTCTCTCTCTCTCTCTCTCTCTCTCTCTCTCCCTTTTGTCGCTGAAAAAAATGAATATTAGACGGGCGCGTAGCCTGCACTGCAGGTCTACATAACTGAAACCCTGTGTGCCAGTCAACATCACTCACCGAAAAAAGTGAAGCATTTCTTTTCACCATAAATAACAGCGGCCCCGTGAGGCACTGCTCTCCCTTTCTCTTAATTTCTCCTTCCGTGTGATCCCTCTTCCACCTTTTATCCTTTGCACGATCGAAACTCCACTTATTGTTGTCATTGTTGCACAAAACACTCACTTAACCTGTTCTTTTGCACATATCACCAACTCATGTATTTGTTGCACAAAGGTCTAAATCTGTCGCTAAGCTACTTTACTCTAAATCTGATGACCGGGACCTAGAAGGTAGTGATATCCCTTGTGTAGTGTGTTTTTTAGAACTCTAAAAGAATATGAAAATATTTTAGCAATTGAAATAATATAAATTAACTAATATGGGATCGATAGTCATGAAATATATTTTCTACTATCCGGCCAATATCAAGTGTCATGAAATATATTCATTGTAAACTTAGTGATAATCACTCGAGTTTGATATGAATGGCCTAGCTAGCTATGGGCATCTCCCACTATATATGTTGTCCACACGACCAAGCAACAAGCATCCATGAGGAAAGTTTCTTATGGGTGACTTTCATCTCTGCCGCAAAACACGCGCCGAAATTGTTGGCGCGTCCCATTTTCAAGCTACCCCAAAACCTGCGGTTTGCCCGTCGGCCTATAAACATCGGTCCACAGAGGATATTTCCCTGTAGAGCACAATTCGAACACCACATCTTTCTCATGCTTCTACCAGGCACACTCCCACGACGACGGCCGTGCCCCACCGCCCCTCCTCACCATCACTGCCTTCTCACCGGCCACCGTAGTGACCGACCACGTTTTACCGGCTCCCTTGCTGCCTAGCAAGCCGGATTAGCTTCCTCGACGCCGACGTTCACCGCGCCATATCTCCTCCGGATCTGCTTCCCCGACTCTGTAGTCCACCTCACCGGAGATCGAGATGGGCAAAAAACGCGGCCCCAAAGTCGACCACCCCCAACCAAAGAGTAAATCCGCCCGGGCCTCAGACGAAGGTTGATGAATACTTTACATGTCCGCTTTTGTTATATGCATTTGATTTCTTACACTAGTTTTCGTTGCTTTCTTGCAATGCATTCTTGCTGATATTAGATCAGTGTAGATAGTTGTTTGCCGCGTAGCTATATGAGATCTTAACCTTACATCTGCTGATCGAGAGGAAGATCGAGGTTATGTCCGCTTTCGTTATGCATTTCTTTTCCGAGAATCACTTCTGTGTGATATGTTTTGGGGGTTTGAAGTATGCATTTTACAAAGGTTATGATAGCAGTCAAGCTAGCAGAGCAATTTGTTGATAGTATTAAACTGCCTGTATTTTTTTTTATCTCGGAACTCTGCTGATCGTAACCTTACATCTGCTGATGGAGAGGCAGAGCTTATGTCCGCTTTCGTTACGCATTTCTTTTCCAAATATCACTTCTGTGCGGTACTTTTTTGGGGTTTGAACGTCCCAAATTAGTTGTCCCAAATTTTTTTAAATATGAATGTATCTAGACATGTTTTAGTGTCTTGATGCATCCATATTTTAACAAACTTGAGACAACTAATTTAGGACGGAGGATAGTACATTACTACCTCCACCCCAAACCTGAAGGCTTATTTATAAAAGTCAAACCAAGTAAAGTTTGACCAAACTTTCAGAACAATCTATCAAGAAATATAATATTTTGTAGATACCGTACGAAAATATATTCGTTATCTATTTAATGATATTAAATTTGTATTTTGCATGTTAATGATTTTTGATAAAAACTTCGGGATGGTGGTAGTACGTATTACAAAGGTTATGATAGCAGTCAAGCTAGGAGAGCAATTTATTGATAGTATTAAACTGCCTGTATTTTTTTCTATTTGCAACTCTGTGTGCGCCATGTGGAATTGCATGCTCTAGCCAGTTCATCCAATGAGGTTTTATCACTTAACACCAGAAGTTCAGGATTTTTTTTATCACAGAACCACAACCCTAGAAATTTGTATCACAAAACACTAACATTTGGGGTAATTGTTTCGCAGAATACACGATCTCTGTTTGATAGCCCATTAGTGACCTCCGGCCACCGTCAGTTTAAGAGTGACCGCAGGAGAAAGACAATTAGACTTTATTTTGTGGTATTTGCTGTTAAACGCAAATACAAAGCTGTTTGTCAACACTAGTTGTTAAATCTTAAGTCCAGACAGTTCAAAATAAAATCTTATGTCCAGGGTAGTTGTATTGGTAAACATTATCAAAACCTTATGCTGGTACAGAATATATTACCCAAATCTCATGTTCTTGTGTGGTTATAATTTCTTGTGGATATTTGTCATATGGTAATTCATTTGTGTGTAGCATATGTAACAAGTGTGACTCATATTCTCATTTCCACAGAGTGTCTACAAAATTTCACACCAAAATTCATTTGTTTGTAGCAAACATGCTCACGTACTGTAAATTGGTGTCACGCTGTAGGGTCATGCTCTTGTCAAGCCGACTAATGACAAATAATGTGTTATGTGAAATAATTTCCCCAAATGTTGGTGTTTTGTGATTAAAAATCCCCAACTTGTGGTGCTAAGTGATAAAACCACTCATTCAATAGACCGAGCCTTAGGCATGTATCATTAGATATTTTTTTAGGAAGGCTGCAAATATTTATTTTGAATACTGCGTTGCTACTTGCTAGGATTTGAACTCAGGACCTTGTAGGTCTGATACCATTTCGAATTGCATGCTCTAGCAAGTTCATCCAATAGATCGATCTGTTGGAATTTGGAAGACCCTAGGCAATTATATTAAGCACACGCCATTCCATATGGTTAACCATTGGCATGAAAATGACACTTATATGTGTTTGAGTCTATATGTGGATTGCTTAGCCCTTTCCATCAGTTCGGACTTTTGGTTGCGTTGGCTACTGCATGAAGCTTGACATCATACTTATCCTAAAAATTGTTGCTGCTGCCCTTTGTTGCCCAACATAAATTATTTTTGAGCCATAATTTGTTTGCCCTTTCCATCAGTCCGGACTTCCGGTTGCGTTGGCTAGTGCATGAAGCTTGACAATATGAACATCAATTATTTTTGAGCCATAGTTTGTTTGTCATTACACCTTTTGAGCAGTCTCACTGCTACTATTAATTTGTTCTTATATGCACAGTTCCATGATAAATCTCATCTGCATTTCTCGCCAATGCATGTTAGGTCTTCCACTCGAGAATGAGTACGAAGAGCAACGGAGGCAAACTATTCTGCATAATAGCCGAGTTGCAGCCTCGTTGGGCCTAACACTACATCCTTCTACAAGGTCTAGTGCAAAAACGCCACCCACCTCCCTCACAAAGGATACGGAACATTCCTCTGATTCAGAATTTGATCCTGCTGATTGTGATGGCGAGCTGACTCAGGAAGATGCCCTGGTCGACTATCGTCTGCAACACAACAAGGTGAGTTTTCTCTGTCCTGTCATCGAATTATTTGTCCCAACTTCCATTTGTTGTATCCCAGTCCTACCAAATATGTTACCCATGCCATGTTCAATCTCATTACTACAATTTTTCCTGCTTAGTTAACGCCTCATATATGTTTTGGCATATGTTGCCTGACTGTTTTTCCATTCCATCTGCATATCATCATCATATAATATTGTACATTGAAATATCATTTATGTGTGACAGGCATCTGCAGATTCGGGAAAGAACTTTTCAAGAACGAATAGGAGGAAGAACACTCAACAGGAACCTCAGGCTGATACCGGAGGATGGGTGACAGTGCGTAATAAAAAAAGAGTTAAGCCTGATGCTCGTGCTGCTCCTCCTATTACAAGGTCTAACAAGAGACTGACACGAGGTGGCGAACAGGCCAAGAATGATAACAGTAAAAGGTCTCGTAAAAACCACAAACCATCGAATCAGACAGAAGTAGCCCCAGCATGTACCAGCCCACACATTCCACAACCACCAGTTGCCAATACTGATTCTCAGCAACAATTGCCAACAGAACCAGTTTCCACAGCAAATTCTAGCCAAGAATTGGCACCATCAGGAGTGGTGGTAGGTAATAATGGCCAAGGACACATGATGCTAGTCCCAGATGATACAGCCTCAAATGTCCAAACAGTGCTGCCACAACACCAGCAAACTGGTGATGATCTCCCTCCGACCCTTAGTCCTGCGAAAGACAACTCCTCTCCCGATGATGAGACCCACGCCAAAAAAGGTAATACTTTTTTCAAGACTTGTAGTTTAATGCTCCCTTATGTATCTATATACCATGATAGCTTGATGTAATGCTTAACTTGGTAGGTTCGCCACGATCAATAAAAACGAGGGGGCCAACGGTAGGAAAAAAACTTGCAGCTAAGATTTCCGGAATGGGTTCAAGATTTCGCATCACATCTATTGTAGGTGGCAGAAGGCCACTTCATCCGCATGAATCTTCATATCTTGTATCACAGGTTGGCCATTTTATCAGGAATGAACTTCCTACCTTCCCATTGTGGAAGCAGCACGTTGACACCCCTTCACAGTTCGAGAGTTTAGTGCATAATTTACACGTAAGTCATGCTTCTCCTGGTAATGATAAATTATTCCACATTGATCTGTCCCATTTCTTGTAGCTTACTGTTGTTTCTATGCTATATAACTCACCAATCATTCCACCGTTGTGAGCAGTTAAGGTTTGAATTCGATGAGGATAATGAGGATGTAAAGTTTGTCATCGCTTCCATATTCAAAGAATTGTTGCGCCAGCACCGCTATAAGCTTAAGGCGACATACTTCACTGGCCAGATTACTGCCAATGTTCGAACAAAGTCTCCTGCACCCTGTATGACTGACGAGCAGTGGGGAGATCTTGTCAAGCATTGGTCTGATCCAAAGAATGTGGTATGGCTTATGAGGACCGTGAAACCAGATTAAATTCCGAATACTTATTTTGCGCCAGTGTCTCACTAGTCTCCTTTTGCAGACGTTGTCTAAAAGGAACCAGGCTAACCGCTTGAAACAACGTTTACCAAGCCGTACAGGATCTCGTCACTTGGTTGGGCATCTCTGGCAAAAAGTAATGCCCCGCTGGTCTGTACTGCTACATATGTTACTCGTAAATTGTGTAGAACTCCGTGTGCATGTTATATTTCCATCCTCCATTTCAACCACGTTATTTGATCTCCATATGATTGTACAAAAATGCAGAAAGTAGATCATGCAAACAACATGCAACCAGACAAAGAGATGACTCTGGCAGAGCAGTTCGAGGCATGCCAGAAGAACAAACATAATGTGATAGGAGAACTTGCAGAAAGTGTTATTGTAAGTCTTCTTTATGATTTAAATTTTTTAACTACACACTTGCCAATTTGTAGGAGCAATATGTCAATATGATCTTGTAGGCGTTTTTGTGAAAATGCATTTGATGTGTAATCAGGCATACCAACTTGTAGGATTAGAAGTAGTTCATACACATTAAATCTACCGTCTGCATGTTTCTCTGTAATAACTTTTATTTTTACACGACTCAAAACTTTTCAGGCAAATATGAAATTGGAGATGGCAAAACCCGGGAAAGATGGTATGGAAAAAACTCTAGAAGAATGTATGGAGACATTTACCATGGTACTTAAAAATAAAGATATCACCAAAAACACTTTCCTGCGAAATGCTGGGTTTTTGCAGTCCAAGTCCAAGTCCAAGTCCAAGTCTTTCTCTGCACAAGTTCTGGAGGAACAAATCCAAATAGAACGAGCTGCAGCAGATGTGTTAAGAAACCAAGTTGACATGTTGAGATCGAGATCAGAAGCATGTGATGCCCTACTGCAGGAGGCCAATCAAGTTTGTTATAATCTCTCAAAAGACTAATAAAATGCCATAGATAATTGGAGATGAAAACACTGACATTGACATGTGAGTACCTTGGTATTGTGAAATGTTTACTGAGACTGAGGCACTGTTCCTATTTTGTTGGTGGATGCATTTATCTACGGCTGGGATCAACTTGGTAGTTGTTCCTGTGGATGTTTTAGAAATTGGTTGCCTAGCCTTTTCAATCCGTTCGAACTTAAATGGTATTAGAGCCAAGGTCTCGAGTTTGAATTGTTGACGGTGTGGTTCAATTCATCCTTAAATTGTTGGTGCCCCATTGGCCCTTGTAAAGCTTCATGTGCCTACCTCCGAATCCAGTGTTGAATTTCTCTTGTCACACACGAGGATGGCTGTTAATGTGTATATAAGTGGGTTGCATAGCCCCTTTTATATAAGGTTGCAAGTTTCCTTTTTGTGTTGTGCCTTTGGGATTCAGCCTGCACTTCTGACTTTTGGTTGCGTTGGCTACTGCATAAGTTTAATATAGTTCCATGTGGTTTTTGTTGAGTTCTATAATAAGTGGATTGCCTAGCCCTTTCCATCATTTCGGACCTGTGGTGTGCTATTCTGTTTTCCACGTATTAGACCTCCTCTTCTTAACAAGACTCCATGAGTAGGAGGCACTATGATTTTTTTTTGCGCATGAAATTACTCAATTAGATAGCTTAATCCCATTTGTTGACTCTCTGTTGATCAGCCACTTGAGGGTAAAACTGAGTATATTGCACTAGCCAGTATTTTTTTTATGAGGTAATGCACTAGCCAGTATTAGTACTCGAGGGGAAAACTGAGTGCAGATATTTTTCCAGTGTAAGGCTAACTGAGTACACGTAACGGTGCAGACGTGCAGTACCACGGACGCGTGTCGCGGTGCACAGCGGTTAGGCGGTGCGCGTGTTGAGACCAAACGTCTAGCTTTTTTGAGAAACTGCCGAGACCAACCGTCACGTTGCCAGAGCCCCCTCTCTCCCTCCCTCTGCACACAGTCTCATTCTCACTCACGCACGCAACCACGCCTCTCACGTCCCATCAACTTCTCCAAATCGAAGGAAAAAACACCAACCGCCCACGCGCGCTCCCTGCCGGCGATGGACAAGAAGAATGCGCCGGCGGCCGTCGCCTCCGTGAACTGGGCCTCTCTCTCGGCTGATGGACCACTTCACAAGATCGGCGAATGCTTACTGGCGAACGAGCAGTACGCTGACACCTACTCTGCTATGAGGCAAGTCTGTAGAAATTGGCGCTCAGGTTTACCTGAGCCCGACGTGCACCTGCACGAATGGATCATGCTAGACCACGGCCTTCCACGCGCTGCTGATTTCACCTTCCTCCACCTCCGCACATCCCGCTACGTCACCATCGATCTAACGGAAGTTCATGCAAGGTTCAAATTCCTCCATATCTATAGAGTTAATCTATTTTTATTTTCAATCGTAAACATCTTAGTGCTGAATGTTATCTTCATCAATATATTTTAGATACTACTTTGTCGGCTTTTGCCGTGGCGTCATCGTGCTTGCCCAGAAGAACCAGCCGCACAAGATACGGCTTCTGAACCCACTCACAAAGACATTGAATACTATGTTTGAGGCGCATATGCCAAACGTTATTCTGAAGTCAGTCGCTGTGATGAAGTCCCCGACTATGGTCTTCGTTTCCAAAGATTACCCGGCGGAAATTGCTTGGGTCGATGAGAGCACTCCAACTAAGGGTATAGATGAAGATTGGGGAGAAGGAAGATTTTCGATCGAGCACCATTGTCTGCGTTGCATTACCCCGTTCAATGGTGAATTGTATGCAATAGCTGTGAACAATTTTGAGTTCGGAAAATTAGTGTGCACCAACAATGTCCAGTTGGAGCAGCGTGCGAGCACTGTCAAAATGGATACACTATTTTCATTTCCAGAACTTGGAAATAACAAGTTCTACCTTGTGGAGTCGGATGGTGCTCTGCTGCTTGTGTTGTTGGACAACAAGCATTTGGAGGAAGGTCAACCATTGGTGTACCGTGTGGACACTGAGAGCCGCTCTCTCCATGCCGTCAATAACATTGGCAGTCGTGCCTTCTTCGTCCATTATATCCGGTGTATCTCCGTCGACACCAGAGTGCACCCGACACTTCGACCTGGCTGCATCTACTACACAGATTTTGGTTATATCAGAGAGTACTTTGATGATATAAAGGCCTGGGATGAGTGGCCAATACATGTGAATAGATTAGGAAACTACGGTATGAGAAATGAACAAAGGCCATACCGTTTGGAGGATGTATTGGCTGCACACTGCAGACGAAAGGAGTTCAATGAAAATTTCCTTCAATGGAGTGACGAAGAAATATATGCTGAATGAAGAACATATTCGTTCATCCTGGGGTATCCTAATCTTCATGTTGGCCATACATTGTGTCTTGTATTATTTTCAGATTAGTTTGTCGTGAACATTAACATTGTTATTGGCTGCTTTTGGCTCTTGTATGCAGTTTATGTAGTATTATATTAGTTTTCTGGATTTATTATGCTGCTGTGAATTTATCCTATACTAGCTTCTAGATTTGACTGATTTTGTTTGTAATGATGATGGCTTGATGTGGCTGCTGGCCTTAACTGCCGAAGCAGAGCAATTAGTACTTAACCAGGTGTACCGTCTTTATATTAGTATTATATTATATTACTTGACCATAGCCATATTCAAAATCAAATCTCAGTCGGGCGGCAAAATCTCCCGCCAATCTAGAAATATTTCAGGCGTGTTTTTGAATGGGATAAGAAGATAGAACACGATGATAGTAACCGATATTCAAGGTGATGATGATTTGATTTTGCACTCGGCCTTGAACAGAGGTACTAGTACGGTCTCACAATTTTTTATCATTATACTTGGACCTTAGCCAAATTCAAAATCTCATAGCGGCAAAACTTCCCGCCCACAAAATACAAAAAATTCACACGCTTTCAAATTCCCATTCTACCCTTGTGGAGATGACAGCAAAGTCGGTTGGTGGGGGGGTCTGCCCGTCATTTTTTGGATCACCACCTCCCTAGCCCGGAAACCCTCCCAAAAAAATTCATTTCCCTCAGACCACCCACCGGAACTTCCCAAGTCCCTCTCTCTACCACCTCCACGACCACCGCACCGGAACATCCCCGCCGGACTTCCCTGGCCTACCCGAGCCCTCGCGATCCTCGTCATCCGGCTGCCTGCCGGAGCCGCTTCATCGACGCCGTCATCAACCGGACCGGATCATCCCCGCCGAACCTCGAAACCATATGCTCATCCAGCAGCCTACCGCAGTCGCTTCAGCTGCGGCATCGTCCACCGCATCGGATCTTGCTCACCGACACCGATGTGCATGAACCGAATCTGCTTCACCGGCGCCGTCCATGATCTAAACTCTTCTACTGTCGCTTTTCTATTGCTTGCCTGCAAGTTCTTGTTTAATCTTGGGGGAACCTGTTTGTGCTAACGACGCGCCGTTACGTCTTTGCAGATTAGATGAGTAACCATGAAGTGTAATGGCCGTCTCTCCAACCCCAAGTAGCACATGTAGCGTACTTCATCACCGGATCTATCAACCCCAGGAAGATCTGTTGTGACTCCCACAGAGTGCTTCTCCTAATGTAAGTCCCTTGTTTTAGCGCCATGTTCTGGGTTCAGATGCTTGTTTGTCTGAAGCTCTTTTAGTTCATTCCTAGCTATGACCGTAACACGTTGCTATTTTCTACTTCATTGCTAACTTTAAGCGATTGAACATTTTGGTTTGCATTCCCTGCTCTGTAGATGTAGCCATCATAACTTCTATCTTGCTCAGTCGTTGTTACAAAAATTATACTGTAGGTATTATAGTAACATCCTGCTATTATTTAGTTCATGGCCAATTTTAAGTAATTGCACATGTTGGTTCGCATTCCCTGCTCTATAGCTTTTGGCATCGTAACTTCTATATTTGGTTTACATTCCCTGCTCTGTAGATCTAGCCATCATAACTTTATCTTGCTCAGTCGTTGTTACAAAAATTATGGCCTGCTACTATGTTGTTTGTGCCAATTTTTTACTCCATGAACATGTTGGCTTGCATTCCCTGTACTACAGGTGATGCCATTGTTTTGTATCTAGTTCATTGTAAGCTAACAAAGTAAGGACTTAGTTTGGCATGCTATCACTCTGCTATCTAGCCTGTAGTACAAATAAACTTGTCATACTACTAGATAATAATTTTGCGTGCCATCTTGTTCTTCAAAAGCTGCATTATTGACTTGTTTCTCTGACTTGGCATGACGCTCACATATGGAAAGCTGAACATATTGGTTTGCATTCCCTCTTATACAAGTTCACAGGTGATCCCACTATATTCTGTATCTGGTCCATCCTAAGCTCCAGCATTAACTATCCTCCATGTGTTGCTCATTACAAGTTTATATCCCGAAACATCTTGATTTGCATCCCCTTCACTATAAGTTCAGGAGTATTATTTAGTTCACGGCCAAAATGAAGTAATTGCACTTGGCACATGTTGGTTCACATTCCCTCCTCTTTAGCTTTTGCCATCGTAACTTCTATTTTTGGTTTACATTCCCTGCTCTGTAGATGTAGCCATCATAACTTCATCTTGCTCAGTCGTTGTTACAAAATTTATAGCCTGCTACTATGTTGTTCATGCCAATTTTGTACTCCCTGAACATGTTGGTTTGCATGGGACTCGACAGTAGTAAGTCTGCTGTTTCATTCTAACATGCTCTGTTATATTGGCTGTTGGTATGCGGCATGCACTCTTTGTTTGCTTATTGTGCACATTACAATGATCTTGTTATAACGACGAAATGATGAGTTCCAAATTCTTTGCCAAACAATATTGTAGTGTCTTTGCCTTTCCATTGTTGCTGTCTTAACTTGTAATGTCTTTGTTTCAGATATAGGTGTTGCATGGACAACTTAAAAGATTGCCGGATCGCTTCATTGTATTGCTAGGTTTAATTACCATTCAATTTCTCTGGGTTCTGTAATATTTTTTTCAATGCCTTGCAGCTGATGTAATATTTAGTTAGTTTTTATAGTTCTTTCGCGCATTTTTTCTTTGGTGCTTGTGGTAAGTGAGGCTATCCGACAGAAATCAATGCTGCGTAAATATTCTCAGTATCTAAATCACGAATTCCCATCCCTTAAACGGCCCAATTAAGCGAAATCACATATGTGCCTGCCCGCAAAATCCTAAAGCGCATATTATGCCGGCATATAAACAGCAACTAAACGGGCTGGCCCACACTTCTTGGGCCAGCCCATTTGATTTACGGTGGACCCCACCACTAGGGCTGGCCCACTTGCTTAGTTGGGCCAGCCCATTTGCTTTTTGGTGGACCCCACATAATAAATGGGCCGGCCCTTTAAGAGGAAAGTGGGACCCACCTGTGTTTTTGGCCCTATCTTGTTGGGCCGGCCCACTTGCTATATGGTGGACCCCACATACGTGTTGGGCCGGCCCTTTAACAGGAAAGTGGGACCCACATGTGTTTTTGGCCCGGCCCACTACCTTGTTGGGCCGGCCCACTTGCTATATGGTGGTCCCACATACTAAATGGGCCGGCCTTTAAGAGGAAAGTGGGACCTGTGTTTTTGGCCCACTATCTTGTTGGGCCGGCCCACTTGCTATATGGTGGACCCCACACTAATTGGGCCGGCCCTTTAACAGGAAGGTGGACCCACTGTGTTTTGGCCCGGCCCACTATCTTGTTGGGCCGGCCCACCTGCTATATGGTGGACCCCACATACTAATTGGGCCGGCCCTTTAACAGGAAAGTGGGACCCACCTGTGTTTTTGGCCCGGCCCACTAGCTTGTTGGGCCGGCCCACTTGCTATACGGTGGACCCCACACACTAAATGGGCCGGCCTTTTAACAGGAAAGTGGGACCCACCTGTGTTTTTGGCCCGGCCCACTTGCTTCTTGGGCCGGCCCAGTTGCTGTAAGGTGGACCCCACATGTTAAATGGGCCGGCCCATTTAACTTTTGACCAGTCAACATTAGAGGTTAGGCCCGGCCCACGTAACTAATGGACCAGCCCAGCTATATAGTTGACCGGTCAAACTATGTCATCTGGCCCGGCCCGCTTAAGACGTGGCAGGCCTCGTGTGGGCCTACCATCTACCACGGGGTTTCAGCCGGTTAACGCCGTTAACTGGCAGTTAACGGCGTCTGCCACGTGTCAGTTTGCATGACGTCAGCAGTCAACGGGCTCCCGAAAACACTTCCGCAACGGTCCGATTTTCCGTGGCGGAAGGGCGCCCAAGCGCGACGGACCGAAAAAATCGTCGTTGGACTTTGCCTGACGCAGTTTCCACAACGGAACCCATATCGTCGGGTTAGGCCCATAGGCGACGAAAAATACCCCTTAGCGGACGATTTTGAGACGTTGTCTATCAGAACTTTCTTGTATCAAATGGGCTGGCCCAAGAAGTAAGTGGGCCAGCCCGTTTAGTTGTTGTTTATATGCCGGCATAATATGCGCTTTAGGATTTTGCGGGCAGGCACATATGTGATTTCGCTTGATTGGGCCGTTTAAGGGATGGGAATTCGTGATTTAGATACTGAGAATATTTACGCAGCATTGATTTCTGTCGGATAGCCTCACTTACCACAAGCACCAAAGAAAAAATGCGCGAAAGAACTATAAAAACTAACTAAATATTACATCAGCTGCAAGGCATTGAAAAAAATATTACAGAACCCAGAGAAATTGAATGGTAATTAAACCTAGCAATACAATGAAGCGATCCGGCAATCTTTTAAGTTGTCCATGCAGCACCTATATCTGAAACAAAGACATTACAAGTTAAGACAACAACAATGGAAAGGCAAAGACACTACAATATTGTTTGGCAAAGAATTTGGAACTCATCATTTCGTCGTTATAACAAGATCATTGTAATGCGCACAATAAGCAAACAAAGAGTGCATGCCGCATACCAACAGCCAATATAACAGAGCATGTTAGAATGAAACAACAGACTTACTACTGTCGAGTCCCATGCAAACCAACATGTTCAGGGAGTACAAAATTGGCATGAACAACATAGTAGCAGGCTATAAATTTTGTAACAACGACTGAGCAAGATGAAGTTATGATGGCTACATCTACAGAGCAGGGAATGTAAACCAAAAATAGAAGTTACGATGGCAAAAGCTAAAGAGGAGGGAATGTGAACCAACATGTGCCAAGTGCAATTACTTCACTTTGGCCGTGAACTAAATAATACTCCTGAACTTATAGTGAAGGGGATGCAAATCAAGATGTTTCGGGATATAAACTTGTAATGAGCAACACATGGAGGATAGTTAATGCTGGAGCTTAGGATGGACCAGATACAGAATATAGTGGGATCACCTGTGAACTTGTATAAGAGGGAATGCAAACCAATATGTTCAGCTTTCCATATGTGAGCGTCATGCCAAGTCAGAGAAACAAGTCAATAATGCAGCTTTTGAAGAACAAGATGGCACGCAAAATTATTATCTAGTAGTATGACAAGTTTATTTGTACTACAGGCTAGATAGCAGAGTGATAGCATGCCAAACTAAGTCCTTACTTTGTTAGCTTACAATGAACTAGATACAAAACAATGGCATCACCTGTAGTACAGGGAATGCAAGCCAACATGTTCATGGAGTAAAAAATTGGCACAAACAACATAGTAGCAGGCCATAATTTTTGTAACAACGACTGAGCAAGATAAAGTTATGATGGCTAGATCTACAGAGCAGGGAATGTAAACCAAATATAGAAGTTACGATGCCAAAAGCTATAGAGCAGGGAATGCGAACCAACATGTGCAATTACTTAAAATTGGCCATGAACTAAATAATAGCAGGATGTTACTATAATACCTACAGTATAATTTTTGTAACAACGACTGAGCAAGATAGAAGTTATGATGGCTACATCTACAGAGCAGGGAATGCAAACCAAAATGTTCAATCGCTTAAAGTTAGCAATGAAGTAGAAAATAGCAACGTGTTACGGTCATAGCTAGGAATGAACTAAAAGAGCTTCAGACAAACAAGCATCTGAACCCAGAACATGGCGCTAAAACAAGGGACTTACATTAGGAGAAGCACTCTGTGGGAGTCACAGCAGATCTTCCTGGGGTTGATAGATCCGGTGATGAAGTACGCTACATGTGCTACTTGGGGTTGGAGAGACGGCCATTACACTTCATGGTTACTCATCTCATCTGCAAAAACGTAACGGCGCGTCGTTAGCACAAACAGGTTCCCCCAAGATTAAACAAGAACTTGCAGGCAAGCAATAGAAAAGCGACAGTAGAAGAGTTTAGATCATGCACGGCGCCGGTGAAGCAGATCCGGTTCATGCACAGCGGTGTCGGTGAGCAAGATCCGATGCGGTGGACGACGGATCCGGCGAAGCGGCTCCGGCGGGGTGGACGATACCGCAGCTGAAGCGACTGCGGTAGACTGCTGGATGAGCATATGGTTTCGAGGTTCGGCGGGGATGATCCGGTCCGGTTGATGACGGCGTCGATGAAGCGGCTCCGGCAGGCAGCCGGATGACGAGGATCGCGAGGGCTCGGGTAGGCCAGGGAAGTCCGGCGGGGATGTTCCGGTGCGGTGGTCGTGGAGGTGGTAGAGAGAGGGACTTGAGAAGTTCCGGTGGGTGGTCTCAGATGAGAGACTGAAGGAAATGTATTTTTTTTGGGAGGGTTTCCGGGCTAGGGAGGTGGTGATCGAAAAAATGACGGGCAAACCCCTCACCAACCGACTTTGCTGTCATCTCCACAGGGGTAGAATGGGAATTTGGAAGCGTGTGAAATTTTTGTATTTTGTGGGCGGGAAGTTTTGCCGCTATGAGATTTTGAATTTCGCTAAGGTACAAGTATAATGATAAAAAATTGTGACACCGTACTAGTACCTCTGTTCATGGCCGAGTGCAAAATCAAATCATCATCACGTTGAATATAGGTCACTACCATGATCATGATCTATCTTCTTAATCCCATTCAAAAATGCGTTTGAAATATTTCAGGATTGGTGGGAGATTTTGCCGCCCGACAGAGATTAAATTAAACCACACGTTCGACAATTCAAACTTGAGACCTTGGCTATGATACCATTTAAGTTCGAACTGATTCAAAAAAGGCTAGGCAATTAATTTATATAACATCCACAGGAACAACTACCAAGTTGATCCCAACCGCAGATAAATGCATCCACCAACAAAAGTCTGAACGGTGCCTTAATCTAAGGAAACATTTCACAAGACCAATGTACTCACTATGTTAGTGTTCATCTCCAATTATCTATGGCATTTTCTTAGTCTTTGGGAGATTATAACGAACTTGATTGGCCTCGTGCAGTAGGGCATCACATGCTTCTAATCTCGATCTCAACATGTCAACTTTTGTTCTTAGCATAGCTGTTGCAACTCGTTCTACTTGGAGTTGTTCCTCCAAAACTTGAGCAGAGAAAGACTTGGACTTGGGCTTCAAAACCCAGCATTTCGCAGGAAAGAGTTTTTGGTGATATCTTTATCTTTCCCGGGTTTTGCCATCTCAAATTTCATATTAGCCAGACAAGTTTTGAGTTGTGTAAAAAGAAAAGTTATTACAGAGAAAAATGCAGATGGTAGATTTAATGTGTACGAACTACTTTTAATCATACAAGTTGACATGCCTGACTATAATAAGGACCATCTATCTTGCTAGCAGGCATAATTATTAATGGGCTACCATGTACGGGAACCGTATCCTCTAACGTGAAGGAGCTAAGTCAGGAAAAATAAAGAAGCAAAGTCAGGCTTCTGTAGCATAAGTACAAGGTTATGCACTGTCTTTAACTAATAAAGGTGATTACTGTAGATGTTTAAAAACTAAACTAAATTTTATTACACCATAATTTTCTCTGCATGTAATTACTTCAAATGCAAGACACAAGTTTGTATTGTGCAAATTAATTTAAATTATTTGGATTTTAGACATATGGTTTGGGGGAAGGAAAGTTAGAGTACTGTAGCTTCTCTAACTTTTCACCTTCAAGTTAGAGTACTGTAGCTTCTCTAACTTTTCACCCATGTACGTAGTCCTTCCAAGAAACAGCCGTTATTGCATTACGAGCAGAAAACAGTTCACACGTGCGCTCAGATTCAAATTTTCAGCATGCAGTCGATTTATGGTTTAATTGAAGTACACATCAGGATATTATTTCACACAAAATACAGCAGCCACATGGAACATATCTAATTTTAGTACAACAACAAAATTTGCAATTATTACAGACCACGAAATTTTGAACGAAATTTTGAGCAGTAATTAGTTACAGCATTGGCATCAGCAGTCCACTTGACTGAACAACAGAATCAAAGTTTATTTAGACACCTTCAATTCCCAGACACATCACAACTGGCTTACCATGACAAGTGCATAGGAGATTCTTTAGAACATTTTCTGTCAAAGTTTGCCTATTTTTCAATTCATGTATCTCTTGGCGTGTCTTGGCAATTAATTCATCAGCATCTTTGTTTTCCCGCCCAAATATATCAACTGCCTCTTGGAGTGCATCCCCGAAATCTCTTTGTGCCGGATTAAGTTGACCAATAGATACCATGGGCCTATGCGAGCAATATGCACTCTCACTGCTGCTTTGTGAAACATCAATACTTGAGGCATTGGCCCTTGCTTCTGGCATTGTAGCTTTATTTGAAGCCTGAAATTTAGATAAAACAAGTTACAACATCATATGATGCAATAAAAGACCTCCAATTTCAAGAACATCATTGAGCTGATATAACACAACAAGCAATCAAAAATAGAGCCTCGTACATCTATTTCTTCTGGAATGGTTGGTGTACTGGACTCAGTGGACCAATGAGAGCACGTGCCACTGTCACTGTTGCTCTGTGAAATGACCGCAACACTTGATAAATGGGTTGTCCCTACTGACATTACAGCTTTGTTTGCAGGCTGAAACTAAGACAAAACAAGTTAAAATGCAATACAATACAAGGCAAACAAACAGCATTGTTGACATAATTTTGAAAGAACCATGGGCAGATACAACAAAGAAACCAGTTAAGCCACATGCCTCTTAGAACAAACCAAACTAGATCATGGCGATGATGTATACAATGAACCAAGCAACTAGACATCATGTGCCCAATAACGAAGCCAGGTCACTGCACAGAAGAAATCTAGCAAATAGCCAAATACAGTCAAAAGATGTGCATGTTGGATTTGATACTATTAGGAAAATAATGTATGATTGATTTAAGCATGACTCAGATAGTGCCTTCGACATCGCAGAAGGTCAATGCAACAATTAATTGTATGGCTTGTATGAAGTGCCATAACATTTAAATTAAGCATAACGAGGCATTGCTTAATCTGAGAACTGAGTGCTAGCTCAGTGGCAAGGCTTGCGAGTGCGCAGCCAGCCCACCCGGGTTCGAGTCCCAACAGGACCGAATTAAACGGGGTGTTATCTAGCGCGTATAAATTCGCTGCTAGAGAGGTCTCATCATCTATCTCACAACGTATAGACAAGGGAGGGAATCTTCCTACGTTGGTCAACGTTTAGGCAATGCTTAATCTTGAATTCATGATCAAACTCAAACAAAAAAGGGCATATAACAAGTAGCACCATGTGCATCATGTATAATAGATTACTAGAAACTGAATGAAGCAATTGAACATGGAGCGTATTATATAAACAGCCAGATCATTTGAATATGGATATACCACATCATGTCAATGGGACTCAGAAAAACAAAGCTAGACATTTAAACAA
This sequence comes from Lolium multiflorum, assembly GCA_030979885.1. Taxonomy (NCBI): domain Eukaryota; kingdom Viridiplantae; phylum Streptophyta; class Magnoliopsida; order Poales; family Poaceae; genus Lolium; species Lolium multiflorum. The sequence goes on along the minus strand of CM061753.1, from coordinate 206,813,407 downwards.
GTAATATAACTATTTTTTCACCATGTTTCAAGTAGAATAGGAAGCTAGGTTAGGAATAAAGCAATCATGTTTCAAGTAGAATAGGAAGCTAGGTTAGGAATAAAGCAATAAAAAAACACAAAGTGCATCATTTCAGCTAGGATCATTTCTATCAAACTTCATGCACTAGCCATGGAACAACAGGCAAACTCAATGAAGCAACAGGCAAAAAATTAACATAATAGAATTTCAGGACTTGTATTAACATAGCCAAATCATGTAACTTATACCCAGGCATGCCGGATGCCAGATGGGTCAAAGGCAGTGTGCAATGTTCCATATGGTCATTGTTTATATTTTATTAGATTCCATTAGGCAACTTAGGTAGTGCAACATACAGAAAATGATGCAATTGAACTATGCACAGGAGGTAAATTAACATTCCAAAAAAAACAGGGAACTTACGTGAGCTTTTTTTTGAGTCACACGGACCTCATCGGGTACTTGGACAGAAGAACCTGGTGCCTCACTGTTTCTCCTCTGCATGAAGGAGAGGCCAATTGTAAACAGAAACAGGTCCAAGATATAGAAGTTTGCATTAAGCAATATACAAAAAACAGCAGGTACTTACATGATTATAGGCGAGCTTTACTCTACGTTTATGAGTGTAAGATGTGCCTGCTGCACGTGTAATAACAACAAACAGTTACGAGTCACGGCTTTGCTATAATTAAATTGACACCAAATAGTAGTAGAAGCATTATGACGTGCATAAACATGTAATACAGGATCGCAGAAAGATATCAAACATGATGTAACTAGAGCAGTAGCCTACGGCCAAATAGTGAGAAATTGTAATCGTGTCAATTGTGGACTTGTATAGCCTACCCCAACTTGTTTGGGAATAAAGGCTTTGTTGTTGTTGTTGTTGTTGTCAATCGTGGACATGTAGAGCATTCAACGGCTCATGATTGGTGGCTCATATTTTGTAGAGTTTCAGCGAATGGGTGGGTTAGGTTACTCAGACCACCACACTGTGTATTTATATCATCTGAGTTAGGGTTACAATACTACTGGACATGGGCCTCTATGGGCCTCACACTGGATACAATATTACTACAGCGCTACTACTAAACTCACTCATGGTCCAACACACCCCCTCAAGATGATCATGGGTAAACAACCATGGCCATCTTGCAACAACAACATGACACATATGACAACTACCAGTAATGAACATTCAGCATAACTCCTAGGATACATGACAGCATTGCACTTTCCATCATCTTGTCATCTCGATTCATCTCTTCATCAGCAGCGAAGATATCCAGCTTCAACCATCTGGGATACGCACAACTCCTAACCATACACGTCCTCAACAACCCCGGCTGCCTCACCACACAAGTTCCGCAGAACCATCCACACTCGCCTCAATGTCCTCAGCCTCTCTTCTCCACTCTGCCCGGCCACCTCTTCCGTCTCTCCCACAAACCCCCAGCCAACTCCTGCCTCAACCATCCACTCCTCAAGCACCCATGCCTATCCCCCGGTCAGGCCTCAACCAGTCTCACCTCAGGCACGCATGCCTTTCCCCTGGACATATCCACAACCATCACCATCACCACTAAACCGCAGCCTCATCAACTCCATCACGACTCAACCGCAGCCTCATCAACTCCATCACCACATATCCTCACAGCCTCACATCTCCATTTTCTCCTCACTTCCACTCGGATGGCGCCTCGTCTGCGCGCCCTGGCCAACCTGGCGGACCGCACCTGGCCACATCGACCGGCTCGCGCTGGTCAACGTCCAGCACCAACCTCCGGCTCCGCCCTGCGCTCAAAGGCTCGCCCCACTCCGCACGCCTCCAACTTCTGCCCCTCACACGGATCCAGATCTCTCTGCCACGGATTCACTTCCTCTTCTCTCCTTTCTAAACCAAAACGATCTTCACCCTCTTCTTTCTCCCCGCGCGAGCAGCCGCCGATCTCACACAGCTCACATCGCTGTGTGTGATAGCCGCAACCCACGCAGAGCACCTGATGCGGCCTCCCGCCGCCTGGATTTCTACATCTCAACGGTGGGTTTTGTGATCAAAGGAAGAACTTGTTTGGTACTGTTTGTGGCGGCTAGCAGGAAGGAAACCTAGGCTCTGATACCATGTAGAGTTTCAGCGAATGGGTGGGTTTGGTCACGGAAAAACATACTTATGCGTCGTGTTTAAACCTAAAGGATGAGGTGGTTATCAACGAAAGCACTTGTAAGTTAGAAATATAGCACGAATTCAGAAATACAGTCAGCTGCAATACTCCTAACAGAACAAAACGCGCAGGGATGTCTGGTTACCTATTTCTGGGCGGCGTTTAGACGTGTTCCGCGTTCTTACGGGTGACGTGGAGGTCGGCGAGGGGACTGCTGTTGCGGTGGGTGCCGGGGAAGCAGATCTTGGGGGGTCGGAGAAGGACATGCTGGGCGGTCGATGAAGTGTTCAGCGCGCCGGCCGAACTAGAAGGTCGGTGAAGCAGATGATGTGCAGTGCACGGGGGCGTCGGTGTCGGCGAAGCTGGTCAGGTGCGGTGGTCGATAGAGTCGGCGAACGAGATACGGTGCGGTGGACGCCGGAGTAGGTGCGGATCAAGCGGATAGGGCAGCCTCGGGGTTTGAAGCCGTGGCAGCTTGAACGGCGAAGTGCGGCGGCCGGGAAGATCTGGAGGTAGGCAAGAGGGGCGGTTTCTCTGAGGGCTTGCGGGCGAAACTAGGGCGAAGCTGGGCGAAGCTGGGCGATAGAGGAGTAGAAGGGAATTTCGCAGTCCTTCTTTTGAGGAAAAAAATATTCGCAGATCTGAAACTTTGCGGCGCGAGATATTTGGGCGTTGGCGGGGAATTTTACCGCTCGATGATATTAAATTTTGGCTGCAGTAGGTTTTTTTTTAGAGTATGTAATAATAATAAATAGTAGGCCCTACTAGTACTGTACGTCTGTTCAGGAATCCAAGGGGGTAGAGGTATAGATATATAGACAATATAGAGATATAAGAAATGGCGGGGGCTAGCGGAAATGCACTTTGCCTCATAGGAGCATATGCTCCCATTATGTGAATCCATATTTCAAAGTGTCAAAAAATTCTAAACTAAAATTTTACATGTATATCTAGACATTTTATGTTGGTACACAAGTTTTCTCACAAAAAAATTATGTGGCTCCTATAAAAAAGACAAATTTTGATGTTGTAACACGACTACGTACAGTATATTTTTTGCCTTTTTTTACACGCCACACAAAATGTCGTTTTTCCACGAAAACTTGTGAACGAACATATGATGTCACAATGTATACCAAAAAAATTAACATTTATATAATTTTTTTTAATCATTTTCTATAATTGGTGCATATGCACGCGTGTGCCAAAACGCCACCTCCGCAGGCTAGGAGTTTCTAAACTTCTTATGGCACATCAAATAAAATGTTGTTCAAACAATAATAATAATGTGCTTATGATTGTTACTCCCTTCCACCATGAATAAAGTCCACATCGGTTTCGTGTCAAACTTTGACTCGAGATTTAGGTACCCACATGATAGTGCTAGTATCATAGCTAGTATCATACACATTGGTCCCACAAAAATGTTGATGTGGCAGCTAATTAAGTAGGAGAGAGGAGATTAGTGTAACATAGGTAGATACTGTATCATAGCGCAAACAACGAGAAAACTTAATGCTAAACAAATCTTGTACACAAATTTGCATTGAGATTCTAAAAAATAATAAATGTAGCATTACTATGATACTACTCCATGATACTACCCACTATAGAAATAGTATGACCAGCCTAATTTTATGACATCCGCAAAATATACCATTGGAAAGTTCATCGAAACAAGCATCCGATGATATAGTTTTGAATGACATGCAACTCATAATTGGCGGGCCCAAGTATTAGTCTAAGTTTGCCTCTGAAAACAAATTGGCATTGTACTCTAGGACAAAGGGAGACTACTCGCAATGGCAATATCATAAGTAGTATCATGCACTACATGCATGCAAAATGTTGATGTGTCATATCAGTTAATGATGAAAGAGACGATAGTGGTATCATAGGTAGATATCGTATCATATCATGTAGAACTAGAAAAATTACTGCCAAACAAATCTTGTACACACTTTTGTATTGAGATTCTACAAATCCCTAAATACATGTAACATATTATACTACTACATGATGATACTATGGACTGTGAAAATAATATCGTACATTAGTATCATATGTATGATACTATTATATGATACTCCCCATTGTGACTAGTCTAATAATAACAATAGTACTCAAATTTGTCTTGTCCCTCGGGTGTTTAGAAGTATATGTTCGGTCCCTCACGTATTTAAGAATTATGTTTGGCCCCTCAACTCTAATGTGGTCAAAATTGAGCACTTGAACACTTAGTTAGGTCTAGCAATGATAAAAACTTGATTGGTCTGTTTATTATTTGTTATGTGGCACGGCGGCAAAGCATTTTGCTAAATCTCAAGCACACATAGTTGGGGTCCATTAGAGGGACTAATTAAATCAAAGTACAATGGATTATAAAAGCAGGTTTTATCATTGATTAGCTTTGCAACGGCCTATCAACTGTAAGTGTTGCATGTGTTCTAAAGAACTATGTTCATCGTCACAGATCAAGAGGAGTACGCAGTGGAGGACGCACAAAACAACCGTAGGCCAGGTGGGCACACCTTACTAATTTTCTTTTTTCCACTTTATATGTGATAATTTTTTACATAATTAATTAACTAAACATTTTAAAATAGGGTGGGCCATTCAACCCAAACACCATGTTGCGTACGTCGCTGAGGGTAAGGGGTTTCATCTTCGTTCTATGGTATGAGTATGTAATGCGCGTGATACTCATCGAAGACAATATATATAGCAGACATCACATCAGATGAGCCTATGGATAAAAATGGGCCAAATCATATCTACTAGTGCACAAATGAAGTTAAAAATAGGTCAACCTTCATTAAACCGATACTACTTAAAAGACCATTGTTTGACCTAAGTAAGCGTATATATGAGGTCAGTAATACTAGTCACAATGCATAGTATCATATATAAAAGTATGGTGTGTATGATACAATTAATACTACATGTTACTATGTCAACGATGCATGGTATCATGTACTAGTATCATAATCTTCTTATATTAATTGATTTGTAGAATCTCAATGCAGATCTATGTACAAGATTATTTAACATTAAATTTTCTAGTACTACGTGCTATGATACGGTATCTACCTATGATATTATAATCCTCTCTCTCATCTTTAATTGCAGTGCCACATCAGCTTTTTTGCAAGCATGAGATGCATGATAGTGTACTACCTATGATACTCCCATTGTGGGTAGTCTAAGGGGGCAATGTTAGACCTAATTAAGTGTTTGAGGTTAGTTATGGACCGCTGTTATACCTAATTGTGTTTGAGGTCAGTTAGGGACCTTATTATACATAATTAAGTGTTAGAGGTGAGTTCAAATAATAATATATAGTTGGGGTCTAAAGTTCACCAACGTATGCAACACACGAGCTGCCAAATGTGTACTTAATTAACCCTATTAGGAAAACACAAGATTATCTCATTCAACAAAATATTAGGAAAGTGTATCACAATTGTATTTATCCCTTATCTCTCTCATGTTAACCGAGACAAGAGTTCGTTCTAGGTCAGCTCTACGACAATTAGCGTCGCAAGGGTGGTAACATAGGTGTGCAGTTGCGAAAGTTTTTTCCCAAGTTGTCGACTTCCTCAATCCACACTTAATATTTGTGCATGCGGGCCTAAGTATATGGTACTACTTAGTTCTATTCCTAGTATATATGTTGGGTGACTTAGAAAAATCATACTTCGTACATGATTCCTTCGAAAATCCTTTAGGGCTTCTTTGATTCATATTAGGTTGGTATAAGATAATAGGATTTAGATCTTATAGGAATATTTCCTACACTAGTAGTTTGATTCATATGAACATATCCAATAGGAAATAATCCTATAGGAATCATCAAGTAGTGCAAATCCTAGTATAGGATTAAATATTTGGTCCTACCTCATGGAAAAATTCATTTGGCGCAATCAAACGCAACTCATCTTATTATAGGATTTAACTACACATGTCATCCCAAATCCCAATCCTACATTCCTACTCCTATGATTTCCCTATCCTGTGAATGAAAGGAGCCCTTAAAATCAAACTATCCCGCACCTCGTCGATTCGTATAAAACCGACTCTAGCCAACAACTCTTCGCCCGACCTTTCTTCTTCACCATCAGGCCACCACACACTGTCATTTTCCATTGCAACGCATTTAGGGTGTGTTCGGTTCCAGAACCAAGTGGAATGGAATGGAACCGTTCCGCACCTAGAGCCCATTCTTGTGTTCGGTTGTGGAATGGAACGGAACCGAGTGGTTCCTCGAAAGGGAATATTCTCCCCATATGCAGAATGCACCCATTCCACCGAATCGGTGGAATGTGGTGGAACGGCTGTTACTTAGCCGCTATTAATTACAAAGCACTTCACTAATCCAACCAAAAAAATTATTAGTTGTTGTTAATTATGATTTTGAGATTAAAAAGGCCACTATTAATTACGATATTTAGACAAAAGATTAAACTTTAACTTCATTCCGTTCTACTCTCCAAATTCCCCGACCATACAAAAAATAACATTAATTACGATTTTAAGATTAAAAAGGCCATTAGGCGTTGTTAATTACGATTTTAAGATTTAAAAGGCTATTTGCCATTGTTAATTACGATTCTTAGACAAAAGTTTAGTTTAACCACATTCCGTTCTGCTCTCCAATTCCTCCAACCGAACAAAAAAAAGTACCATTCTGTACCTCCTTTTTGTCCAAACCGAACGCGGGGATGGAACCATTCCATTCCTCTGGAAAGGAACCATTCCTTACTAAAATCTTCTTGTGCCACCTCCCAGTTTAAAGGCCTACTCGCATAACCCTACAGCTCTGCACTCGCGTGGGCAACCGAACACACCTACATCATCAATGCCCCGCGTACTTATCCGCACCGCCTACAGCTCTGCACTCCTATGACCTATCCATGGCTGGGCAGTCAAAAAAAGCTGCGTCACCTGGGAAATCAACAAGCCACGCAAGCAAGTCGCAAGCATCATAAATTCCGAATCAATGCCTAGCTACAGTCTACCTGGCCTCCTCCCAACTCATTGTCCTTGAGGCCTTAACAAAGCCTTCTAAAAGGGTTTTATCAAAATATTCCATATGGATTAGTAAAAAAACGCACCTGCTAAAGATTCATATATGCCCCTAGGTTAAAAATATGCATCTCAAATTTGTATGGATACGTATGTATCTCTGACTAAAATGCATGTATCAAGACATAAGTGAGACACCTATATATTTTCAAACGGGGATGTAGTAGTAGATTTTTTGGGTCATGTGTTGGCAATAAAAAATGGATTCCCCATTTCATCTGTGCACAAGGAGGGCAAAACGAGTGGTCTTTTGTGAAGTGTCTCTACCAATCTACAACCACTTCAATTTTCACATGTACGCTAGACCCTGAAAGATGTCCAAATCAAGTTGCAGTGTTTTATCTCGATCCACATCTACATATGGTTTTATAATTGAGCTTTATCCTAATGAATTCAAAATTAAACTGTATGAGTTTGCTTGTTTTTGTACCCACTTGGGAAGGGTTCATGCAGGATCTGTAGCGAACTTTCTTGTGAAGACATATTTTGGCACATACTGTATGTGAATCTTCTCACGGCCATCAACTTTGAATACTCAAGTTTTTTACTCCTATATATGCAAAATGATATCAGTGTACCATTTTACTTATTCACAATGTTGGCAAAAAATGTATTTTTATGCCCATCTATTTCCATTTTTTGATTTCTTTTTTGAATTTTCATGCCCATTTGTAGATTTGACCAAGATTTAAACAAGTTTAACACATGAAAAATGAAAAGGTAAGCATGGATCCTTCTTAGACACTCTAAAATGAAGCTTTTGGGAGGTTCTTGAAATATCCAAGTTTGAAACCCAAAACCACTTCTTCTCTTCATGTTTGACTACATAAGATAGAGTTTAGGGTTAGGGGTAGATACATGATTTTTCTTGTTTGAATATGTCTAGACCTTGTTTATCAACTTTAATGCTTACTATATGACATAAGAAGACTATGTGCTTTGGTTTTTCATTTTCTGTTTTTTTTATATTTTATGCCCATTTGAATCTTGGTCAAATCCTAGGTTTGACCAGGATTTAAGCAAGTTTAAAACATGAAAACGACTTCTCTTCGTTGACTTCTTATTCACTCCAAAATGAAGCTTTTGGAAGGGTTTTTGACATTTCCATGTTTGAAACCCAAAACGACATCTCTTCGTGCTTGACTTCATAAGATAGAGTTTAGGGTTAGGGGGTAGATACATGAATTTTCTGGTTTGAATATGTCTAGACCTAGCTTGTTTATCAACTTGAATGCTTGCTATATGACATCAGAAGACTATGTGTTTGGTTTTTATTTTTTTGAATTTGTTATGCCCATTTGAATCCTGGTCAAATCCTAGGTTTGACCAAGATTTAAACAAGTATAAAACATGAAAATGAAAAGTAAGCCTGGATCCTTCTTATTCACTCCAAAATGAAGCTTTTGGGAGGGTTTTTGAAATTTCCATGTTTGAAACCCAAAACGACTTCTCTTCGTGATTGACTTCATAAGACAGAGTTTAGGGTTAGGGGTAGATACCGGATTTTTCTGGTTTGAATATGTCTAGACCTTGTTTATCAAATTGAATGCTTGCTATATGACATCAGAAGACTATGTGTTTGGTTTTTGTTTTTTGAATTTGTTATGCCCATTTGAATCTTAGTCAAATCCTAGGTTTGAATATATATGTCTAGACCTTGTATATCAACTTGAATGCCTTACTATACATATGACATAAGAATGTTATGTGCTTTGGTTTTTCATTCTTTTCATTTTTTTCTGAATTTTTAGGGCCATTTGAATCTTGGTCAAATCCTTGGTTTGACCAAGATTTAAACAAATTTAAAACATGAAAATGAAAAGGGAAGTCTGTATCCTTCTTAGTCACTCTAAAATGAAGCTTTTGGGATGTTCTTTAAATTTCAATGTTTGAAACCCAAAACGACTTCCCTTCATGCTAGACTTCATAAGATCGACAGGGGGTAGATACATGATTTGTCTGGTTTGGATATATCTAGACCTTGTTTATCAACTTGATTGCTTACGATATGACATAAGAAGACTATGTGATTTGGTTTTTCATTTTTCTGATTTTTTTGAATTTTGTGCCCACCCATTTGTATCTTCGTCAAATCCTAGGTTTGACCAAGATAATTTAAACAAGTTTAAAACATGAAAATGTAAAGGGAAGCATGTATCCTTCTTAGTCACTCTAAAATGAAGCTTTTGGGAGGTTTTTGAAATTTTGATGTTTGAAACCCCTTCTCTTCATGCTTGACTTCATAAGACAGAGTTTAGGGGTTAGGGGTATAGATACATGATTTGTCTGGTTTGAATATGTCTAGACCTTGTTTATCAACTTGAATGCTTACTATATGACATAAGAAGACTATGTGATTTGGTTTTTAATTTTTCTGTTTTTTAATTATTTTTCTGCCCATTTGAATCTTGGTCAAATCCTAGGTTTGAACAAGATTTAGACAAGTTTAACACGTGAAATTAAACGAATAAGTAAGCATTGATCCTTCTTAGTCACTCCAAAATGTACCAATTGATAGTGTTAACTTTGCTTCATGGAAAAAATAATGTCATGTAAATGAGTTAACTTGGATTTCCTACCCTTGAATCCATAGGAAACTTTGTTCTAATGCACTATTATAATCAACCGAGTTTTTACACCAACAGGTCTGTCACTTACGTGTGGTGCCCACGCGTGAGGTCCCACACTTCAGTGAGCACAAGTCACGTGCAATAGGTACGCCAACTCCCAGCCATCTTCTTTGTCAAGAGAAGACGCATCAGGATGCGTATTGGAAGTCCGTGGGTCCTTCTGGATCCTTCGGTTGTCCCTCTCACAAAAAAAAAATCTATCTCATTCTCGGCCTCGCTCGACTCGCTCGCTCGCTCGCTCGCACGTCCTGCGCACTGACAAACCCTGCACAACAGTCAACATCATCATCATCACCCGAAAAAGGGAGACACCATAATGCTCTGCCTTTTTTCTCTCCTTCCGAGTGATCCCTCTTCCTCCGAGTTTCACTCGACGGGCAAACGCACATCTGCAGCATAGTAATAATAAAAAGGTAGAAAAATCGATATACGAATCTATAATTAAATAGGTTAAACTAGGGTTTTGCCCTGTACTACAGATCAAGGTTCAAAAAAATCCAACTATTCGAACAACACGATTCTAATCCAAGAACTTTTTCGACCTCATCCAAGTGGCCTCAAACTATAGGGTTAGCATCTAGTGCAGTATGTGTGAAAATGTATGCACTATGTGTGCTATAACTTGTATGTCTTTCAAATTTGAACCAACTTTGAATAAGTTTGAAATATTTGAAATGGGGAACTTTTTCGACCTCATCCAAGTGGCCTCAAACTATAGGGTTAGCATCTAGTGCAGTATGTGTGAAAATGTATGCACTATGTGTGCTATAACTTGTATGTCTTTCAAATTTGAACCAACTTTGAATAAGTTTGAAATATTTGAAATGGGGCTTTTGGCTTAAACGTTTGAAACTCAAAACGATTCTCTTCATGCTAGACTTCATAAGACCGAGTTTAGGGTTAGGGGTAGATACATGATTTGTCTGGTTTGAATATGTCTAAACCTTGTTTATCAACTTTAATGCTAACTTCTCAGTCACTCTAAAATGAAGTTTTTGGAGGTTTTTGAAATTTCCATCTTTGAAACCCAAAACCACTTCTCTTCATGCTTGACTTCATAAGAAAAAGTTTAGGGTTAGGGGGTATAGATACATGATTTGTATGGTTTGAATATGTCCAAACCTTGTTTATCAACTTGAATATGCTTACTATATGACATAAGAAGACTATGTACTTTGGTTTTTAATTTTTCTGATTTTTTTAATTTTCTGCGCATTTGAATCATATCTTGGTCAAATCCTAGGTTTCACCAAGATTTAGACAAGTTTAACACGTGAAAATGAGTAAGTAAGCATGGATCCTTCTTAGTCACTCTAAAATGAAGCTTTTGGGATGTTCTTGAAATTTCCATGTTTGAAACCCAAAACCACTTCTCTTCATGATTGACTTCCATAAGATCGACAGATCAGTTTAGGGTTAGGGGTAGATATATACATGATTTTTTGGTTTGAATATGTCTAGACCTTGTTTATCAACTTGAATGCTTACTATACATATGACATAAGAATGCTATGTGCTTTGGTTTTTCATTCTCTTTTTGAATTTTTTCTAAATTTTTAGGCCCATTTGAATCTTGGTCAAATCCTTGGTTTGACCAAGATTTAAACAAGTTTAAAACATGAAAATGAAAAGGGAAGTCAGTATCCTTCGTAGTCACTCTAAAATGGAGAAGCTTTTGGGATGTTCTTGTAATTTCTATGTTTGAAACCGAAAACGAGTTCCCTTCATGCTAGTAGACTAGCTTCATAAGATCGACAGCCGGGGGTAGATACATGATTTGTCTGTTTGGATATATCTAGACCTTGTTTATCAACTTTAATGCTTACTATATGACATATATAAGAAAACTATTGCTTTGGTTTTTCCTTTTTCTTTTTTTAATTTTGATGCCCATTTGAATCATGTCGAATCCTAGGTTTGACCAAGATAATTTAAACAAGTTTAAAACATGAAAATGAAAAGGAAGCATGTATCCTTCTTAGTCACTCTAAAATGAAGCTTTTGGGAGGTTTTGAAATTTCCATGTTTGAAACCCAAAACCACTTCTCTTCACATGCTTGACTTCATAAGACAGAGTTTAGGGGTTAGGGGTATAGATACATGATTTGTCTGGTTGAATATGTCTAGACCTTGTTTATCAACTTTAATGCTTACTATATGACATAAGAAAACAATTGCTTTGGTTTTTCTTTTTCTGATTTTTTTGAATTTTGATGCCCATTTGAATCTTGTCAAATTCTAGGTTTGACCAAGATTTAAACAAGTTTAAAACATGAAAATGAAAAGGGAAGCATGTAACCTTCTCAGTCACTCTAAAATGAAGTTTTTGGGAGGTTTTTGAAATTTCCATGTTTGAAACCCGAAACCACTTCTCTTCATGCTTGACTTCATAAGACAGAGTTTAGGGTTAGGGGTAGATACATGATTTGTATGGTTTGAATATGTCCAAACCTTGTTTATCAACTTGAATATGCTTATGTGCTTTGGTTTTTTATTTTTCTGATTTTTTTGAATTTTATGCCCATAAATCTTGGTCAAATCCTAGGTTTGACCAGGATTTAAACAAGTTTAAAACATGAAATGAAAAGATAAGCCTGGATCCTTCTTAGTCACTCTAAAATGAAGCTTTTGGGAGGTTCTTGAAATTTCCATATTTGAAACCCAAAACCACTTCTCTACATGATTGACTTCATAAGACATAGTTTAATTAGAGTTTTAGGGGTAGATATATACATGATTTTTCTGGTTTGAATATATATGTCTAGACCTTGTTTATCAACTTGAATGCTTACTATACATATGACATAAGAATGCTATATATGTGCTTTGGTTTTTCATTCTTTTGATTTTTTTCTGAATTTTTAGGGCCATTTGAATCTTGCATGGTTAAACTTGGGTTTTGCCCAGTTCTAAAGATCAAGGGTTCAAAAAAATCCAACTACGGGGTTCGAACAACACGATTCTAATCCAAGAATTTTTTCGACCTCATCCAAATGGCCTCAAACTATAGGGTTAGCATCTAGTGCAGTATGTGTGAAAATGTATGCACTATGTGTGCTATAACTTGTATGTCTTTCAAATTAAGTTGATAAACAAGGTCTAGACATATTCAAACCAGAATATTATACTGCATTAGTACAAAAAGTTTCCTATGGATTCATCAAGGGTAGTAAAGCCAAGTTAACTCATTGTCATGACTAAGAAGGATCCATGCTTACTTTTTCATTTTCATGTTTTAAACTTGTTTAAATCTTGGTCAAACCTAGGATTTGACCAAGATTCAAATGGTCATAAAAAATCAAACAAAATCAAGAAAATCAAAAACCAAACCACATAGTCTTCTTATGTAATATACTAAGCATTCAAGTTGATCAACGAAGTCTAGACATATTCAAACCAGAAAAATCATGTATCTACCCCCTAACCCTAAACGTTGTCTTATGAAGTCAAGCATGAAGAGAAGAAGTGGTTTTGGGTTTCAAACATGGAAAATTCAAAAACCCACCCAAAAGCTTCATTTTGGAGTGACTAAGAAGGATCCAAGCTTACTTTTTCATTTTCATGTTTCAAACTTGTTTAAATCTTTGTCAAACCTAGGATTTGACCAAGATTCAAATGGGCATAAAAATTCAAAAAAGAAATCAAAAAATGAAACAGCAAAGCACATAAACTTCTTATGTCATATAGTAATTAAGCATTCATGTTGATCAACAAAGTCTATATATATTTAAACAATAAAAATCATGTATATATACCCCCAAACCCAAAACCACTTCTCTTCACATGCTTGACTTCATAAGACAGAGTTTAGGGGTTAGGGGTATAAATACATGATTTGTTCTTTGTTCATGGAAAAAATAATGTCATGTAAATGAGTTAACTTGGATTTCCTACCCTTGAATCCATAGGAAACTTTGTTCTAATGCACTATAATAATCAACCGAGTTTTTACACCAACAGGTCTGTCACTTACGTGTGGTGCCCACGCGTGTGGTCCCACACTTGAGTGAGCACAAGTCACGTGCAACAGGTACGCCAACTCCCAGCCATCTTCTTTGTCAAGAGAAGACGCATCAGATGCGTATTGGAAGTCTGTGGGTCCTTCTGGATCCTTCGGTTGTCCCTCTCACAAAAAAAAACAAATCTCTCTCATTCTCGGCCTCGCTCGACTCGCTCGCTCGCTCGCTCGCTCGCACCTCCTGCGCACTGACAAACCCTGCACAACAGTCAACATCACCAGAAAAAGAATATACACCATCAATAAGAGGGGCCCCGTGACTGCTCTCCCTTCTTCTCCTTCCGAGTGATTCCTCTTCCTCCGAGTTTCACTCGACGGGCAAACACACATGTGCTGCATAGTAATAATAAAAAAGTAAAAGAATCGACTACGAATCTATTATTAAATAGGTTATAAACTAGGGTTTTCCCCAGTACTACAGATCAAGTTGAAAAAAAAATCCAACTACGGGGTTTGATTTTGGCCTACAAATAAAAAATTAAATAAGTTGAACTAGTATTCCTCTAAAAAATCATTTTGGTTTGCATTGTTTGATACTTTTCATAGCTAGAGTGCATCACAATTTTTTGATTTCATGCTTTGCTTTGCCAATTTTGATTTTTTCTAACCACCTTCTCTTTGATTTCAAATTTAGGTCAAACTATCGATGCCTACTATGTGTTCTACTTGAATTGGATGCAGCATGCGCACATGATATGTTTTGCCATTGTTTTGGGCTTCCACACATCTTGGGGCATCCAAGTATTTAAGTTACCTTGTTTTTTAATTGTAATTCATGTACCCTTTCCTCCCAATTAAATTTTGGTTTTACATTTTTAAATTTTTTAAATTTTTATGCCCATTCTGATGTCATATAGTTAGCATTTAAGTTGATAAACAAGGTCTAGACATATTCAAACCAGAAAAATCATGTATCTACCTAACCCAAAACTCTGTCTTATCAAGTCAAGCACGAAGAGAAGTCGTTTTGGGTTTCAAACATGGAATTTTCAAAAACCCTCCAAAAAGCTTCATTTTGGAGTGACTAAGAAGGATGGAGGCTTACCTTTTTCATTTTTCATGTTTTAAACATGTTTAAATCTTGGTCAAACCTATTATTTGACAAAGAATCAAATGGGCTTAAAATTTCAAAAAAAATCAAAAAATGAAAAACCAAAGCATGTAGTCTTCTTATATATGTCATATATATATTGACACATTCAAGTTGATAAACAAGGTTTGGACATATTCAAACCAAAAAATCATGTATCTACCCCTAACGCTAAACTCTGTCATATAAGTCAAGCATGAAGAGAAGTGGTTTGGGTTTCAAACAGGAAATTTCCATGCTTGAAACAAAAACCACTTCTCTTCATGCATGCTGACTTCATAAGACAGTTTAGGTTAGGTGGTAGATACATGATTTTCCTGGTTTGAATATGTGTAGACCTTGTTTATCAAATTAATTGAATGCTTACTATATAACATAAGAGAAGACCTTGTTTTTTTTTGAATTTTTATACCCATTTGAATCTTTGTCAAATCCTTGGTTCCACCAAGATTTGAATAAGTTAAAAACATGAATATGAAAAAGTAAGCATGTATGCTTCTTAGTCACTTCAAAATGAAGCTCTTGGGAGGGTTTTTGAATTTCCATATTCGAAACCAAAAACCACATATCTTCATGCTTGACTTCATGAAACAAAGTTTAGGGTTAGGGGTAGATACATGCATGATTTTTCTTGTTTGAATATGTCTAGAACTTGTTTATCAACTTAATTGAATGCCTACTATATAACATAAGAAGACCTTTTTTGTTTTTTTTTAATTTTTATACCCATTTGAATCTTGGTCAAATCCTAGGTTTCACCAAGATTTGAATAAGTTTAAAACATGAATATGAAAAAGTAAGCATGCATGTATGCTTCTTAATTAATCACTTCGAAATGAAGCTCTTGGGAGGGTTTTTGAAATTTCCATGTTTGAAACCAAAAACCACATATCTTCATGCATGCGCTTGACTTCATGAGACAGAGTTTAGTGTTAGGGGGTAGATACATGATTTCTCTCGTTTGAATATGTCTAGACCTTGTTTATCAACTTAATTGAATGCTTACTATGTGACATAAGAAGACTATGTGCCTTGATTTTCCATTTTTTGTTTTTTCTGAATTTTTATGCCCATTTGAATCTTGGTCAAATCCTAGGTTTGACCATGATTTAAACAAGTTTAATAAAACATGAATAGGAAAAATTAAGCATATATCCTTCTTAGTCACTCCAAAATGTAGATCTTGGTAGGGTTTTTAAAATTTCCATGTTTGAAACCAAAAACCACGACTTCTCTTCATGCATGCTTGACTTCATAAGACAGAGTTTAGGGCTAGGGTAGCTAGATACATGATGTTTCTGGTTTGAATATGTCTAGACCTTGTTTATCAACTTAATTGAATGCTTACTATATGACATAAGAAGACTATGTGCCTTGATTTTACATTTTTTTAAATTATGCCCATTTGAATCTTGGTCAAATCCTAGGTTTGACCATGATTTAAACAAGTTTGTTTATCAACTTGAATGCTTGCTATATGACATCAGAAGACTATGTGTTTGGTTTTTGTTTTTTGAATTTGTTATGCCCATTTGAATCTTAGTCAAATCCTAGGTTTGAATATATATGTCTAGACCTTGTATATCAACTTGAATGCTTACTATACATATGACATAAGAATGTTATGTGCTTTGGTTTTTCATTCTTTTCATTTTTTTCTGAATTTTTAGGGCCATTTGAATCTTGGTCAAATCCTTGGTTTGACCAAGATTTAAACAAATTTAAAACATGAAAATGAAAAGGGAAGTCTGTATCCTTCTTGTTTTTAAATTTTTTATACCCATTTGATTCTTCATCGTCAAATCCTAGGTTTGTTGACCTAGATTTGAACAAGTTTAAAACATGAATATGAAAAGGTAAGCATGTATGCTTCTTAATTAGTCACTCCAAAATGAAGCTCTTGGGAGGGTTTTTGAAATTTCCACGATTTAAACCAAAAACCACTTCTCTTCATGCTTGACTTCATAAGTTAGGGTTTAGGGATATATAGGGGGTAGATACATCATGATTTTCTGGTTTGAATATGTCTAGAGCTTGTTTATCAACTTAATTGAATGCTTACTATATGACATAAGAAGACTATGTGCCTTGATATTTCATTTTTTTAAAATTATGCCCTTTTGAATATTGGTCAAAACCTAGGTTTGACAAAGATTTAAAAAAGATTAAAACATGAAAATGAAAAAATAAGCCTTGATCCTTCTTATTAACTCCAAAATGAAGGTTTTTGGGAGGGTTTTTGAAATATCCATGTTTGAAACCCAAAACCACTTCTCTTCGTGCAGAGTTTAGGGTTAGGGGTAGCTAGACACATGAATTTTCTGGTTTGATATGTCTAGACCTTGTTTATCAACTTAATTGAATGCTTACTATATGACATAAGAAGACTATGTGCCTTGATTTTACATTTTTTTAAATTATGCCCATTTGAATCTTGGTCAAATCCTAGGTTTGACCATGATTTAAACAAGTTTGTTTATCAACTTGAATGCTTGCTATATGACATCAGAAGACTATGTGTTTGGTTTTTTTTTTTGAATTTGTTATGCCCATTTGAATCTTAGTCAAATCCTAGGTTTGAATATATATGTCTAGACCTTGTATATCAACTTGAATGCTTACTATATGACATAAGAATGTTATGTGCTTTGGTTTTTCATTCTTTTCATTTTTTTCTGAATTTTTAGGGCCATTTGAATCTTGGTCAAATCCTTGGTTTGACCAAGATTTAAACAAATTTAAAACATGAAAATGAAAAGGGAAGTATGTATCCTTCTTAGTCACTCTAAAATGAAGCTTTTGGGATGTTCTTTAAATTTCAATGTTTGAAACCCAAAACGACTTCCCTTCATGCTAGACTTCATAAGATCGAAGGGGGTAGATACATGATTTGTCTGGTTTGGATATATCTAGACCTTGTTTATCAACTTGATTGCTTATATATGACATAAGAAGACTATGTGATTTGGTTTTTCATTTTCTGATTTTTTTGAATTTTGTGCCCACCTATTTGTATCTTCAAATCCTAGGTTTGACCAAGATAATTTAAACAAGTTTAAACATGAAAATGAAAGGGAAGCATGTATCCTTCTTAGTCACTCTAAAATGAAGCTTTTGGGAGGTTTTTGAAATTTCGATGTTTGAAACCCAAAACCACTTCTCTTCACATGCTTGACTTCATAAGACAGAGTTTAGGGGTTAGGGGTATAGATACATGATTTGTCTGGTTGAATATGTCTAGACCTTGTTTATCAACTTGAATGCTTACTATATGACATAAGAAGACTATGTGATTTGGTTTTTAATTTTTCTGTTTTTTAATTATTTTTCTGCCCATTTGAATCTTGGTCAAATCCTAGGTTTGAACAAGATTTAGACAAGTTTAACACGTGAAATTAAACGAATAAGTAAGCATTGATCCTTCTTAGTCACTCCAAAATGTACCAATTGATAGTGTTAACTTTGCTTCATGGAAAAAATAATGTCATGTAAATGAGTTAACTTGGATTTCCTACCCTTGAATCCATAGGAAACTTTGTTCTAATGCACTATTATAATCAACCGAGTTTTTACACCAACAGGTCTGTCACTTACGTGTGGTGCCCACGCGTGAGGTCCCACACTTCAGTGAGCACAAGTCACGTGCAATAGGTACGCCAAATCCCAGCCATCTTCTTTGTCAAGAGAAGACGCATGCGTATTGAAGTCCGTGGGTCCTTCTGGATCCTTCGGTTGTCCCTCTCACAAAAAAAAAAAAAATCTATCTCATTCTCGGCCTCGCTCGACTCGCTCGCTCGCTCGCACGTCCTGCGCACTGACAAACCCTGCACAACAGTCAACATCATCATCATCACCCGAAAAAGGGGAGACACCATAATGCTCTGCCTTTTTTCTCTCCTTCCGAGTGATCCCTCTTCCTCCGAGTTTCACTCGACGGGCAAACGCACATCTGCCATAGTAATAATAAAAAGGTAGAAAAATCGATATACGAATCTATAATTAAATAGGTTAAACTAGGGTTTTGCCCTGTACTACAGATCAAGGTTCAAAAATCCAACTATTCGAACAACACGATTCTAATCCAAGAACTTTTTCGACCTCATCCAAGTGGCCTCAAACTATAGGGTTAGCATCTAGTGCAGTATGTGTGAAAATGTATGCACTATGTGTGCTATAACTTGTATGTCTTTCAAATTTGAACCAACTTTGAATAAGTTTGAAATATTTGAAATGGGGCTTTTGGCTTAAACGTTTGAAACTCAAAACGATTCTCTTCATGCTAGACTTCATAAGACCGAGTTTAGGGTTAGGGGTAGATACATGATTTGTCTGGTTTGAATATGTCTAAACCTTGTTTATCAACTTTAATGCTAACTTAGACACTCTAAAATGAAGTTTT
This sequence comes from Lolium multiflorum, assembly GCA_030979885.1. Classification (NCBI taxonomy): domain Eukaryota; kingdom Viridiplantae; phylum Streptophyta; class Magnoliopsida; order Poales; family Poaceae; genus Lolium; species Lolium multiflorum. The sequence continues at coordinate 206,794,002 of CM061753.1, read as the reverse complement.
TGGAGGTTTTTGAAATTTCCATCTTTGAAACCCAAAACCACTTCTCTTCATGCTTGACTTCATAAGAAAAGTTTAGGGTTAGGGGGTATAGATACATGATTTGTATGGTTTGAATATGTCCAAACCTTGTTTATCAACTTGAATATGCTTACTATATGACATAAGAAGACTATGTACTTTGGTTTTTAATTTTTCTGATTTTTTTAATTTTCTGCGCATTTGAATCATATCTTGGTCAAATCCTAGGTTTCACCAAGATTTAGACAAGTTTAACACGTGAAAATGAGTAAGTAAGCATGGATCCTTCTTAGTCACTCTAAAATGAAGCTTTTGGGATGTTCTTGAAATTTCCATGTTTGAAACCCAAAACCACTTCTCTTCATGATTGACTTCATAAGACAGAGTTTAGGGTTAGGGGTAGATATATACATGATTTTTTGGTTTGAATATGTCTAGACCTTGTTTATCAACTTGAATGCTTACTATACATATGACATAAGAATGCTATGTGCTTTGGTTTTTCATTCTCTTTTTGAATTTTTTCTAAATTTTTAGGCCCATTTGAATCTTGGTCAAATCCTTGGTTTGACCAAGATTTAAACAAGTTTAAAACATGAAAATGAAAAGGGAAGTCAGTATCCTTCGTAGTCACTCTAAAATGGAGAAGCTTTTGGGATGTTCTTGTAATTTCTATGTTTGAAACCGAAAACGAGTTCCCTTCATGCTAGTAGACTAGCTTCATAAGATCGACAGGCCGGGGGTAGATACATGATTTGTCTGGTTTGGATATATCTAGACCTTGTTTATCAACTTTAATGCTTACTATATGACATATATAAGAAAACTATTGCTTTGGTTTTTCCTTTTTCTGTTTTTTTTTAATTTTGATGCCCATTTGAATCATGTTGAATCCTAGGTTTGACCAAGATAATTTAAACAAGTTTAAAACATGAAAATGAAAAGGGAAGCATGTATCCTTCTTAGTCACTCTAAAATGAAGCTTTTGGGAGGTTTTTGAAATTTCCATGTTTGAAACCCAAAACCACTTCTCTTCACATGCTTGACTTCATAAGACAGAGTTTAGGGGTTAGGGGTATAGATACATGATTTGTCTGGTGAATATGTCTAGACCTTGTTTATCAACTTTAATGCTTACTATATGACATAAGAAAACAATTGCTTTGGTTTTTCTTTTTCTGATTTTTTTTGAATTTTGATGCCCATTTGAATCTTGTCAAATTCTAGGTTTGACCAAGATTTAAACAAGTTTAAAACATGAAAATGAAAAGGGAAGCATGTAACCTTCTCAGTCACTCTAAAATGAAGTTTTTGGGAGGTTTTTGATATTTCTAAAAACCAAACCACTTCTCTTCATGCTTGACTTCATAAGACAGAGTTTAGGGTTAGGGGTAGATACATGATTTGTATGGTTTGAATATGTCCAAACCTTGTTTATCAACTTGAATATGCTTATGTGCTTTGGTTTTTTATTTTTCTGATTTTTTTGAATTTTATGCCCATAAATCTTGGTCAAATCCTAGGTTTGACCAGGATTTAAACAAGTTTAAAACATGAAATGAAAAGATAAGCCTGGATCCTTCTTAGTCACTCTAAAATGAAGCTTTTGGGAGGTTCTGAAATTTCCATATTTGAAACCCAAAACCACTTCTCTACATGATTGACTTCATAAGACATAGTTTAATTAGAGTTTTAGGGGTAGATATATACATGATTTTTCTGGTTTGAATATATATGTCTAGACCTTGTTTATCAACTTGAATGCTTACTATACATATGACATAAGAATGCTATATATGTGCTTTGGTTTTTCATTCTTTTGATTTTTTCTGAATTTTTAGGGCCATTTGAATCTTGCATGGTTAAACTTGGGTTTTGCCCAGTTCTAAAGATCAAGGGTTCAAAAAATCCAACTACGGGGTTCGAACAACACGATTCTAATCCAAGAATTTTTTCGACCTCATCCAAATGGCCTCAAACTATAGGGTTAGCATCTATAGATATGTGAAAATGTATGCACTATGTGTGCTATAACTTGTATGTCTTTCAAATTAAGTTGATAAACAAGGTCTAGACATATTCAAACCAGAATATTATACTGCATTAGTACAAAAAGTTTCCTATGGATTCATCAAGGGTAGTAAAGCCAAGTTAACTCATTGTCATGACTAAGAAGGATCCATGCTTACTTTTTCATTTTCATGTTTTAAACTTGTTTAAATCTTGGTCAAACCTAGGATTTGACCAAGATTCAAATGGTCATAAAAAATCAAACAAAATCAAGAAAATCAAAAACCAAACCACATAGTCTTCTTATGTAATATACTAAGCATTCAAGTTGATCAACGAAGTCTAGACATATTCAAACCAGAAAAATCATGTATCTACCCCCTAACCCTAAACGTTGTCTTATGAAGTCAAGCATGAAGAGAAGAAGTGGTTTTGGGTTTCAAACATGGAAAATTCAAAAACCCACCCAAAAGCTTCATTTTGGAGTGACTAAGAAGGATCCAAGCTTACTTTTTCATTTTCATGTTTCAAACTTGTTTAAATCTTTGTCAAACCTAGGATTTGACCAAGATTCAAATGGGCATAAAAATTCAAAAAAGAAATAAAAAATGACACAAAAGCACATAAACTTCTTATGTCATATAGTAATTAAGCATTCATGTTGATCAACAAAGTCTATATATATTTAAACAATAAAAATCATGTATATATACCCCCAAACCCAAAACCACTTCTCTTCACATGCTTGACTTCATAAGACAGAGTTTAGGGGTTAGGGGTATAAATACATGATTTGTCTGGTTTGAATATGTCTAGACCTTGTTTATCAACTTGAATGCTTACTATGTGATTTGGTTTTTCATTTTTCTGTTTTTTAATTATTTTTCTGCCCATTTGAATCTTGGTCAAATCCTAGGTTTGAACAAGATTTAGACAAGTTTAACACGTGAAATTAAACGAATAAGTAAGCATTGATCCTTCTTAGTCACTCCAAAATGTACCAATTGATAGTGTTAACTTTGCTTCATGGAAAAAATAATGTCATGTAAATGAGTTAACTTGGATTTCCTACCCTTGAATCCATAGGAAACTTTGTTCTAATGCACTATAATAATCAACCGAGTTTTTACACCAACAGGTCTGTCACTTACGTGTGGTGCCCACGCGTGTGGTCCCACACTTGAGTGAGCACAAGTCACGTGCAACAGGTACGCCAACTCCCAGCCATCTTCTTTGTCAAGAGAAGACGCATCAGGATGCGTATTGGAAGTCTGTGGGTCCTTCTGGATCCTTCGGTCCCTCTCTACAAAAAAAAAATATCTCTCATTCTCGGCCTCGCTCGACTCGCTCGCTCGCTCGCACCTCCTGCGCACTGACAAACCCTGCACAACAGTCAACATCACCAGAAAAAGAATATACACCATCAATAAGAGGGGCCCCGTGACTGCTCTCCCTTCTTCTCCTTCCGAGTGATTCCTCTTCCTCCGAGTTTCACTCGACGGGCAAACACACATGTGCTGCATAGTAATAATAAAAAAGTAAAAGAATCGACTACGAATCTATTATTAAATAGGTTATAAACTAGGGTTTTCCCCAGTACTACAGATCAAGTTGAAAAAAACCAACTACGGGGTTTGATTTTGGCCTACAAATAAAAAATTAAATAAGTTGAACTAGTATTCCTCTAAAAAATCATTTTGGTTTGCATTGTTTGATAATTTTCATAGCTAGAGTGCATCACAATTTTTTGATTTCATGCTTTGCTTTGCCAATTTTGATTTTTTCTAACCACCTTCTCTTTGATTTCAAATTTAGGTCAAACTATCGCCTACTATGTGTTCTACTTGAATTGGATGCAGCATGCGCACATGATATGTTTTGCCATTGTTTTGGGCTTCCACACATCTTGGGGCATCCAAGTATTTAAGTTACCTTGTTTTTTAATTGTAATTCATGTACCCTTTCCTCCCAATTAAATTTTGGTTTTACATTTTTAAATTTTTTAAATTTTTATGCCCATTCTGATGTCATATAGTTAGCATTTAAGTTGATAAACAAGGTCTAGACATATTCAAACCGGAAAAATCATGTATCTACCCCTAACCCAAAACTCTGTCTTATCAAGTCAAGCACGAAGAGAAGTCGTTTTGGGTTTCAAACATGGAATTTTCAAAAACCCTCCAAAAAGCTTCATTTTGGAGTGACTAAGAAGGATGGAGGCTTACCTTTTTCATTTTCATGTTTTAAACATGTTTAAATCTTGGTCAAACCTATTATTTGACAAAGAATCAGATGGGCTTAAAATTTCAAAAAAATCAAAAAATGAAAAACCAAAGCATGCAGTCTTCTTATATATGTCATATATATATTACGACACATTCTGTTTGCAATCAGCAAATTGACATATTCAAATCAGGGAATCGATATTCACTCTGATTCATAAATTATATAGTCAAGATGAAGAGAAGGGGTTTGGGTTTCAAACAGGGAAATTTCCATGTTTTTGAAACCAAAAACCACTTCTCTTCATGGCTTGACTTCATAAGACAGTTTAGGGTTAGGTGGTAGATACATGATTTTCCAGTTTGAATATGTGTAGACCTGGTTTATCATCAATTGAATGCTTAATATATAACATAAGAGAAGATCTGTTTTTTTTAATCTTTTATACCTTTATTTAATTCCATTGTAAATCCTTTGGTTCCACCAAGATTTGAATAAGTTAAAAACATGAATACGATGCAAAAGTAAGCATGTATGCTTTTTCAACAAAATGAAGCTCTTGGGAGTGGCTTTTGAAATTTCCATGTTTGAAACCAAAAACCACGTACTTCTCTTCATGCTTGACTTCATAAGATTTAGTTTAGGGTTAGGGGTAGTTTGATACATGATTTTTTCTCGCTTAATATGTCTAGACCTTGTTATCAACTTAATTGAATGCTTACTATATATATGACATATAAGAAGACCATGCCTTGATTTTCCATTTTTGTTTTTTTTTCAACAGTTGCGCCAAACAAAGCTTGAATAAACACAACATGAATTTCAATGATTTATGCACTTTTTAAAATCCAATTTCTCTTCATGCTTGACTTGCTAAGTTAGGGTTTAGGACAGGGGGTAGATACATCATGATTTTTCCGGTTTGAATATGTCTAGCTTGTTTATCAACTAATTGAATGCTTACTATATGACATAAAAAGACTATGTGCTTTGATTTTTCATTTTTTAAATTATGCCCAGTTTGAATCTTGGTCAAATCCTAGGTTTGACCAAGATTTAAATAAGATTAAAACATGAAAATGAAAAGATAAGCATCGATCCTTCTTACTCGCTCTAAAATGAAGCTTTTGGTAGGTTTGTGAAATTAAGGTTGAAACCCAAAACCACTTTCTCTTCATGCATAGTTTAGGGTTAGTGGTAGATACAAGAATTTTTGGTTTATAGTAAGCATTCAAGTTGATAAACAAGGTTTAGACATATTCAAACTAGAAAATCATGTAGATATCTACCCCTAAAACTAAACTTGATATATATGAAGTCACACATGAAGAGGAAATGGTTTGGTTTTAAACATGGAAACGAAAAACCCTCCCAAAGCTTCATTTTTGTTGTTGTGAAGATCCAAACATTTTTCATTTTCTATGTTATTTGACTTTATTATATTTGGTCAAATCCTAGGATTTGACCAAATATTCAAATGGGCATAAAAAGACAAAAAATCTAAAAATGAAAACCAAAGACATAATTAAGCTTCTTAAGAGTAGTAGCATTCATGTTGATCAATCCAGTCTATACACATTTAAACATTAAAAACTATAGGCTCCCAACTCAAATTCTGTCTACCAAAGTCAATGACTAAGAGGTGGAAGGGTTTTCGCTTATTTTTTTTGAATTTATGTCTATTTGAATCTTGGTCAAACTTAGCTAGGTTTGACCATTATTTAAACAGTAAGTTTAAAACATGAAAATGAGGAGCCTTGGATCCTTCTTATTCACTCCAAAATGAAGCTTTTGGGAGGTTTTTTTTTTAAATTTTCATGTTCAAAACCCAAAATGATATCTCTCCGTGCTTTACTTCATAAGACAAAGTTTAGGGTAGATATACATGATTTTTCTGTTTGAATATGTTCAGACCTTGTTTCAACTTGAATGCTTATTATGTGACATCAAAAGACCATGTGTTTGGTTTTGATTTTGTTGTTCATTTGAATCTTGCATCAAATCCTAGTTTGACCAAGATTTAAACCAGTTTAAAACATGAAACGAAAAGGTAGTATGATTCTTAGTCACTCCAAAATGAAGCTTTTGGGAGGTTTTTTAATTTTCGCGTTTGAAACCCAAAACCACTCCTCTTAATGCTTGACTTCATAAGACAGAGTTTAGGGTTAGGGCCCAAGTATATACATGATTTTTCTTGTTTAAATATGTCTAGACTTTGTTTATCAACTTGAATGCTTACTATATGACATCAAAAGACTATGTGTTTGGTTTTAATTTTGAATTTGTTATGTCCATTTGAATCTTGGTCAAATCCTAGGTTTGACCAAGATTTAAACCAATTTAAAACATGAAATGAAAATGAAAGCCTGATTCTTCTTAGTCACTCCAAAATGAAGCTTTCTGGGAGTTTTTTCAATTTCCAATGTTTGAAACCCACAAACCACTCATGCTTGACTTCATAAGACAGAGTTTAGGTTAGGGTATATACAATATTTTTCTGGTTTTAACATGTCTAGACCTTGTTGATCAACTGTAATGCTTACTATATGACATAAGAAGCTTATGTGCTTGGTTTTTTTTTTATTTCTTTTTTGAATTTTTATGCCCACTTGAATCCTCGTCGTTAAATCCTTTGTTTGACCAAGATTTAAACAAGTTAAAACATGAAATGAAAAAATAAGCCTGGATCCTTAGTCATGAAAATGAATTAACTTGGCTTTCCAACCCTTGAATCCATAGGAAACTTTGTACCAATACAGTATAATGATCACCCGAGCTTTACAATTCAACAGTCTCAGCCACTTACTGTGGTGCCCATGCGTGAGGCCCCAAACTTCAGTGACAAGTCACATGCGGTAGGCACGCAAAATACCCGATCAATCCCAAGGTGGTTGTTAAGGACCCGATCGCATTTCTTGCTTTCTGGATCAAATCTACCATAAGAAGTTTGTTCCTTTTGGATGCATCACTCGTATTTGCGCAAGTTTTTTGGGGGTCCTGCAAATTCAGGGTAGCATGCCCCCTGCCCACGCCAACACAAACAGAGTTCAACACAACCTAATTAAGCAAGGTTCACCACAGACATAGTTCAACAACCCCTAATTAAGCTAATAGGTTCACCACAAACGCTGCTGAGCAGCACAACATAAAAAGAGTTCAACAAAAGATGCCGCTTTTGCAGGAGGAGAGACAAACATGCACAACAATTACTGAGTATATTTACCATCTTCTTCCTCACGCCTCCCACCTTTCTTCTGCTTCTTGTTGCCCATACCTTTAATCTTTGTTGGCTTGGGCTTGGGAGGAGGCACACGACCGGTCTCGATAACATAGTTTGTTCAATTTTCCTAGGACAGCCCATAGGCCATGTGTGGTTGGCTATGAAGCCGCATCGGCTAATGCTTTCCACTTGAGACATGACCCATCGCTTCTGGCATGTGCTTGAGACGCTTCAAAGTCAACCTTATAAAGTTTTGCAGTGTATGGGTAGCTGCTCTCGGCACCAAGCCTGTGGTTCACTCAATACTTGTTTAACTTCCCATTTAAGTTTGTTGAGAGTGGTTCTGGTTTTCCTATGACGCGGGACCACATCACAAACACCTTCATCGTGAGTAAACTGACACATGCCAAATAAAGGTGAAGCAAATATGTAGCAATCTTGCAACTAATAATGAATATGAATCTAAAAAGTAATAATGAATATGAATCTAAAAAAATTCTGACGCTAAATTCAAAACCTATGAAGCAAAAAAAGAGGGAGAGACCATAGAGCAAATCGATACAGGCCTATGTTGAATAGGAGAGAGGTGACTCGGATGTGAAGCAAATATGTAGCAATTGCAACTAATACTGAAATCTAAAAAGATTCTGACGCTAATTCAAAACGCTATAGCGCAAAAAAAAGAGGGAGAGACCAGAGCGCAAATCGATACAGGGCTATGTTGAATAAGGGAGAGAGGGGAATCGGAACATACTTCCTCCCCCTCGTCGACGATATTCTCGTCGAAGGTCGGCGGCGGCGGTTCAAAGATGAGTTCAACCTCGTCATCTAGGATGCTTCCCAAGAGAGAGGACCCATCTACCAACAGCATCGTATGCCGATGAGCGACCGATGGCCCGACCTTTGGCAATGGCCTCCGCTCGTCTTTGGCATCCGCTGTGGCAATGATCGCCGCCGTTGCAGGCCATGCGTGCCGCGGTCGCGGCTCTGGACGCCTCCTCTGCAGCTAAGGCCAGCCGCGCTTTTCGCTTTCGCTGCGTTGACGGCGTCGGTTGGGCCCTCCATCGGTGGAATGGGAAGGGGAAGTGAAGAGAGGGTTTTTTCCTAGTCCGTGGAGAGAGGGAGAAGTGTGGACGTGAAATGGATAACTGACTATATTTCAAGATTTGGGAGACATAGCAGTAACCGGCATAGACAGCTGCTGTGGTGCATTACTCATACTGCCTCTGTCCTAGAAAGAGCGTACGTGTGGGCTTTCAAGTCATATTAAGGGATTTTATTATTACATTGGGAAACTGTCATCACTATCACTTTCCTCTTCAACTTTTCCACCTCCAATGATCTAAATGTAGTAAATAAGAAAACCATATTATGCTAAATACTACTACTTCCATCCAAAAGTTTAAGGTTTATATTATTTTTAGAAGCTCAAACTATGTCAAGGTAAACTAAGATTTTACCAAAAATCATTATCATGCAAAATACAAAATTAATATCAATAAATAGACAACGATTTTTTTGGTATGGTATCTACAAAATATTATTAGTTGATAGATTGTTCTAAATTTTCGTCAACCTTTACTTGCTTTGACTCTTAAAAAAAGACTTAAGCTTTGTGATGGAGGTAGTAAGTACTAGTTGGAAACTATATTCCTCGTGATGAGAAAGAAATATTTTTTACTACCACTCTTTTGTGGACAAATTTTGAAGTGCATTGCAAAACGAGAAGTACACTCCTTTATGGACAAATTTTACCTCTACACCCATTATTTCAGGATGGAGGGAGTATAACCCAACTTGTTTTTTTCTTCTCGGCACTACACTGCTTTTTCCCCGTGCAATGCTTGGTTCTACCCTTTTTCTCAATGTAATGGTCATTTAAGTCATTTTTCCCACACACATTTATTTTGTAATTCTCGTGTTGACCGTGCTACTACTATTTGTGTTAGTGCGCCAAAACAAAATGTTATTTTTTAAGTGCCAAATTAATCTAGGCTAAGGAATCGTGAACAAAAAGAGATAGTCTAAAAGAGGAACACACCACAGAAAGAAACTAGCATATATGCATGTTTCTATGTACATATATGACCCCGGGTTTGTAGATAAAAAACATTCATATATGCGCTTACTATTAATATACATAAGTTATGCTGATTCTCTTGGTTTAGGTTAGGCATCACTACTAATTCAGAAGAAAACAAAAATGTAACTCTTCAAGTGAAGTCATTTTAAGTGACCTAACAACTAAAATTCATATATAGGATTTGTATAGGAATTATGTAGGATTTAGATCACATGTGAATTTTCCCAACACTAGTTGTTTGATTCATAGGAACATATCCTATAGGAATCTTGCAGTGCAAATCCTATAAGAATAAAACATTAGGTCATACCTCATGGAAAATTTCCCTTGGCACAATCAAACACAACTCATCTTCCTATATGATTCAACTAGCCATTAAATCTCAATCCCATGTTTTCCATATTTCTATGGTTTTCCCATCCTATGAATCAAAGGAGCCTTAGGGCTTATATCTTTTTTTTAGAAAGGCAAACTATGTTAAGATTGGCCAAGTTTTACGAAAAACCTTTAACATGCAAAATACAAAGTTGAGTCATTTCGCTTTGAATCGAGGGAGTACATTTGACGCAGAAATTATTTGACACTGCTACAATCGTATTTTTTTCAACCAAACTTCCCTTCATGAAGCTTTTTTATTTTAGCTTCAAGACTTGATACATCCATATATCTAGACAAAGTTGAGTCAATTCATTTGAATCGGAGGACATTTGACTATATGGGTATTGTTTGACAAACCTTTGGCACTGCCTTCTTTGAACCAAACCGCTTCCCCTTCACTAAGCTTTATTTGGGAGGAGCTTCACCCACTCTGATACTTCCAAGTTTGGCAGTTGACTTGGTGCTACCATCCACCATCCATCTCGTATCCAATGTATGAATGACTTAGGATTTTTAACCCAAATAATTATTATAATTGCTCGGGGAATATTTCAAGAACTTCCAGCTAATCGTGCATATTTTGATTTATATTTTGGTGAAGTTTCATTCGATTTGAATCAAAGGTTTGTGAGCAAATATATACTCCCTTCATATTAATTGACTCTAATATGGATGTACTAGACACATTTTAGTTCTAGATACATCCATATTGAAGTCAATTAATATGAACCGAGGGAGTATTTGTGCCTTAAACTAGTGCTCGTATAATGTAAAGTTTCTTAATCACAAGCTAATCGTCCGAGGGGGATGAAATATTCACAGATTTTAGAACAAGGTATCTACATTTTGATCGGATTTTTCATAATTTTGCTTACATGCTCAAATAAGAGATTAGTTTGGAACGTTGGATCTTAAATGGTTGGTAGATGGTGGCATCAAGTCACAATGAGATTTGGAGACTTCAAGTCACCGCAGCTCTGTCCTTTTTATTTTGACAAACTGCAGGTCGCATCTATGAGCCTGCGCACGGCCGACGCCCCATTCTGGCAAGGAAGCTCTTCCTGGCAAGTAGTAGTATCCATACCCACCCAAGGCATGTATAAGAACCCATCCCGCTCTCGTTTTCCCGATCACTCTTCCCTGAAGATGGAGGAGGCCCTCTTCTTGGGCCCCCTCTGCCTGCTGCCCTTCGAACCCCCCATATCCAAGGTCGCTCCTTCCGATTTCATTCTAGTTCACCTGTGAGAAATGTCAATGACAACCGATGCCACGTACGTTTTCCGTGCTGTGCAAGGGCGGTCATATGGCCTGTCGGCGCTGCGTCGCGAGCTTGCGCCGAACCCGTGCAAGAAGTGCGAGCAGCCGGCGTGGGTGCCGCCGTATCGATCTGGGCCAAGATTGCCGCCGTCGAATCGATCCGGGGGCAATGGTCAAGTGCGTCGGCTGCGACTTGGTCGCTTCCACGGAGTCCTACAAGCACTATATCGCGTGCTCGCATGGTCCGTGCGGCTGATGCACAGAGGCCATCAATACCGGCTGCAGCTTCACCGGCCCGCAGCTCCTGGTACACCTCCAAGCATCCCACTCCATCCCAATGTTTACGTTCCAGTATGGCATACCCGCCTGGTGCATAGTTCGTGTTCCGGTACAACCGCGGGGACACCTGTTCATCGGCAATGGGGAAGAAGACGGTAGCGTGTTCGCCATCACCGTTGGAGCGCTCGGCCCGACCACCATTGTGTCCTGTGTGTGCATCAGGTCCGCCGCGTGCTTGTTTCCGATGTACAAGGCGCAGTTTGTTGGTGATTGGTCCACGGCGCCGGCGACGGCCGGGACCAAGCACCTCTCGACCGACACCTTGATGGCGGTAATCGAGCCGACGAGCTCCCCGACGCCCAGCTCGATCATGTTGCAGCAGCTCACTTCTTTCCTGGCGGTGCCGCCCCGTTACGCGAAGCAGAATGGAGGGCAGCGTGTGTTGCCTCTCTGCGTTTGCATCAACAAGAAGGTTATACAATAATCTTCGTTTAGTCATACTGCAATGTAGTTACTCGAAGATCGGAGGGAGTAGTTTAGTTCGAAGTAGGGTTCGTTCGGATGTATTTTGGACTTGTATAGTAGTACTACTACTCCAGACTATTAGCTAGCTAGTTGGAGTGCTAGAATGCAGCTCGGAGTATTATAGTATTTTGGCAGTACTACTAGTTATGTATGTGACTGCAAATTCAAACTAAAATGGAGTATTTCTTGCTAATGTTGTTCTTTTGGAGTCATCATTTTTTTCTGAACGTGTTAACTATGCTATTGTCTAAGGATTTGTTTAGATTTCTTTGGTTGAATTCATATTTCGTCTCTTCCTAATTTGGCAAAACTGCACTGTCATGGGCATTCTTACAAGGTCGCTGAAGTTTCAAAGTTTCTTAATGTATATTGCGTAGGGTGTACCCCCTTAACATGGATCGTTGCATTTTTGGGTTGTATTTTTTTGGCAATTTTCAGGACCATAAAATAGCACGCCTTCGTTGAAATTTGAATTAGTGGCCAATACTAGCATGGAGTAGTGAAGTGTTTTTGTACTCCCTCGGTCCCACCAAAGTGTCTCACCTTTGTTAAAATTTAGATGGATAGATGTATTTTTTTACAAAGTTGAGACACTTTGGTGGGACGGAGCCACGGAGTCGTAGTTGATGGCGAGAAGGTTGATGCCTTGCTAGGTTGGTGTACGTTGCAAAAAGAACAAGGTTGGTGTGTATTTGTTTTATTTGTTCACCATAATACTGACATGGCCATCGATTTGATTAGACAACACAAGCCTGGGATGTTTCACTTATTTATTGTAGGAAGCACGATTAATGTTCTGTAATGATGGGGCTACTCCTATAGTCCGTCTGCTCGGCTCCTACTCGGGTGTCGGGTCACACTCACACTCTCCTCTTTTTTTGAACACATTCACACTCTCCTCTTTTTTTGAACACATTCACACTCTCCTCTTTTTTTGAACACATTCACACTTTCCTAAACTGCAGAGGCAGTATATGAGCGTCTCGGTTCACCTCCGTCGTCTATCCCCACTCCGCCCATCTTCCATAGCACGCGCCTGCGTCTCCGCCATGGCGCTTTCGCATCCTATCCAGCAGTGCCCAGTTTGAGAGCCTCTGTTCCCAAACCCCCACCTGCCGCCATTGATCGCCATCTCTCTCCCAAAGTTCGAATCAGTAGATCTCCCAAGAAAATACCAACCCCATTGTACCACCTGCCTCATTGCGATGGCGAAATCGAGCAGGGTCTGTGGATCTGGCTGTTTCACAAGGTGTTTACTAAGGCCCCCTTGAAGTGCTCATCAGCTGCGACGCCATCACCGCCGTCCCTAGTCGGTTCCTCCAGCATTCTTCGCCACAACATAAAGGCCACTCCTGTCACGCGCTTTGGCCTTCCGTGTGTTCTCCGTTGTGACCCGGGATAAACCATGGGCGGTGTTCAAGGAGGATTTGCCGGTGCACAGCATCGTCGCCGGACAGTTCTCCTATGATGGCCTAATGCCACACGGTAAGGATGAGGAGCGGGCAGGCGCCAATGGAGATTGGATCGCCATGGTTGGCCCCGAAGGCAAGTGGAACCTCCTTAATGTCTACACTCATCGCAAGATTAAGCTTCCATCTTTGAGGAACAAGTTGGAAACCACACACAATCCACTTATATTCGAGTATCGGCGTTATTCAACTGCAGAAGATAGCTATTTGCCAAGTTCCTACAGCTGCTAGGGGGTATCAAGATTTCTCCCTTGTCGCAATCTTCGACTTTGCAATTGCCTACCTCCATGGCGAATATCCTCGTGAATGGATATTTCTTGAAAACTAGTTTCAGTACGGCGCCATATACTGCGATGCAATTATACATAACGGACTTGTGTTCGCCGTTACTGAGCTTGGAAATGTTTATGCATGGGATCCTAATCAATTTGGTAACATTTCCTCCCTATCTTTTTTATATACGTAACTTATATAGTATTTCACCTCTTATTTGTTGAACTGTCTTGGCATCTTTTGGCTTAAAGGAATTCCATAGGCACCATAACCCTCTTGTGGTATGGACATATATAGAATTTAACATCTATAGGAATTTTAGTATGGTCTAATGTGCATGTTGTTCCTTAGAAAAAGGCCCCTTAGTAATTAAGTTTCTTTATTATTACTCCCTAGAAAATTTAAGGTAGAGTAGAAATAGAATCAATAAAGGTGCCATGCAATATTGATAAAGACTTTCATTTGTTTATATTCTCCGGTTCTAGAGAATAAGGAGTACTATATTCAAACCATCTAAAATTTGGACCAATATTTTCGGGAACATGTTTTAAATCCATATGAAGTTTTACCAAGATGTTCAAAATATATTTTAAACCATCTTATGTTCGACCATGATTTTATAAAGTACTAGTATTGGCATCCCAATATCAAATCAATATCACTAGTAGATAAATCAGGAAATATATTTTCATGTGACGTGTTCTTTCCTTTTTCAAGGTCCTATAGTGCTCCCTGCTCCATTCATTCCGTGGACGGCTGGATTTGATGACGATGATGATTTTGACTCTAATAGTCGTACGTGGTGGCTGGCAAGATCTCAAGATCGTTCTAGACTTCTCCTGGTCTATGCACGTGGCGTAATGGATTTTGACGCTGACGGTGCTCCAACTCATTATGATAGTACCCCTTCTGTCCATTGCGGTCGCGCTGTTCACAGCTATTCGGGGTATACCCGCATTGTATTCTCGAATGACACTAGTCGGTTACTTCCAGCCAACCCGTGGGAAAGGGTTACTAATCTTGGAGACTATTCTATGTTCCTTGGGTTGAACTATCCGATTTTCATGCCAAAGGGGTGGTGCAACATTTCCCCTGTGATATTTGACAAGAAGAAATCGCATCTACACCACGCCTCAGGCCATTGGCTCTCAGTTTGACACATCACATCAAGAAATTTTCCGCTTCAGTCTAAATGGCGAAGACCACCAAAGCATATCTTTCTGCAATGTCCAGGGGCCAACTGGTATACGGGGTTTTGTTCATCCAGCTACACCAACGCTACTGGATCGGAACAAAGACAATCAGAGTTAGGGATATTTATGTAATACTAGGATCATACTACTAGCTAGCTCATTGGTCTTGACTCCTATTTAACTATTTATAGCTAATGTACTTAGGTGATAAATTTATGCTATTTGCATGAACCCAGCAGCTTCTTTTAATTTGATCAAATACGGTCTATACACATGCATGGTTGTTTGGCTGTTTCAGTGTCCCTAGAGGCATACATATATGTTATTTAGCAATCTTTATTACAGTACAAAGGTCTTAACCTCATGGTTCACAGAAAGTATAAACGTAGATCAACCATCTAAACATAGTACACATTCTAGTGTATGATTGTTACATATACACATCAACATCCTATCAGAAAATCTTAATGTGAATTGTACTGGCTGTACAAACCCGTGCATCATTCTCTAGCCGGTTGCACCCAAAACCAAATCGTGGTACTTCATAGTTGACTGTATGTAGGACAACATACAGATCCAATGCGAAGCCATGGGTATCACCTGCATGACAGAACCATATTTCATATGGTTGGAGGTACTCCATATGGCATTTAAAATCATTCCTTGTCCTTCATATGGCCCTAAAAATAGTACAGTTGGATTTGTGGGTTTTAATTTTTTATTAACACACTCAATTGATTGCCCAAACATTGATTAATAATATTATTAAGGGGTGATGTTGAAAGCCATAAGAACAATGTGCCAAACAATCTTTGCTAGCGATGCAAATGTATACCCATCGAAATAATCAGCAGACGTGCATGTTTCTTTGGTCAGAATAACTGCTGCACATCTTAAAAGTAAATGGCATGACCATTTATTTGATTTGATAGCGTGCTAGATGGCGGACATTACTATCTCTACTTCCTTGGTCGCCCAAATCTAAAAGCAAATCCTCGTGATTCATTTGACAAGACAACACAGATGGGTCCAAATTTCTCCGTCCATATTATTATAATCTGAGTGCGTTGCCTCGTTGCCTTCCAAGAGAAGCTGCATTTTGCCAAAAAGAGAGAGAGGCTGTATTTATAACTATCTCACCGGCCGCCACTAGTACAAACCACTCCCTCTCCACCTCCACCTCCATCTCTTCCCTAGTAGCTCCACCTCCATATCGGCGACGACCACAATCGCGGCTTCGACTATCTTCGACGGCGGCGGCGTGAGGCACCTTCTCCGCGGCGCATCACTCATCCCCTCGTCCCGCGGCAACAATGGCTGTATGTGAAATCACCATACCCTTTTGTATGGTAGAGATGATGATGCGATAAAATTTTATTGGCGGTTGCTCATCCTTGTTTGAATATTTGGTGTAGATTCACATCTAGGGCAGTGTGTCAAGCGGGGTGGGTAGCGGGCTAGCTAGTTTCAGTGCGAGTGCTTTAAATCTGCTCTAATCTCAACCACTATTTGCTCTAATTTTCTGCTTTGCGACGATTCGCTGACGCCGCTTGCAACCCTAATCTAGGGTATTGATCCTAGTTTAGTAGACTACTAGGATTTACATGCCAATTTGTTTTTAGACTAGATCCGGATATTTGTCAATACTACTACGTACTTCTTCCGTTCGTATTTAATTGACTCTAGTTGAAAGCATCGACAGTTCATTTTCTTCTCTCCCTGTCGACTAATTAAACCAAACAGAGGGAGTATTAGGAATCCATGTGCATCCGTACTACCAGTAAGGCATTGCGTTGTTGCAGAGGCTCAGTGTAATCAATATCTTTCGATATTAATATACTCACTTTATCGGAAAATAAATTAGTAATCCATGTTCAAACTTGCTAGTTTGATCGACGTCTGATGATGATTTGTGAGGCCATATGGGCCTAGTTTGTTGGTGGTCAGTAGGCTGATGATTTTTTTGCTTGGTCGATCTGTGGTCGTTCCATGGCCACCGCTGATTAATCATTACTAGAATCAACAATTTTTTGCTTGTCCGGTGATTGGAATTGTATGCGCTCTTTTGAAGAGCACCATCGCACGATGATTAGTCTTAATGGAGATGCAGATGTCAATCAAGAGGGAGAAACATATCTTGATCATGCATTTCTCACGAGATTACTTGGTGATTGGAAGTAGAATCCACAATTTGTTGTGCAAACTTCTCAACATATGCATATATTCGTTGAATTGGCTTTATGTGATCAATATTACTTCTTATTGCAGATGGATGGAGGGGAAAGAGCGAAAAAACCGATACTTAGTGAAATGACTTCTCATTCTGTGACTTCCGATATCCTAGATGACAAGGTAAATATATAGAACGATGATTCGTAGGTGATGAAAGCAGAATCCACAATTTGCCGTGCAAACTTCTCAACATATGCATATATTTGATTAATTAGTTTTATGTGATCAATAGTATTACTTATTCCAGATGGACGTAGGAAGGAACGAAAAAGCGGATGCTATGTGAAATGACTTCTAAATCTGTGTGTTCTGATATCCGAGATGACAAGGTAAACATATGTACCGACGCTTGTTTTGCTGCCCCCCTAGATGGCTAGATGCTCTGGGCTAATTTCTGTTCATGTGCTTATTATTGCGGAAACATAGAGTTGAAGAAAACTCTATATTGTCGATGACAAAGGTGAAATGGCATGCCAGTCTTTTAAACCTCCGACGCCACCTTGTTCACCGTCTATGGAGACTGATGCAGCTGGACCTGTACTGATGAGCCTATACGTGGCATCATCGTGCCACATGAAGAAGGTTGTGGATTGGGTTTACCCCCTGCTGAAGAATGGTGCAGCTGGAGCTGCTAGTGTAGAGCCTCTAGTGAACGGTGTCGTGCCACGGGAATTCTCGAACTAGAGCACGGTTTACCTATTGTCAAGACCGATAATCGTGATGATATTGGAGTTGCACGATGCTCCCGCACCAAGTTGCCACGCCACCCGAAGGAGGTTTGTATTGGTAGAACCCGTCATGACTATGCCCACAAGAACTGACTGGTGACCTGGAGCTGGTAGGGTAGAGCCTAGCGAAAGGTGTCGTGCCACGAGAATCCTATGGATATTGTGGTTTACCCTCTGTAGATACTGGTGGTCTAGGAGCTGGTATTGTAGAGATTTGAGCAAACGGTGTCCCACCCAACTCCTATGAACTGAGCATGTACCGATGTGCCTTCTGTAGAACCTGATGCACCTGTAAGTAGTGGTGATGATTCGGCTGAATCTGAGAAGGATCCGCATCTCGAGGACAAGATGTCAGCTGTCATTCACCTGAACGAGCTGAAGTCAGAACGGTAGCTTATATGGCACGGACTGTCCTTCAAGCTCTAAAGATCCATTGGGTGGTTCACAGGACCAGCTACTCCAAGCCATTGTCACTACAAAAGACCAGCCAGCATGCTTCGTTATCTCCTGCATACTGTTTGACAAGCTGAAGCACTGCAACTGGCATTGTTCAATCCCATCAGCATGGAGAGAGGAGCTATGTTTATGTCAAGATGATTCATGCTGATTTGGTAAGGTTCCATGATAAGATGTATGGGTGGGGTGAGGCAAGAGCCACATTTTGCAGCATTCACACAGTCTTCGCTCTTGAGCCAGACCCCATGGATGCTTACCCAGTGGTGCAGCTGTCCCGACTTGATATATGTTTTATGCTGCTGTCGTGGAACTGTGATGTCGAGCTACCTTTCTTATGGTTTCTAGGCTTTTGGTTTCAACATGTATTATGGAGCTTACCTTTGGACTTTCGCATGCGTTTGGCTGTTGACCTGTAATGTTTGTGGTTGGTTGTCTAATCTACTTGGCACAATCACATTGCAAAGGCAAATGTCCTTTCTCTTTAATTGTTATTATGACTTATGTGTTATAACCAGGCAAGAATATGCAATCTTGGTTTCTCCCATATATATGTACATACAACTTTTGTTCACATAATAACACTTACACGGGAAAAGAGTAGCTTCTCTGTTGGACAAACACCAAACCACAAAAGGGTAACAACACAATATCCAAACTAGGTACGGCACCCGTTGAGCATACATGACTTTTGTCGTAAAATCACGTTAACCAACACTAGCAGCATCTTGTTCTTTGCAAGGTGCATGCATCACTTAATCCCAACACAACCTACTTCAAGTGGCACGATGATGTCAGGTAGTTCACCACACTAACCTCTTGCATCAGCCTCCATTGAAGGTACGCCATCCTGCAGAGACACCATTAGCAATGCAACTCCATGTTCTTATCCTATGGAACGGTACTCATAGTCAAGCTTCATGCACTAGCCAACACAATCAAAAGTCCGAACTAGGATCGCTAGGAAAAAAACATGAAGATCCTTTTTATCGAATCCCACGCCGAACATCTTTAACAACAGTAAGCTCGCCGACAAACATATTACAGAATCTAAAAGTGGCTCTATATTTTTGGGGCTGATGCCGCGCATGGAGCCGGCAATAGCTTCACCCGAAGCTGCAAACTGTGGCGGCCAAATGCAGGCTGAAACAAACGTATTTCGCAGGGCGCTATAATGCGCGCCAAAAACAGAATATAATGAAAAATAGAGTGAAAGAAGATCAAATAAAGACTAGAAATAGACATAAAATAGGATAAAATTAGCTTGATAGATACTCCGTAGTTCATATTTGTACAAAGTAGTGCGATAAAACTAAACTAAACTCGACGAGAGTCCGGTGTCGTGCCCACCGGATCCGACGAGAAGAGGTCAATCCAACGGGGGTCGTCCTCGCCAATGGTGGTCGGCCCGGCGAGCTGCGCTTCGATGAAGGTCATCGCCTCGTCGCCTCCGCCCTCCGTTTGCGCGGTCCTCCTTCTTCGCAGCCCGCCTCGTAGCCTTCTCCCCCTCCGTCCTCGCGAAGTGCCTGCTCGGCGGCTACGTCCTCGGGGAAGCGGGCCGCCCACTGCGCGCCGCGCGCTCGTCCCGCTCGCAATGCGCAAACGGCGCTCCGTCTCGCGGCGGCGGCGCTGTTCCTCCTGTCTAACGATGTACGGCGGCGGCGCGAGATCCTCGGCCTGGGCGCGTCCACACGTCATGGAAATTCATCGACGATCGCGGGCGCCCGAGCCGCCACGCCACGGCGCCGTACGCGCGCGCGGCCTGTCTCGTAGGTCCCAGGCCGATGCGCTCGCCGCCGTCACGTATCTCCGCGTAATACGTACCTTTGGGGCGCGCGCGGACACTGTGCCTGGATGCACATCATGAGCTCACGCGAGACGAGGCATGGCGGCGGCGGCGAAGCGGAGCTGCGGCGAGAATTAGCGCAGATGGGCACCAGCAACCCGTGTCCATCTTTTTTTAGTAGGATTACGCTATGTACCACCTTCCAATTAGAAAATAGTACTGTTTAAAATTCCCCGTTGGGCCCAATATTTCACTTTTTTGCTAACGCCATCTACATGGTAATTGCTCTCCCCACTTGCTCCGGCCGTAAGCCCAATAACTACAAATGGGCCTTTATGCTCATGCAATTTCGGCCCTTTTCTAATGAAACACAGATCCTATGAATGGCAAAAGAAAAAAACACGGAGATTCTACATAAAAGTTGTTTTTAGTTATTTTGAATTATTGGGTTCCAATTTTTGAAACTGCTCATGCCCAATATGAAAATCCTTGTTCGCTCCATACCCACATGGATAACGGTATTTTTAATAATTCATAAAGTGGATTTGAAATTTAAAACATATCCTAATAATTCCATGATTTAATCTATCAACTTGCAAGATCTTGAAGAGAAAAAGCTTGTATTAGTCTGCAGAATCCGCACCGTTTCAAAGGCACAGTGGGATCAAAAGAAAAAGGAAGTAGCCAGAAATTAGGGGTCAAAAATAACTCCAAGAAATGAAACTTTTATTGTTCGTAGAGGATGACATGCGGGACCCATGAGCCAGCAGCTTACTCAACGTTTCAAAGGCGGCATGAGATCGGAAGAAAATGCAAGTGACCAAATATCGTGTGCAAAAATAATCCAAGAAATGAAACTTATTGTACATAGAGGATGACATGCGGGTCCCATTTGGCAGAGGTTTCAGCAAGCTTCAAATGCGGTTTGAGATCAAAAGAAAAAGAAAGTAGCTAAATTAGGGGTAAAAAACTCCAAAAAAGAAAGTTGATTGTACATAGAGGATGACATGCGGGTCCCATGAGTCAGCAGCTTACTCAACGTTTCCAAGGCGGGGGATCAAAAGAAAAAGGAAATAGCCAAAAATCAGGAGGTGAAAAACCAAGAAAAGAAATTTTATAGTACATAGAGGATGACATGTCCCATTTAGCCAGGTTCCTCAACGTTTTCAAAGGCCGTGGGATCAAAAGAAAAAGGCAAATAGCCGAAATTAGGGGAAAACAATAAATCCAACAAAGGAAAGGTTTATTGTTCATAGATGCTTACACATGGGACCCATGAGCGCAGCTCTCAAGGCAAGTGACCAAAAATCAGGGTGAAAAAACCAAGAAAACAAACTTTATTGTACATAGAGGATGACATGTGGTCCCATGAGCCAGCACCTTACTCAACGTCAGAGAGGCTTGAGATCGAAAGAAAAAGCAGTGACCGAATATCAGGAGCTAAAATAATCCAAGAAAGGAAACTTTATTGTACATAGAGGTTGGCATATGGGTCCCACTAATACAAGCTTTTTCTCGAAGATCTTACAAGTTGATTGTACATAGAGGTGACATGCGGGCCCCATGTGTCAGCAGCTTACTCAATGTTTCCAAGGCGGCAGGATCAAAAGAAAAGGAAATAGCCAAAATCGAGGGTGAAGAATAAATCCAACAAAGGAGAGGTTTATTGTCCATGGAGGTCGACATCCTGGGACCCACGAGCCGCAGTCCCCTCTACGTTTAGAAGGCGATCGGGATCGAAAGAAAAAGGCAAATAGCCAGAATTAGGGCAAAATAACTCCAAGAAAGGAAGTGTTTATTGTTCATAGAGGCCGACATGTGGGACCCATGAGCCAAAGCAGTCCTTTCAAATGCTTCAAAGGGGCATCCAAAGAAAAAGGAAGTAGCCGAATTAGGGGTAAAAATAACTCAAGAAAGGAAACTTTATTGTTCATAGAGGATGACATGCGGGACCTGCCAGCAGCTTCCTCAACAGGCGGCATGGAGATCGAAAGAAAAAGGCAAGTGACCAATATCAGGAGAAAATAATCGAAGAAAGAAATTTTATTGTACATAGAGGATGACATACGGGACCCATTTAGCGAAGGGTCTCAAGTTTCCAAGGCGGCACGGGATCAAAAGAAAAAGGAAGTAGCCAGAAATTAGGTTCAAAAATAACTCCAAGAAAGGAAACTTTTATTGTTCGTAGAGGATGACATGCGGACCCATGAGCCAAAGAAATTTACTCAACGTTTCAAAGGCGGAAGGAGATCGAAAGAAAAGGCAAGTGACAAAATATCGAGACAAAGATAATCCAAGAAAAGAAAACTTTATTGTACATAGAGGATGACATGCGGGTCCCAATTAGCAGCGGTCTCAATGTTTCAAATGCGGCTTGAGATCAAAAGAAAGAAAGTAGCTAGGGGTAAAAAACTCCAATAAAGGAAAGTTTTATCGATGAGCCAACAGAGTCCTCAACGTTTCATGCCAGGGATCAAAAGAAAAGGAAATAGCAAAAATCGAGGGTGAAAAAAAACCAAGAAAATGAACTTTTATAAAACAGAGGATGACATGTCCCATGAGCCAGCAGGTCTTTCAACGTTTCAAACGTGGCATGAGATCGAAAGAAAAGGCAAGTGACCAAATATCGAGCCAAAATAATTCAAGAAAAGAAACTTGATTGTACATAGAGGATGGCATGCGGTCCCATTTAGCAGCAGCGGTATCACCGTTTGAGAGGCTACACGGGATCGAAAGAAAAAGGCAAGTGACCAAATATCAGAGTAAAAATAATCTAAGAAAAGAAATTTACCGTACATAGAGGATGACATGCGGGTCCCATTTTGCAGCGCGATCTCAACGTTTCCAAGGCGGCACAGACCAAAAGAAAAATGAAGTAGCCGTAAAATCAGGGGGTGAAAAAAATCAAAAAGAAATTTCAATTGGGTGCATGTGGATCTGCATTCAACCATCCCGCGGGGCCTTTTGACTCGCACAATTTCAGCCCACTCCAAAGCAGGATAGTTCGGATTTTTCTAAAAACAGAAAGTCCTATGCTTCGCAAAAACAAAAAACAAGGAGATAAGAATATAAATTTGTTTATGTAAAAATAAAGATTTAATTTATCCGTTGAAATAGCTCAGAGCGCAATACACCGTTTATTGTCTCAAAATAATCAAGATATCACATGTTTCTTGTACGGGAGGCGACATCGAGGACCCATGAGCCAGCAGCTTACTTAAATGGGGGATGGAAAGAAAATAAACCAAAATCTGTTGGTAAAAAATCCAAGAAAAGAAACATTTTCGTTCTGAGAGGATGACATGCGGGACCCATGAGGCAGCAGCGTCTCAAGGTTTATTGTTCATAGAGGTTGACATGTGGGACCCGTGGGCCAGCAGCGTCCTCAACGTTTTAAAGGCAGGATATCGAAAGAAAAAATAAGCCAAAAATCATTTGGTAAACAATATCCAAGAAAAGAAACATTTACCGTTTCGAGAGGATGACATGCGGGACCCATGAGGCAGCAACATCCTCAACGATTCCAAGGCGGTAGGGGATCAAAGAAAAAAAAAGAAATATCCAGAAATTAATTAGGGGTTCAAAAATCCATCAAGGAAACTTTTATTGTTCATAGAGGATGACTTGTGGGACCGACCTGCCAACAGCTCCTCATCGTTTCAAAGGGGTAGGAGATAAAGAAAAAGGCAAATAGAGAAATTAGGGTCAAAAATAACTCCAAGAAAGGAAACTTTTATTGTTCGTAGAGGATGACATGCGGGACCTGAGCCAGCAGCTTACTCAACGTTTCAAAGGCGGCATGAGATCGAAAGAAAAAGGCAAGTGACAAAATATCAGGAGCAAAAGATAATCCAAGAAAAGAAACTTTATTGTACATAGAGGATGACATGTGGGTCCCATTTTGCAGCAGCGGTCTCAATGTTTGTAATGCGGCTTGAGATCAAAAGAAAAAGAAAGTAGCTAGTAATTAGGGGTGAAAAAAATCCAAGAAAAGAGTTGATGGACATAGAGGATGACATGCGGGTCCCTTGAGCCAACAGCACTCAACGTTTCAAAGGGATCAAAAGAAAAAAAGCCAAATCGAGAAAAAAACCAACAAAGGAAACTTTTATAGCAATAGAGGATGACATGCGGGTCCCATGAGCCAGCAGGTCCCTCAACGTTTCAAACGTGGCATGAGATCGAAGAAAAAGGCAAGTGCCCAAATATGAGGTGCCAAAAACCCAAGAAAAGAAAGTTGATTGCTCATAGAGGATGACATGCGGGTCCCATGAGCCAAGGGTTCCTCAACGTTTCAAACGTGGCATGAGATCGAAAGAAAAAGGCAAGTACCCAAATATGAGGTGCCAAAAAAACTCCAAGAAAAGAAAAAGTTGATTGCTCATAGAGGATGACATGCGGGTCCCATGAGCGCAGGTTCCTCAACGTTTCAAACGTGGCATGAGATCGAAAGAAAAGGCAAGTGACCAAATATGAGGAGCCAAAAATAATTCAAGAAAAGAAAGTTTTATAGTACATAGAGGATGACATACGGGTCCCATTTAGCAGCAGCGGTATCACCGTTTGAGGCGGCAGGGGATCAAAAGAAAAAGAAATTGCCAAAAATCAGAGGGTGAAAAAAACCAAGAAAATGAACTTTTATAGTACATAGAGGATGACATGCGGGTCCCATGAGCCGGCAGGTTCCTCAACGTTTCAAACGTGGCATGAGATCGAAAGAAAAAGGCAAGTGACCAAATATGAGGAGCCAAAAATAATTCAAGAAAAGAAAGTTTTATAGTACATAGAGGATGACATGCGGTCCCATTTAGCAGCAGCGGTATCACCGTTTGAGAGGCGGCGGGATCGAAAGAAAAAGGCAAGTGAAAAATATGAGGAGCCAAAAATAATTCAAGAAAAGAAAGTTTTATAGTACATAGAGGATGACATGCGGGTCCCATTTAGTGACGGATGCTTTGAGAGGCACAGGGGATCGAAAGAAAAAGTCAAGTTACCAAATATGAGGTGCCAAAAAATCCAAGAAAAGAAAGTTTTATAGTACATAGTGGATGACATGCGGGTCCCATTTAGCAGCAGCGTGTATCACCGTTTGAGAGGCGGGGATCGAAAGAAAAGTCAAGTGACCAAATATGAGGTGCCAAAAAAAACTAAAAAGAAAGTTTTATAGTACATAGAGGATGACATGCGGTCCCATTTGCAACAGCGGTATCACTGTTTGAGAGGCGCAGGTGATCGAAAGAAAAAGTCAAGTGACCAAATATGAGGTGCCAAAAAAATCCAAGAAAGAAAGTTTTATAGTACAGAGATGACATGCGGGTCCCATTTAGCAGCAGGGTATCACCGTTTGAGAGGCGGCAGGATCGAAAGAAAAAGGTAAGTGACCAAATGAGGTGCCAAAAATAATTCAAGAAAAGAAAGTTTTATAGTACATAGAGGATGACATGGTCCATGGATTTGGTGTATCACCTGAGAGCGGGGATCGAAAGAAAAAGGCAAGTGACCAAATTTGAGGTGCCAAAAACTCCAAGAAAAGAAAGTTGATTGCACATAGAGGATGACATGCGGGTCCCATTTAGCAGCAGCGGTTCAACGTTTCCAAGGCGGCAAGGGATCAAAAGAAAAAGGAAGTAGCCAGAAATCAGTCAAAAAAATCCAAGAATAGAAAGAATTTTGGTTCATAGAGGATGACATGCGGGACCCATGATCCCGCATCGTAAACGGCTCGATCGGAGAACGTTGAACGAGATGGCGCGATCTAGAAAAAAATGCGGGAGAGCTGCCATCTGGGCCCTACATCCCCATGTGCGGATTTATGTTGACTGGCTATCGAACCCGAGATTTCAGATGCACCACGTCCCGGCCACCATACGTCACGTTTTGCCGGGCTAGGTGGCCTCAAAAACGAGAAAAGTTTTGACATGCACCATGGAGGGACCAATCGCTGGCCATGGTACACCACAACCACGGCGCGACTTCAACTGCCATGGCAACTTGTAGTGTAGATGGTTGTCTTCCGCTTGTGCTATCATTATTTAGATCTGTGAGGCTGCCTAACATGATCAAGATCATCTATTTTTAATGCTACATGTTGTGTTTGGTGGGATCCGATGAATCTAGAATACTATGTCAAGTTGATTATCAATCTATCATATATGTGTTGTTTATGTTCTTGCATGCTCTCCGTTGCTAGTAGAGCTCGGCTGTTGATACTTGTAACTCCAAGAGGGAGTATTTATGCTCGATAGTGGGTTCATGCCTCCATTTAATCTGGACAGTGATGAAAGTTCTAAGGTTGTGGATGTGTTGTTGCTACTAGGGATAAAACATCGATGCTTTGTCTAAGGATAATTGTGTTGATTACAATACGCACTACAATTAATGCACTTATCTCGTTTTACAATACCGGGAGGGGTGCGGATGCTAACTCGAAGGTGTATTATTTAGGCATAGATGCATGCTGGATAGCTGTCTATGTACTTTGTCGTAATGCCCTGATTAAATCTCATAGTAATCATCATTGATATGTATTAAATCTTTATTTTTCAATTGCCCAACCGTAATTTGTTCACCCAGATGCTAGTTATATTATTGGAGAGACACCACTAGTGAACTGTGGACCCGGTCCATTCTTTTACATCTGAATACAACCTACTGCAATCTTGTTCTTACTGCTCTTTGCAAACAAACACCATCTTCCACTCGATACGCTTAATCCTTTGTTTTCAGCAAGCCGGTGAGATTGACAACCCCACCGTTAAGTTGGGGAAAAGTATCTTGATTGTGTTGTGCAGGTTCCACGTTGGCGCCGGTTTCACTGGTGTTGCGCCGCACTACACTCCTCCACCAACAACCTTCACGTGCTTCTGGGCTCCTACTGATAACCTTGGTTTCTTTCTGAGGGAAAATTTGTTGTTGTGCGCATCACACCTTCCTCTTGGGGTTCCCAACGGATTTTGTACATTACGCGCATCAAGCTCTTTTTTACGCCGTTGCCGGGAGATCAAGACACGCTGCAAGGGGAGTCTCCACATCCAATCTCTTTACTTTGTTTTTGTCTTGCTTTACTTTATTTCATTTACCGTCTTGTTTGCTTCATATTAAAAAAACACAAAAAATTAGTTACTTTACTTTCTTTTATTTACTAGCTCTATATCGAAAACACAAAAAAATTAGTTACTTTACTGTCTTATTTACTTGTTCTATATCAAAACACAAAAAAAATTAGTTACTTGCAATTACTTTATCTTTTCTTTGTTTATTTCATCATGCTTCATCCTAAGTTTACTCTAAAGATATACCGGTACAAGGGTCTATCATTGGAAGAGATAATATAGAAGAATTTTTCACCCATGTTAGTATGGATGAAGATTTTGAAGATATACCATTATTAAAAGTTGCTCCTACTTATGAAAGTGCTACTGCGTTTAGTACACATGTTGGAAACTAGATTTGTTAATCTCAATCCCATAATACAACATATGTTTCTTACACTCTTCGATATGGAGATGGGAGAAAAGAGAGATTTTGTTTTAAAAGTCCTTGTTAGAGAATTTAAAGATATAGCTAAAGAAGCTAGAAAAGTTTTTATCAAGCATAAGAGGCTTGGTTTGTTCCACCGATTTTAAAAGAACACTTGAAAAGATGGACATGGATAGAATAAGGTACACTAGTAATGTTAATGATGTTAAGGAAATTAAAGCACAGATACCTAGTAAGCTCCTAGGGATGCATGAAGCTTTAGAAAATAACTACGCTTGGCTTGTTCCCTAAAATTTGTTTGATGAGAATAGTAAGCCTAGGAGAAAGAGGAGTTACTTATATAGACCAGATACAATGCATTGTTGAGAAAACCCCAACCCTCGTAATGATGTTGATGCTTCATCTCGATGTTACTTGATTTGCACTTTCGCGCCCAGTTGGCGCAAAGAAAAGCACTTCTTGGGAGATAACCCAAGTTTCATTTTTATTACTGTATTGTTGAGTCTTGGAAGTTGTTTACTACTGTAGCAACCTCTCCTTCTCATGTTTTTGTGCCAAGTAAAGTCTCTATGGTAAAGTTGATAGATTTGGATTGCGCACGTAAACGTAATTTCTGTCCGTACAACTCACAGAGAACTTCGTAAACAAATCAAAAATCTGCCAATTTACGTGCGTGATCCTCGATATGTACGCAACTTTCAATAGTTTTGAGTTTTCCGTTTGAGCAAGTTAAGTGCCCTGCAAAATTCGTTTTTACGGACCGTGCTTTTGATAGATTCTGGCTTTTATTTCGCATTGCCGCTTTTGCTATGTTGAATGAGTTTCTTTGTTCCATTAACTGAAGCTTTGTGAAATGTCCTAGAGTGTTAAGAATGATTGTGTCACCTCCGAATATGTGAATTTTTGATTATGCACTAACCCTCTAATGAGTTTGCTTGAAGTTTGTGTGAAGGAAGTTTTCAAGGAGAAGAGGATGATATATTATGATCAGAAGAGTGAAAGGTCTAAGCTTGGGGATGCCCCTGGTTCATCCCCGCATATTTTAAGAAGACTCAAGCATCTAAGCTTGGGATGCCCAAGGCATCCCCTTTCTTCGTCGACAACTTATCAGGTCACTTCTAGTGAAACTATATTTTTATTCCATCACATCTTATGTTCTTTACTTAGAGCGTCTGTTTGCTTTTATTTTTGTTTTTTGAATAAAGTTGGATCCCACCATCCTTATATTGGAGATATTACGCTCCACTTTTTCATATGGAACACTTGTGTTCTTAATTGTGCTTTAATGTTCATGGCGAAGGCTAAAATTGCTTCGTTAAATTGCTATTTGGTTGGAATCAGAATGCTTCATATGGTTTGGATCAATTGGGCAATTGTTTTGAGCTCTCATAGATCATGTTTAAGCTCTTGCATCATGTAGTTTAATCTATTAATGGAGAACTACCTAGAGCTTGTTAAAATTTGGTTTGCATGATTGGTCTCTCTAAGTTCTAGATATTTTCTGTAAAGTGTTTGAACAACAAGGAAGACAAGGTAGAGTCTTATAATGCTTGCAATATGTTCTGTGTAAGTTTTGTTGTACCTGTTCATACTTGTGTTTGCTTCAAACAACCTTGCTAGCCCAAACCTTGTACTGAGAGGAAATGCTTCTCGTGCATCCAAACACCTTGAGCCAAAACCCATGTCATTTGTGTCCACCATATCTACCTACTACATGGTATTTTTCTGCCATTCCAAAGTAAATTACTTGAGTGCTACCTTTAAAAATTCATTCCTTTATCTTTGCAATATATAGCTCATGGGACAAATAGCTTAAAAACTATTGTGGTGATGAATATGTAGTTATGTGTCTTAATTCTTATAAGTTGCTTGTTGAGCGGTAACCATGTTTCGGGGACGCCATCAACTTTTACCTTTGTTGGATATCATGTGAGATGATATGCATGTTCGTCTTGTCTGAAGTAAGTGCGATTTCATGATCAAATGGTTTGAGTATGCATATTGTTAGAGAAGAACATTGGGCCGCTAACTAAAGCCATGTATCATGGTGGAAGTTTCAGTATGGACATACAACCTCAATCTCTTATGAGAATATTATCTGTTGATTGAATGCTTAAGCATTAAAAGAGGAGTCCATTATATGTTGTCTATGTTGTCCCGGTATGGATGTCTAAGTTGAGAATAATCAAAGCGAAATCCAATGCGTGCTTTCTCCTTAGACCTTTGTACATGCGGCATAGAGGTACCCCTTTGTGACACTTGGTTGAAACATATGTCATGCAATGATAATCCGTGTTATCCGAGCTGATTAGGACAAGGTAGCACTATTAGTACTCTATGCATGAGAATTGCAACTTGTAGGAAGTATTATGCATAGCACATATGAGTTATTACTACCGTTGACAAAATTGTTTCTATGTTTTCAAAACAAAAGCTCTAGCACAAAAATAGTAATCCATGCTTCCCTCTGCGAAGGGCCATTCTTTTACTTTATGTTGAGTCGCTTTACCTACTTCTTTCTATCTAGAAGCAAACACTTGTGTTAACTGTGTGCATTGATTCTTACATGTTTACTTATTGCACTTGTTATATTACTCTATGTTGACAACATCCATGAGATATACATGTTACAAGTTGAAAGCAATTGCTGAAACTTAATCATCCTTTGTGTTGCTTCAATGCATTCTACTAAGAATTTATTGCTTATGAGTTAGCTCTTATGCAAGTCTTGTTGATACTTGTCTTGAAAGTACTATTCATGAAAAGTTTTGCTATAAGATTCATTTGTTTAGTCATCATCTTTTGTTAGCAATCTTTTTCTTCAGATCACTCCATTCATCTCATATGCTTTACAATAATGTTGATCAAGGTTATATATGTTGGTAGCATGTCACTTCAGAAATTATTTGTGTTATCGTTTACCTACTTGAGGGCGAGTAGGAACTAAGCTTGGGGATGCTACTTTTATGACAATACTTGAATGTTTTATACATACTTTACATCATTATTATACATTTTCCGGCACTAACCTATTAACAAGATGCCGAAGCGCCTTCATTGCTTTTGGTTTCAGAAATCCTACAAAGGAAATATTCTCGGAATTGGACGAAATCAACGCCTAGGGTCCTATTTTTCCACGAAGCTTCCGTAAGACCGATGGGGAAAGGAAGTGGGGCCACGGGGCGCCGCCACACCAGGGCGGCGCGGCCGAGGGGCCCGCGCGGCCCTAGCGTGTGGGGCCCCGTGACCCCTCCGACTCCGCCTTCCGCCTACTTAAAGTCTTCATCGCGAAACCCTCTCGTACCGAGAGCCACGATACGAAAAACCTTCCGAGACGCCCGCCGCCAATCCCATCTCGGGGGATTCAGGAGATCGCTCCG
This sequence comes from Lolium multiflorum, assembly GCA_030979885.1. Taxonomy (NCBI): domain Eukaryota; kingdom Viridiplantae; phylum Streptophyta; class Magnoliopsida; order Poales; family Poaceae; genus Lolium; species Lolium multiflorum. Next base: position 206,763,016 of record CM061753.1, on the reverse strand, counting down.
GCACCCGCCGAGAGGGGAATCATCACCGGAGGGGCTCTACATCATCATGCCCGCCTCGGATTGATGCGTGAGTAGTTCATCCTTTGACTATGGGTCCATAGCAGTAGCTAGATGGTTGTCTTCTCCGTTTGTGCTATCATTGTTTAGATCTTGTGAGTTGCCTAACATGATCAAGATCATCTATTTGTAATGCTACATGTTGTGTTTGGTGGGATCCGATGAATCTAGAATACTATGTCAAGTTGATTATCAATCTATCATATATGTGTTGTTTATGTTCTTGCATGCTCTCCGTTGCTAGTAGAGGCTCGCCAAGTTGATACTTGTAACTCCAAGAGGGAGTATTTATGCTCGATAGTGGGTTCATGCCTCCATTTAATCTGGGACAGTGACAAAAAGTTCTAAGGTTGTGGATGTGCTGTTGCTACTAGGGATAAAACATCGATGCTTTGTCTAAGGATATTTGTGTTGATTACATTACGCACCATACTTAATGCAATTATCTGTTGTTTACAACTTAATACTGGAGGGGGTGCGGATGCTAACCCGAAGGTGTATTATTTAGGCATAGATGCATGTCGGATAGCGGTCTATGTACTTTGTCGTAATGCCCTGATTAAATCTCATAGTAATCATCATTGATATGTATTGAATCTTTATTTGTCAATTGTCCAATTGTAATTTGTTCACCCAGATGCTAGTTATCTTATTGGAGAGACACCACTAGTGAACTGTGGGCCCCGGTCCATTCTTTTACATCTGAATACAATCTACTGCAATTATTGTTCTTACTGCTCTTTGCAAACAAACACCATCTTCCACTCGATACGCTTAATCCTTTGTTTTCGCAAGCCGGTGAGATTGACAACCTCTTACGTTGGGGCAAAGTATCTTGATTGTGTTGTGCTGGGTCCACGTTGGCGCCTTAACCGGTGTTGCGCTCGCACTACACTCCTCCACCAAGAACCTTCACGTGCTTCTTGGCTCCTACTGGTTCGATAACCTTGGTTTCTTTCTGAGGGAAAACTTGCTGCTGTGCGCATCACACCTTCCTCTTGGGGTTCCCAACAAACGTGTACATTTCGCGCATCACCTGGGCGTTGATTTCGTCCAATTCCGAGAATATTTCCTTTGTAAGATTTCTGAAACCAAAAACAACAAAAAACAACAACTGGCTCTTCGGCATCTTGTTAATAGGTTAGTGCCTAAAATGCATAATAATGATGTAAAATATGTATAAAACATGTGAGTATTGTCATAAAAGTTGCATGGAACATAAGAAATTATAGATACGTTTGGGACGTATCACGCGCCCAAAATCCCTTTGGGGGCCGCTTTGGGGGATGTGGCTGAAGATACTCTTAGGTGCTTGTTTCAAGCCATATAAAGATTTCAGCAACTTGCACACCTTTATTTCTTCACCTTTTACTACAAACCCATCTGGCTGATCCATATAGATTTCCTCTTCCAACTCTCCATTAAGGAATGCTGCATTTACGTCCATTTGATGAACGATAAGACCATAGGAGGCAGCCGTGGATAGCAGTACTCGAATGGTGGTAAGTCTAGCGACTGGTGAATATGTGTCAAAGTAATCTTCATCTTCTCTCTGTGTGTAGCCTTTTGCTACAAGCCACATCGTGTACTTCTCAATAGTACCATCAGGGTTTAGCTTCTTCTTGAACACCAACTTCCAACCCACATGCTTACATCCATGAGGCCGTTCTGATAGCTCCCAAGTTTCATTAGAAAGAATCGAGTCCATCTCATTATAGACAACTTCTTTTCAGTCATGTGCATCTGGAGATGCATATGCCTCTGCAATGGACGTGGGAGTATCATCCACAAGGTACACAATGAAATTATCACCAAAGGATTTTGCAATCCTCTGTCTCTTGCTCCGTTTAGGAGCTTCATTGTATCCTTCTGAGTAACATCCTCATTTGATTTTTCAAAATACTCATTAGATGTACTAGATTCAGGAATTATCTCAGTAGAAATTCTAGAAATGCTATGCATAACTTTCATAGGAAACATATTCTAAAAGAATGTTGCATCACGAGATTCTGTAATAGTATCAACATGCATATCAGGTACCTCAGGTTGAACTACTAAAAATCTGTAGCCTACGCTCCACGGAGCATAACCTAGAAAGATACAATCCACCGTCTTTGGTCCAAGTTTGCGCTTCTTAGTAACTGAAATATCGACTTTCGCCAAACATCCCCATGTGCGCAAATATGAAAGTGATGGTTTTCTCCCAACCCACTCCTCGTAAGGGGTTTTCCCTTTATTCTTGTTAGGAACTCTATTCAGGACATGACATGAAGTTGTTATCACCAGATTTTGGCCAAATCAGAAGATGGGCCGCGATGGAGATGGGCTTGAAGGATATACACATAATGTGTTTCTGAATCGGCCTCGTACAAGGGTTTGGGCTAGATTGCCCGTGTATCTTTATTATGGTAGATCGCATTTTAGTTTAGAATTAAGAGATAGAGTTTGGTTCAGTACACGCTAGGTTTATTCCAAAGATAGAAAGTCCACAGACTATAAATATGTATCTAGGGTTATTGAGAAAGGAGGACGATCACGTTCACAACAAACACAATCCAAGCGCATCGCCACCCCTTGTTTCGAGGGTTTCTTCCGGTAAGGCCATGCTGCCTAGATCGCATCTTGTGATCTAGGCAGTATTCGTTTATTATTTGTTTCGTGTTGCTCGTACGAAGCCTTGTTGATGGCGAGCAATCTTTTTATCATAGATGTTTTGGGGCTTGCATCGATGCTTTTCGATATGCTTGTTAGTTGTGCTGCCCCCGAATATCTAGCTGCTTTACACCTATCTTAGGTGTAAGGGCGACATCTTGCTTCATCTTTATTTAGTAGATTCGATCTGTTATAGTTGTTCCTTGTTCTTCGAGGATTAGTTTGATATCCGCATGGTTAGGCCTTGCAAACGGGTTGAACGATCCAGTAGTGTGTAAGGTACGGTTTGCCGATCCAAGAAGGGATGTTCCGAGAATCGACTCCATGTTGGTTTTTAGGCCTCTTCTAGGATTAGTTTTCTGTTATCTTTCGTATCTGCCAGGCTCAACTACGCGTAGGATGTTCCGGTTATGCGGTGAAAACCCTAAACTATCGTAGATTAATTTAGCTCGGTATTGATAAAGCAGGACACCCATGTTATTGTAAATCCATTGTGAACCATGGTTTAATCGGCTCTTTGAGCCGATTCACAGGGTAACCTGAGAGCCGATCGAGGCTCATTTAATGTTTACGTGTCTACCATGCAGGAAACTAATTGAAGCAATCCAACACCTTCCGACCAGGTATAGGTCGGTGGCACGCCCTTGCAATCACCAGGACGTGTGCCGGAGCATTGCGGGTCGTCGCCCGAGGGACCAGGGCCCACCAGCAGCCTGGAGCCTCCCGGCTCCGTGTTGCCCGTCGCTGCTCGCCGGTGGGTTTTGGCAGGAAACACATTCTGGCACGCCCGGTGGGACACTCTACAACAACTACGTCAACATCTGCAACTAAGATGGCAGACGCACCAGTCACATACGAAGAGCTCGCCGAGGATCACAAGAAGAAGTATAATGAGGTCAAAGCTCTCTTCGAAGCCGATCTCATCGGCTCTTTCGAGAGGACCTGTTCGCATGGCATCGGGTGAAGGGATTCTCACCGAAGGCGTCCTCGATGGGGTAGACTGCCTCCCTTCAAAAGAGCGCACCAGTGCTCGCGCCAGAAGCACTACATGGTGGCTCATTCTATACACCGTCATTCGAGAGCCTGGTGAATCCTTTGAGCGCATTGCTCGCGTGGTTCAGAAATCATGAAGCATCGCATCTGTCGTACCTGCTCTAGGGACTCACCAGGAGAGATACCGCTCTGCATCAGACCGCAATCGCCATTCACGCTTGCAGCTCCAGAGCCACAAAGGCCACCGGCATACGTTGTCTATAAGGTTGGAGGCGATCCCTGCGATTGCCACCCCGTATGAGCGCCCAAGGAAATCCCATGGATACGTGTGCACATACGTGCCCGATCGCAACAAATTTTGCGCACAAACCGTATTGCAACAGAGGGATTCCAGGAGGAACTTCGAGCGGATGCCGATAAACAAAGCGTGGCTAGCTAAATATTCCACCGAACGAGTCATGAAAGCACAACCCCGCAGCTCATACGGTGGAACAAATCAGTACAATCTTGAGAGACCAGTTCGCATCCTGCCAAAGAGGAGAACAATCAGCTATTCCAAGCCGTACCCCAATGAATATGATTCGATCTCCACCGCCACCCAAATATCGGCTCCCCGAGTTCTCAAAGTTCAATGGATCAGAAGGCCAGCTCAATTGAGCATGTGAGCCGATATTTGGCATGATGGGCATGATTTCAAAGATCGGACCCGTTACGTGTGAGGTTTCTCTCTCGACAGACCAGCTTTTGGGTGGTACACCTCGTTGCCACCAGATTCAGTCCGAACGTGGAAGCAATTGGAAGAGCAGTTTCACGTGCAATATCACTCAGAGGCTACCGAGGCTGGCATTGTAGAGCTGGCGCAGGTGCGGCAGAAGCGGGGAGAAACGGTGTCGGAATACATTCAGCGTTTCAGATCTTCAAGAACCGATGTTATTCGGCTGCTTAACTGAGAAAGAAGCACTTGATCCGCAGTGGTAGGCCTCGCATCGCCATTCAAGGATCTGACTTTCCAGTGGACTACAATCATGGCGCACTTGGTCCAGAAATTGACATTGTATGAACAGCGCCACCCAGAATTGTACCAAGACAAGTTCGCCAAACGCCCGATAAGCCCGGTCGAGATCAAGACGTTGAGGACTCTGAAGACCAGAAGTAGTAGCCGTAGCTGAATGGGCTCGGGGGCAGTCCCCGTGTCCTGCAAATGGGTGAAACCACAAGGGCCTGCAAAAGGGTTCGACTTCGATATAAGCAAAGCAGAGCAGATATTTGATTTATTGCTTAAGGAGAAACAGTCTGAAGTTACCCGAAGGCATAAAATCCCTACGGCACGCAAGAGATGAATGGGAGACCATATTGCAAGTGGCATCACTCGTCCACCCATGTCACCAATGATCGCAAAGAGTTGCTTCGCAGATCCAAATGGCGATAGAACAAGGCCGATCCTCGGTCAATTTGCCATGAAAGTGGACACGCATCCATTCTCTGGCGTCAACATGGTGGAACTCAATAACTCCACAAGGCATCAGCCAGGTTTCTCATTCGAGATTAACATGGCAGGGCCTGTGCACCACCATGGCACCGACAAAGAAGAAATCGGGCCACTCCGTGGCAAAGAAAAGGAGGAGGCCGCCCACGCGACCGGCCCCGATAGGATGATAGGAGGTACGTCACCGAGGAGCAAGTGAGGAGCGTGCGGTATCAACGACCACTCTCTGCGCACCTCCTTAACAAATATGAGCATCAGTACGACCGACGTCGGCGATACGATATAGATGACGAACGATATCGTCGGTCCGATGCAGACAACAGAAAACATCGTCGATATGATAGAGACGACGAAGGCTATGAGCGCCGCGCTAAGGGGAAGTCAAGAGAGCAGAAAGACCTGGACAGACACTGGGATTGTCCTTTCTTTAAGCATTGCTGGGATTCGGAATGAGCCGATTGCCCACAGTCGACAACTGCCCGGAATGTAGACAGCAGAAGAAGGACACGGGAGACGTTAAGGTGTTCAAGCGTCTAGGACCTCTCCCATCTCATAGCAGGCGAGCTGAGTCATCTCGAGGGGAAGATTTCGAGGAGTCAGAAGATGAAGAAGAAGATAGATACCACCGGCCAAGGGTGCCTCGATGGACTCACCACTCCCAAAGCTTAGGGTTCAGCCGGCTACGTAACTTGGAGGAAGCCGAGGCGCAGTACCTGTACACGTTGAGGAAAGCTCGGCCCGATCCGCCGTGAAAATTTAGCAAACGTTGGAGACAGAGATGCGTCCACAGAAGAAAGAGTGGCGCCCCAAACAAACAAAAGCCGATGCAAAGGCATCGGCTGGCACAAACATGGTGTTCATACTGCCGTCAGAGTTTCGTGCTCCAAGAACCGAAAAAGTGCCGTAGCTCGCTTGATCTGGCCCACGGCCGCTATCTTTGAAAAACCACGGAGAGGAGCTACAAACATTTGAAGGCCCCGTACCTGAGAGGTTACATCAACGAGCAGCCCGTCGGCAAGATGTTGGTTGACACAGGAGCGGCAGTCAATATAATGCCATACTCCATGCTACGGCGTTTGGGACGCCTTACGATGATCTGATCAAGACCAACGTCACACTAAGCGACTTCAACGGCTGCTACCTAAGCGCGAGGCGTGAACGTGGACTTAACCGTGGGCCGAAAGACCATCCCTACGTCGTTTTCATCATCGACAAGAAAAGCACCTACGCCGTCCGCTAGGGAGATTGGATTCACTCCAATCGCTGCATTCCATCCACAATGCACCAATGCTCGATACAGGTGGGATGGAGATGAAGTGGAGGTCGTTCATGCAGATGACTCGATCGAGTTCTCGATAGCTGGGATGGATATTTGGGATGCAGATGATCAAGAGCCGATCTCCGGAGTCGCTTTGGACGGCCGTGAGCGCATCGAGGCTACAAAAACGGGGTGAGGCGGTCTTATCCACCGGCCGACAAGAGAAGCAAGACCAAAGTCAACGGACGTACGTGGCAAGGCCGATCCCTCGCGATCGGCCCCAAAAAATAAAAAGCAATGATCTCACCTCAAGCATGTCACGTAGTCGTAGAGCACAAATAAGTTGTAAACCCTCATTGAGCAATGCAATTGAAAAGGAGGCCGATTCCAACAATCGGCCAAAATTATCCTTACCATACGTTTTGCCCGTGCTCAGCATCGATCTAGCAAGACGGGAAGCTAGGATATGGCTTACACATTGATGAGCTAGAAGAGATCGACATTGGTCCTAGGATGCTTTACCACCAACATTTATCAAAAAAAGTTAGATCCGTATCTCGAGGGGCCCGATGATAGCTTTGTTAAAGGAGTACCCATATTGTTTTGCCCGGATTACACAGAGATGCCCGGTTAGCAGACATTGAGCATCGACTTTCTGAAGAAAGGATTTCTGCCGTTCAAATGGGAGCACACATGAAGGCCGAAATTTTAGAAGAAGTCAAAAAGGAGATCGAGAAAATGTTGAATGCCGGGTTCATCAGGCCATGCAGGTGCCGAGTGGATTTCGAGTATCGTACCGTGGAGAAAAGGATGGCCGATGGCGCGTGCCATAGATTTTCGGAATCTCAATAGTGCCACTCCAAAGGATGAGTATCATGACGAAATCAAAGAGTATCTAACGGCCACCCGTGTTGGTGCCGCCCACAAGATGTGCCATTCTATATATACTTGCGCAGCTGACACTTCCATTGCTTGGGTGGTGCAAGTTTATGATGGCCTGGAGAACGTCGTGTTCTACCTCAGCAAAGGATGTTGGATGCAGAAACCAGGTACCCCGAGATCGTAGAAGTTGTGCCTCTGCCTATTTTTTACTCGCACCAAGCTTCACCACATCCCGCCGACTGGAGATTGTCATCATCTGCAAATCAGATGTCATCAAACATATGCTGTCAGCTCATGTGTTGAAAGGCCGACTCGGTAAATGGATGTTTGCATTATCGGAATTTGATATCCGGTATCAGCCTGCGAAAGCAGTCAAAGGACAAGCGTTGGCCGATCTTATTGCTGAGCGAATTAACACGGATATAGCAGCACTGTCTGTGCGTGCATGGGCCCTGTTTTTCGATGGATCGGTTTGTGATGATGGTTGCGGCATCGGCATTCTACTCGTGTCGCCCGGGGGCAACATATTCCTTCTCCATCAGGTTACCTACCCTTGCACCAATAACGTCGCTGAGTATGAAGCCATATGCAAGGGAATGGAGTTGCTATTGGAAGCCGGGGCAGAGGCAGTGGAATTGTTTGGAGACTCTAAATTGGTGATATCCCAACTCACGGACGAATACAAATGTGTGAGCGAGTCGCTCTTCCCATTATGGATGCAATGCCGTGAGCTGATGGCATAATTTAAGTACATAAACTTCAATTGGATCCCGAGGTCTCAAAATACTGAAGCAAACGATCTCGCGCAGATGGCGTCGGGTTACAAGGGCATAGCGGATGGATCCGAGGTCTGGTACAGGCCCTGGAGCCGGATGATTGGAGAGCCGATATCTTCAATTATTTGAAAGATTCGGGGGGGCACCTAGACGGATAAGATACAAGGCCATGAAGTATGTCCTTATTGGAGATGACATGTTCTACAGGACTTTGGAAGGCTTACTTCTCAAATGTTTGGGACCAGCCGAGTCAAATCGGCTCTTACACGAGGTACATGAAGGTGCCTGTGGAACTCACCAATCGTCTCATAAGATGAAATGGTTGATCGGGCGATCGGGGTTTTATTGGCCCACCATGCTTGAGGACTGTTTTAAGTACTATAAAGGTGTCAAGCATGTCAGAAGTTTGGGAGCATTCAGATGGTACTGCATCAGCAATGAACCCCATCATCAAGCCGTGGCCGTTTCGAGGGTGGGGCATGGATATGATCGGCAAAATCAATCCTCCATCGAGCAAAGGCCATGCGTGGGTGCTGGCCATTACAGATTATTTCACTATGAAGTCAGTGGCATCGAAAGATGTTATCAGTTTTGTGAAAGAACATGTCATTCACAGATTCGGATTCCCACTATCACGACCGATGGAGGTCGGTCTCGTTTCTCACGAGTTCGAAAGTTCTGCGAGGACATGGGAATTAAGTTGATCCGATCGTCTCCATACTATGCTCAAGCAAATGGACAAGCTGAAGCGTCCAACAAGAGCCTTATCAAGCTGATTAAGAGGAAAATCGACGAGTACCCTAGACGTTGGCACGAGGTATTGTCAGAGGCTTTGTGGGCTTACCGCATGTCATGTCATGGAGCGATCAAAACCTCGCCATATCATCTGTTTATGGACAAGAAGCTGTACTGCCCTGGAAAATCACGGCTGGTCGAGACGTGTTGCGTTTCAGAATGATTTAACAACTGAAGAATATGCAGCCCTGATGAGTGATAGCATTGAGGATGTAACGGAACTTAGGTTGTGGTCGCTTGAGAAGATTAAAGAGAACAAAGCCAAGGTAGCTCGTGCATATAATAAGAAGGTGAGACCGAAGGAGTTCCATGTTGGTGATCTGGTATGGGAAGTGATTGCCATTGGGAACTAAGGATGCAGATATGGTAAATGGTCTCCAAATTGGCACGGGCCGTACAAAGTCGACCAAGTTTTAAAGGGTAATGCATACATGCTCGAGGAGTTGAACGGTGTGAAATTCCCAGTGGCTGTCAATGGCCAGCATCTCAAGAAGTATTTCCCAAGTATGTGGGATGATGGACAGTAAAACATGGAGGTCGATGCATGAAATCGGCCAATAAAAAAAATATTACACCCGATGCACAGACATCGACTTTAGAATAAAACAGCCGATGCGCATCCATCGACTCTAGAGGTACAAAATTTTATGAGCAGGTATCAAGTTACCATCTGAATTTGGGGAATGTCTGCTTGAACCTGTCTAATTTGGTAATTGAGTTTGGCCTTATGGGCGTTTGATGGTGAAAGACCGATGCGTTGCTATCGGTTCTTGGTGCGTTGACCTACTTTGACAATCGAAAGATTGGAATTGGACAATCGGAAAATCAAATTAGAGGAACATTCTTCATTGATTAAAAGAGGAATTTTACAAGGAAGAGCCGATTGCTCTCAAAAGGATCATCTAATGCCTAATGCGCCACTACTAGCCCTATACTACTCCCTAATCTAAGGGCCGTCGCTGCCCTCGTCATCGCCATCATCGCCGCTGTCGGCGCTGCTGTCGGCGACGTCTTCGTCGCTGCTGTTGAAGCCGCCGGCAGGGACTTCATCTTCCCGTCGTCGCGCCCGACCCGGCGGGAAGTTGCCGGCGGGTACTCTTCGGAGGAGGACTCCTCCTCCGCTTCCTCTTCCTCCTCGTCGGAGGAGATATCCGCCTCCCAAGAGAAGAGGTCGTCGTCGCTCTCCTCCTCCAATTCCCCATCGACGAGGAATTGGAGGTCGTCTTCCCCGTCAGTCAAGGGGTCGTCCTCCTCCGACTCGACGGAGGAGTCCCAATCCCTCGTCCCACCACCGGGGGCGAGGGCTTCGTACACCGCCAGGTTGACCTCCGGCTCCAGGTCGCTGGAGGAGGAGGATTGGAAGGAGAAGGCTGAAGAAGCAGAGGAGGAATCCATGGCTGCCGGGAGGGGTTTTTTGCCGATGGCTAATGCGGAACAGGGGAGTGAGGAAGTGAACTGCCTGGATGAGTTTAAATAAAGGGGATATAATGAAAGATGGTTCAATGTTGTGGGCTGAGGATGCGGTGCCAAAACTGTCAAATCGTGCAGTACTGAGAAGTTGAGAAGGCAAGGCATCATGATGAAAGGGCGCTATAACGGTTCTGCTCTGCAACACGTGACCCGATGAAGAAAAACAGAGTGGTTTTGGAATTATTATTGCCAAAACCAGGGGGGCATGTGTTATCACCGATTTTGGCCAAATCAGAAGATGGGCCGCGATGGAGATGGGCTTGAAGGATATACACATAATGTGTTTCTGAATCGGCCTCGTACGAGGGTTTGGGCTAGATTGCCCGTGTATCTGTACATTATGGTAGATCGCATTTTAGTTTAGAATTAAGAGATAGAGTTTGGTTCGTACACAGTTAGGTTTATTCCAAAGATAGAAAGTCCACGGACTATAAATATGTATCTAGGGTTATTGAGAAAGGAGGACGATCACGTTCACAACAAACACAATCCAGGCGCATCGCCACCCCTTGTTTCGAGGGTTTCTTCCGGTAAGCGTTATGCTGCCTAGATCGCATCTTGCGATCTAGGCAGATTCTGTTTATTCGCTGTTTTGTGTTGCTCGTACTGAAGCCTTGTTGATGGCGAGCAATACTGTTTATCATAGATGTTTTGGGGCTTGCATCGATGCTTTTCTGATATGCTTGCTTAGTTGTGCTGCCCCTGAATATCTAGCTGCCTTTACACATATCTTAGGTGTAAGGGCGGCATCTTGCTTCATCTTTATTTAGTAGATTCGATCTGTTATAGTTGTTCCTTGTTCTTCGAGGATTAGTTTGATATCCGCATGGTTAGGCCTTGCAAACGGGTTGAACGATCCAGTAGTGCGTAAGGTACGGTTTGCCGATCCAAGAAGGGATGTTCCGAGAATCGACTCCGTGTTGGTTTTTAGGCCTCTTCTAGGATTAGTTTTCTGTTATCTTTCGTATCTGCCAGGCTCAACTACGCGTAGGATGTTCCGGTTATGCGGTGAAAACCTTAAACTATCGTAGATTGATTTAGCTCGGTATTGATAAAGCAGGACACCCATGCTATTGTAAATCCATTGTGAACCATGGGTTAATCGGCTCTTTGAGCCGATTCACAGGGTAACCTGAGAGCCGATCGAGGCTCATTTAATGTTTACGTGTCTACCATGCAGCAAACTAATTGAAGCAATCCAACACCTTCCGACCGGTATAGGTCGTGGCACGCCCTTGCAATCACTGTGACGTGTGCCGGAGCATTGCGGGCGTCGCCCGAGGGACCAGGGCCCACCAGCAGTCCGGGGAGCCTCCCGGCTCTCCGTGTTGCCCGTCGCTGCTCGCCGGTGGGTTTTGGCAGGCAACAGAAGTCAACAAAGCCTCCCCCCACCATGCCTTTGATAAACCAGCAATGGCTAACATGGGCGAGTAGGGAGGCGTCCTTTCATGAATAATACCATGTTCCTCACATAATTCATCAAAGATTTTAGGAAAATATTCACCACCATGATCCGACCTAAGACGCTTGATCTTTCTCTCTAGTAGATTTTCAACTTCGGCCTTATAAATTTTAAAGTAGTCGAAAGCTTCATATTTAGTTTGCAACAAATAAAAATAGCAAAATCTAGTCGCATCAACAATCAATGTCATGAAATATCTCTTTCCACCTTTTTTCAGTACACCATTCATCTCGCATAGGTCAGAATGCATGAGTTCTAGAGGTAGCAAGTTTCTCTCCTCGGTCACCTTGTGAGACTTCCAAGGTTGCTTTGATTGCACATAACTATGGCACTTAGAACCTTTGGCAATGGTGCCGGAATTAAACTCAAACCGGATAGCCGAGACATTAAACCAAAATTAATGTGACATAAACGAGAATGCCAAACATTGCCACAAATATGGTTCACATACTTATTATTGAAATCAGAAAGCAAAAAGTGGAACAAGCCTCCGCACTCATAGCCTTTACCAATAAATTTTTCAAACTTGGAAACAACTAATTTATTCGACTCTAGAACAACCTTAAACTCATCTATGCATAGAAGGGAGCCCCTAACGAGATTCTTATTCATAGTAGGGACATGTTGCACGTTCCTCAGTTGCACGATCTTCCTCGATGTGAACTTCAGATCTACCGTGCCAACACCACGAACAAAAGCATGTGACTCATTCCCCTTCAAGACGAAAGAATCCCAGGCGACCTGATGAGAAGTGAACATAGATATGTCAGCACATACGTGAACATTAGCACCCGTATCTATCCACCAACATGGAGATTGAAATACCGAAATAATAGTAAAGAGATTACCGTACCCATTAGCATTGCTAGCGGTCACAATGTTGAAATGTTTCGTCTTTTCTTTGCGGTCTGCACACTCTAGGAAGTCCTTAGAAAAGTGGTCAGCCTCTCCACAGGTAAAGCAGCTCAGATCTCTTCTTATTTTTAAAGGTTGTAGTCTTCATAGGATTATTAAAGGAGGGCTTGTTATTCTCTTTGTTTTTGTTGTAGGGTTTCTTCTGCACCATGTTCGCGCTAGACTGACCCTCTTCTTTCTCAGTAGTATCCTTAGCCCGAGATTTCTCCTCAGCATCAAGAGATGCTATCCGATTTTCAACTGATATCTACTGTCTCTTATGTTTGAGAGTTGTGGCAAAGTTCCTCCATGTCGGGGGCAACTTAGCGATAATGCATCCAACCACAAACTTGTCAGGTAAGGTACACTTAAGGTTTTAAGGTCTTTCGCAATGCACTGTATCTCATGAGCTTGTTCAACTACAGAATGGTTGTTCACCATCCTGAAGTCATGGAAGCTCTCCATGATGTACATTTCACTTCCTGCATCGGTTGCACCGAATTTAGTATTCAGTGCATCCCATAGCTCTTTTCCTTCTGTTTTTGTGCATGTACAGATCACATAGACGATCAACAAGAACACTCCGAACACATCCAACGAAGAGAGTATTGGCATCCTTGAACTTTTTCTGATCTTCGTCAGACATAGTTACTTCAGGTATGCATTTACTAACTTCGAACACTTTTAGATGAGTAAGCCAGAGTGTGGCCTTAATTTGCCACCCCTTAAAGTGCACACCGTAACTTATTCGGCCTCAGCGCATCAACAAAACCAGCCATTGTTAACTCGGGAAATTGCCTACAATTAGGTTTTTGTATTGTTGGATAATTAGGCACAATTTCCATGATTAATTCTAGAAAATTAAGCATGACGACATCAAGTACTAAGATGTGAAACTCGAACATACTAGATGCATTAATCAACATGACTAGTAGCAGGACAAACGGTACAACATCCATCGCTAAAAAGATCGAGATATGTCGCACATACCGCTCTGGTGGAGGTAGAGGAGGTGTAGCAGTCGCTGTTGCAACAGTAACGTTGTTGACGACGGGTCGAAGTAGACGGCGTTGAAGGCGACAGTAGGCAGCACCGTCCGACTTGGACCAAAGACGATCCGTGATGAAGAGGTTGAGCAGTCGCGCAGGGCGCTTCCAAAAAACCTAATTCGCCCTCTCCCGTACATGATCGCAAAGGCGAGCGGTTCCGGAGACCTGCTCTCCCGTTCGCCAGTGCACGCTGGTGGGCGGGATGGAGTAGGCTACGATGGCGGCGCAAGCAGAGAGATGTGGCAAAACCGTAACTCGTGTATTAGATGTGTTTCTACGGTAGCCGAGAAAGAGGTTATACAGGCTCAGGAAACCCTAGGCAATGTGGGCCACGCCCATGTCGCACGTTTCAAGTCGGTTACAGATAGCCCACGATCCGGGAGCAACCAGAACCGACTAACTGCGACGCGTCCATCCAGGACTATTCACTTTCCTGAACTGCAAAAAGAAAGAAAAGTCTCTGCTTGAGACTCAATCCACTCACCATGATCGCTGCGCGTCGTGACGTGTCGAGTCGAGTCGAGATAAGCGAGCGTGTACCACTCCTCTTCTCACTCGCTTACTAGTGGTGGAACAACCCACCTTATAAGGTGGTCTAACTTCCTCCCAACTTTCCATGTGGGACTAAACTTTCCACCTCTTGCCACTCCCTTGTGAGCTGCCACCGACTTAGGCTCAAACTCACATGGGCTGCCACATATGTGGCTTTGAGATTTATGGGACAAACTGAAATGTAATATGGACCACTCATATGGGTCCAATATCAACAAATTTGGTGTTGTAGATGGGGAGTGGACAAAGAGAGGCTGAGCTACATGTAGCTCTTTATTTTTAAATATTCAAAATTTGTATTTCAATGTTTCAAAAGAAATCTGGAAAATTGTAGTGGTAGCTAATGATGTACACTAAAAACCTGTAAATCTCAATATAAACTAGTTTATATTCTAGCCACACAAAAATAACAAATTCTAATGAATTATATAGTGTTGAAATATGCAATGTTCATTATAAATTTATCACATTTGTCATTTCGGTGTATCTTAGAATACAAAGTTGTTTGTATTGAGATTTTACACGTTTGTAGTATACATCAATGGCTACATCTATAATTTTAGTTTAGATTTTTAAAAACTTTAAAATATGAATTCCAGGTGTTTAAAAATAAAAGACTACATGTAGCTCGGCTCCTGTTTTGAGTTTCCCGTTGTATATATTAATATATTAATTTACAAACTTAGTTGAACTTAAACTAGTTTGACCTATGACAAACCTAGAGCTTCAATTGCTCCATTCACAAGCAAATGCAAATCGTAATTGAGTTTCGCTGGTCAATGGCTCACAACTTTGATCATGATTTATACTTACTAGCTGCACTGTCAGAGAATTCAGATGAACAGCGCGCGGAAGAGGAAGCAAACCAGTGGAAGATGTGAAAGGCTCGAACCTCTGGCGTGGTCGGCTGTGGTTTTCCTTGTCGTGGAAGCGATCATCGTGCATGAAGAAGGCACCAATCCTCGGCTCGGCGTAGGGCTCCTGGACCCCCTTCTTCGCCGTGTCCTCTCTGTCCGCGGCGGCTCCCCCCTTCGCCTGGGCCTCCTCCTCCTCCTCCTCGTACTTCCCCTCGTCCGCCACTTCCTTGGCATCTCCACCACCACCACTACGCCCTGCGCCGAAATCCTCTTGCGACACCTGGCATTTCTCAGAACCCTCGTCTTCGCCGTACAACTCGGCGGCGCCCTGCCCGTCGGAGTCGGAGTCGGAATCGGAGCCGCCCACCGTCGACGGCGGCGGCGAGCCCCTTCCGCCGCCGCCGTCGTCGTCGCTCGCCTCCGCACGACGCCTCAACGCCAGGAGGGGCGAGTCGTCGACGTCGCTCACGTACTCCTCCGCCGCCGCCGCCTCAGCCATGGGCGGGAATGGGTTCAGTCGAGGGGGAGGAATAGCATTGGCTTAGAAAGGCAGAAAACACAACTTACCATGCTAAGCTCAGATTTTTTGCACTTTTTAGAAGCAGACAACTTGCCCTGTAGCCTCAAGAAAAAAGTACAGTAGTAGAAAATTAAAAAGATGCATACAAAAACAAAAACATAAATGAATACATCCGATATAAATGTCAGGTTGGAAATGATACAATGCCACTAACTTCTAATCTAAAATTCTTACCATCTATGGTCCAACACTGACACTGTCATTGTATATGTTGTTTAATCCTTTGGTCATCTCCTGCTGAGAGTTTCTAAGAAATCAGCTTCTTCAAAAACAACTTGTTTTAGATTTTGCACTAACTTCTCTAAGATACTGATGCAAAATCATCTTCTTTTCATCAAGCTTCCAGGTCTATGATTCACCCTTCGTGTCGACAACCTGCAGTCATTTCCTCTGACCTCACAAGGAGTTTCTGATTCTGAGAATATTGAACAGAGCAAGACAATATAAAATCTCAATAACAACTAATTTATAAAAATACCGAGACATTGCCATATAGGGAAAGCAGTCAAAATCTTTAGGTTCGCTCCAAAGATTTATAGATAGTGATAATTTATCATGCAACCAGCATTATAGGGAAAATGTTAGTTCCTATCAGCTATAAAATCAATTTGAGCTCACAACACCTCTTGTATGCAACTTCTAGATTTCTATAAACGATGCTGCAAGAAAGTCCATTCTCACTTTCTATAAAATTCATGTAGATGGTGGACAATATTTTAGTAATATCTCAAACTCGGTCACATTTTCTTACAGAACTACTATGAACTCGCCATTTGACAACTAACTATTCGAAATTGAGTTGCCAACCAAAAACACTTGTAGCTCCCTAGGGATTAATAAGGAAACAAAGAAACTGTAAGCCACCTGAAGATGACCTCTCAAGTCCATCCTATGTATCATGCGCCAGGTGATTGGACCTTATCATCATAAGAGTTATATCAGGACTGGAAAGAAATCCTTTCACATGTTGATAAAGTGGTCATTATATGTTGCACAAAATCAGGTCCCTATCACATATGCTAGTGAAGTGGCAATTCTAACCATTGTAAAAACATGAACATACTACATATGATGCAGCCTGCAGCAATATATCACAATACAAAATTTTGTTTCACATGCTTTTTTTGCTTATGGAAGAAAAACACCACCCCGAGAATATAAGCCATTCACTAAGCTAGTAAAGTGTAAGTGCCAATTTCAGATATATACAGTGACACTACTCCCCCTTGTTGAGCTTAGCTGTTGCTCCTGGTGTTATGCATATGCTGGACACTAATTTACCCCTCCAGTTTGGCGTGTCTTCCTGAGCATACAGTTATACAAAAATGAGAAAATACAGACCAAAATTAGAAAGAAAAATGAGGAGTAGATAGGCCATTACGCTGTAGGAAACAGAACATTCCAGAGGAGTGTTGGCATGTAACGGGTGAAACCAGGAGCAATGATAGTAAACGAAAACTGAATGAAACTCCAATTGATAAAGATAAATAGTATAATTGCAGAAACTGAATTAAATTCTGTATCAGCCGAAACAAAAACCAGAAGTAATATTTGCAATAATTACCCGCCTAAACTGAAGTTCACAGACTGCCTGGAAATTAATATGCACCAAAACACTTGCATTTCCACCATTACAGAGAATAAAGAAAAAATACTCTTATGAGGCAAACATTATGCATAATTGATGAACACATCAGAGGATTCAGAAGTGAGACCAATAACTTCACAAAATGTATAGTTTCATCAACCATAGTATGATAGTATCAACTCCAGAACAGGAAAATTTGTCAACTCCTCACTCTGCATATGGATGGCCAGCGGCGCTATAAACTTGAATCTTCTTCGCCGGATCAACAGAGCATGGTGCATGGGCATTGTAGAACTCGTCAGGTGGCTTGCCCGAAGGTTTGGAGTGATAGGGCAGGCAGAGGCAGCCGTGCCTCACTGGTACCAGACATACCAATGCAGCTGACGCCTGCACCCTAAGCACAAATAGGTATCCAGTGGCAGGCACTACCATGTCCAATGCGGGCGTCGCTGTTATGATATCGAGCGTCTCACAATCGGGCAGTCACCACTCTCCTCTTGATAAAAAAGAAACACATTACACGGGAAGACCTAGGCCCAAGGAAACGAACTGCAATCCAAGCAACGAAATTGAAAGGAAGAACACATACCTGCAGTACGTGACTTCGCTCCCTAAAACTTGAAGCCGCCGTCATTGCATCTCGCCCAAAGGAGTAGGATATACTGCTAGTCCAGAGGAAGCAAACAACAGACGGGATTCAATATGCTGTACATGTCCATCCCTTCTCCTTGCAGAATCTATCTACCTTGTATAAAAAACAAGGTCGTATGCACCAAAAGATCAGAGAACTAATCACATCGTATTGGTTATGGCAAGAAAATAAGGATTTGTACTTTTATCTCTTCTGGTTCTTTTTGTGCCCGGATCAGCAAACACCAGCAGCCTCAAAATCCCTACACTCATGGCTGAAAGCAACATGGAACAGAAAAGAAAATTTCAGAACAAACCCATAATCCTCACCTAGTCGTAGATTATTTCTGACAAAATAAGAACTCTCATGCAACCATGGACTCCTCCCTAAGTTGTGCGGTCGAGATCTAGAGAGAGAGAGGGGGGGGGGGGGGGGAGAGGCGGAGGACAAGAGGAAACATGGCAGCAGCACCGGCTTAGTGCCGAGCAGTCAATCTCCCATCGTCAACTGTGGAGGCGAGCGAGCGATTCGTTGGGCGGCAGCGGCCGCGGCGGCCGGTGGAGCACATGGGAGGAGGCCCAATGGGAGGAAGAGCTAGGCTATGCATGGAAGTCCTGGTCGAAGCCGCGTTCCACACACAGAGAGAAAGATAGGACTCACCTCAGGGAGAGGAGGACACACGCGCCGAGGTCCTCCTCCGCTGCCATACTCGGGAGGAAAAAAACGCCGAGATCCTTGCCGCCAGCGACCTTGGGAGGAAGAGGTGGCTTGTCACGCCGGTGGACGCGTCGGTAGGCGCTACAGTGGAGGCGTTGTTAGGGAGAAGATGGGAAAGGTGGAAGAGGAGGGACAAATCATTGGAATTGGAACGGAAGGACCGCTTTGACCGCTAAATCAAGCTACAACCACACCCAGAGGTACCCAGAACAGCCCAAAACCAAAGCAGCGGGCTTCTTGTCTTCCAAATAAATATTACAGAGCATCAAAACGATCCCAGAAAAGCACCACAGAATAGCAAAACAATTAAGATACGCACGTGTCACAACTGTGTTAATTCTCAAGGAGGCTCAAAATTTTGACAAAAAAGATGTGTGTTGCCCTTTAATATAGTAGTTATAACATGTCCGTAAAATTAGTATAAAGATATAAGAAATAAAATAATTTTACAAGACAAATACAAAAATACTACCATTTTTATGTTCCCACTCATATAATTTGGTAGTGGTCAAACTCATCCATAAAAAACCATGCATAAATGAGCGCCTTAAATTTTGATTAATAGGGAGTATTTTGGAACGTAATGGGAGGGGACAGGCTTCGGTAGAGGACAATCACATGACCAAGCAATAGACGCATGAACATGATTCCAATTCAAAATAATGAAGGAAGGCTGTAAAACGAGGATGAAGAGGGGAATGGTTGCAAGCTGTAAGAACAGAGAGCAACTAGATATGGCTCAAAGCTATGGCTTATGAGGAGTATGGCACTGATGACATAACATTTTCAGTCTGCTCGTTCAAGCATGTTGGAGGCAGGTTGAATGTCGGGGCGCACTGTTTAGCTCGTCGTAGTGAGCTTTCTTTTTGTAATCTTTCTTTTGATGTTATTCTGGAGTGCATCCGGGAGGTACTTTGTAATGATGTTAAGTAATCAATAAAACGCCATGATTCTCAAAAAAACATTAAGTAGGAGCATATATTAACGGAAATGGTGAATGGAACCTGGGTGCGCGCGCACCCATTTACGAAAAGTTCAAAAAATGCTATTTAAAAGTTTCAAAAAATTGTGAAGTAAATTTTTGCATGTACATATTATGTTGATACTTACTCATGTGAGTTTTCACAAAAAATACCATTGTGTGTGGCCTGCATAAAAATGACAAAATGTCCATTCCTATTCCTGTGAAGTACAAAACATTTTGTCATTTTTATGCAGGCCACACACAATGGTATTTTTTCGTGAAAACTCACACGAGTAAGTATCAACATAATATGTACATGCAAAAATTTACTTCACATTTTTTTGAAAACTTTTAAATAATATTTTTTGAACTTTTCGTAAACGGGTGCGCGCGCACCCAGGTTCCAAACGTCCGGGTCGCGTATATTAATGGATAAAATCTTCTAATAGGTTTGGCACCACTTTTTAAAACATGGAAACTTAATTCAATAAGTATCACAAAATTTAGAAAAAAAAAATACCTGGTGTAGTCAACTATATAAACTAGGACCATGTAATTTTTTACTGTAAAATACCTTGTATTTTAGGCTCAACAAAATTGAAAAGTTAGATTTTTTAGAAGATTCAGAAGTGGCATTGTTCATGCTCATAGATCTGCATTTTTTTCATTTTTTGATGCATAAAATATAAGATATTTCATATTAAAAATTTACACCCAGGTTAAAAATCATTGGCTACATTCTGGTACTACTTTTATTATCTTGTGAAATAGTTCCTATTTTTTAACACGGGTGTACCAACATGCTCCTCACCACTGAGATTCAATATCGACATATGATATATTTAGATCTTATTTCAGTTGCGGCTCTTATTGTGTTTATGTTTTATTGTACTCCCTCCAATCTATGATAAGTGTTATTGTTTTAGTTCAAATTTGAATTACAATCACAACAATTATTATGGATAGAAGGAAGTAGTATTTATTGTGCATTGTTACTACTAAAAAAATTATTACGCTGTATATATTTTGTGCATATGCTGGTTTTGACTTTGAATTTTTGAATGCCACGTACAACAATACGCCACTTGCAATATTTGGGAAATATGCTATCGCCTTCTTCCCCAATAACTTCACATAAAAATATTCCATCATTTATCCACTCTTTTATTTATGGAAAATATTACTACCTTCTTTCATTGATTGCCTCAAATTTACCCTACAGGCGCGGTGTGAGGCCGCGCTACAACTTCCTAGTATGCCATAAACTTCTTAGTACTGTGCATTTTTCTTGTTTTTTCTTTATACAAATGTTTTTCTACATCATCTCATTAGACTATTGTTCGCGGACATTATTTTGTCTTCTGCTCCGTTTCGAAATTGTGTCATGTATCCTTGGTCTAAAATTAGGAATATGGTTCTAGAAACGCACTTATTTCCCCGCATGGAAAATGTTTGGCCTTATTTCATGTCAAGATAAGTTTATCCATTAACAAATAATTTCGTGGTATATTTTTTCCCCTTACACCATGTTAGCCCTCAATTGAAGTGTGGTCAGACTCATCTCCATTTTTAAATACAAAAATCCTTGAAATTTTTGCATTTAAATTTAAAATACACTGTATTCTAATCTCTATATGAGTCCATATGTATATATAAGTCGACATGGAGAGAATATCAAAAAGGAACATGTTTAATCAACATGGATAAAATATAAAAAATGAACATGTTTGGAGGACAATAATTGTTGAGGTTGGAACGGAAGCACTATCAAGAAGCCTGGTAGTAAATAAAAAATCAACTATGTGCCCAAATGATACTATGGGAATGTAAATTGTGATCCATGCATTTGTACATAGGGGTCACGTGTAAGTACTAGTTTGTTGGTTTCCCCATCTTACTTCGATGTCATAATTTACACCATTTTCTTTGGACAGACAAAATTATGTCGAGTTGTTTGGGAACCATTCTCATTGTTCATATATGGATGGCTTAAGAATGTTTGATTTTTAGGACCACCCTTGCACTCTTCTTAGTTTTCCCCCAATCAACCTTGACAAGTAGAACCATACATGTAAACAAGTTGAGCTGCAACCTGCATATATATATGTTCCTCTGTATGCAATACTAGGGTTTTACCGTGTGGGCGTGGGGGAATTTTACCAATTGGTGACGAGGTTCCGTTCCCATCCCACGACGCAGCACAAAACTCACAAGAAAAACAATCATAAACACACTATCGATGGATCCGGACCCAATAGGCAGACACGAAAGTGGTGTGTAACAGCGATGGAATACAAAGTCTGAAGCAATTATCCATGGGAAGATGGTTGCAGTATGAAGTCTCAATCCGACATCAGACGCGGCCTTAGCCTTTAGAAGCCTCCTTGGAGTCTTAATGTTTACACTTTGAGATACCGATGTAAACTAGTGGTGGTATTCCGTCTATTTTCCCTCATACTTTCTCACACCTGGCAAGGAAAATTCAATATTCAGTTAAGATGGTGCAAATATTATATGAACCAATCCTTTCCCTAAAAAAACATCAATTGATCCTTCGTTCTGACTGAGACGGCGCTCACGAGACATGAAAGTACAACAACAATTCTTTGACATGCCAAAACGTTTTAATTTGTTGATTGGAGTTAAGCTTGCGTATTTATCTAGGTTTTTAGCTAGTTTTCGAAAGGTTCGATTGGGTGCAAATTTCTCTATGAGTGCAGAATTTCCTGGAGAAAAAAAAGACTGACTCGCACAAATAATGACTCTGATACTCACAATTGTACCAATGAAAATGGCCTGCAAAATAATATACAAATAAAATTCCTATGCATATTACAGAGGCCAGAGGGTTTAACAGGAAAATGGGGGTTTAACAGGGGGGTGCCAGCTGGTCAGTTTTCCTGCGAAGCCTCGAGAAACTAGAAGCTCATATATAACCCCCTCTACGCCTATAAATTCTGCCCCCATTCTTCAACGGTTCACACGAACAACACCTGTACACGCAATTCTTGGAAATCTCAAGGGGAGAAAGAAAAGACTCCAAGAAATGGGGTGTAAGCTGTCAAGGGCCGGGGAGGGCCCGGGATGTGACGAGGCCGCTGGAACCTCCAGCGATTGCGGAGACGTAGCTACACGGCGGTCGGCGTTGCTGACGCCGTCGACTTCACCTCCCCCAGCGCCGACGCCTTCGTCGCCTTCGCCTCCCGCAGCGCCGACGCCTTCGTCGGCTTCGCCTCCCGCAGCGCCGACGCCTTCGTCGCCTTCGCCTCCCCCAGCGCCGACGCCTTCGTCGCCTTCGCCTCCCGCAGCGCCGACGGCTTCCTCGCCCTCGCCGTCGACATCTTCGCCTTCGCCTCCGCAGTCCCCGAGTCCGACGCCTTCGTCGCTATTATCTGCTGATGAGGCTAGGCTCTTGTTCTTGCATTCTTGGGTGATTTCTGTTATGTCCCCTTCGCAAGCCTAAAGCCTCTCGTTCTTGCATTCTTGGCGATTTACGCCGCCGCCTCCGCAGTCCTCAACATCGACGCCTTCGTCGACATCATCTACTGACGAGGTTAGGCTCTCGTCCTTTCTTGCATCCCCTTTTGCTGGCCCTGTTCCGTTCTTGGTCGATTCTGTAATATTTGATCCGATTGCCCCCAACCCTTTCCCCCCGCCCCGGAATCTTTATCGATTTTTCTGCCGTGTGTGATTCGTTGATCCTCTGGTTTTAACACTGGAAAAATGGCGATTACAGGAAGACCTATGGGAAGAGGAGTTCCTACAGTCTATTGAAATCACGCACCCTCAGGTATGAATCTTGGCTGCAGAAAAGGGACTGTTCTCTCGTCAACCTCGAATCTTTATTGACGGTTCCTGATTATTTATGGTACCTGTTGATGAACTGCATCTTGCTGGATCCTCTGATCCAAGTGTGCAAGCTATGAACCTCGCTTCTTTGAAATTGGTTGGAACTTTAAGATTTAGATACTGTGGTTTCAGCTACTGAAAAATGTTCATCACAGGAAGACGAACGGGGGGAGGAGCAGGAAGTTGATCCATTTCTGGAGTCTCTTGGCACCACTCATCTACCTAGCACACGCTCTCAAGTATGAATGATTCACCCCCTTTATTGACTCTTTAAGCTCGTTAATTAGACTTGTCCAATTAGAAATGCTCAACCTAATATAGTCTGTATGTTAGCTCATATTTACTCCATGATCTGATCATGCCTTATTGCCACCTTTCAATTATCTCTAGATGATCACCGAGAATGATGACAGTGGAGGGGTTTCCAACAGTAGATCCAAGCTTGGTCATAAGGTGTGAAACTGCAACTCTATACTGAACATGCCTTTTTTAGCTACTTTAGATTGTGTTCTTCTTGAATTATAAATTTTATAAAACAGGTGCAACTCAGATGATTCTCACTATCAACACCTGTGAAATAATGGGACAAACTTTTGTCTAGTAAAAAAAAATGCAAATTCGTGGACCTCCAATATTTATTGGCTGATTGATGTACTAAAGTTTTATTGGATTATTTGGCATATCTCTGTGATCATGATTTTGCTGGTTTTATAGGAACTTGTTCTGACTTTGGACAATTATGATAATGACATCATCACTGAAAAGATCATGGTATATTCATGTATACTATTCTTTAGTTATGTATACGATACTATTAACTTCAGTTCTTCTAACTCCGTGATCCAACACTACACAGCTACTCAGTAAAAAGTATGGTTTCTTTAGACGAGTCCCTGGAGATGGCAGCTGTTTTTACAGAGCTTTCATTTTCAATTACTTGGTAACAGTCTCAATCCACTTGCTCTCATTATGCATTTCTGCCATATGCATGTGTGGACGCTAGAAATAATTGATGTTTAAACAGGAGAATACTGTAGAAATAAAGGATGATGACAATCGCAAGACAGAAGCTGCCCGCCTCAGACAGCGTGTTGAAACATACATGCTAGCTTGTTATCGTTACGACGAAGACTTACTGCCTGCTTTTTGTGTATGTATTACTCAATTCTCAGCTTAGAACACATTTATTCAACTTTTCCAGTGTGTATATTCTTTTCAGACAACTCCATTGAGTTTCAGATACAACTATAGTTGGCGTTGGCTCATTGTCTAGCAAACTGACAGTCCTTTAAAACGCTTTGCCTTCGGGTAGCACATACATACCATAAGTGGGTCGAGTCTACATTATATGTACTTGTAAATTACATGTATGCTTTGCATGCTCCATAGATCAAACATAAATGTTATACATAAATTTTCCATCTATCACAGAAAACAAAAGACTGTATATGCTGGATATGGTTACCATTTATCATGGGATTGTCCCTTTTGCTACTTTGCATAGTGTTCAGTTATTTCGAATTTACAGGTTCTGCTACATTAGTAGACTGACTGAAGTCAAAGATTCTTGTACGTTACTACAAATGCATTTCAAACAAAATAGAGTTGGCGTTTTTAACACTGTATCTGAGCACTCTTCTGTTTGGGATCCTTTACAGTCATTTGCACAATTCCCAAATAACTTAGTTTACTATGCTCGATACTGGTTAAGATTTGTTGCATTTGGTTTCCCTTACAATATATGTTGAATAATCACTTAATTTTCTAAATTTATGTTTGCAGGGATTTGAATCTGTGGTTAGCTTAATTGAACAGGGGTATGGTTAAACCATCCTGAGAATTTCAAGCTATATCTACAACATAAACCAATTCTTTCTGATTGAGTCCTCACTGTTAAAACCTTTCTGTTTTGTAGCCTTGCTGCCGGAGAACTATATCACATGGAGATGACTGAACATGTCACATCACAAAGTGAGGATTCTTAATGATTATTATTATGTTGTCTATTTCAGGAAATAACAGAACTTTGTTGTTCAGTATTGCCCCTCCTCAGGTCGCTGACTGAGATTGAGATACGCATGAGCGAAGACTACTACCATGCTTTTCTTCCAGGAGACTATGAATCAGTTTCTGAGGTTAGGCGGATTGTGACCTGACACCATCCACCCAATAATAATAATAATAAATCTTCTTGAGTAACTTCTGCAATGCTTTTTTGGAGGAGGTTATGAATCAGTTTTTGAGGTTAGACTAATTGTGACATGACACCATCCACCAAAACAAAAAAATCTTGTTGAGTAATTGTGATATGTTTATTGTGTGTCTATGCTCACGCTTTAGAAATTTTCATTGCATTGATACTGATGAAATCTTATTAGCAGAGACTATTTCTTGAAATTTGCTTTTAAATTCTGAAACTTTAAAACTTCATTACTATGCTATGATTTCGGCTATTTGCCAATTGTTGGGAATATTCTTGGTGAGCAAAGTTCTTTTTGGAAAGCTTATTTGATATTCTGAAATACCAGGGGGAAAACAGGGTGTCTTTTTTTGTCCTCGCCACTCTTGTATTCCGAAAAGTTTGCTATGTTAGTTAATTTCTTGAATTAGTTCGTCGTTTTCGTTGTCGATCTTCCATTATCCACACTGTTCAGAAGTGGAGGAATTGATCTATCTCTATATTATAGAAATTTATTCAGCACAAAATATTTTTGGAACTACATCAACTAAAATTTACAAATCTTTTGCTTGTGTTTTTTTAAACAGCTTTGCATATGGGAAGTGCGTGCTGAGGACGGCGAAGCCAACCATATACAGATCAGAGCGCTTGTAGATGCACTAGGCATCCCTCTCATCCTGGAAAATCTTGATGGAAGCTCGCCTGTAAGGCTTAATCCGCATCACATCTACCCTAGTCAAGAATCTAAAGCAGAAGAATTGGAGCAGTTAATTGATGGTGATGATACCACAACACCCATGGCCCATGTTGAGCGTGAGGGGTCTAGAAACTTGTCGCCGGCAGAAAGAAGGAGGTTAGTGACCTTATTATATAGGCCTGGGCACTATGATATCATTTATCCGAAATAGAACTATCCATGGAAGATGACTCTGGTCTGTAACACTTCTGATTGAATGATATTGCGCTATATCTCTAGGCTAGACATTTATATTTGATTTTGGATCTTGACACTTGTCCTGCTGCTGCCTGAGTTTATAGACCTACTGCATTTGTCTCCTTCATTTTGTAAGAGCATCCGTCTCTGTTTGTGGCATGACGTGTTGTGGAGAGTGGATTTTCAGCAGGCTGCTATGGCACATGATCAGGGGTGTTAAAACCGTCTTGAACACCCCTACACAGGATGATGCACATACTAAAATTTGGCTTCTCAATCTGAATAAGTTGAAATGTGTACAAAATAAACAACTTTCTGTAGCAATTTGTACATTATTTTTCCAAACAGTTGATATGCTTGTTGCTGAAAAATATGATGTCATATTTTACTGAAAATGACATGCATTATAATGTTGCACAACGTCTGTAGTATATTGTTGATCATGATACAATGTCACAGAAGTGCATGCGGACAAATATGGGGGGTGGGGGAATCAAACAATAGAACTTTGTTCACCGAACTATAAGCTTTTCTTTAGAAAAACATCACTGTTGTTGCTCTTGCTAAAGTTTACTCGAGCTTTCGAAGAGGCTTTACCACCTCTGCATATCAGGTCTTTTTCATTGTTGACATCGTGGTCGCTCCAGTTAGAGCATCTCCACTCGCCCCCCCGACAAGGCCCCCGGCGAGCATTTTTTACATCCGGACGGCGAAAATCGGCCCAGTAGCGCCCCCGGTTCCTCGTTTTCGTCCGGATTTGGCCCTTCATCCATCCGGCGAGCCCACGCCGTCCCCGGTCCCCCGGCGCGCTCGGGGACTCCGGATGAAACGTTTTGGCGCGAAACACCGTGTGGACCCGCGTAGTCGGCGACAGGAAAACCAAATCCTGTCGATTTTCCCTCCATTCCCTCCAATTTGCTTGCATATCCCCATTCTCTCCCGCCGAATTTCTCCATTCCCCTCGTCTCCGCCAGGCCCCGGCGCCTTCTCCTCCACCACCGCTCTCTCTCCTCATCTTCGTCCAACACAATGCCGCCGAAGGGGGACGACGAGGAAGCCGCCGAGGAAGGAGCGGCCGCCGGGCATGACGAACGCACGTGGGCGGCGGACGAGAAACGGCGCGAGATCGAAACAAGCTGCGGGCGGAGAGGGTGAAAAAGCCGCCGCTAAGAGGCGGCGGCGGCGGCCCAGAGGAGCAAGCGAGGAAGATGAGCATGGCCTTCGGCGGGGCGGCTCCATGTTCCCCGGCCAATGGCCGGCGCAAGGTACAAGCAGTTCCCCGTCGTCCTTCTCCCCTACGATGTACTCGCCGTCGACGACCGCCATGTTCCAAGAGGGCGCCACGTCCAACCGTCCAGGTTCACGCCGTCGCCGCCCGAGCTTGACATCGGCGGCAGCGGCGGCCAGGGCACCTCGCCGGTCATGCGACGAGGGCCGCTCCCGTTCGGTGCCCCGTTCGGTGCGACGGCGGCGCCGAACGATGAGGCGATCCACGAGATGATCACCTCCGGCTCCGTGGCCGCCGCTGCGAGCCCGAGGTTCTTCATGGACGCCGTCGCGAGCCCGGGGTTCTTCACGCAAGAGGAGGCGAGGGCGACGGCAGCTGTGGCAGCGCGCAAGGATCATGTGGAGGATGTTGCCGACGGAAGCCAAGCCGTCGAAGAACAAGAAGACGAAGAACAAGGAGAGACAACTCAAGCCGCCGTCAACCCGTCGAAGGGGAAGAAGAAGAGGAAGAAGGACTCGCCGCCTGCCGAACCGCGTATCAAATGGACGTCGAAGGAAGAGGAGTGCCTCGCCGAAGCTTGGATGACCGTGTCCACGAACGGCATAATCGGTGCCAATCAGTCGTTCGACACCTATTGGCTTCGAGTGAAGCAGGCGTACGAGGAACGCAAACTCGTCGATCCCTACTTCAACAAGACGAACATGAACGTGTACCGGGGAGAGAAGGCAATGGCCACCCATTGGGGGATCATGCAGACGGCGTGCAGCAAATGGCACGGCATACAGGAGGAGGTCGAGAAACGGCCGATCAGCGGCCATGACTTGGAGCAAAAGGTATGTTCCGTCGACCCCGCATCACCGAGGTACATCGTCGTTAGCTGACCCGTTTCGCCGTGCTCTTTTTCCCCAGCTGCGCCGAGCTTTGGACATGTACGCGGACGACACCGGCCTGCAGTTCAAGTTCCTCAACGTCTACGCCCGCCTCGAGCACCGCGAGAAGTGGAAGGAAACTCGCACAACCCTCTCGAAGAGCAAGACCGAGCAGTACAACCCCGACGCGCCGGCGGCTTGCGCGTCGGAAGGGCGCCGAACTCGGCCAAGAAGCCGAAAGAGCTCAAACGGACGGACAGTCCCGCCGACAAGATGCAGGGCGCCGATCGACAAGTGCTTGGCCGACTTGAGGTCGCACGCCGACGGAAGGAACGACAAGTTCGACGGCAGGTGGCGGGAGATGCTCGCCAACCAGGGCGCCCGGATCGCCAAGACGACGGCGGCGGCGAAGAAGAGGAACACAGACTTGGCGTTCCCGATGGGCGGCGGCGACATGGAACCGATGGACGAGGAGACGAGGAATTGGTACCAGGGGCCCGCAGCGACATCCTCCGAGCCCCTCCGGCGTGTCCTTCGTCTTCTCCACCGGCTCCTACCTGGTCTACCTCACCATCTACCTCGTCGACTGCGGCTGCTTCGACGTCCACCGCCGCTGCTTCGCGCCGCCGCGCAGCCGTTCTGCCACGGCGTGTGAGGAAACGGTCCGTCGGACACCGCCGTGCCGGCCGGGACTGCCGACGAGCTCGTCTCCGTGTAATTTCCCTCCGATCGCCGATCCGTGGCTGATCCTTTTGCTCCTTTTGCCGATCAACTGGCCGTGCTTGTAGCGCGGGACGGCGATTTGTTTGAACTTAAACTCTATCCGCCGAACTCCGGGTGGACGACTGGAAATACGGTACTCCCCACGACTTAATTTCGTCCAATCCGGCGGTTGTTTCGTCCGGATTTGGGCGTGGGGAGCGCCAACGAGTGGGGATGCTCTTAGCTGCAGCATGATAAAATATCTGCATGTTGTTGAGAGATTTTGCTCCTGCCAGAATGAACCTGGCAAACTCTACCTCTGTTTCGGTCCCACAATACCCTTCAAGTATCACATATTTTAGATGCTTTTTGAGGCAGATAACTGTATTAGCTGCTGGTAACCGCCTCTGTGCATGCGCCTTTTTATCCTTATTTGAGCAGAAGAAGTTGTAGCGCTGCATGTAGCAAAGGAGTAGCAAGACAAGTTAACCATCAATGAGCCAAACTTACAGTGAAAAGTCTGTTTATGAAAAATTGAAGGTTAATTGATTACCCAAATCTCAAGAGTCTGCAAAGACGGGAATAAATTTAACATGTGCGCCACCTTCCCCAGCTCCTCGATATCGCTAAACTTCATGGAGAGTTTCAGTGTTGTTACGATGGGGATCGACCTCTGCATAAAGGGGAAAAAAATGACAGTCAATACCATGATATATTTACAGAGTAGAGATACATTAGCTGTCTTCAGTTGTGACAAAATAAAATCTAAAATAAACAAGCAAAAAAATTCGTAAAAACGCAAAAGGCATTGCACTTAGATGCATTGATAGGAAAAAAGAGAGCCTTCAATGGAATTCCAAAAAAAAAGGTCTTGAAACCGGCCGGAAGAGAATCAGTGCATGAATTAAATACTCAGACGAAAATAGTAGAGAGGCGTACGTACCTTAGGCATAATCCTGAAGCACGGCGAGTTCAGCGTGTCAAGCGCAATGCCAACCGACGTCCGGGATTTACAGGGCATGGCAGCTTGGTTGATGATGGCAGGATAGAGCTGCCAAATATCGGCATGCCAGAGTTGGAGGCTTTGGAGATTGGGCGTGCCCCTGAAGGAGATCTCCCGGATGGGGACGTGCGGCGACCCGATGGTGACCCGGAGGAGGGTGCCGGAGCGGGGGGCGAAGCGACGGAGCTCATGAACCCGGATGAGGTGCAGCTCCCGCAGGCCGCAGCGCCGGGCAGCCGGCGATCAGGCGGTGCAGCCCCGCGTCGCCGATCACCACGGAGGACAGGTGAAGGACGACCAAGCGAGGGAAGGTGCATGGTCCGTCGGTCGTGCGGGGGTGGAGCTTGCACCAGCGAAGCTCAAGATGGCGGAGCGCGGTGCCCGGGCCGGCGCCCGTGCTGGCGCGCAGGAGGTTCGCGGGAAGCATTGGCCGGGGGCCGTCGCGAGTGAACCTGATGACGAGGCTGCCATCGACTCGCCTACCTTCTAGTGCATGCAGCCACGGGAGCGTCGTTTCGTCTTTGAGGGTGTCCACGTGGAAGCGGAGGATCCGAACGGTGCTGTGGGAGGAGAGGGCACCCGAGATTAGCCGCCCAGCGCCAGGGGAGTGATCGCCGACGTCGAGCTCGAGCGGCAGCGAAGGCCAGAGAGGGCGCCAGCGGCGGGAGAGCGCCATGGTAGCGGCCGCGTTCTTGACGGGGAGGAGAGACACGATGCTGCCCAGCACGCAGTCCGGGAGAAGGCCGATGTGGTCCTGCTCCATGTCCATCGTCCTCGTCCTGCTGTGAACTGATTTTCTCAAAGCTTCCATTGGCTTTTATAACAGTCTGCCTCCATGTTAAGATTCCGACCCCGATCATGTCTCGGAAAGAGAACAAGTCCGAAACTAAACCGTCCAAAACTCTCGGGCATCACTAGCAATCGGCCTCCGATATCTAGCTTCCATCGGACTAGTCTCTGGCCGTACGATACGAACCAGGATTGACGTCAGATTTTTAGCGAGGCCCCGCGCGATTCTTTCCTTGAAGGGAAAGGCTAGCCAGCATCCGGTGCTGGTTTGTCCATCCCAGCATCCGGATGCTGGTTGGTCCATCCTAACATCCGAGTGCTGGTTTGTCTAATTAAGCATCCAACCAAGAAAAAGGGAGGTTACACAAGGTAAAAGGAACAACAGACAGTAGCGTGTGAGATGCGCTTGGCGAACTACTCCGGCTCTTCTTCCTTTCTGCAAGACGGACTACTTCAGGGCTTCTTCCTTTCTGCAAGACGAACTACTCCAGGTCTTCCTCCTCGAGAACTCCATGGAATCTGGATTTGACTGAAAACTGCGAGTAGATCACAAAACAACACATGATCTCCTGCATGAAAACAAATTAGCATCAATGTTAAGTCAACTTTAATATTACCTTGAAAGCAAATTAGCATCAATGTTTATTGTTTAGAAAAATTAAACATTACCAAAAATCAACTTAACAAGGGAGAAGTGAGTAAGTTAATTAAAATGGATAATCAACTTACGCTGGCCAGCAACCAAGACGGGCTTGCGCTCACGCTAGGCATCATGGGCGCCGCCACGTGCTCGAGCTGGGCGCCATGGCCTCCTCCACTACCGGGCTGGAGATGGTACTAGCTACGCCACCCAAGATCTACCGCTTCCCGGTACAACTTAATAATATCACAAATAAGCACCTTAAGCATGTTGAGAAGGCAACTTAATTAGACCAATGACCAAGTTATGCATGTTGCTCGGAAACCAAAACCAAGGTAGATTGT
Organism: Lolium multiflorum; assembly: GCA_030979885.1. Taxonomy (NCBI): domain Eukaryota; kingdom Viridiplantae; phylum Streptophyta; class Magnoliopsida; order Poales; family Poaceae; genus Lolium; species Lolium multiflorum. The sequence goes on along the minus strand of CM061753.1, from coordinate 206,730,816 downwards.
AGATACCCACACAACTTAAGCATGCTGGAAGAACAACTTAATTAATTTTCGTTTCAACTTAAGCATGTTGACAAGGAAACTAAAACAAATACTCAACTTAAACATAGTTATAAAACAACTTAACTAAATCGCTAGACAACTTATGCATGTTGCTCAAAAGAAACACCTATACCCAACAAGATTGAAGCTTGCAACTTCCCCAGATCAGCAAGAACGAAGATAGGAAAAGAACACAAAAGAATAACCAATTATCCTAGAAATACTGAGACATAAAGAATAAACCTCATGTAAAATGTTGACTAGCCAACTTAGGTATAAAGTAAGCAAATTTAGCCGCATTTAGAAGGCAACTTGATTAAATTAAAAACAAACTATCCTAAAAGACACAAACAATAAACCCCAAGCTAAAATGTTGACAAATCAACTTAGGTAGATTAAGCAAGCAAACTTAGCCATATTCAGAAGACAATTTAATTAAATTTAGAAGCCAACTATTCTAGAAGATGAGACACAAAGAATAACCTCAAGTTAAATGTTGTCTGGCAAGTGGCAACTTAGCTAAATTAAGTAACGAAACTTAGCTGTGTGCTCAGAAACCAACTTGACTAAATTTAAAAACCAACTATCCCAGAAGACGACATACAAAGAATGACCTCAAGTTAAAATGTTGACTGCCAATTTAGTTAAATTAAGTAACCAAATTTGGCCGTGGTCAGAAGCCAACTTGACTAAATTTATAAACTAACTATCCTAGAAGATGAGATACAAAGAATGACCTCAAATTAAGATGTTGGCAGCCAAATTAGTTGGATTAATTAAGCAAACTTAGCGGTGCTCAGAAGCCAACCTGACTAAATTTGAAAATCAACTATCCAAAAAGATGAGACACAAAGAATGACCTTAAGTTAAAATGTTGACTAGCCAACTTATTTAGATTAAGTAACCAAACTTAGCCATGTTCAGAAGCCAACTTAAGCCAGATTTAAAACCAACTTAACCGCACATTAGCAATGAAAAAGGGAGATATTTCAATTCATTGTGAGAATACTACTATTCTAAAGAATTGTCATCTGACTACAGCCGCAACAGACGTAAATAAATCGTTCAGCCTTATTTATGCTACTGATGCTCTGCTGGGTTCATCTGCAACCAAGTACAGTGCACTAGATTGTCAAACACTAGAACTCCTAAATAATAGGAAGGTTCATGACAAAATTCTCATGTGTGGCTATTCTTATAATTATATTGATGGGAAAGCTTCAGTCGAGAAAATGTCTCAAAGGGCCAGGAGTCTTGGTGCTCCTGGCTTTGCAGTTTTTGTTGATAATAGTTACCCAGGAACAAAGTTTGATCATGTGCCTATGAATATTCCCAGGATTTTCATCACATATGTCAGCAAAACAAAGGAAGTTTATCCCAGATGGAACCTGATTGTGAGTTTCACCCATAGACTAACTTAGTTGGATTCAGTGACCAACTTACAAACTGAATGTTCAGAAGCCAACTTAGTTACATTCGCAAAACCAACTAAGCTAGAAGATGAACACATATATAAACCTACAATTATAGGTTGAAAAGCCAACATAGTTAGATTCGGTAAACAACTTACCATGTTAATGACCCAACTTAGTTTGATTCTGTAACCAACTAAGCTAGAAGATGAAACACAATGTAAATCTAGTGGTTGATGTACACGAGTTCAGGATTAATGGAGGAAATTCATTACCTGGATCTCTGGATTCAATGTTCAGTGATGTTGTTAGCCACGACTCGATCCTTAGATTAGAATGTGAAAGGACGAGAGACGAGACGAGAAAAGTTCTGGCTGTGGAATCAATTTTTTTTATTTCAGTATACAAATTAAGTATTGATAAAACAACTTAATTAAATTGCTAGACAAATATAGCTCAAAAAAAGAAGCTGAAGAACTAAAAAGCAGCTTAATAGATTCAGGAGATGCTGAAAATCAGAACAAGTCTCCCTCAATAGTCAATAGACATTGCAGTGAAAATCAAAAAGGTTTGAAAAACACTAAACTGGGATCATGATCTAATTATTGCAGTACGATATTGGAAGCAATTATATATGAGTGCAGATGGGGCAGAACTAGAGGATATATAAAGCGCCTTGTCAATTCACTTAAAGCTAATATGAATCCTGCTGCGTATTATCCCTAAGTCCAGGGGGCAGTAGTTGAATTAGATGTATGCATCATGGAGTATGATCCTAGCTCCCCAAAATGTCTCCTCAAGGGCTGAAATTACGGTACTCCGCAGGTGATGTAGGACTAACGGAGCACACGGTACCCTGTCCGCTCTTGTGTCTATAGGCAAAAGAAGTGATGAGTGGTAATAGTCTATACTCAGATTCTTAAACCTCATTGCAGAAGTGGGATGGAGCAGAGCATACTCATCATCTACAACATTATTGTGAGAGTTGTTCGTTGAAATTCAAAGAAGATCCCACGAATTTATAGCCATATATGATAAATTCAGGTTTGTTGTGGAAGATTAAAATAACAATACTGGCATTGGACTGGACTTTGCAGTCAGAATCATGCAATATTTTTGACATGAGAAAAAGACAGTAGCGCAGCAAACCTGCAGGTGTTCGGACGCACGAGGCTCGGAGGCTGTGACATGACCAATGGCCCATGACCAGGACCAGCAGCAACAACAGCCTGGCTGGGGCGCGACCTTTCTCGGCCACGACCAGGACCGGCAACTCCAGTAGGCGTGGGCGTGGCCGAGGCCGACCTCTCTGCGGCGCCCAGAAGCGTGAAGCCCGCGTCCTCGTAGGCCGGCATGCCAGCACCTCGATGTTGGCATGATGGACCTCCACGACGCGTGGAACAGCTTTATCACTCAGATGAATGCCGACCTGGGTGGATGGAGGTGGTCGGCCTCCTCTCTGCCGCTGTTGCGCGTGGCCAACACGCGTTGCTTCATGGATCGAAGCGGACACGGTACTCCAGGAAGTCGAGGAAGCGGGTGCAGGCCACGGTCGGCGACGGACCAAGCCGGTGTTCCTTCTTCTCGCCGGCAGCCATGGCCGAACACCCCGCCCTCACGTGCCGCCACCGCGCTTCCCGCCCTCACGCGTGGCTCGCTCTCCGGCGACGAGCTCGACGCACTCCGGCGCGCATCTCCCTCTCCGGCGACGAGATCGACACACCGCTCACCTCAATGATTTCTCCACGAAACCCTAGCGCGATTTGACATGGGAATGGGGAATGGGGAATGGGGAAAGAGAGGGAGGCGGCTGCGTCTCCAGACAACAGATAGGTGGGACCCAATGCGAAATGTGTCGGGAAAGGGAGTCGCGATGCGGTCATGATCAAGTCCATCCGACGGTCAGGAAGCGAGTGCTCAATGTAACAAGCAGCATCCGAGTACTTTTTAGCAATTGGGTTCCTTGAAACAAGGACCCGATGGCATGCCTCTGATACTAAATGCTCCTGTGATTCACATCCTCTTCTTTCAAGCTCCAACGCACAACAATGGTGTTAGACATATTTTGTACCGTATGCATAGAGCATGGTGTAGTACTCCAACTCTGTACATACCCTTTTGTATTCAGCCAACATAGGGGCTTTTCCTATCCAATATAAGTATATAACACGAAGCACGAGCCCTCAACGGGGCATCGTTTCCCTGCACGCTAACATGGTAATCATAGCGATCTTTTTCCCATCTAGCCGCCGCCTGTGAAACCGATCTACAAGCCAGATTTTTTCGCCGCCGATGTGATCTGTTGATCACCGCCGCCGCCACAACCTACAAATCCTCTGCCGCCGCCGTGATCTCGTGATCGCCACCGCCACAACCTACAAATCCTCTGCCGCCGCCATGATCGCAGCCGCCGCCACAACCAACGAAAACAATCTCTCAGCCGTCGTGATGTGTTGATTGCCGCTGCCGCCAGCCCAACAAACACCTACAGAAACAATCCCCACACCCTGCCTCCCGGACATTCGATGGCGTCCTCCTCGACTGCTTCCTCGGCTGTCATTGGTGCTTCGCCTGCTATCAAGTTGAAGCGCGAGAACTATGTGTACTGGAAGGCACATGTTCTGCCCGCTCTCCATGGCGCTCGTGTCATGGGGCTTCTCGAAGGCTCTGACCGCTCCCCACCAGAAGAATTGGAGGTTGAAGACGACAACAAGAAAACCGTGAAGCTGCCGAACCCGGCCTATGACACTTGGATTGCCATAGATCAGCAAGTTCTAGCTCATGTGTTTGGTCTTGAGCATGCTGCAGATATCTCGGCGCTCTTACTGATCTTTTCTCCATGCAGTCTAAGGCCCGAGTCAATTTTCTACGTTAGAGCTCTTGCCAATACAAAAAAGGAGGCTATGACAGTGGATCAGTTCATCTCCAAGATGTGTGGAGCTTGTCGCTGGAAAACGAGTTGATGATGACGAGCTCAAAGACTACATCCTTAATGGGCTCGACGAGGACTACAACTCACTCGTCGCCTCCATCAATGTTGTCCAAGTACCACCCTAAACGACATGTGTTCTCAGCTCAAGGCGTTTGATATGCGTCAGACTATGCTCACTGCCTCGGGACAGCACACAAGCACATTTGGCCGTGCCAACCTTGTAGCTCGTGGAGGAAGCACTAACACGAATCCACCACGGGATGATGCGCGTGGTCGCCTAGACTAGCGCCCAGACCAGCGTCGCCGTGATGTTACTCGTCGCCGTGATGACACATGCCGCCGTGATGGCACCTACCGCCGCGATGATGGCTATTGTCGCAATGATAACTACCGTCGGTGTGATGATGGTTATCCGGGCCGTCGTGATGTGTACCAAGGTCGCCGTGATGATGGTTACCAAGGTCGTCGTGATGATCAGCGCCGTCCACCTCAAGGAGGTCATGGGCGTGGGCGCAGCCCCTCCCCTTGGCAAGATGTGATGTGCCAAATCTCGAAAAGGATGGCCACTCCGCCAACGAATGTTGGTGGTGTTATGCTGATCGCGATGATGGTAATGATTCTGAAGAAAAGCGGGCTTATGGTGTTGATACCAAGTGGTACATGGATTCTGGTGCCACAAATCACATTACTGAAGAGTTAAACAAACTGACCACCCGTGACACCTACAATGGCCGCGATCAAGTTCATAATGCGAGTGGCAAAGGTATGCCCGTTTACACATGTTGGTCATTCAGTTTTGCATATCCCTCATAGCTCCATTCATCTTCACAATATTCCACATGTTTCTAGTGGTTCGAAAAAATTACTTTCCACACATAAAATTGCTCTTGATAATCATGCCTTCGTTGAGTTTCACCCATTTTTTTTCTTGATTAAGTATCAAGTCACGAAGAAAATTCTGTTTAGAGGTCATGTCATGGTGGTTTATATCCTCTAGTGCCAGTCTCCACGGGGTCTCCCAAGCACGCCTTCATCACCATCAAGCCTTCATCCTCTACGTGGCATTGCCGCCTTAGCCACCCTTCATCCTTTATTGTTCAACAAGTTCTTAGGAAGCATAAATTATCGCATTCCCCATAAATAACTCCTTACATATGTGATCCTTGCTAACAAGCTAAGAGCCATCATCTACCATATCCGGTCTCCACTAGTGTTTTTACTGTACCCTTTGAACAAGTCTTTTCTGATGTATGGGGTCATGCCCCTCCCTCCGTTGGCAAACAGTTATATTATGCAAGCTTCATCGATGATTATAGTAAATTTATTTGGATTTATTTTCTCAAGAAACGCTCTGATGTTTTCCAAGTGATGTGGGCATTACCCTTCGGGTACCCGACATTAGTCTACCTCCTCCAACCCAACTAGGGGCCCATAAAGATTGCCCAACAACAAAGGTGGACCCGCACGTCGGTTCTAGCAAAGGAGACCTACTACAAAACGAATTCTTGATAAACAAGGCAAGAAGACATCGTTAAAGGAAATCCTAGAATAAATCTCATTGTAACCTAGTCGAGTTCGGACAGTGCAAGGGTACATTGCCCATATGTGTTGTTTTGGTAATTAATGACAACCCCTATGGACTAATGTTCTCATTGAGTTTATATGAAGGAATATTCCATATGTACTACTTGTAGTTCATGTGTTGGATTCAAGTATGGATGCCATGAAGATAAAGATATACCTTGAGTATTGGCATCAAGATCATCGATTTGAAGACATATATGTGATATGATCAAGAAGAATAAATGAAGATGGAGTACTTATGTGGAACTCAATATTAGCCATGCTCTAGCTTATGAGTTAAGCAATAAATGATCAAGATCTTGAGTGCTTGATTTTGAGTGAAGAATTTAAGATATGACTCTAAGTCGGTGTCATGATAGTCTCATAAGTTGAGCTATGATTGACTAAGATTTAGAGCATGCAAACAAATGAAGAATTCTTTATACACCTCAAGATAGTATAATAGAGCATGAGAAGATACAAGGTTGACCAACACAAAGAGTGAAGAATAGATTCAAGTTTGGTCAACGCATGAAGCATGAAGAATGTGCCACGTGAAGTCATGTGGTATGGTAAGTCTTGTCAATTATGCTTTACGAACTAACCCATCATATATGTGCCCTTGTGTTGTCTATGTGGATTAGGTATCTTTCCATGGGCATGCGTCAAAAGTAAGATCTCATATAGCCCATGAGAGGATGACATCAAGTGGTGATCGTCATCAAGGTTGAGTTGGTCAAGTTCAATATGAGCATCTCAAGAGGATCACATGCTTGAAGCTTGCCGTCCATTTGGTGATAATGGACATGTGAAAATGTGCTTAATGAAGCTATCCCATAGTGGTGTATGGTGGAGAAAATCATGAGTCTTCACGAAACAACAATGATCAAGTGATGTACTCCGGCTTGATGGAACTTGAAGCGTTGTCATCAAGATCAAGCGGGTTGCGCAAGGCAAAGGTGTGGCCTTGCTAGGTTTTCCTTTTACCAGTCTCAAGGTGGTTGTTGGGAGATCGGGTTATAGATAGACAGTCGCACTATCAAGAGTGGTTTTCGGTTGGGTAATTTGATCACATCGTCTTAGGGAGCTCAATCCTTTGCATGCTTGCATATCCGTATTGCTTCTAGTTGTTTCTCTGTGTGAGGTTCTTGAGCTTGTTGCTAGCTTTTCAACAAGCCCAAGTTCATCGAAAACGGAATCCGCTTGCATCTTCTATTGCATTTTCAGGTTTGGACATATTTACCCTTCCCGGTGGCCGCCGGACGCCGCCCAAACCCGGCCGACCCTCCCCCCCCCCCCACCCGTTGGGCTGCTGTCGGCCTGCACCCCGTCTCGCCTGTCGTCGGCGCAGCCGACCGTGCGCCGGCTCGTCCGCGCCTGCCCGGTGGACCGGCTGGCTGGGTCGTTTTTCTGCCCGATTTTCTCCCCAACTGCTCTATTTTTTCCAGGCTATAAATAGCCCTTCTTCCACCTTGGGCAAGTTAAGTTCTTCCACTCTCTCTCCTTCGTTGTTGACTTTGAAGAACTTGCCCTATTTCTTGATTCCCCCCATGATTCTTTCTCATTCTTGAGGGATCTAAGAGAGGAGATCTAGATCTACAATCCCCACCAATCCATTTCTCCTCTAAGTGAGGGTAACCCTTTGGATCTGGATCTTGGAGTCATTTGTTGATTTCCTCTTTTGTTCTTTCTCTCTAATCTCATCCTAGCATTTGTTGCTTTGGTGGGATTTGAGGGTGAAGGATTTGAACACCTTTGGTGTTCTTGCTTTGCATCATTGCATAGTGTTGAGCTCTCCACCACGATTAGTTCGAGTGAGAGACTATGAGCTTGTTACTTTTGGAGGGTGACCTCCTAGTTGGCTTGGTTGGTGTCCCGGTGACCTCCTTCGTGGAAGGTTGTGAAGGGGTTCGGGCTTCTCCTTCGTGGAGCTTGTGAAGTGGTTGTGGAGCTTGCCATCTCCGGAGTGGAGGCAAAGCTAACTATAAGGAAAGGGCCATTATCCTTCGTGGGTGTGGTTAGGAGAATAGGGTGAGCCTTCGTGGCGTTGTGGGAAATCCTTCGTGGGATCCCCACCTCTCCAAACGTGACGTACCTCCTTGCAAAGGAAGAGAACACGGGAATACATCTTCGTCTCCGCGTGCCTCGGTTATTTTTATACCCGAGTTTAGTTTCCCTTGTGATAGCCATCGAGCTTGAAGTATTTCTTACATCTTGCTATCACTTGTTGTTCATATATATATTATGCCTATCTTGCTTACCTCTAGTTATTGTTGTTGCGCTTAGTTGAGCCTAGCATATTTAGGGTTTGTGCTTGTAAAATAAATGTTAATTTAATTCCGCATTCTTACAAGCCAAATCTGTAAGAGTTTTTAAAACGCCTATTCACCCCCCTCTAGGCGGCATCTCGTCCTTTCAGACGGAACTCTCGAGACCTGGCCTGCTATATAAAGGCCAGGAGGGGGCCTACCGAACAACACAACATCAATACATAGAACCACCACAAGTTAGAGCTAAAAACCTAGAATCCTTGCCTCTCGGCGAGTCGACCATAGCAGCCTATCGGCTACCCATTGTAACTTGATATATTCGATAATCAAGATCAGACAAGCAGAAGTAAGGGTTTTACCTCATCGAGGGCCCCGAACCTAGGTAAATATCCTCTCCCTGTTTGTTTGGTATCTGATGTCTCGTGCTAGCCTGCAGGATTCTGTCAACCCTAAGCCCCTCATGGTGGACATTGCTGAGGAGCACCCTCGTCAATAGGCGCCGTCTGTGGGAAATCTGTTGGTACAAGGCACTTCATCGGCTACTCTGATCATGTCGGCTACATCTTCGGTGGCATCACCGACATCATCATCGGCTCCATCATCACCAAGCTCGGGGAACTCGATTCGTTTCTGGTCCTTGGAGTTTACTCCGCACAGCGACGGGATGGACCTGAAGTTCGGGAGCGTTCACTTCTGCGTCGACCTTGGGGGAATCCTTCGGCTCCCTGACCCGTTTGCTCCCACCACATCAATAACTGCGGCTTCATCAACTGCTGCATCAACCGCTTCATCACCGATCATAGTCGATCTATCGGTTATGTTATCGGCGTCGACTCCAACATCTTCACGCTGTTCCACGTCATCTATGTCTGTTGGATCTGACGATTCTGCATCATCAGATCTAACGTCGTACTACTGCCTCAACTGCGACACTAGGCATGGGCTAGGCTCGGACGATATACCTTTCATCTGCAGCGCCAAGTACTCCTCCGATGAAGAGAGTATCGACGGCACCACCAGGGCGACCACCTAGAAAGCGGCCCACCACCAAATTTATGATATCATCATCCCTTTTACGGGAGGCGAACTCTCCGAAGGCGAGCGCACCCCACGTGTCAATCATGGTGGACGTTGCAATATCGAAGCCAACGCCAGCAATGACAATAGCGCTTACACCATCACCGACGAAGAGTGGGAGATTGCTCGCAACGCCATAGCCAATAACACTCGGATTCCCACTGGAGCTTCGGCAGGAACTCTCAACGTGTATCACGGTATTCTAGAGAAGAATCGAGTTCAGTTAGCAAATGAGTAAGCTGACCTCAATCGGCGCCGGCAGGCAGCCAATCAATCAAGCGAATAACAAAGGGGGTTACCTTCGCACGGGAGCGCGTCTCGCAGCAACCAAGGTCAGGGGAGATTTCGGCCATGAATCCCTCGCATTTCAGAAGCCGATGCAAGGGAGATTACCTTGAATCTCTCCAACTCTTTCATGACTATGGACACCGCGGGCATGGTCAAGCCAAAGACTGTCGAAGGGGCAATAGCCAACCTCGCGGCTTATTTGATCAACCACCAGCCAACACCCAATGATCCAATGGAGCAAGCTCATAGGGGCGCTTCGGAAAGTCTTGCGATCCTCGGATATAAGCTCACACCTAGAAAAGAGAAAACTGCGCATCAAGGTAGAGGATCTAAGCATCGCTCAAAAGATGCCCGCGGTGACATTACGCGGAGTAAAACTGACAAAGCTCGCCATCGACGTGCTCCAAGAGAAGGCTATGACAATGAAGATTTTGAGGAAACTCAAGAGTATGATGGTGAACTCCGAGGTGCCGATTGTCTAAGCCAAAGGATTCGGGAAGCGATGCCGCCAGAGAGATTCAAGCCTACTCCTACTGATGCTGCCAAATATGACGGTCATCAGGAGCCGAGGTCGTGGATAGATGATTATCTGCAAACTCTAATCTTATACAAGGGAAACCAAGTAGCGGCAATGCAATGTCTGCAACTTTACCTGAAAGATTCGGCACGAGCATGGCTGAGAAGGCTGCCGAAGGGATCCATCAGGTCATGGGAAGACTTAGTCGACGCTTTTGTCAAAAATTTCCAGGCCACATACAAAAGGCATGTCGGAATCGAAGAATTGCGCCAATGCCATCAGAAGCCGAAGGAGTCAATGCACGCGTGCATTGGACGTTTTACCAATCCTCTGAATGCTGCCGAAGATGTCTCCGTTGACAGGGCGATTGACGCCTTCCGTGATGGCATTCGACGAGAATCTTACATCGAGGAACTCGACCAAAAGAAGCCGAAGACTATTACCAAGCTCATGGAAATTGATAATAGTTGGGCTGGTAGAGAAGATCATGTGCGAAAACCGCGCCCACGCAGTGACGACGAAGAAGATGATCAGAAACACGAGTCAGGTCATTGTCGTGATCACCACAAAAAGAGGAGAGACCGTCCATTTACAGCGCGGCGGCCTCCTCCAACCCAACTAGGGGCCCATAAAGATTGCCCAACAACAAAGGTGGACCCGCACGTCGGTTCTAGCAAAGGAGACCTACTACAAAACGAATTCTTGATAAACAAGGCAAGAAGACATCGTTAAAGGAAATCCTAGAATAAATCTCATTGTAACCTAGTCGAGTTCGGACAGTGCAAGGGTACATTGCCCATATGTGTTGTTTTGGTAATTAATGACAACCCCTATGGACTAATGTTCTCATTGAGTTTATATGAAGGAATATTCCATATGTACTACTTGTAGTTCATGTGTTGGATTCAAGTATGGATGCCATGAAGATAAAGATATACCTTGAGTATTGGCATCAAGATCATCGATTTGAAGACATATATGTGATATGATCAAGAAGAATAAATGAAGATGGAGTACTTATGTGGAACTCAATATTAGCCATGCTCTAGCTTATGAGTTAAGCAATAAATGATCAAGATCTTGAGTGCTTGATTTTGAGTGAAGAATTTAAGATATGACTCTAAGTCGGTGTCATGATAGTCTCATAAGTTGAGCTATGATTGACTAAGATTTAGAGCATGCAAACAAATGAAGAATTTTTTATACACCTCAAGATAGTATGATAGAGCATGAGAAGATACAAGGTTGACCAACACAAAGAGTGAAGAATAGATTCAAGTTTGGTCAACGCATGAAGCATGAAGAATGTGCCACGTGAAGTCATGTGGTATGGTAAGTCTTGTCAATTATGCTTTACGAACTAACCCATCATATATGTGCCCTTGTGTTGTCTATGTGGATTAGGTATCTTTCCATGGGCATGCGTCAAAAGTAAGATCTCATATAGCCCATGAGAGGATGACATCAAGTGGTGATCGTCATCAAGGTTGAGTTGGTCAAGTTCAATATGAGCATCTCAAGAGGATCACATGCTTGAAGCTTGCCGTCCATTTGGTGATAATGGACATGTGAAAATGTGCTTAATGAAGCTATCCCATAGTGGTGTATGGTGGAGAAAATCATGAGTCTTCACGAAACAACAATGATCAAGTGATGTACTCCGGCTTGATGGAACTTGAAGCGTTGTCATCAAGATCAAGCGGGTTGCGCAAGGCAAAGGTGTGGCCTTGCTAGGTTTTCCTTTTACCAGTCTCAAGGTGGTTGTTGGGAGATCGGGTTATAGATAGACAGCCGCACTATCAAGAGTGGTTTTCGGTTGGGTAATTTGATCACATCGTCTTAGGGAGCTCAATCCTTTGCATGCTTGCATATCCGTATTGCTTCTAGTTGTTTCTCTGTGTGAGGTTCTTGAGCTTGTTGCTAGCTTTTCAACAAGCCCAAGTTCATCGAAAACGGAATCCGCTTGCATCTTCTATTGCATTTTCAGGTTTGGACATCTTTACCCTTCCCGGTGGCCGCCGGACTGGCCGGCCCAGCACCCGGTCGACCCTGCCCCCCCCCCCCCCGCCCCACCCGTTGGGCTCTTTTCGCCGCTGTCGGCCTGCTGCACCGTCTCGTCACCGGCGCCGGCGTCGGCCCGGCGCCCTGTGGGACCGCCGTGGGTCGTTTTTCCGCCCGATTTTCCCCAATCGGCTATTTTTTCCAGGCTATAAATAGCCCTTCTTCCACCTTGGGCAAGTTAAGTTCTTCCACTCTCTCTCCTTCGTTGTTGACTTTGAAGAACTTGCCCTATTTCTTGATTCCCCCATGATTCTTTCTCATTCTTGAGGGATCTAAGAGAGGAGATCTAGATCTACAATCCCCACCAATCCATTTCTCCTCTAAGTGAGGGTAACCCTTTGGATCTGGATCTTGGAGTCATTTGTTGATTTCCTCTTTTGTTCTTTCTCTCTAATCTCATCCTAGCATTTGTTGCTTTGGTGGGATTTGAGGGTGAAGGATTTGAACACCTTTGGTGTTCTTGCTTTGCATCATTGCATAGTGTTGAGCTCTCCACCACGATTAGTTCGAGTGAGAGACTATGAGCTTGTTACTTTTGGAGGGTGACCTCCTAGTTGGCTTGGTTGGTGTCCCGGTGACCTCCTTCGTGGAAGGTTGTGAAGGGGTTCGGGCTTCTCCTTCGTGGAGCTTGTGAAGTGGTTGTGGAGCTTGCCATCTCCGGAGTGGAGGCAAAGCTAACTATAAGGAAAGGGCCATTATCCTTCGTGGGTGTGGTTCGGAGAATAGGGTGAGCCTTCGTGGCGTTGTGGGAAATCCTTCGTGGGATCCCCACCTCTCCAAACGTGACGTACCTCCTTGCAAAGGAAGAGAACACGGGAATACATCTTCGTCTCCGCGTGCCTCGGTTATTTTTATACCCGAGTTTAGTTTCCCTTGTGATAGCCATCGAGCTTGAAGTATTTCTTACATCTTGCTATCACTTGTTGTTCATATATATATTATGCCTATCTTGCTTACCTCTAGTTATTGTTGTTGCGCTTAGTTGAGCCTAGCATATTTAGGGTTTGTGCTTGTAAAATAAATGTTAATTTAATTCCGCATTCTTACAAGCCAAATCTGTAAGAGTTTTTAAAACGCCTATTCACCCCCCTCTAGGCGGCATCTCGTCCTTTCAGACGGAACTCTCGAGACCTGGCCTGCTATATAAAGGCCAGGAGGGGGCCTACCGAACAACACAACATCAATACATAGAACCACCACAAGTTAGAGCTAAAAACCTAGAATCCTTGCCTCTCGGCGAGTCGACCATAGCAGCCTATCGGCTACCCATTGTAACTCGATATATTCGATAATCAAGATCAGACAAGCAGGAAGTAAGGGTTTTACCTCATCGAGGGCCCCGAACCTAGGTAAATATCCTCTCCCTGTTTGTTTGGTATCTGATGTCTCGTGCTAGCCTGCAGGATTCTGTCAACCCTAAGCCCCTCATGGTGGACATTGCTGAGGAGCACCCTCGTCAATAGGCGCCGTCTGTGGGAAATCTGTTGGTACAAGGCACTTCATCGGCTACTCTGATCATGTCGGCTACATCTTCGGTGGCATCACCGACATCATCATCGGCTCCATCATCACCAAGCTCGGGGAACTCGATTCGTTTCTGGTCCTTGGAGTTTACTCCGCACAGCGACGGGATGGACCTGAAGTTCGGGAGCGTTCACTTCTGCGTCGACCTTGGGGGAATCCTTCGGCTCCCTGACCCGTTTGCTCCCACCACATCAATAACTGCGGCTTCATCAACTGCTGCATCAACCGCTTCATCACCGATCATAGTCGATCTATCGGTTATGTTATCGGCGTCGACTCCAACATCTTCACGCTGTTCCACGTCATCTATGTCTGTTGGATCTGACGATTCTGCATCATCAGATCTAACGTCGTACTACTGCCTCAACTGCGACACTAGGCATGGGCTAGGCTCGGACGATATACCTTTCGTCTGCAGCGCCAAGTACTCCTCCGATGAAGAGAGTATCGACGGCACCACCAGGGCGACCACCTAGAAAGCGGCCCACCACCAAATTTATGATATCATCATCCCTTTTACGGGAGGCGAACTCTCCGAAGGCGAGCGCACCCCACGTGTCAATCATGGTGGACGTTGCAATATCGAAGCCAACGCCAGCAATGACAATAGCGCTTACACCATCACCGACGAAGAGTGGGAGATTGCTCGCAACGCCATAGCCAATAACACTCGGATTCCCACTGGTGCTTCGGCAGGAACTCTCAACGTGTATCACGGTATTCTAGAGAAGAATCGAGTTCAGTTAGCAAATGAGTAAGCTGACCTCAATCGGCGCCGGCAGGCAGCCAATCAATCAAGCGAATAACAAAGGGGGTTACCTTCGCACGGGAGCGCGTCTCGCAGCAACCAAGGTCAGGGGAGATTTCGGCCATGAATCCCTCGCATTTCAGAAGCCGATGCAAGGGAGATTACCTTGAATCTCTCCAACTCTTTCATGACTATGGACACCGCGGGCATGGTCAAGCCAAAGACTGTCGAAGGGGCAATAGCCAACCTCGCGGCTTATTTGATCAACCACCAGCCAACACCCAATGATCCAATGGAGCAAGCTCATAGGGGTGCTTCGGAAAGTCTTGCGATCCTCGGATATAAGCTCACACCTAGAAAAGAGAAAACTGCGCATCAAGGTAGAGGATCTAAGCATCGCTCAAAAGATGCCCGCGGTGACATTACGCGGAGTAAAACTGACAAAGCTCGCCATCGACGTGCTCCAAGAGAAGGTTATGACAATGAAGATTTTGAGGAAACTCAAGAGTATGATGGTGAACTCCGAGGTGCCGATTGTCTAAGCCAAAGGATTCGGGAAGCGATGCCGCCAGAGAGATTCAAGCCTACTCCTACTGATGCTGCCAAATATGACGGTCATCAGGAGCCGAGGTCGTGGATAGATGATTATCTGCAAACTCTAATCTTATACAAGGGAAACCAAGTAGCGGCAATGCAATGTCTGCAACTTTACCTGAAAGATTCGGCACGAGCATGGCTGAGAAGGCTGCCGAAGGGATCCATCAGGTCATGGGAAGACTTAGTCGACGCTTTTGTCAAAAATTTCCAGGCCACATACAAAAGGCATGTCGGAATCGAAGAATTGCGCCAATGCCATCAGAAGCCGAAGGAGTCAATGCACGCGTGCATTGGACGTTTTACCAATCCTCTGAATGCTGCCGAAGATGTCTCCGTTGACAGGGCGATTGACGCCTTCCGTGATGGCATTCGACGAGAATCTTACATCGAGGAACTCGACCAAAAGAAGCCAAAGACTATTACCAAGCTCATGGAAATTGATAATAGTTGGGCTGGTAGAGAAGATCATGTGCGAAAACCGCGCCCACGCAGTGACGACGAAGAAGATGATCAGAAACACGAGTCAGGTCATTGTTGTGATCGCCACAAAAAGAGGAGAGACCGTGGGTACGAAACCTTCGGCGACACCAACATTGTAGCTGCCGGATACTCCGATCGACGTGATGATCGGTATGATGATTAACGCAGCGACGGACGCGACGATCGTCAGGTTGGTAACTGCAATGATTCTGGAGGAAATCGAGGCAATTATAGGGAACGACCGCCACGGGTCCTGGAGTTACCGTTCGTCGAGCAGTTAAATGCTCCTTGTTACATACACGCGTACATCGACCCGAAGGACAACACCAAAAATTCGAGTCATCTGCTCAGGGACTGCCGACAGTTTCTTGATCTTCAGAAGTTCTATGAGTCGAATAAAGGGCAGACGCAGCTCCTGAGCCCACCGCCGCCACCTCAGCATCAAGTTCAACAAGTTCAAGCTCGTTCTTCTAACGAAACTTTCCCTCCACCTCAAGGACAAATGCGCATGATCCACAAGACTGGTATCTCTAGAAGAGAAATGAAAAAGCTCACGCAAGAAATTAATCTTGCGGAAGGCACCATGGCTACCGTCCCAGAATTCATCCATTGGTCTGCGCAAAGCATCTTATTCAGTAGAGCCGATCACTCGATGTCTATTCCAAGGCTAGGCCATGCAACTTTGGTAATCGAAACACCAATTGGAGGGTTCAGCATGAGCAAAGTATTCCTGGACGGTGGAAGCGGATTGAATCTGATATTCACAAGCACAATCAAGAATATGAGCATCACAGACTCATGTTGCAGGAGTCTGATACGTGTTTCCATGGCATTGTTCCAACCTTGCCAGCATACCCTCTCGGTAGGATCTCCTTGAATGTAATGTTCGGGAAACCCGACAATTTCAGGAGGGAAAGGATCGAGTTAGAGGTAGTAAATTGGGAATCACAGTACCATACTATCCTTGGAAGACCAGCTTACGCTAAATTCATGGCCATACCACACTATGTGTATTTAAAGCTCAAGATGCCAGGCAACAACGGGACCAATATCACGATTCACGGAAGCTTTTCTCGTTCGGATAATTGTGACCGAGAGTTCCAGAAGATTGCCGCTAAGTTTGGGATAAACAGGAAGTAAAAGCTATCGACTTTGCTCCCAAATAGTTAGCTCTTGAAGGCAAGGAATCTAAGCTTAAGGAGGTAGACATCAGCAAGAAGACGAAGAAACAACCTGATGATCGTGCAACGACAGTACCAACTGTCAAAGCTTCGACAACAAAAGTTAGAGAGGCATTAACCCTTTGGCAACAATTGCCAATGCTTCTACGGAAACTATCGGCATCACCCCGGAAGTCGTCGCCTCTTCAGCAGACGTCGGCCAAGCCAAGAAAGGCCTCCTCTTAATTTAGAAGACGAGTGGTGGCATACATCTTTACCTTTAGTAGCATTTTTATTTTCAATAAGGCTTTTTAAGCCATAGAAATTTAGCTTATCTTGTTGTTACAGATTTATTAATAAAGTTCAAGTTTCGTAATGCAAGCATTCGATTGATTCGGGACACCCGACAATTTTTTCAAGATTCTTCGCATAATACCGCGAACGACGACTTCGGAAAATATGAATACAGTAAGCGAACCCGATAAAAAAGTTTGGGAGCCGCCTATGCTGGTTATACTCAAACATTATCATCTAAGCCTCAGGGAATATGCGAGTGCTGTAATTGATGATAATCAAAGGGTCTTTAAAAAAGACGACAAAAATACACATTGTTCTTTGTCAAAGCCTCAGGGAACATGCGAGCGCTACAAAATGACGAAGACGATACAAATCAAGAAAGGCCCACGCCGGTACATCAAACATAAAGTACTAAGAGCAACGAAGTCGATAAGGTGCATAGTCTCCTTGATTTACTCGAGGGCTGCTGCCGGCAAAATATACGCTTTCGGTTATAACAAAGTTGCGATTACTACGGGTTCATTGGGCCCACAACATGAGTTGATCACTCAATAATTTGTTGCTGATATTTTACAAATCATCATAATACCGATGCCGAGAAAACTAGCGCGCCAAAACTTGCAGCTTTGTTGATAAATACTCCACCGGAATTAAAGATAATCCTACAAAGTAACGATACTTTGTCAAAAAGTGACAAAAGCATCGTCTTCAAGAATTTTTTTCATCTCTACGAAGGATATTTGAGATTGATGCAAAGGAAAAAATCATCGAACAACTCATTTCCTAAGCATTGATATGAACACGAAGGAAAAAATTCAAGATTGGGTAACTAAGTTACATCGTACACGCGAATAAACTTATACCCAAGATATCCGAATATTCAGGTATGAGGAGTCATCGGCAAAGTGATTTAAAGCGATTATATCGATTACAACAGAAGTATAGTAGGATCAAAGCTATTCATGGGGAACTCCGACTGCACAGTTTGCTTTGAAACTAACCTCCAATCTAGCAACTACAATGGAGGCAGGTTTAATGAAGGCAGGAAAGTACTGGCTCCTGTTGCCATCGGCCTTCACGATCGCTTCCAAGTCCAATAAAGGATGCTGAGATAGCACAAAAACAAAAGTTGTTTCTGCTCCAGCAAGAAGTTGGCTGCGAACCAACGTGCGGACTCTCTCGGTGTTTTTGAAATTTGACATCAAAGCCGGCTGCGATGGAGAAACTGGATTGAGTGGGAACATGGCTTTCCATATCATCCTCGGGCCTGCATTACATTTATCAAAAAATCGGTGCACTTGTTGCACCTGATCCTAGAATTTTGCAATGGTGGTAGCTTTTGACTTGTTCGTCCAGAACACTTCATTGAATTGTGATAGATTCGATAAAGCGTCAACCCGTTCGTGAACTCTCTTGTTCTCTTCGAACAAGTTCAGAGCTATGATTGACAAAGATGACAATGCAAAGTTCAGAAACCAAGAAGAATTACCCTAACAATTGAGGGAATCGAAGGATTATCGAGTACTCACAGTTCAAGCTCTCTGTGACTTTCTGCTCATTTAGCGCATATCGCTCTGCTTCCACGGCCAGTTCGCCTTTCTTCTGTATTACAGCTACCATGGCATGAATACCCAGCAAATCTTCCTCCATCTGGGAAATTCAGGTCCTCATCCATTGAAGAAGGCTGGTTTCAGACCCAGCTGTCAAAGAATCTTCGACAAAAGGAGTCACATGAGCCACCTGCAAGTACACCATCGAGTGTGTGTTAAAAATATGCGCGGAAGTAATAGCTCCAAATCACTCCCATCGGGAGCACGCAGTCAAGGATAAAGACATCACAGTTGAAAAGGAAGGACTGGCAACATTGCCAGCTCTAAATTCATTACAAAATAGGGCTTTAGAAAAGCCATTGTTTGAAGAAAAGTATTAAGTTACAATCATTGGGAAAAGTTTAAGGAGCCTGGGTCTGACTTGACAAGCTTGGGGCGGCTCCACTAGCAGCTGGCTTGTTAGCTTCGACTAGATCAAGAAGTTGGCGCGCGCATTTACGCGCCGGAACACTAAAAGGGCTAAGGTCAATAGCTAGCCCATCTTGATCCTTCGACAGCTCCACCGTTAGTGACTCCGTATCGGCTTTGAAGACGTACCCCATCAGAAGTTGGAAGGCAACAAGAGCACCGTAGGTACGCGGGATACATTTGAATACCTCGATGATGCCCTCTGTGTCGATGGAGAAAGCGCCCACCAGCTGCCCTAGAGTCTTGTTCTGATCTGCCTTCGGGAAGATCATAGTATGGAATCTCGACAAAACCGCCTTGTTCTTCTGAAGAAGAGCTCGGATAAGTTCACTGGACTCGATCGCCATAGAAATAGCATCGGCAGCAGAATCGGCTAGAAGTTTGCCTACAGAATCTGCAGGAATATCGGCAGGTCATGCAAGAAGTAAAAGCGGAAGTAAGAAGTCAATAAAGCTGAAAAGGAATTTTAAGACATTGCAATGAAATTATCCAGCAGGGCCGTGGTGGACTTATGCAGCAGATCCTCCCTCTCCTTCTTTTGGACTTGGGCCTCTGCCTTCTCCTTCTCCTCCCCCTTCGGCTTCTTCTTCAGCTGACCAAGCTCCTTCCTCAAAGAATTCACCTCTTGCCGGGCAGTGGCCGCAATTTTAAACGATTGATCAAGATGTTCAGATTTTGATTGGGCGTCCTCTTGGAGCCGAACATTATTAGCTTGAAGCAAGGAGAATTGGGAGGCGAAGTCTTTTAGAATTGTTACAGCATCTTGGATACTCTGTGGGAAAGCACAAGTTAAATGTGTTATGCTTATATTAAAATTCCTTTTGAGTCCACATTCGACTGCAAGCAGCCGAATATAGGCTCGGGGGCTGGAAGAGAGAAAAACATTATCAAGGGAAAAATTGTAGTACTCACATGCTCCCTACGAGTCGAGGGAGAAGTAGCAGTTGTCGAAGGAACCTCTTTTCCCTTCGAGAGAGAAGAATGAGCTGGAGCGACTTTCGATAGAGTTGGAGCCTCGGATGCGGCAGGAGTTGGCTTGATGGAGCTAGTCTTCGCCTTCTTCGAAGGAGGCTCAAGAATTTCATCCTCACTGCAAGCAAATGGATAACTATGTCAAAAGGGAATATGAATCAACTTCGAAAGAAACAAAAAAGGAACTTACAAGTCAAGGAGCAAATCATCCTCATCGGCAAAGCCGCCGGATTGCCTCTTTGGCGGTTGGGCGCTAGACTTCTCCAGAGCTGCATGAACAAAGGGAACATGCTCAACATCATTGTCATGTTGACTCGACTCCGATGTATCGGTTAATTCATCATCAAGGATTTTATGTTCGGCAGAAGGAGCCTCAGGGTTGATAAGGTTATTGTCCTCTTCCTTGGAAGCTTCACTATCTTCAGCTACTTCTGCGCAAGATTCTACATTGGCAGTAGAATCACCGTCTTCAGGATTATCTTCAACTTCGGATACAGTTGGAAAATACTCAACAGTCGAAGGGATCTGCCAAAGTAAACAGAGACTCGGTAAGTTGAAGCAAAATATATCGGATGCAAGTATTAGCGTAGGCAAAAGAAAGCTAAGAAATTACCTCGGGTGGTTGGTGACCAAGATCATACGGATCATGAAGAGCCAGTAGGAGAATTGAGTCTTCTTGACTAAAATGAGTCAAGCGTCTAACTTCATCTAGCAACTCTTTTTTTGACAGTTCTGCAACATTAATTCGAGTCTCGTCTTTGGGACCCAAATACAACCATATTTGCTGAGCTCTAGACATAACTAGTTGGACACGACGCTTCAAGAATACATCGACAACCTCATTGTCAATCATTGTTTGACCAACAGATTCCTTTATCTCCAATACTCTCTCAAACAACTTGTTGGCTATTGTCTTTTCTTTGGCTTTCAGTATGTTCTTCCAAGATTTCTTCGGCGTAGCTTCGAGAACATCAACAAACTTCGGCAGGCATGTGTTGCGACCATCTGTCAATGGATCTCTGAGATAAAACCACTTCAACCTCCATCCATGGATTGATTCTCTCATTGGGAAGTTGAAGTAGTTAACTTCTTTTCGGACAACAAAACGAACTCCACCGGTGATGAAGGGTCCGTTGCTACTACTATAATGTTTAACGAAGAAAATATTTTTTCATAAACCCCAATGAGGATCGATGCCAAGGAACGCCTCACAGATGGTGATGAAGATTGCAAGGTGAAGAATAGAATTCGGGGTCAACTGCCAAAGTTGAATCCCGTACGAAAGCAAAAGACACCAAACAAAATCATGTGCTGGCAAGGATAACCCACGATACAGGAAACATTACAGTAAGACCAGCGGGAGGATTGGGGCGTGAATCTAAGCCTGGTAGAAGGACATCTTCCTCCTTGTCGGAGATCAGGCCAAGGCTTCGTGCCTTATTTTCATCGCGCTTCGTCATTGTTGAAGCGGGCCAGTCGTTTGGAGCGTCCTTGGTAACAGCGGTAGAGGTCTCCGGCGCAACCTTCTTCGTTGCGGCCGCGACAGCCTGGGGCCAGTGGTGCTCATGGCAACAATGGCTGATTTCTATGCGGCGGCCTTCTTCTTTTTGGCACCTGATATTTCGTCCCTTGGCATGCACTTGGTAGGGTGATGCGCTATCTATATGGTACAATGAGTTATGGGATTCACTATTAAGGGCACCCAGTTGTGCTTGAAGGATATAGTGATTCGAATTGGATCTCTGATGTAGCTGATCTTACGCCACTAGTGGGTATGTATTTACCTTTGAAGGTGGTGCAGTGTCATGGAGATCTTGCAAACAAACCATATTGACGAGGTCAATTATGTAAGCAGAACTTAGAGCATCTCCCCCCTTTCCCAATTTCCGGACCGGCCCGCGCGCCCCGGTTCCTCGTTTTCGGATTTGGGCCTGAATTCATCCGGCGATCCCACGCCATCCCCGGCCCCCCAGGGAGCGCTCGGGGACTCCGGACGAAATGAAAGCGCGGGAAATACCGAGAAAACTTCCCGCGCGTCTGGTGGCCCCAAATTGTCGGCGAGAGAAACCGATCGTCGTCCTCATCGCATCGTCTTCCGCGGCCTCGCCGTCCGCATTCGCGGCCACGCGGCGAGTTAATGTCGTCGCCTTCGCACGCATCGTCTTCCGCGCGCAATAAAGGCTGCCGCCGGTCAGCTCGCCGCGGACGCGTCGCACTGCACGCGGAATTAATCCCCCGCGCCATCCGCACCTATATACGCCGCTCCGCTCGCCGCAAGGCGTACCCCGTGCTCCACTCTCCCTCCACTCTCCCTCCACCCTCCCTCTCCTCTTCGACGATGGCGTTCTCCGACGACGACGGCGCAGCCTCCAATGGCTTCCCCCGCCGGTCGCTCCACCAGTGGGAGGGGCACCTCCTCCACCAGGCGGGGTACCCCTGCCCGCCGGACACGAGGCCTCCCGGCGGCGGGTGGCGGCTAAGCCGTGGCGGCGTACCAATCCCGCCACCGCCTCGGGGCGCCGCCCTCGACGCCGCCATCGAGGAGGCGCGGATGACCATGACGGATGAGGAGCGCGCCGAGCCAGCCCACCACCCCGACAACTACAGGGCGTGGAACTCCTATTTCCTGCGGCGATGGGAGCGGGAGCTCGCCTCGTACGACGGCCCGCCGCCTCCACCTCCGCGCAACAACTCCGCCGGCCGCAAACGTTGGTGGAGCGCGCCGGGCCGGAATCTCGAGGCCGTCCTCGAGCACATCGAGGGCGGCAACTTCCCGGTGCTCACGATGCCCGCTCCATCGAGGGCACGGCGAGCCGCCGCCGGGGAAACGTCTGGCAGCCACGGCGCATGGCTGCCAGCTCGTCGTCTTCCGGATCGACGCCGAGGTCATCCTTGGCGCCTGTGAAGAGGGAGGAGACGACGTCGCCTTCGACGCCGGTGCGCGTCAAGAAGGAGCCGGCGTCTCCGCCGCCGACCAGAGGCGCAGCAGCGGCGCCCTCGTCATCCGCGACCAGCCTTCCGCGCCAGAGCGGCCGGAAGAGGACGAAGAAAGAGGCCGCCGCAATCCAGCTCGCCGAGGAGGAGGCGAAGCGCGCGGAGGACGCCGCGATGGCGAGGCGATCGCCGGTCGCTGAAGGACTTGGAGGAGGAGAAGCGCGGACGACGCCGCACCTGGCCAGGCGCGACGAGCGGCAGAGGAGAGCAGCGGCGGCGCCGGACCTGGCCGCCGCACGCCAACGCGCCGCCCGCGCCGCACAACGCCAACGACGATGCCGCGCGCTTCCGCCGTCCCGCGACACCTCCTTCCGGCGTCGTTGTCCCCGTCGTCGACCTCGAGTCCTCCGACGACGATATGTACAAGCCATCCCCGGGGTGGTGGGGAGACGCCGGCCAGGGCAGCAGCAGCCAGGCCGCGCAGCCGAAGGACGACGGCTCCGACGACGACGACGGCGGCGACTACACGGTGTTCTACCGCCATTTCGGCATGTAGAGCGCCGTGTTTTAAAATTAGCATTTGAATTCCCTAGCCGAATTCGAAATATAGTCGAATTCGGCCTCTATGTATGAACTCCGCCCGTTATGTAATAAATATCATTAAATTTAGTCTATATTCACCCGTTTTTAGCCGTATTTTGTCAAGTTTCCGTTTTTAAATTCGCCGTCGACTTCGCCGGGCACGCGGCTGGGAAACTACTACTCCCCACGCCAAATCTTCCTCCAATCCGGACGAAAAAATCGCCGGATTTGGGCGTGGGGAGCGCCAACGAGTGGGGATGCTCTTACTGCTTTAGATATAGACACTGTTGAATCAAAATGGTTGCGTGAGCTCTTGATGGACTTGCCTGTGGTTGAAAAACATGTTTCGGCAATCATTTTGAATTGTGACAATCAAACTGTAATTATCAAAGTGAAAAATTATAAGGATAATGTGAAGTTATCAAGACATGTAAAGTGACGTTTGAAATCTCTCAGGAAATTGCGAAACTCTGGAGTAATAGTTGTTACATATATTCAAACAGACAAAAAACTGGCAGAACCCTTTACAAAGGGATTGTCATGTAATGTGATAGAAAGTGCATCGAGGGAGATGGGTTTGAGACATGTTGATGTTACGCCATAGCAGTAACCCAACATTTGTGATCGGAGATCCCGTGAATTAGGACCTGAGAAGAACAAACTAGTGGTTTAATTGAGGAGAGTATTATGTAACCCTCTCTATGTGGAGATGCACAACTTTCAATTGCGGTAAGGCAGGTTGGCAACAATCCTTAATGTGTTTATGTTGTCTATTTTATCAAAGATGTTTTCCTACAGAGTATTCTTGAAAGAACGCACCTATATGAGTCTGATTATTAAACATCGCAACCTATGACATTTGGGTGATCTCTACTAAACTCATAAAGAGACCAGGAAGTATGATGTATATGTTTCACGCGCGGGGTAGGCTACTGGCAGCCATGTACTGGTTATGACTTTGAGTGAAATATGTTCACTCAAAACTTACAATTCAAGTCTTGGTCTATTGTTCAAGTCTGAATGGATGTAGCTTAAAGTTCTAGGTGGATTTTCAACTTAACAGTCTCTGCCGAAACACTAGTATATAAACAAGCAGCGAGTATTGATAAATCTCTAAATGAGAATTTGAGATCTAGTGGGGATTATAGAAATATTGGGCCCATATGAGTGGCCCATATTAGATTTCAGATTTTCCTATAAATCTCAAAGCTCATATATATGGTAGCTCATGTGAGTTTGAGCCCAAGTTGGTGGCAGCTCACAAGGAAGTGGCAAGAGGTGCGAAGTTTAGTCCCACATGGAAATTGGGAGGAAGTTAGACCACCTTATAAGGTGGGTTGTTTCACCACTAGTAAGTGACTGAGAAGAGGAGTGGTACATGCGCGCTCCTCCTCCTCCTCGTCTCGTCTCGTCACCACGCGCCGCGCTCATGTTAAATGGATCGAGCCTCAAGCCAAGACTTTCCTTTCTTTTTATAGTTCAGTTCAGGAACACGAATAGAGTCCTAGATGGACGTGTCGTAGTTAGTCAGTTCCACACCGGAGCAAAAATCAGGTCGGTCCGGGTTTCGAGCCAAGCCCGAAAAAGCCCAAAGCTAAAATATCAAGCCCAAACCCGGCCTAGCCCGAATGTCGGGCCTATAAATCGAGCCCAGACCCAGCCCAAATTGGCAAAATCCTAGCTCGGCCCGAACCTTACCTAAATCGCAAAAAATGCAAGCCCGTGTATGGCCTGTCCCGACGTTTGGGCTCAAAAATCAGGCCCGAGTCTAGCCTGAAGTGCAAGCCCGACCTGGCTCGGGATTTTCGAGCCGGTCTGCCCATGCCTAGGTGTGGTCGGTTCGGGTCGCTCCCGGATCATGGGCTATCTGTAACCGACTCGAAATGTGCAACATTGGCGTGGCCCATGTTGCCTAGGGTTTCCTGAACCTATATAATCTCTTGCCCAGTTACCGCAGAAACACATCTGATACACGAGTAAAGGTTTTGCCACACCTCTCTGCTTGGACCGCCATCTTAGCTTACTCCATCCCCCCGCCAGCGTGCACCCGCGAATGGGAGAGCAGGTCTCCAGAACCGCTCGCCTTTCCAATCTTGTACGGGAGAGAGCGAATTAGGTTTTGGGAAGCTCTCTGCGTGACTGCTTAATTTTCTGAAATTAATCATGAAAATTGTGTCTATTTATCAAACAGAATTAGTTTTATTTTATTCATCATATACTATATGGTTTAACGTTGTAAATTTTGACATATTTTTTTGAAACTTGACTTAGATAAAAACTAGATCTTCGATGGAGGAAGCACGGTACTACCATATGCAGTAAAATTGTGAGCAAATTGTCTGGTAGGTGAATTTGTGCCCCTGCAGCTATGATTGCCTTTGGAGGTTCGAACACAATTGCTAAAACATCACACTTTGTAAGACACCTACTTATCTGGCATGTGCTTATTTAAAATATGGTTTTCTCAAAAGCCATAGAGATACTTGAGCTCGCCGGCCAATCCAGAATCATCCTTAACCCCACCCGAAATTATTGTTGCCAATTTCAGATTTGTGGTCAAACACAGTTCATATTTCTTTGTCCAAATAAGCTTTACTTTGCTTGGATGCAAGTGCAACCGCCACATACATGATCAGGTGCTCCGGTCAAAACTAAGATATAGGGAAGCGAAAATTGTGAAATAAGGATATCTGGTTGCGAGAACTATCAATTGCATTCAGGTACTATTTGATTATGGTATTTGTAACTTGGCAAAAAAAAATGTTATACTCTATCCACTTTTAAATTAATTAATGCAGATTTATCTAGATTCGCATGTATCTATACGCTAATGCACATCTAGATATATGTGTATCTAGACAAATCTGAGCCAGTGAATTTGGAATGGGGGGAACATTAGAAACATGTCCAGATGTAACTTTCGATAATATAGTATTGCATTAATGAGACATCATGGAGTTAAATACTTGGATTTGATCCTTGATGGGCTGGGAGCAGAATCAAGTTCAAATTTTGGCAATAGATAAATTTGGATCTAGCCAAAATTTCAGAGTTTTTCATGTTTCTATAGATGTATAAAGTTGCTAAACTTCTTAAACTAGCTTTGGGATAGTTTGAATCTGACCCAAAAGTTTGAGGATACAAATATTTCTATGCCAACCAAAATTGAGAAAAATTCTGTGAAATTTTAAACCAGTGTACATTGTACAACTGACCTCTCAATCACCCAACCAATCGGTGGTTCTCATATATGTCTTGTGGACGAAATGTTTTTCGTAGTATACCGTTTTGCAGGAATCATATCGCTTTGCTTGGCATTCAACACCTCAAAGTCAAAACAAGAATTTACACACAAAATTATATAGTGGAATAAATTATCTACTATAATAATCCAAACTTACGAGTAGCGACAGTGCAAAAATAAATACTACAATAAAACCCAAGCACCACAATAAGGACCCAAAATTGAAATAAGATCTAAATATATCAGATGTCGATCTTGGATCCCAAGTGGTGAGGAGCCTGTTGGTACAGCCGGGTCGAAAATTGGGAAAGATTTCACAAGATATCCACATTAGTTACAGATTTGCTTTACCGATTACTACAACTCAAATGGTATGTCATTAGGGCCACAGTCCTCATAAGCCACAGCTGCAAGCTCTCTGTTTTTACACCTGGCAACCAACCCCCCTCTTCCTCCTGGTTACACAGCCTTCTCCCATGATTTGGGCTTGGAATCCTGTTGCTGCGTCCATTGCTTGCTCATGTGATCTTCCTCTACCGTAGCCTACCCCCTCCCATTACAGGTCAAAAACACCCTGTTATCCTCCCATTACTCTGTCAGCTGGTTCCCCCTTTTCGGGTTCTTACTTGCAGCACACCTCCGTATTAATGCCCTCCTCCGGTTATCCCAACCTAGCTAGCCTTTCTCTGCCCCCTTGTCCTACGAACACCTCGCGAAAGAATAGATTGTGACCTCCTTCTGATCGCTGTTAGCTTGTTGACCGGGTACCCTCACTCTGTTCTTTGCTTCTTCTTCTTTTTTTCCTTTCTCGTGTCCTGAATTTGAGTATACAAAAGAATCTCTTGTTGATCCTACACCTACCATATATGCCAAGGTTTGGAGCCACTTCTTGATTTGCTTCCACAGTACAAATCCTCATCCTTCCTTGCCGACCTATTATCATCGGTTCTTTTTATCCAAGAACTCGGAGAAGATCCCCAACTCCCAGGGAGGATTCCAGCAATCCCCTCGATCATCTCCCCTCTCCCATCAAGGTAGCTTGCGCGCGCTCACAAGCCATAAAACATGGCTCGTCCGGTCGCCGGTGGCCTGGCCAAGGCGGCGGCGGTGCTGGTGCTGGTGCAGGTGCTGTGTATGGCGCGGCAGTCGGATGGCGTTGGCGTGAACTGGGGCACGCAGCTGAGCAACCCGCTGCCGGCGAGCACGATGGTGCGGCTGCTCAAGGACAACGGTTTCGACAAGGTGAAGCTGTTCGACGCGGAGGAGAGCATCCTGGGCGCGCTCAGGGGGTCGGGGATCCAGGTGATGGTCGGCATCCCCAACGACATGCTGGCCGACCTCGCCGGCGGCGGCAAGGCCGCCGAGCACTGGGTGAAGGCCAACGTCTCCAAGCACGTCAGCGACGGCGTCGACATAAGGTGAACGGATCGCCAGCATATACATTTAGTTACTTCCTTTTTTGCTGTGATCAGTTACCGCGTTTTACTTTTGGTACGTATTGTTTGCTCCAAGCATGCCTAAATATCCCTAGAAATTCGATTGAAAACGAATGCTCTATTTCGAAAAAAAATGAGACGCAAATAGGGCATAATAGTTTCTGTTTAGTAATTTCTAGTGTTGACCCAAGTGCTTAGTCCAAGATCGATGGCTTCTACTTAAACTCTAAAGTAATTGCTAGTGTGAATTTCCAGCGGAGTTCACGTGTATCACAGATTCACAGATCTCTGGTCTGGTGTACAAAACTCCATGAACATTTGTGCCTCTGAAGGGAAACAGAAAACACTCTGGTAGTCGCATATGTGTTCTGGCCATCTCGAGTAAGTTGTACAGTATGGTCCAACTTGACATCCTAAGGGTAAGGCACACCTTTTTATCTTCTCCGGATGTCTGTCTCAAAATTAGCTGCGTAGTAGTACACAGCAACTGGCAAGTGTTGCTATCAGACCAAATCAGGAGCTTCAAAAGATAGTACCAGTACACAGCAAAGCTAGGTAGGCCCCTTCCCTTTAACCGGGAAGATCACACCTGCAAGCAACTGAAATTCTCTTATGCCACCAACTATATTGTTTTTAGATTGCATAAATGCTCTTTTTCTGTGAAAAATGTGGGCATCAATCATATGCTGAACTCGGATATAAGTATGCATGTATTTTTAAGAATTTTACATTTAAAGTTCACTTCGATGTTTTTTTTTAAACGAGGCAAAAGATTTGCCATTTTCATTGATAGAGAAGAAGTTTTAGAGTGTTACAACTTACAAAACAAACATAATCAAGGCCAAAGCCAAGACCCCAAAACAAGGGGGATTACTCTCGCGGCATTACATTACCCAACGCTTTTGCCCCGGCGGCGACCCATAAAGCCATCTCGTTTTTTATCCTTGCGCCCACCATGTCGACGGTGGAGTAGTGGTTCCGGAAGACACGCTCGTTTCTCTCTTTCCACACCTCCCATGACACAAGCATGGCAAGCAAAGACATCACCTTTTTGGATTGAACGTTCTTTTGTACAAAGTACATACACCACTCATGAACGGTTGAAGCTTCATCCCACCTCTCCGGGTTGACACCGATGAGCCCAAGCCAATCCTTGATGTTGAGCCAAACTCTTTTTGTGAAACGGCAAGTGAAAAGAATGTGGGCGGTGGATTCTTGGACTTGGTTGCAAAGCTTGCAATTTCCACCATTTTGCCATCCCCGGCGCTCAAGCCTATCCGCCGTCCACACTCATTCGATGTTTAGTGTTCTTTGGCCAGTGCACTGAGTCAAAAGTGATAGCCATGTTGAATTTGGCGATACTGATTCTGTCACTGCTGCCCTGCGTGGGTTTTGCCTTGATTGGGAGATGGAGATCACAAAGGCTAAAGCTCAAGCAGCTATTCAGAGAGAGAGAGTTTCACACGTTTGGCACTAGCCTCACTCTCTGCATCTATACCTTTCTAGCCCATCTTGTCCAATACAGCAATCCAGAAAGATCACCCACAATGAATCTGTTCATCGAGGAATTATTATGAAAAAACAGCTCCTTCGAAACATGCTGAAGTCTCGAGGCTATTAGATTGTTCGATACCCTGATTGCATTCTGTCGCAGACAGGAATTCCTTGTGCTCGAAGCAACCTGAAATTTCAGGACTTCTGATCAGTTCTAATCTCCTGCTCTCGGCGAATATCACTATTAGAGACCGGTTCAAGGGCTTAACAGGTTGTTGTGACTTAAATGTGACTGTCACAGGGACATAGGACCATGCCGCGAGTAGTTCCTCAAAACATTCTTTTTATTTGGGATAAGATAATTCTCAAAAATCAGCATCATGAAAACTTGTGTGGCGAATTCTTGGGACACATGTGTAGTGAGACACTGTGTTTTTCTCACTATCATGGTCATGCCATCATGTGTGATGCAGATATATATCCAACTCTACGGGACAATCATCTCAAAGTCATGTTCCGCCTCTACTAACCTTCATCCTGATCCCAATCAGGATGCATTTAGTTTGTCCTTGCGACAGAAAGAGAAATTCGTCAGCTTAATAATTTGGTCTGAAATTTAAATCCGAACATGGCAGCATCCACTTGTTACAGTGACATTTCTGCCAGTGGCTATACTGACGTTTCGACCTTTTGACACATGCAGGTATGTTGCCGTGGGGAACGAGCCGTTCCTGACGACGTTCAACGGCACGTACCTGAACACGACGTTCCCGGCGATGCAGAGCGTGCAGGCGGCGCTGGCGAAGGCCGGGCTGGGCGGCCGGGTGAAGGTGACGGTGGCGCTGAACGCCGACGTGTACCAGTCGCCCACGGGCAAGCCGTCGGACGGCGACTTCCGCGACGACATACGCGGCCTCATGCTCACCATCGTGCAGTTCCTGGCGTCCAGCGGCGCGCCGTTCGTGGCCAACGTGTACCCATTCATCAGCCTGTACGCGGACCCCAACTTCCCGCTGGACTACGCCTTCTTCCAGGGCTCCTCGTCGGCGGTGGTGGACGGCGGCGTCACGTACGAGAACACCTTCGACGCCAACCACGACACTTTAGTGGCGGCGCTGCGGAGGAACGGGTTCCCCGACGTGCCCATCGTCGTCGGTGAGGTCGGATGGCCCACCGACGGCGACGCCAACGCCAACCCGGAGTACGCGCGGCAGTTCAACCAGGGCCTGCTGGACCACATCGCGTCCGGCAAGGGCACGCCGCTCCGGCCGGGCGTCCCCGTGGACGCGTACCTGTTCAGCCTCGTCGACGAGGACCAGAAGAGCATCCGGCCGGGCAACTTCGAGCGCCACTGGGGCGTCTTCTACTACGACGGGCAGCCCAAGTACCAGCTCAGCCTGCGCGGCGGCAACGGCGCCGGCACGCTCGTGCCGGCCAAGGGCGTCGAGTACCTCAAGAAGCAGTGGTGCGTGCTCAAGCGCGACGCCGACCTCACCGACCAGAAGGTCGGCGACAGCGTCAGCTACGCGTGCGGCCAGGCCGACTGCACCAGCCTCGGCTACAAGACCTCCTGCAGCGGCCTCGACCCGAGGGGCAACGTGTCGTACGCGTTCAACAGCTACTACCAGAGCAACGACCAGGACGACCAGGCCTGCAACTTCGGCGGACTCGCCACCACCACCACCGTCAACCCCTCCTCGGGGACGTGCCGGTTCATCGTCCAGATCGTCCCGGCGGACCCGACCAGCGCTGCCACGGCGACCGTCGCCGGTGGGGTAGCCACCCTCCTCGCAGCGTTGTTGCTGCACGGCTTATTCTGAGTTCAGGATTGTAGAGGCTTTCTTTGTTCAGTTTTAGCGCTCTAGCATCTGACAGGATTTCTTGACAGAATAGATTTTCATCTCGATTGTCAATTGTCTTTTGTGGATTTTACCTTCTCATCTTAACATCAAGTGCCGGACGACTTCCTGAAAGTCGGAAAAGGGAGGGCTCTGTCTTACAGACCAGAAGACAGGGAACATTGCTGCCTACATAACACTGCACATGAACACTGCCCATGTATATCATCTTAACATCAAGTGCCGAACTGCCCTGTTCATGCCCATAGATTTTCTTTTTTATAAAAACTACATGCTTATGCTGGTCAACACATGAACTGAAATCTCAACAAGACGGTCGCGGAGTGGCTGTGATCTACAAAAGGGAACAAAATTGCTTGCGACCACAGAGATAAAATACTGCATTGAGTACAATGCAAATTCATAGCGACACTCCATTGATGCAATGCCGAAATCTAAATGACACAAGAAGTTAGTTCTACACAAACAGTCCTGTGAACAAAACACAGAACCAGCAGCATATGATACATCATATTTTTGTAATAATGCACCAAACTGAAGCTGGAATTTATGAATAACATTCTCTTTTGTTGTTTCTGTGACATAACTTATCAAATGGCGAACATGAAACAGGAACCCAGTGGCTAATTTTTGTGCTGTATAGCATGGTTATCAAGCTACGGTGGCCTCAGATAAAAAATAAAATAAGCTTATTTCCTTGAAAATGGTGCATTTATAATTTGATAAATGAAATAGAGTTTCCTCCCGTGCATGCATCTTGGTTTTGGTTATTCATGAGGAATAGTGTTTATTTCCTTTAAGATAAAACCCAGTGTTACAGTATGGATAAGTAAATAACTGAGTAATGCACATTCCGATACTACAGCTCGGAAAGGATATAAGAATGAAATACGGTTCATCCAACTCTACTGGATGGAATAATCGACCTTTTCATCTAGTTAAGGCCTACTCACCTACACCTCCGAAATATCGATAAATAATTACCCTTTGTTCAGGGTTAGAGGAGAATGGACTGATATTTTTGGACCCTTAAGAGTTGACAGATGAGGCAAAAGTATCAAAACTCGCCTCATATTTGTGGAAGGCGAGGTTAACATTGTCTTGGCAGACACCATTGGAGGGCTGGTGTTACCTAAATAAAATGGGACCATGGAGAAGTGGAGAACAACATTTCCATTCCGTTGTGCTTAGAAATTCCATGCATAGTATGGAATTTCCCTATATGTATGTAACCCAATTATAACCATGTTAAGATTCACATAATTTCCTGTTCTTATTCCACAAGGCATACAACATACTTATACAGGTCATCGCATCTTTCGCAAGAAAAATAACCAAAATCTCAAACAAGACAGTCGCAGAGTGGCCATGATCTACAAAAGGGAAAAGAATTGCTTGTAGCCAAAGCAGAGATAAAATACTGCATTGAGTACAATATAGCGCCACTGCATTGATACAATGCTGAAATCTAAGAGAGGCAAAATTTAGATTTACACGAACACTTATGTGCCACGACATTCAACAATGTCATCGGCGTTGCTCATGATAACTGAACAAAACACAGAACCAGCAGCATAGGTTACAGCATAATTTTATAATGCACCGAACTGAAACTGGATTTATGGACAAACTTCTCTTCTGTTCTTTCTGTGACATAAGTTATCAAATGGCAAGCATAACCAGGAAACCAGTGGCTATTTCTTTAACTGTATAACATGGTTATCATGCTATAGAGATCTCAGAAAGAAACTTATTTCCTTCAAGATCATGCATTTAATTCAGAAATGAAATAGAGCTTCCTCCCATGAATGGCATCTTGGTTTTGGTTAATCAATGAGGAATACAGTTTAGTTTTGTATGTAACTCAACCAAGTATGAACTCATGTGTTACAGTATAGATAAGTAAATACCTGAATAAAGCACCCACATTCCTACATGTACATACCAACTACTTAATACTCCCTCTGATCAGTTTTAATTGACATCGGAACATACACATGTCACTCGGCACAGTCGATTAAAAGCGATAACAGGCAGTACATTATAGCTGAGAGAGGAATATAAGAATAAAGAGAGGTTCATTCAACTCTTCATGGTCGAGTAATCAACCTTATTAACTAGTTAAAACCTACCCATCTACAGTTGAAAAATTCTCGATAAATAGTTATCCTTGGTTCATCAGTTCAGGTTAAAGTGTCATGTGCCAGTAATGGACCTTTTGAGTTATCAAACCTGTGAAAAGCATCAAGACTCACTTAATATCTATTCAGGCCTTCACTTTATGTAGCCAGTGCCACAAAACATTCAACAACATCGTCCTGGGCGGTGCTC
Source organism: Lolium multiflorum (assembly GCA_030979885.1). Lineage (NCBI taxonomy): Eukaryota > Viridiplantae > Streptophyta > Magnoliopsida > Poales > Poaceae > Lolium > Lolium multiflorum. Next base: position 206,696,981 of record CM061753.1, on the reverse strand, counting down.
ATGTTAATTGAACAAAACAGAGTCAGGTGCATATGGTACAGCATATATTTAATTACAGAAACAATGAAACAGAGCTTCCTCGCATGCATACCATGTTAGATACCAAGACAGTAGAGAGTTTATATGTTGTGCTTCCTGGTGAAAAGATGCCTAATATTTGGTCATTTGGTGTTATTCTTTAATGCTAATAAGGGGTGTATGTTGTTGGATAAAGATAACCTCAAAACTGAGAGCAGCAGCATCTTGCCACTGTAAGCTCGGCACTCTTGAGGTTCAGGTCAGGTATAACGTTTTTCAGGCTTATACCAAGCTTCATAATTTCTAGCGTGAAGATTCGTGCTTGCTAGCGAATAAAATGCTTAATGGTTAGCTACTATTCTGAATTGGTCCTTAAATATCGAGTCCCCTAATAGGCTAATAACTCATATCAACACAAACTACAGTAGTAAAACAAACTCAGTTCGATGTACATTTATCCTCACTTGGGAAATTTAAACCAGGTTTGGCTTTTAGACTAAGATGCTTACTTGAAATTTAACAGTTTGTGAGGTGGCCAAATAAATACTGTAAATTTTATGTTCCAAGTCAGTACAGATTTGCAATGTACGGTAGTATCCCAGAAAAATAAAAATATGACCAAGGTTGCAGTGGATCAATAAAAAATATCTATTTATTGAAATGTTATATGCGCAATCTTTTAATCATATAAGAATTTTTCTAAAATATGAATAATATGCGGATGAATTCACGCTTATTGACACCGAATAATTTTGAGCCAGATTGTATACGACGTGAAATCTTTCAGTTCTCAAAGAAACACAATTAACAATATGATAGCAGTTGCTATGTACGCTGTTGTGTTCATGTTCCCTCAACGATATGCTGTTGCTATCTGGCATTAATTCGTTACAATAGATGAGACCATGACAGTTCCACGGCATGATGTTATAATATTCGAGTGTCCAAAGTTTTATAAATGGTGTGCGTAACATAAAAAAAAATACTTAACACCTACATGTAACAGATTTTAGTTAACCTGGGCAGCTCTAGGAAAACTAGCAAGCTATTACCATAATATCTCACTACCCAATCAATATACTTAGCTTACAACGACTTCAGGTGTTTGACATACTGTTATGGATAAATTGAAGTCTCATCGATTTCGTGTTTAACTAAAAACTGATCCTAACTTATAGATAACATTGTTGTAGAAATAGCATGTTTTCTATATACACGACAATGTAAGAAGGTTCATTATATTGTGGCATGCAAGTTACCTTGTCATCTTATAGTTTCTACACATGCTTTCTCCTAAAGGCTTCGCAAAGAAGCTCCATCCATCCATTCATTTCGGAAAAGATACAAATAAAGGTGATGCTGCTGCAGAAAATAAGTTTCAACAAGTTGAGCGAGCTTATGAGGATTCTTTTAGCTTGCAAAACGCCTAGTGCTCATCTATGCTTCACGAGACCTTCTTCTCTTCTCTAAAGCATCTATTAAGACAGAGGGGCAAGATCTTTTGAGACTTTCATAACCTTGGGTTGCCGCCACATCATCCATCTTATCTGAAGAGGCGAGGAATTCAAGGCAAACATCCTTAAGCTTGTCACAGTTATGCTGATCAGCTAAAGCCAGTGTAGTTGCCACGTTGTTCACATCAAGATTCTTGCCAAGGATGCTTTGACATAGCATCTTCAGCCTGTCCATGGCGTACCTGTCTGCAGCGACGAGCAAATGCCGGATCATCTCGTACTTATCATCGCCTTGAAGATCATCCAGGTCAGGCAAGGAATCCGTGTAGATGAAATGCAGAAAGGCCCTGAAAACAGCAGGCTGCATGTCTTCTACGGGCACAGGACGGCTCGTCCTCGTCTCCCTCATCGGCCCGAAGAGCTCCGCCTTGAAGACCGGCGAGCGCATGGCGAGCACGATCTTGTGCGCCACGAAGGTCTCCCCTCCAACGCTGAAAGTGACGTCTGCCTCCTCCTTAGCCTCCAGCAGCTTAGCGAGGTGGTCAAAGATGTCCGGCGGCGGCACCTCGATCTCGGACCTCCCCCCGGTCCCGTTCAGCTGAGATTCTTTGATCACCCCGATCTCGCATTTGATGAGGAGGAGATCGTTGGGGAGGTACGTTGTTGCCTTGGTCTCGTAGCTGCTTCTGACTATGTAGAGGGTGAACTGACGAGTGCTCTTGGTCCTGGAGCTGAAGGTCTTGGTCTGCTGGGTGAAGGTCGTGCTGAGCAGCCCTGAACTGTGCTTGGCGATCCCGAAATCGAAGATGGCCCGCGCCTCGGCGTTGGGGCTCATGAGCTCGAGGCTGAGCGCCATACACCCTTCGGTGGACTCGGCGGTCCCGTCGGGGTAGAATCTGATGGACCAGTCGTAGCCGCCGACGGTGAAGGTGGCCGACCGGACGAACTTGTCGGCGCCCATGCCCTTCTTGAGGCTGTACCCGGCGATCTCGAAGATGTGCGTCCCCTTCTCCTTGTGCGTGGAGCACCGCGACACCGTCACCTTCTCCGCGGTGCACCCCGGCGCCGTCCCCTTGGATGCTGACCCCATCCTGTCCGCAACCATGGGTAAGTTCTAAGAACGGATAGCGCGGATCTGAGAAATGAGGGAAATACGGACTGCTTTCTCGAAGAAGACGAGGAGGAGGAGGAGGAGAATCGGGACGAACCTTGGAGGAAGGCGAGAAGATAGGCGGCGGCGGCGGCGGCGGCGGCGGCGGCGGATGCGTCCGTAGGGTTGGGTAGGAACTTCCGGTGAGGCGTGCGAGGGCAAGGCTTCGGGGGTCGCTGGACGTAAGGTGTGTAGAAAACCAGTTGTGGTTTGGTTTTCTGTTTTTCGAGATTAGAAGGAAAACCGATTTGATTCTAGGTAATTTGCAATTTCGCGATAAAAGTTTTTGGCATTTGGTGTGTTTTGGCAAACCCCCGTGCCGCAAAATTGTAATGGTACTGGGCAAAGACACGTTCAGGCAATATGTTTCGGCAAAAATCGAAAAATAACGGTGTCTTGTGGCAAATTTTTCCTTAATATAATCACCATATAACAATAAATCGAATCAAACATCACCAGATTGATAAAAGCGATGATGACCCGCAACCATTGAACCCTTCGAAGAATTCCACCATGCATCTATGCCACAGAACGACACGTACCAAGCAACACTTTCAAGAAGAAATGCGACACTGGCGATGCCCGACGCCCGACGCCCTTCAAGAAGGAAGGAGAACGCCCGCAGGCGTCACCGCGGCGGTGTCAGCTGAACCGACAAGGAATTCTCCCGACCCCAAAAAAACACAACCTCGACCATAATTGCCGCCCACCAACATGTGCCACCACGATCTTGCGGTCACCATCGTCGTCTCACCATGGCAAACGCTGCGAGGTCGGCCGGACCGAGAAGAGACAGTTGTAGACAAGGGGTGGTAGTACCGTGGCCACGCTGGAGGGAACAAACTCCAGTTCCGTAGACGGTAGCCGACCAGACGCAGTAGCAGAAGCACACCAGACCACTTGGCACCGGAGGTCGGCAGTAGCGCAGCCACCTAGAGGGCTTCCTCCACTGCCAACGGTGAGTGTCGACCGGACGCGGTAGCTGGGGTAAAGCCCCACCTCCACGCTGCATCACGTAGGTCAGCGCCACGGCTACCCTCGAGCTCGGTGCCATAGGTCCGGCCAGACCTAGATCAGTGAAGCTTCTATCGTCGTGTTGTTGACGTCGCGCTGCTGCCGATGCGGCTTCGTCACCGCCACCTTGATGGCAACAACTCCGTGTGTATCAACTCGTTGGGACTTCAAGTGCAGAGTGTTGTAGCAAGCATCTTTTTCCCACAAGAGTGACTCGAGGGTTTATACTGAATCCTCTGAGAATTGGCTTAGAATTATCGTTTGCTTCTCCTCTTCAAGCAACCTAAAAAAAAATTGCCTTGTGTCCCCAACTCCACCGTGTGGTTATCAAGCACAAGGTTTCGTATTAGTAAAACTGAAAAAACTTGTAAATAAATAAAGTAAAACAATCTATGACTAGGCCAGCAAAGTAAAAAGAACAATACTAGGAAGCTCTCTTTGGGTTTTGGTTTGTGTTTGCTAATAGTGAAAGTATTTTTGTGTTTTCAAATTTAATTAATGTAAAAAAAATATTAATGATAGCAATGGCGTTGTTAAGTTGTTTCTTATGGTACAAAGTGGACCGGCATGGTTTCACTTGTCTATTCTCTCATATGGTGTAGTGGATATAAAACAATTCATAAGTAATATAATATTGATAAAATTGTTGGAGATATGCCCAAGAGGCAATAATAATGTGGTTATTATTATATCTTTGTATTTATGATAAATGTTTACATCTCATGCTATAATTGTATTAACTGGAAACAATAATACATATGTGTTTTGTAAACAAATCAGCGTCCCTAGTAAGTCTCTTGTTTAACTAGCTTGTTGATTAATTGATGATCATGGTTTCCTGATCGTGAACATTTGATGTGATGGACACACACACACATAGTAAGTATAGCAATAAGATCAAGTCATTAAGTTCGTTTTGCTATAAGCTCTGAAATACATAATAACCTAATCCGTCGACCATGAGGTCATGTTAATCACCAACACCGGAGGAATACTTTGATGACATCAAACACCACTTCGTAACAAGGTAGTTATAAAAGTGGCATTAGGTATTTTGAAAGTATTTCTCCATCCAAATGACGGATAGATATACTCTGGGCCCTCTTGGTGGAATGTCATCCAATTAGCTTGCAAGCATGGGACTAGGTCACAAGGGATATCATATCACGGTACGAATAAAGAGTACTTATCAGTAACGAGATTGAACTAGGCATGGAGATACCGGTGATTTATTCTCGGATATATAAGTAAAGTATCACACGATAAAAGGAATTGGTATCGTATGCTTATGGTTCTTCCGATCATAAAGTCATCGTTGAATGTGTAGGAGCCATTATGGATCACCAGGTCCCGCAACTGGTTATTGGTCGGAGAGGTGTCTCGATCATGGTCAGTGTGGTGGAAAGATACATAGGGCCCACTCGGTGAGATTACATCCATAAAGATGCACCGTGTATGACTAGGTCATGCGGATGTAACCACACGGAGCGAGTTGAATAGCCTTGTCGGTAACGGGATCGAACTAGGTACGACAATACCCATGATCATGTCTTGGACGAGTGCCGGTATCGAAGGAACAAAGGGAATGGGACTCAATGTCTTGGTTTCGTCATGACAGATGCCATGGGGGTGGCTTAAATCAAGTGGTTGATGCCTATGGACTACGACGGATTCCGGAAGCAGGTTTGGGCACGAGCGACACGATGTACCCAGGTTTGGGGCCCTCTTGTGGTGGTAACACCTCTACTCTTGCTACATATGTATATGAGGGTTAGAATGGTGCTCCTTGAGCTGTGTCCGACTGCTGGAGGTAAGAGATGAGCTCGTCTCCTCCAGGCAACGGTAAGTGTGAGAGAGAATGGTCGATGCCCACGAAGGGGGTGCTGGCGTGTAGGCAGCTCGTTGTGACGGTAAAGCACACGTCCATTGGGAACCCCAAGAGGAAGGTATGATGAGTACAGCAGCAAGTTTTCCCTCAGTAAGAAACCAAAGTTTATCGAACCAGTAGGAGATGAAGGCCACGTGAAGGTTGTTGGTGGAGGAGTGTAGTGCGCGCAACACCATTATTCCGGCGCCAACGTGGAACCTGCACAACACAATCAAACTACTTTGCCCCAACTTAACAGTGAGGTTGTCAATCTCACCGGCTTGCTGAAAACAAAGGATTAAACGTATGGTGTGGAGAATGATGTTTGCTTGCAGAAAACAACAGAGAACAGTGATTGCAGTAGATTGTATTTCAGGTGTAAAAGAAAGGACCGGGGTCCACAGTTCACTAGTGGTGTCTCTCCAATAAGATAAATAGCATGTTGGGTGAACAAATTACAGTTGGGCAATTGACAAATAGAGATGCATATACATACCATGATGACTACTATGAGATTTACTTAGGGCATTACGACAAATAACATAGACCGCCATCCAGCATGCATCTATGCCTAAGAAGTCTACCTTCAGGTTAGCATCCGCACCCCTTCCAGTATTAAGTTGCAAACAACAGACAATTGCATTAAGTATCGCGTAATGTAATCAACACAAATATCCTTAGACAAAGCATTGATGTTTTATCCCTAATGGCAACAGCACATCCACAACCTTAGGGGTTCTGTCACTCCCAGATTCAATGGAGACATGAACCCACTATCTAGCATAAATACTCCCTCTTGGAGTCACAAGTATCAACTTGGCCAGAGCCTCTACTAGCAACGGAGAACATGCATTAACATAAATAACACATATATGATAGATCAATAATCAACTTGACATAGTATTCAATATTCGGATCCCAACAAACACAACATGTAGCATTACAAATAGATGATCATGATCATGATAGGCAGCTCACAAGATCTAAACATGATAGCACAAGAGGAGAAGACAACCATCTAGCTACGCTATGGACCCGTAGTCCAAGAATGAACAACTCACGCACGGAGGCGGGCATGGTGATGTAGAGCCCTCCGGTGATGATTCCCCTCTCCGGCAAGGTGCCGAAGGCGATCTTCCGAGATGGGGTTTGGCGGCGGCGTCTCGAACTTTTCCGTATCGTGGCTCTCGGTACTAGGGTTTTCGCGACGGAGGAATAAATAGGCGAAGGGGCAGCGTAGGGGGTGCCCGAGGGGCCCACCCCATAGGCCGGCGCGGCCAGAGGTGGGGCCGCGCTGCCCTATGGTGTGGCCGCCTCGCGTCCCCTCTTCGTCTCCTCTTCGGTGTTCTGGAAGGCTCCGTGGAAAATAGGACCGTGGGCTTTTGTTTCGTCCAATTCCGAGAATATTCGTAAACTAACTTTTCTGAAACCAAAACAGCAGAAAACAGGAACTAGCACTGTGGCTTGTCAATAGGTGTGATACGTCTCCAACGTATCGATAATTTCTTATGTTCCATGCTACTTTATTGATGATACCTACATGTTTTATGCACATTATATGTCATATTTATGCATTTTACGGAACTAACCTATTAACAAGATGCCGAAGAGAGTTGCTGTTTTCTGCTGTTTTTGGTTTCGAAATCCTAGTAAAAATATTCTCGAATTGGAAACTTTCGCCCAGGGTCCTATTTTTGCACGAAGCTTCCGGAAGACCGAAGAGATACGAAGTGGGGCCACGAGGCAGGAGGGTGGCGAGGCGCGGCCAAGCCCTGGCCGCGCCGACCTGGGCCCCTCGTGTGGCCCCCCGCGTTGACCCTCCGCCTACTTAAAGCTTCCGTCGCGAAACCCCGCAGAGCCACGATACGGAAAACTTAGGAGACGCCGCCGCCGCGAATCCCATCTCGGGGGATTCGGAGATCGCCTCCGGCACCCTGGGAGAGGATTCATCTCCCGGAGGACTCTACACCGCCATGGTCGCCTCCGGAGTGATGAGTGAGTAGTCCCCTGGACTATGGGTCCATAGCAGTAGCTAGATGGTCGTCTTCTCCTTGTTGTGCTTCATTGTTGGATCTTGTGAGCTGCCTAACATGATCAAGATCATCTATATGTAATTCTATATGTTGTGTTTGTCGGGATCCGATGGAGAGAGTACTATGATTATGGTGATTATCAATCTATTGTTCATGTGTTGTTTATGATCTTGCATGCTCTCCGTTATTAGTAGAGGCTCTGGCCAAGTTTTGCTCTTAACTCCAAGAGGAGTATTTATGCTCGATAGTGGGTTCATGCCTCCATTGAATCAGGACAACAAAGTTCTAAGTTGTGGATGTCTGTTGCCACTAGGATAAAACATTGATGCTATGTCTAAGGATGTAGTTGTTGATTACATTACGCACCATACTAATGCAATTGTCTGTTGCTTGCAACTTAATCTGGAATTCGGATGCGAGGTGGACTTTTAGGCATAGATGCAGCTGGATGGCGCTATATTTGTCGTAATGCCCAATTAAATCTCACTATATTTATCATATCATGTATATGCATTGTTATGCCTTTCTCTATTTGTCAATTGCCCGACTGTAATTTGTTCACCCAACATGCTTTTATCTTATGGGAGAGACACCTCTAGTGAACTGTGACCCGGTCCTATTCTTTACATAGCATACAATCTACTGCAATTGTTTTATTGTTTTCTTTGCAAACATCTTCCACTCGTACGTTTAATCCTTTGTTCTAAGCCGGTGAGATTGACAACCTCACTTTGTTTCGTTGGGCAAAGTACTTGTGTTGTGCAGGTTCAGCGGGAATCCCTGGTGTTGCGCCGCATCACATTTCGCGACCATCAACCTTCAACGTGCTTCTTGGCTCCCTACTGGTTCGATTAAACCTGGTTTCTTTACGAGGGAAAACTTGCTTGTGCGCATCATACCTTCCTCTTGGGGTTCCCACGAGCGTGTGAGTTACACGCCATCAAGCTCTTTTTCCTGGCGCCGTTGCCGGGAGATCAAGACACGCTGCAAGGGAGTCTCCACTTCTCAATCTCTTTACTTTGTTTTTGTCTTGCTTTATTTTATTTACTACTTTGTTTGCTGCACCTAAACAAAACACAAAAAAATTAGTTGCTAGTTTTACTTTATTTACTGTCTTGCTCTCTATATCAAAAACACAAAAAAATTAGTTACTTGCATTTGATTTATTTTGTTATCATGTCTAGTCTTGTACTTGTTTTTATTTTCACTACTTAGGCTTAATGGAAAACAACAAAAAAATTAGAGATCTTTATGGTATTTATCTTGAGTTAGGACATGATGTGTTTGAAGAGAAAATTAAAAAACCCATGGAACTTTGTTTGCAAAATAGTTGTAGCAATGTTATTAGCATGAACTCTTTGAACACCATTATTGCTAAAGCTATGGAAGAATTTAAGCTTGGGGAAGCTGGTTGTGATATTTTTAGTCCCCCAAGCATGGAGGAGAAAATTTACTTGGATGATACTTTACCTCCTATATATGATGCTTGCAATGATGAATATGATATTTTCAGTCCACCTACTATTGAGGAGAAAATTAATTATGATTACAATATGCCTCCTATGTATGATGATTATGGTGATGAGAATAATAATGATAGCTATTTTGTTGAATTTGCTCCCACTACAACTAATAAAATTGATTATGCTTATGTGGAGAGTAATAATTTTATGCATGTGGCTCATGACAAGAATGTTTTATGTGATAGTTATATTGTTGAGTTTGTTCATGATGCTACTGAAAATTATTATGAGAGAGGGAAACATGGTTATATGCATCTTAATAATATTAAGTTTCCCCTCTTTATGTTGAGAATCTTGAAATTGCACTTGTGTTGCTTTTCTATGCTTGTCACTTTGTTCTTCATGAATTTATTTGTGTACAAGATTCCTTTTCATAGGAAGTGGGTTAGGTTTAAATGTGTTTTGAATTTGCTTCTTGATGCTCTCTTTTGCTTCAACTCTTATTTCTTGCGAGAGTATCATTAAAATTACTGAGCCCATCTTAATGGCTATAAAGAAAGAACTTCTTGGGAGACAACCCATGTTTTTACCTACAGTACTTTGTTTTATATTTGAGTCTTGGAAGTTGTTTACTACTGTAGCAACCTCTCCTTATCATGTTTTTGTGCCAAGTAAAGTTTCTATGTCAAAGTTGATGTTATATTTGGGATTGCTGCGCAGAAACAGCATTGCTGTCTGTCACGAATCTGGGCACAATTCTCTGTAGAAAATTCGAAAAAATCTGCCAATTTACGAGCGTGATCCTCAGATATGTACGCAACTTTCATTAGTTTTGAGTTTTTCCATTTGAGCAAGTCTGGTGCCATTTCTAAATTCGTCTTTACGGACTGTTCTGTTTTGACAGATTCTGCCTTTTATTTCGCATTGCCTCTTTTGCTATGTTGGATTTATTTCTTTGATCCACTAATGTCCAGTAGCATTATGCAATGTCCAGAAGTGAAAATAATGATTGTGTCACCTCTGAATGTGTGAATTATTAATCGTGCACTAACCCTCTAATGAGTTTGCTTGAAGTTTGGTGTGAAGGAAGTTTTCAAGGGTCAAGAGAGGAGTATGATATACTATGATCAAGAGGAAAGCTCTAAGCTTGGGGATGCCCCGTGGTTCACCCCTGCATATTTTAAGAGACTCAAGCGTCTAAGCTTGGGGATGCCCAAGGCATCCCCTTCTTCATCGACAACATCATCAGGTTCCTTCCCTGAAACTATATTTTTATTCAATCACATCTTGTGTTCTTTACTTGGAGCGTCGTTTTGTTTTTGTTTTTGTTTTTGTTTGAATAAGATGGATCCTAGCATTCACTTTGTGGGAGAGAGACACGCTCCGCTGTTGCATATGGACACATGTGTCCTTAGGCTTTACTCATAATGTTCAAGGCGAAGTTTCTTCTTCGTTAAATTATTATATGGTTGGAATTGGAAAATGCTACATGTAGTAATTCTAAACTGTCTTGGATAATGTGATACTTGGCAATTGTTGTGCTCATGTTTAAGCTCTTGCATCATATGCTTTGCACCCATTAATGAAGAAATACATAGAGCTTGCTAAAATTTGATTTGCATATTTGGTTTCTCTAAGGTCTAGATAATATCTAGTATTGAGTTTTGAACAACAAGGAAGACAGTGTAGAGTCTTATAATGTTTACAATATGTCTTTTATGTGAGTTTTGCTGCACCTGTTCATCCTTGAGTTTGCTTCAAATAACCTTGCTAGCCTAAACCTTGTATCGAGAGGAATACTTCTCATACATCCAAAATCCTTGAGCCAACTACTATGCCATTTGTGTCCACCATACCTACCTACTACATGGTATTTCTCCGCCATTCCAAAGTAAATTGCTTGAGTGCTACCTTTAAAATTCCATCATCCACCTATGCAATATATAGCTCATGGGACAAAATAGCCTTAAAAACTATCGTAGTATTGAATATGTACTTATGCACTTTATATTTTATTAAGTTGCTTGTTGTGCGATAACCATGCTTCTGGGGAACGCCATCAACTATTGTTGAATATCATGTGAGTTGCTATGCATGTCCGTCTTGTCTGAAGGTCTATCATTTTAGTGGTTGGAGCATGCAAAATTGTTAGAGAAGAACATTGGGCCGCTAACTAAAGCCATGAACCATGGTGGAAGTTTCAGTTTTGGACATATATCCTCAATCTCATATGAGAATAATAACTTTGCTACATGCTTATGCATTTAAGAGGAGTCCATTATCTGTTGTCCATGTTGTCCCGGTATGGATGTCTAAGTTGAGAATAATCAAAGCGAGAAATCCGAAATGCGAGCATTCTCCTTAGACCTTTGTACAGGCATGGAGGTACCCCTTTGTGACACTTGGTTGAAACATGGCATGCGAAGATCCGGTAGTCCAAGTTAAGTAGGACGAGGTGCGGGCACTATTAGTATACTATGCGTGAGGCTTGCAACTTGTAAGATATAATTTTCATAACTCATATGCTTTATTACTACCGTTGACAAAATTGTTTCATGTTTTCAAAATAAAAGCTCTAGCACAAATACAGCAATCGATGCTTTCCTCTTTGAAGGACCATTCTTTTACTTTTATTGTTGAGTCAGTTTACCTATCTCCTTCCACCTTAAGAAGCAAACACTTGTGTGAACTGTGCATTGATTCCTACATACTTGCATATTGCACTTGTTATATTACTTTATGTTGACAATATCCATGAGATATACATGTTATAAGTTGAAAGCAACCGCTGAAACTTAATCTTCCTATGTGTTGCTTCAACACCTTTACTTTGATTTATTGCTTTACGAGTTAACTCTTATGCAAGACTTATTGATGCTTGTCTTGAAGTACTATTCATGAAAAGTCTTTGCTATATGATTCATTGTTTACTCATGTCATTACTTTTGCTTTGATCGCTGCATTCATTACATATGTTTACAAATAGTATGATCAAGATTATGATGGCATGTCACTTCAGAAATTATCTTTGTTATCGTTTTACCTGCTCGGGACGAGCGAAAAGCTTGGGGATGCTGATACGTCTCCAACGTATCGATAATTTCTTATGTTCCATGCTACTTTATTGATGATACCTACATGTTTTATGCACATTATATGTCATATTTATGCATTTTCCGGAACTAACCTATTAACAAGATGCCGAAGAGCCAGTTGCTGTTTTGCTGTTTTGGTTTCAGAAATCCTAGTAAAGAAATATTCTCGGAATTGGACGAAACTTTCGCCCAGGGTCCTATTTTTGCACGAAGCTTCCAGAAGACCGAAGAGATAACGAAGTGGGGCCACGAGGCAGCCAGGAGGGTGGCCGGCGCGGCCCAAGCCGCCGCGCCGACCTACCCCCGGGCCCTCGTGTGGCCCCCGCGTTGACCCTCCGCCTACTTAAAGCTTCCGTCGCGAAACCCCAGTACCGAGAGCCACGATACGGAAAACCTTACAGAGACGCCGCCGCCGCGATCCCATCTCGGGGATTCGGAGATCGCCTCCGGCACCTGCCGGAGGGGATTCATCTCCCGGAGGACTCTACACCGCCATGGTCGCCTCCGGAGTGATGAGTGAGTAGTCCACCCCTGGACCATGGGTCCATAGCTAGATGGTCGTCTTCTCCTTGTTGTGCTTCATTGTTGGATCTTGTGAGCTGCCTAACATGATCAAGATCATCTATATGTAATTCTATATGTTGTGTTTGTCGGGATCCGATGGATAGAGAGTACTATGATTATGGTGATTATCAATCTATTGTTCATGTGTTGTTTATGATCTTGCATGCTCTCCGTTATTAGTAGAGGCTCTGGCCAAGTTTTTGCTCTTAACTCCAAGAGGGGGTATTTATGCTCGATAGTGGGTTCATGCCTCCATTGAATCTGGGACAGTGACAGAAAGTTCTAAGGTTGTGGATGTGCTGTTGCCACTAGGGATAAAACATTGATGCTATGTCTAAGGATGTAGTTGTTGATTACATTACGCACCATACTTAATGCAATTGTCTGTTGCTTTGCAACTTAATACTGGAGGGGGTTCGGATGATAACCTGAAGGTGGACTTTTTAGGCATAGATGCAGTTGGATGGCGGTCTATGTACTTTGTCGTAATGCCCAATTAAATCTCACTATATTTATCATATCATGTATATGCATTGTTATGCCTTTCTCTATTTGTCAATTGCCCGACTGTAATTTGTTCACCCAACATGCTTTTATCTTATGGGAGAGACACCTCTAGTGAATTGTGGACCCCGGTCCTATTCTTTACATAGCATACAATCTACTTGTGTTTACTGTTTTCTTTGCAAACATCTTCCACTCGATACGTTTAATCCTTTGTTACAGCAAGCCGGTGAGATTGACAACCTCACTGTTTCGTTGGGGCAAAGTACTTTGGTTGTGTTGTGCAGGTTCCGCGTTGGCGCCGGAATCCCTGTGTTGCGCCGCATCACATTTCGCGACCATCAACCTTCAACGTGCTTCTTGGCTCCCTCTGGTTCGATTAAACCTTGGTTTCTTTCTGAGGGAAAACTTGCTACTGTGCGCATCATACCTTCCTCTTGGGGTTCCCAACGAACGTGTGAGTTACACGCCATCAGTTAGTTCCGGAAAATGCATAAAAACATTGTAAAGTATGACTAAAACATGTTGGTATTGTCATAAAACAAGCATGGAACATAAGAAATTATAGATACGTTGGAGACGTATCAAGCATCCCCAAGCTTAGTTCCTACTCGCCCTCGAGTAGGTAAACGATAAAAACAATAATTTCTGAAGTGACATGCTACCAACATAATCTTGATCAACATTATTGTAAAGCATATGAGATGAATGAAGTGACTCAAAGCAATGGTTTTCTAACAAAAAGATAATGACTAAACAACTGAATCATATAGCAAAAACTTTTCATGAATAGTACTTTCAAGACAAGTATCAAAAAGTCTTGCATAAGAGTTAACTCATAAAGCAATAGATTCAAAGTAAGAGGTTTTGAAGCAACACAAAGGAAGATTTAAGTTTCAGCAATTGCTTTCAACTTGTAACATGTATATCTCATGGATAATTGTCAACACAAAGTAATATAATAAGTGCAATAAGTAAGCATGTAAGAATCAATGCACACAGTTGACACAAGTGTTTGCTTCTAAGATAGAAAGAAGTAGGTAAACTGACTCAACATAAAGTAAAAGAAAGGCCCTTCGCAGAGGGAAGCAGGGATTACTCATGTGCTAGAGCTTTTTATTTTGAAAACATGGAAACAATTGTGTCAACGGTAGTAATAATTCATATGGGTTATGCATAAAACTTCCTATAAGTTGCAAGCCTCATGCATCGAATACTAATAGTGCCCGCACCTTGTCCTAATTAGCTCGGATTTCCATGGATTATCATTGCATTACATATGTTTCAACCAAGTGTCACAAAGGGTACCTCTATGCCACCTGTACAAAGGTCCAAGGAGATAAATCGCATTTGATTTCTCGATTTTGATAGATCTCAACTTGAGGACATCCATACCGGGACAACATAGAAAACAGATAATGGACTCCTCTTTTTAATGCTTTAAGCATTCAACAACAATAATATTCTCATAAGAGATTCTGAGGATTAATGTCCAAGCTGAAACTTCCACCATGATACATGGCTTTGGTTGGCGGCCCAATGTTCTTCTCTAACAACATGCATACTCAAACCATTCAACTCATGGCAAATCTCCCTTACTTCAGACAAGACGAACATGCATAGCAACTCACATGATATTCAACAAAGGTGTGACAGGTTGATGGCGTCCCCAGAAACATGGTTACCGCTCAACAAGCAACTTATAAGAACTAAGATACATAGCAACATATTCATTACCACAATAGTTTTTAGGCTACTTTCCCATGAGTATGTATTGCAAAGACAAGGAATGAAATTTTAAAGGTAGCACGCAAGCAATTTACTTTGGAATGGCAGAAAAATACCACATATAGGTAGTTATGGTGGACACAAATGGCATAGGTTTTGGCTCAAGGTTTTTGGATGCACGAGAAGCATTTCCTCTCAGTACAAGGTTTGGCTAGCAAGGTTGTTTGAAGCAAACACAAGTATGAACCGGTACAGCAAAACTTACACAAGAACATATTGCAAGCATTATAAGATTCTACACTGTCTTCCTTGTTGTTCAAACACTTTCACCAGAAAATATCTAGACCTTAGAGAGACCAATCATGCAATCCAAATTTCAACAAGCTCTACGGTAGTTCTCCACTAATAGATTTAAACTACATGATGCAAGAGCTTAAACATGATCTATTTGAGAGCTCAAAACAATTGCCAATTATCAAATTATTCAAGACAATATGAAGCATTTTCTGTTTCCAACCAAATAAATAAGTGTTGCGGCTTTCAGCTTTCGCCATGAATATTAAAAACGAAGAACACTAGTGTTCAAATGAAAAAGCGGAGCGTGTCTCTCTCCAACACAAGGATTGCTAGGATCCGAATTTATTCAAACATAAACAAAAATAAAAACAAACAGACGCTCCAAGTAAAGCACATAAGATGTGACGGAATTAAAATATAGTTTCACTAGAGGTGACCTGATAAGTTTGTTGATGAAGAAGGGATGCCTTGGGCATCCCCAAGCTTAAACGCTTGAGTCTTCTTGAAATATGCAGGGATGAACCACGGGGGCATCCCCAAGCTTAGACTTTTCACTCTTCTTGATCATACCATATCATCCTCCTCTCTTGATCCTTGAAAACTTCTTCCACACCAAACTCAAAGCAATCTCATTAGAGGGTTAGTGCATAATCAAAAATTCACATGTTCAGCAAGGACACAATCATTACCAACACTTCTGGACATTACCCAAGGCTACTGAAATTTAATGGAGCAAAGAAATCCAATCAAACACAGTAAAAGAGGCAATGTGAAATAAAAGGCAGAATCTGTCAAAACAGAACAGTCCGTAAAGACGAATTTTTAGAGGCACTTAACTTGGATGGAAAAACTCAAAACTAATGAAAGTTGCGTACATATCTGAGGATCACGCATGAATTTTCGCTGATTTTTTTGATTCTTCTACAGAGAGAAAAACGCGAATTCGTGACAGCTAACAAATCTGTTTCTGCGCAGAAATCCAAATCTAGTATCAACCTTCTATTAGAGACTTTACTTGGCACAACAATGCATGAAAATAAAGATACAAAGGTATTGCTACAGTAGTAACAAGCACCTTGACTCAAATATAAAACAAAAAATTGCAGAAATAAAATATGGGTTGTCTCACATAAGCGCTTTTCTTTAACGCCTTTCAGCTAGGCGCAGAAAGTGCAAATCAAGTAACATCAAGAAATGAAGCATCAACATCATAATTTGTTCTAATAATAAAATCAAAAGGCATCTTCATTCTCTTTCTAGAGAAGTGTTCCATACCTTTCTTAAGAGGGAATTGATACTTAATATTTCCTTCTTTCATATCAATAATAGCACCAACAGTTCGAAGAAAGGGTCTTCCCAAAACAATAGGACAAGATGCATTGCATTCAATATCCAAGACAACAAAATCAACGGGGACAAGGTTATTGTTAACCGTAATGTGAACATTGTCAATTCTCCCCAAAGGTCTCTTTATAGAATTATCAGCAAGATTAACATCCAAATAACAATATTCCAAAGGTGGCAAGTCAAGCATATCATAAATTTTCTTAGGCATAACAGAAATACTTGCACCAAGATCACATAAAGCATTAAAATCAAAATCATTGACTTTCATTTTAATGATGGGCTCCCAACCATCTTCCAACTTCCTAGGGATAGAAGCTTCAAGTTTTAATTTCTCTTCCCTAGCTTTAATGAGAGCATTTGTAATATGTTTTGTAAAGGCTAAGTTTATAGCACTAGCATTAGGACTTCTAGCAAGTTTTTGTAAGAACTTAATAACTTCAGAAATATGACAATTATCAAAATCAAAACCATTATGATCTACAGCATTCTGAAAAATTTCAGCACTTTTATCACAAACAGTTTCAGCAGTTTCAGGCAGTTTTGCACACTTTGTAGTAGAAGTAGAGACATTGCTAACACCAATTATTTTACCATTGATAGTATGAGGTTTAGCAACATGTGAAGCATCAACATTACTAGTGGTGGTTGATGTCTACGTGTGCTTCTATTCTTGTAGACAGTGTTGGGCCTCCAAGAGCAGAGGTTTGTAGAACAGCAGCAAGTTTCCCTTAAGTGGATCACCCAAGGTTTATCGAACTCGGGAGGTAGAGGTCAAAGATATTCCTCTCAAGCAACCCTGCAATTAAGATACAGAAGTCTCTTGTGTCCCCAACACACCTAATACACTTGTCAGATGTATAGGTGCACTAGTTCGGCGAAGAGATAGTGAAATACAAGTAATATGGATGATTATAAGTAGTAATTGCAATCTGAAATAAAAATGGCAGCAAGCGAACATGTAGCAGAACTTGTTGGAAACGGTGTTTCAATGCTTAGAAACAAGGCCTAGGGATCATACTTTCACTAGTGGACACTCTCAACAATGATCACATAATTGAATAAATAAATGCTACTCTCAAACACTCTCTTGTTGGATGACAAACACCATTCATTGTGTAGGGCTACAAGAGCACCCTCAAGCCGGAGTAAACAAGCTCCACAACTTCATAAAGGAATCACACACGATGCGCACACTGTCACCATCACACCGTGGAGAGTAACTCCGGAGTTCATATTAAAGTAACCTCTAGAGTGCATAATAGACAAGAGTAACATCTACATATTCAACTAGATTACAAAGCTCATGATCACATAAAGATCACATCATGGGAGAGAGAGATGAACCACATAGCTACCGATAGAGCCCCAGCCTCGGGAGAACTCCTCCTTATCATGGGAGACAGCAGCGGCGATGAAGATGGCGGTGGTGTCGATGGAGATGGATTCCGGGGGCAATTCCCGTCCGCGGCGTGCGGGCAGAGACTTGTCCCCGAACTTGCCGCGATGGCGGCGGCGACGGAACTCTTAGTGGAATATGACTGGATATATTAGGGTTTTCGCGACGGATATATAGGCGAAGGGGCGATGTCGGTGGAGTCCCGAGATGGGGTCCCCACCTGGCGGCGCGGCCAGGGCTGGGTCCACGCCCCCCTAGGGTGTGGGCACCTCGTGGCCCCCCTTCGTCTCTCCTTCGGACTCCGTGAAGCCCCTGGAAAAATAAGAACGTGGCCTTTTGTTTCATCCAATTCCGAGAATATTTCCTATGTAAGATTTCTGAAACCAAAAACAGCAGAAAACAGGAACTAGCGCTTCGGTATCTTGTTAATAGGTTAGTTCCAGAAAATGCATAAAAATGATATAAAGTGTGAACAAAACATGTAGGTATTGTCATAAAACTAGCATGGAACATCGAAATTATAGATACGTTGGAACGTGATACGTCTCCAACGTATCCATAATTTCTGTCGTTCCATGCTTGTTTTATGACAATACTTACATGTTTTGCTTGCACTTTATAATGTTTTTATGCGTTTTCGGGACAACCTATTAACAAGATGCCACGTGCCGTTCGTTTTGCTGTTTTTGGTTCCAAAAAGGCTGTTCGGGCAATATTCTCGGAATGGACGAAATCAACGCCAAAGATCTTATTTTTCCCGGAAGCATCCGAACACCGAAGAAGAGTCGGAGGAGAGCGGGGGCCACCGGGAGGGTGGGCGCGCGGGCTAGCCCGGGCCGCGCCCTATGAGGAGGCCACCCTCAGCCCTCGAGCGCCGCCTCTTCGCCTATTTAACCCCTTTCGACCTAAAAACACCGTACCACTTGACGAAACTCCAGAAAGACTCCGGGCGTCGCCGCCAGCGAAACTCAATTCGGGGACGAAGTCTCTGTCGGCACCTGCCGGGACGGGGAAGTGCCCCGGAAGCCATCTCCATCAACTCCATCGCCTCCATCATGCTCCGTGAGTAGTTCCCCCATGGACTACGGGTTCTAGCTGTAGCTAGTTGGTATTCTCTCCCCATGTACTTCAATACAATGATCTCATGAGCTGCCTTACATGATTGAGATCCATCTGATGTAATCGGTGTTGTGTTTGTTGGGATCCGATGGATGATACATTATGATTAGTCTATCTATAAAGTTTGTGAAGTTATTGTTGCTGCAATCTTGTTATGCTTAATGCTTGTCACTAGGGCCCGAGTGGCATGATCTTAGATTTGAGCTCTATAATTATTGCTTAGATTGTATCTACAAGTTGTATGCACATGTCACTGTCCGGAACCAAAGGCCCCGAAGTGACAGAAATCGGGACAACCGGAGGGGATGGCGGTGATGTGAGGGACACATGTTTTCACGGAGTGTTAATGCTTTGCTCCGGTGCTCTATTAAAAGGAGTACCTTAATATCCAGTAGTTTCCCTTGAGGCCCGGCTGCCACCGGCTGGTAGGACAATAGATGTTGTGCAAGTTTCTCATTGCGAGCACGTACGACTAAATATGGAAAACATGCCTACATGATTAATGAATTGATGTTCTTTCTTAATGCCTTATCAATCCTATCAATTGCCCAGCTGTAATTTGTTCACCCGACACTTGTTATTGGAGAGTTACCACTAGTGTAGATAGCTTGGAACCCCGGTCCATCTTTCATCATCATATACTCGTTCTACATGTCAACTATTTTCTGGTACCATTGCTCTCATATTACTACTACTGCTGTTGTGTTACTGTTACTATTGCTCTCATATCACTGCTACTTTCACATCACCCCTGTTACTAGTGCTTTTCCAGGTGCAGCTGAATTGACAACTCAGTTGTTAAGGCTTATAAGTATTCTTTACCTCCCCTTGTGTCGAATCAATAAATTTGGGTTTTACTTCCCTCGAAGACTGTTGCGATCCCCTATACTTGTGGGTCATCAAGACTATTTTCTGGCGCCGTTGCCGGGGAGGCATAGCTCTACTCATAAGTTCACCTGGGGAGTACACTCTACATCTCTCTCTGCATTTATTTTATTTTGTCTTGCTAGTTTACTTTTGTTTAGTTTATTTGTGCTTAGTTTATTTCTGTCTAGTATTATTTTGCGTAGTTTACTTTTGCTTAGTTTCTTTTTGTCTTGTTTTATTTTCCTCATATACCCAAAAATCCATAAAAATTTGAAAAATCTAAAAATTAAAAACTGCTGTTATGGGAGAACCTACAACCTACTTGGAGCTTATAGAATGTTATAATAATTATAGAGAATCAAGAACTGGTAAAATAATGAGTGCTATGATAGAAAAATTAAATACAATTGCTAAAATCTTGCTTAAACGCCATGATATAAACTGTTGCTCTGAACATGATACTAAACATCTTAAATTTCAATGTGGCTTTAGTGAGGAATTTTTAATTAAGAACTATAATCGGAATTGCTATATTCATTATGGGTTCGAAGAGGTAGAACAATTTGTCTTATTTATGGGAGCCTCCGAGATAGAATCCTTCATGGTTGAGAATTATGAAACTTGTGCTATTTGTAAGGACCTTAAAGATTATGTCTCTACTATCCTTAATTCATGCATAGAATGCTACAGTAGGAATCCTTATATCCTTGATTATAAAGAGAGACACATTAATGCACAAGAATGCACTCACAATTTGCAGGAACCGGTGGAAGAAGAAATTGATGAACCTGAAAGCTCATTGGATGAAAAGGAGGAGGAAATTGATGAACCTGAAAGCTCATTGGATGAAAAAGAAGAGGAGAGCGACGAACAAAAGGAGGAAGAATGGATTAGCTACCCATGCCAACCTTCTAATGAGAGTAACTCTTTATCTCTTACACTATTTGATTGTCCTCCATGCTTGCCGGAAGAGGTTGAATGTTATGTTCCTGTGGATTCTCTTGAAATAGTACCTATAAGTAAAACTTGTGAGAATAATTATGCTACTGTTATATATGATAATCCATGCTACTTTGATAAATCTTATGATAATGCTTTGTTTGTGCCTGATGTCGAAATGCATGGTACTAAAGAATTTTGCTTAGCAAATGTTTATGATAAAGCTTTAGATGATGGTCCTATGTTACTTGATAATATTAATTGTACTACTAATGAAAATGGGATTCGAGAGTTCTTGACATTATCTATGTGTCCCATATCTCTTGAGATTGATCAACTACCTTGTTATATTATTGATAAAAGTAAGTTTGAAAGTTTTAATTCCACTATTCTTGAGATTGATAAAAATTATGTGTTTGGAAATCATGAAAAGTATGCTGCATGTGATAGTTATATTGTTGAGTTTATCCATGAAGCTACTGAAAATTATTATGAGAGAGGAAAATATGGTTGTAGAAATTTGCATGGTACTAAAACACCTCTCTATATGCTTAAAATTTTGAAGTTACACTTGTTTTATCTTCCTATGCTTGTTACTTTGCTTTTCATGAACTTGTTTATTTACAAGATTCCTTTACATAGGAAGCATGTTAGACTTAAATGTGTTTTGGATTTGCTTTTTGATGCTCTCTTTTACCTCTACTCTTGTTTCTTGCGAGTGCATCATTTAAAACTGCTGAGCCCATCTTAATGGCTATAAAGAAAGAACTTCTTGGGAGATAACCCATGTGTTATTTTGCTACAGTACTTTGTTTTATATTTGTGTCTTGGAAGTTGTTTACTACTGTAGCAACCTCTCCTTATCTTAGTTTTGTGTTTTGTTGTGCCAAGTGAAGCCTCTAATCGAAGGTTGATACTAGATTTGGATTCCTGCGCAGAAACAGATTTCTATCTGTCACGAATCTGGGCAAATTTCTCTGTAGGAAACTCAGAAAAATCTGTCAATTTACGTGCGTGATCCTCAGATATGTACGCAACTTTCATTAGTTTTGAGTTTTCTGATTTGAGCAACGGAAGTACCCCGTAAAAATTCGTGTTTACTGGCTGTTCTGTTTTGGCAGATTCTGTCTCTGTTTTTTGCATTGTCTCTTGTGGACTTTATGTGAGGCTTTCTAGACGTGGAGAGCTGTAGCTAATGTTTTATTGAGTTCTTGCAATGTGCCACTACAGGACCAAGGTGGATTCAAATTTTTTGAGTACTAACCCCTCTAATGAAGTTTATGAGAAGTTTGGTGTGAAGGAAGTTTTCAAGGGTCAAGAGAGGAGGATGATATATGATCAAGAAGAGTGAAAAGTCTAAGCTTGGGGATGCCCCGTGGTTCATCCCTGCATATTTCAAGAAGACTCAAGCGTCTAAGCTTGGGGATGCCCAAGGCATCCCCTTCTTCATCAACTTATCAGGTTCCTCCCCTGAAACTATATTTTTATTCGGTCACATCATATGTGCTTTACTTGGAGCGTCTGTGTGTTTATTTTTCGTTTTGTTTATGTTTGAATAAATTCGGATCCTAGCAATCCATGTTTGGGAGAGAGACACGCTCCGCTTTTTCATATGAACACTTGTTCTTCGTTTTACTTTTAATGTTCAATGAATAAAAGTTGGAAGCTACAATATTTATCTTTATTTGGTTGGGAAAAGAAAATGCCTCATATGTCTTGGATAATTTGATACTTGGCAATTGTTTTGAGCTCTCAAGTAGATCATAAGTTTTTGCATGTAGTTTAAACCTATTAGTGGAGAACTACCGTAAAGCTTGTTAAAATTGGTTTGCATAATTGATCTCTCTTAAGGTCTAGATATTTTCTGGTAAAAGTGTTTGAGCAACAAGGAAGACAATGTAGAGTATTATAATGCTTGCTATATGTTCTTATGTAAGTTTTGCTGTACCGGTTCATACTTGTGTTTGCTTCAAATAACCTTGCTAGCCTAAACCTTGTATCGAGAGGGAATACTTCTCGTGCATCCAAAAACCTTGAGCCAAAACCTATGCCATTTGTGTCCACCATACCTACCTACTATGTGGTATTTCCTGCCATTCCAAAGTAAATTGCTTGAGTGCTACCTTTAAATAATTCAAAATGCTTCTCAATTTGTGTTAATGTTTCATAGCTCATGAGGAAGTATGTGGTGTTTAGCTTTCAACCTTGTCATTTACTTTTGACGGACTCTCATATGGACTAGTGGCACATCCGCTTATCCAAATTTTTTGCAAAAAGAGCTGGCAATGGGATTCCCAGTCCCAAATTAATTAACTTAAATAGACACTCCTCCATGGTTTGTGATTGTTGGACGGCACCCGAAGGATTCGGCTAGCCATGGCTTGTGTAAGCAAAGGTTGGGGGGAGTGTCATCATCATAATAAAACTTAAATAAAAAGGCACTCCTTCATGGTATGTGATTGTTGGCAGGCACCCGAGGATTCGGTTAGCCATGGTTTGTGAAAGAAAGGTTGGAAGGAGTGCCACCCAAAAATAAATAAAATGGGAGCCGCTCTTGTGAGTCCGGTTGATGAGGTAGTTAGTGTACCCACTACCATTCGTTGACAACAACAAACACCTCTCAAAACTTTACTTTTATGCTCTCTTTATGTTTTCAAAACCAAAGCTCTAGTACAAATATAGCAATCGATGCTTCCCTCGTAGAAGGGCCATTCTTTTACTTTTATGTTGAGTCAGTTACCTACTTCCTTCCATCTTAGAAGCAAACACTTGTGTCAACTGTGCATTGATTCTTACATACTTGCATATTTGCATTCATCATGTTACTCTATGTTGACAATATCCATGAGATATACATGTTGAAAGTTGAAAGCAACCGCTGAAACTTATATCCTCCTTTGTGTTGCTTCGATGCCTTTACTATGAACTTATTGCTTTATGAGTTAACTCTTGTGCAAAACTTTTGATGCTTGTCTTGAAAGTACTCTCCATGAAAAGTTTTGCTATATGTTATCTACTTGTTAGCAACTATAGATCATTGCCTTGAGTCACTTCATTCATTTCATATGCTTTGTAATAGTATGATCAAGGTTATGTAAGTAGCATGTCACTTCAGAAATTATCTTTGTTATCGTTTTACCTGGGACGAGCAGAACTAAGCTTGGGGATGCTGATACGTCTCCAACGTATCCATAATTTCTGTCGTTCCATGCTTGTTTTATGACAATACTTACATGTTTTGCTTGCACTTTATAATGTTTTTATGCGTTTTCCGGAACTAACCTATGCCACAGTGCCAGTTCCTGTTTTCTGCTGTTTTTGGTTCCAGAAAGGCTGTTCGGGCAATATTCTCGGAATTGGACGAAATCAACGCCAAAGATCTTATTTTTCCCGGAAGCATCCAGAACACCGAAGAAGAGTCGGAGGAGAGCCAGGGGGCCACCAGGAGGGTGGGCCGCGCGGGCTAGCCCCAGGCCGCGCCCCCCTATGAGGAGGCCACCCTGTCAGCCCTCCTGCGCCGCCTCTTCGCCTATTTAACCCCTTTCGACCTAAAAACACCGTACCACTTGACGAAACTCCAGAAAGACTCCAGGGGCGTCGCCGCCATCGCGAAACTCCAATTCGGGGGACAGAAGTCTCGTCCCGGCACCTGCGGGACGGGGAAGTGCCCCGGAGGCCATCTCCATCAACTCCATCGCCTCCATCATGCTCCGTGAGTAGTTCCCCATGGACTACGGGTTCTAGCTGTAGCTAGTTGGTATTCTCTCCCCCATGTACTTCAATACAATGATCTCATGAGCTGCCTTACATGATTGAGATCCATCTGATGTAATCGGTGTTGTGTTTGTTGGGATCCGATGGATGATACATTATGATTAGTCTATCTATAAAGTTTGTGAAGTTATTGTTGCTGCAATCTTGTTATGCTTAATGCTTGTCACTAGGGCCCGAGTGGCATGATCTTAGATTTGAGCTCTATAATTATTGCTTAGATTGTATCTACAAGTTGTATGCACATGTCACTGTCCGGAACCAAAGGCCCCGAAGTGACAGAAATCGGGACAACCGGAGGGGATGGCGGTGATGTGAGGGACACATGTTTTCACGGAGTGTTAATGCTTTGCTCCGGTGCTCTATTAAAAGGAGTACCTTAATATCCAGTAGTTTCCCTTGAGGCCCGGCTGCCACCGGCTGGTAGGACAATAGATGTTGTGCAAGTTTCTCATTGCGAGCACGTACGACTAAATATGGAAAACATGCCTACATGATTAATGAATTGATGTTCTTTCTTAATGCCTTATCAATCCTATCAATTGCCCAGCTGTAATTTGTTCACCCGACACTTGTTATTGGAGAGTTACCACTAGTGTAGATAGCTTGGAACCCCGGTCCATCTTTCATCATCATATACTCGTTCTACATGTCAACTATTTTCTGGTACCATTGCTCTCATATTACTACTACTGCTGTTGTGTTACTGTTACTATTGCTCTCATATCACTGCTACTTTCACATCACCCCTGTTACTAGTGCTTTTCCAGGTGCAGCTGAATTGACAACTCAGTTGTTAAGGCTTATAAGTATTCTTTACCTCCCCTTGTGTCGAATCAATAAATTTGGGTTTTACTTCCCTCGAAGACTGTTGCGATCCCCTATACTTGTGGGTCATCACGTATCAAGCATCCCCAAGCTTAGTTCCTACTCGCCCTCGAGTAGGTAAACGATAAAAACAATAATTTCTGAAGTGACATGCTACCAACATAATCTTGATCAACATTATTGTAAAGCATATGAGATGAATGAAGTGATTCGAAGCAATAGATTGCTAACAAAAAGATAATGACTAAACAACTGAATCATATAGCAAAACTTTTCATGAATAGTACTTTTAAGACAAGTATCAAAAAGACTTGCATAAGAGCTAACTCATAAAGCAATAAATTCAAAGTAAGAGGTTTCGAAGCAACACAAAGGATGATTAAGTTTCAGCAATTGCTTTCAACTTGTAACATGTATATCTCATGGATAATTGTCAACATAAAGTAATATGATGAATGCAAATAAGCAAGTATGTAAGAATCAATGCACAGTTGACACAAGTGTTTGCTTCTAAGATAGAAAGAAGTAGGTAAACTGACTCAACATAAAGTAAAAGAAAGGCCCTTCGCAGAGGGAAGCAGGGATTACTCATGTGCTAGAGCTTTTTATTTTGAAAACATGGAAACAATTTTGTCAACGGTAGTAATAATTCATATGTGTTATGCATAAAACTTCCTATAAGTTGCAAGCCTCATGCATCGAATACCAATAGTGCCCGCACCTTGTCCTAATTAGCTCGGATTTCCATGGATTATCATTGCATTACATATGTTTCAACCAAGTGTCACAAAGGGGTACCTCTATGCCACCTGTACAAAGGTCCAAGGAGATAGATCGCATTTGATTTCTCGTTTTGATAGATCTCAACTTGAGGACATCCATACCGGGACAACATAGAAAACAGATAATGGACTCCTCTTTTAATGCTTAAGCATTCAACAACAAATAATATTCTCATAAGAGATTCGAGGATTAATGTCCAAGCTGAAACTTCGACCATGATACATGGCTTTGGTTGGCGGCCCAATGTTATTCTCTAACAATATGCATACTCGAACCATTTAATCATGATAAATCACCCTTACTTCAGACAAGACGAACATGCATAGCAACTCACATGATTTTCAACAAAGGTGTAAAAAGTTGATGGCGTCCCCAGAAACATGGTTACCGCTCAACAAGCAACTTATAAGAACTAAGATACATAGCAACATATTCATCACCACAATAGTTTTTAAGCTATTTTCCCATGAGCTATGTATTGCAAAGACAAGGAATGAAATTTTAAAGGTAGCATGCAAGCAATTTACTTTGGAATGGCAGAAAAATACCACATAGTAGGTAGTTATGGTGGACACAAATGGCATAGGTTTTGGCTCAAGATTTTGGATGCACGAGAAGCATTCCCTCTCAGTACAAGGCTTTGGCTAGCAAGGTTGTTTGAAGCAAACACAAGTATGAACCGGTACAACAAAACTTACATAAGAACATATTGCAAGCATTATAAGACTCTACACTGTCTTTCTTGTTGTTCAAACACTTTTACCAGAAAATATCTAGACCTTAGAGAGACCAATCATGCAAACCAAATTTCAACAAGCTCTACGGTAGTTCTCCACTAATAGATTTAAACTACATGATGCAAGAGCTTAAACATGATCTACTTAAGAGCTCAAAACAATTGCCAAGTATCAAATTATTCAAGATAATATACCAACTACCACATGAAGCATTTTCTGTTTCCAACCAAATAACAATCAATGATGAGGCTTTCAGCTTTCGCCATGAATATTAAAGTAAAACGAAGAACACAAGTGTTCAAATGAAAAAGCGGAGCGTGTCTCTCTCCCACACAAGCATGGTAGGATCCGATTTATTCAGAGAATGAAAATAACAAAACAAAAATGAAGCACACAGACGCTCCAAGTAAAGTGCATAAGATGTGATGGAATTAAAATATAGTTTCACTAGAGGTGACCTGATAAGTTGTTGATGAAGAAGGGGATGCCTTGGGCATCCCCAAGCTAGATGCTTGAGTCTTCTTGAAATATGCAGGGATGAACCACGGGGGTATCCCCAAGCTTAGACTTTTCACTCTTCTTGATCACATCATATCATCCTCCTCTCTTGATCCTTGATGACCCACAAGTATAGGGGGTGTATCGTAGTACTTTCGATAAATAAGAGTGTCGAACCCAACGAGGAGCAGAAGGTGTTGACAAGCGGTTTCGATGAAGGATTCACTGTAAATGCTCACAGACAAGTATTCAGGGGGTTTTGATATAGCAGATAAATAAAGTACAAGTAAATAAAATGCGAGAGAAATAATTGCAGCGAGTGGCCCAATCCTTTTTAGCACAAGCCGGTTTGTTTACTTATAATGACCAAACGTTCTTGAGGACACACGGGGATTTTAGTCTAGTGCTTTCGCTTCATACGGCTGATTAATCTTCATTGTTTTGATAAGTGTTGTGTGGGTGAACCTATGCTAATGCACCGCCCTTCCTAGGACTAATACATACTTGTGATTATACCCCTTGCAAGCATCCGCAAATACAAGAAAGTAATTAAGATAAATCTAACCACAGCCTTAAACTCTGAGATCCTGCTATCCCTCCTGCACCGATATACTAACTTTAGGTTTCTGTCACTCCGGCAACCCCACAATTAGCAAACGAATACAAGATGTACTCCCCTAGGCCCATAAAGGTGAAGTATCATGTAGTCAACGTTCACATGACACCACTAGAAGAGTAACACCACAACTTAAATATCATAACATTGAATATTACTCAACAATAATTCACTACTAACATTTAGACTTCACCCATGTCCTCAAGAACTAAACGAACTACTCACGAGACATCATATGGAACATGATCAGAGGTGATATGATGATGAATAACAATCTGAACATAAACCTTGGCTCAATGGTTTCACTCAATAGCATCAATAACAAGTAGTAATCAACACCGGGAGAGTTTCCCCTATCAAACAATCAAGATCCAACCCAAATCGTTACAGCGGTGACGAGATGCAGCGGTGGAGATGGCGGTGTAGATGATGGAGATGATGGTGATGATGATGGAGATGATGTCCAGCTCGATGACGATGGCGATGGCGTCGATTTCCCCCTCCGGGAGGGAATTTCCCCGGCGGATTCCTGCCCGCCGGAGAGCTCTTTCTCTCTGGTGTTTCTCCGCCCCGCAGAGGCGGCTCTGTCAATTCTTCGTAACTCCCTAGGGCTTAGGTTTTCGGGACGAAGAAGTACGCGAAGGAGAGGCGGCCAGAGGGGGCTGTGGGCCCCCTCCCCACAAGGCGGCGCGGCCAGGCCAGGGCCCGCGCCGGCCTATGGGGGGGCCATGGCGGCCCCTCTCGGCCCCTCCTTTTGGCTCCCTTCGTCTTCTGGAAAAATAGGATTTTTCGTATAACTTCCGTCAATTGTTGATCTTCAGAAATATGGTGTCCTGACGGTGCTTTTTCCAGCAGAATCCTGACTCCGGTGAATAATTCTCCAATGATCATGAAACATGCAAAATAGGTGAAATAACATAAGTATCATCTCTAAATATGAAATATATCAATGAATAACAACAAATTATGATATAAAATAGTGATGCAAAATGGACGTATCAACTCCCCCAAGCTTAGACCTCGCTTGTCCCCAAGCGAAACTGAGCTCAATAAACAAGACCACATGTTTATGGAGTGAAGAGTCGATAAATAAAATACGGACAAGAAGCATCATATTGATTCACACAAGATATTCTAGTAAACATTCTCCTCATATAACTCATCTTGAAATAAGTAAAGAGAAATCACAAATAGAGGTGCATAGGAAATCATGATTGGTTATGGCAAACTTTGTTCTTGGTCAGAGAACTACTAACGGATTGCACTTATCTTCTAAGCAAAGCTTTCATATTAGAATTTATATAGCAGGGCTTTCATCCTCAATCATAACAATCTCCTCATAATCATTGATAGCTTTCAAAGTCATATTCATTCAGATAAAATTTGTACTAAACAAGAAAGCATAAAAGACATGATTAACTAAATCATAGTATAAATGGTTGGTTCACAACAACTCAATTGCTTGCTTAAGATAGAGGGAAATAGGTTTACTGACTCAACATAAAAGTAAAAGATAGGCCCAGAGGGAAGCAGGGATTAAATCATGTGCTAGAGCTTTTCAAGTTTTGAAATCATATAAAGAGCATAAAAGTAAGATTTTGAGCGGTGTTTGTTGTTGTCAACGAATGGTAGTGGGTACTCTAACCCCCTTGCCAAACGAGACCTTCCAAGAGCGGCTCCCATGGAGGACGTCATCTCTACCAGCAAGGTAGATCATCCCCTTCTCTTTTGTTTACACATGTATTTTAGTTTTATTATGGATGACACTCCCCCAACCTTTGCTTTCACAAGCCATGGCTAACCGAATCCTCGGGTGCCTTCCAACATTCACATACCATGGAGGAGTGTCTATTGCAAAATTAAGTTGCTTACTGATAAATCAGGGCAAAACATGTGAAGAGAATTATTAATGAAAGTTATTAATTGGGGCTGGGAACCCCGTTGCCAGCTCTTTTTGCAAAATTATTGGATAAGCGGATGTGCCACTAGTCCATTGGTGAAAGTCCGCCCAACAAGATTGAAAGATAAAACACCACATACTTCCTCATGAGCTATAAAACATTGACACAAATAAGGGGTAATATAGTTTGAATTATTTAAAGGTAGCACATGAAGTATTTACTTGGAGTGGCGCAAAATACCACATAGTAGGTAGTTATGGTGGACACAAATGGCATGGGTTTGGTCTAAGGTTATGGATGCATGAGAAGTATTCCCTCTCAATACAGGTCTTTGGCTAGCAAGGTTTGATAGCAAGCATAAAGGTTGAGGGAAACAAACAAATATACATGTGATAGAAACAATCATGCATCTTTCTCGTAAGCACAAGCAATTTTAACTTCAGAATACTAAACTCATTAGCAGAAAGATAATAAAGTAATATATCTACATGTATTTCCCTTTTCTATTTAAACATCAAGGTGTTGTTGCTATTGACCAATGCTAAGTTTGCCAAAACCAAATAGATTTACTTGATGCTCCCAAAGTGATATCAATACTAATGTCAAGAGTAATCATATAAAAGAAATTGCAAACTAAAATAAGGTGTGCAAAAAGTAAATGATAAGACTTCTCATTAATATTCCATAACGATAACTCACACCAACGGATACATAGATAACCAACTAAGAGAGATACTTCCACACTGCAAACTATTCCATATGATAACTTCCCTACTCATGATATGACTCTACTTGATAGTAAAAGATAAAGATAGTGATGATGTGATACCGCGGCACTCCCCCAAGCTTGGAACAAACCAAGGGGATGCCAATACCGATGATGAATTACTCCTTCGGTGGTGATGGTGGTGGATTCTTCTCGACAAGCTTCTTAACAAGTTCCTTTAAGTCCTCAATCTCATAAGTGAGGTTGCGAATCAGCTCCGAGTTGTGCTCAACGCGGCTCATAAGCATGTCAGACGGCGAGTCCCAACTCTTAGAGTTGTTTCCCCACCCTTCAGCTTCAGGTTTCATCTCTCCTGCAGTGTTAGAACGATCTATATCCCAACCACTAGGCAATACTACCTTGGGAGTCCTTTCAGTTTGACGATTGTAGATTAGATTGCGGAAAGGGTGGTAATGCCTGGAGAAGATGTCCTTGGAGCTAGAAAGCGACGTGGAACTCCTCCTCCGGTGGCGATCCGTGCACTTCTCTTGGTGTTGGACGGATTTGCTATCACGCCAATGCTTGCAACGGTGGCACGCGGGTGTACTCGCGGAATTTCCTCCACTTCTTCCTCATCCTCGCTCTCGACTTCTTCCTTCAATTCAGGGTCTTGAATATCTTCCTCCAAAGGTCCCTTGTCTTTGTTGTTGGAGACCATGGTGCTTCTAGATCAAAACAAATCTGGCAGAAAACAGCTCGAAACAAAACACGACGAGAAAACGATATACGGACCTCCAGGGGTCCGGGGGATTATATAGCAAATATTTTTACGACAAAAGGAAGGTTCCAGGCCGAAAACGAGTGGAAACGGGACGCCGAGGGGCTGTCACCATAGGGCGGCGCGGCCAGGGTGGGGCCCGCGCCGGCCTATGGTGACGGGCCCTCGCGCGTCTCCTCCACTCCGTTTCGATCCCGTAATTTTTCATATTTTCCATAAACAGCAGAAATATTGTTCGGAAAGTTAAACACGGACTTTTTATTACTAAAACTGTTACCTATTCAAAGTCGGACTCTGCAGAACTGTCAATTTGATCTTTGATGAAAGCTTCCGGAGTTATCACTTGAATAATATCAATATCTTCATTATAAGAATCTCCAG
Organism: Lolium multiflorum; assembly: GCA_030979885.1. Classification (NCBI taxonomy): domain Eukaryota; kingdom Viridiplantae; phylum Streptophyta; class Magnoliopsida; order Poales; family Poaceae; genus Lolium; species Lolium multiflorum. The sequence continues at coordinate 206,665,127 of CM061753.1, read as the reverse complement.
AAATATAATGCTTGAGTCTTTGTCCATTCACTACTTGTGTGGCGTTACCTTCCAAAGAGCTAATTTTTATTGCTCCTGAACGATATACCTCCTCAATAACATATGGTCCTTCCCATTTTGAGAGTAATTTCCCTGCAAAAAATCTGAGACGAGACCGATACAATAGGACTTTATCTCCAACATTAAATTCTCTTTTAATAATTCTTCTATCATGCCACTTCTTAACTTTCTCCTTAAAAAGTTTAGCATTTTCATAAGCTTCACTTCTCCATTCATCTAAAGAACTCAATTGTAGCAACCTCTTCTTACCGGCAAGTTTAAAATCTTTATTAAGTTCTCTTACAGCCCAATAAGCTTTGTGCTCTAGTTCTAAAGGTAAATGACAAGCTTTTCCATAAACCATTTTATAAGGAGACATTCCCATAGGATTTTTATAAGCAGTTCTATAAGCCCACAATGCTTCCTTTAACTTACTAGCCCAATTCTTTCTAGATTTATTAACAGTCTTTCCCAAAATAGCTTTAATTTCTCTATTCGATAATTCTACTTGCCCACTAGTTTGAGGATGATAAGCTGAAGCAATTCTATGATTAATACCATATTTGGCAAGAGTTTTTCTAAAACCACCATGAATAAAATGAGAACCTCCATCAGTCATAATATATCTAGGTACTCCAAATCTAGGAAATATAACATCTACAAGCATTTTTATAGAGGTCTCACCATCAGCACTTTTTGTAGGTATAGCTTCTACCCATTTAGTAACATAATCAACAACGACAAGTATATGAGTGTTACCTTCTGAAGAAGGGAAAGGACCCATGAAGTCGAATCCCCAACAATCAAATGGTTCAATAACAAGAGTATAATTCATAGGCATTTCATTGCGTCTAGAGATATTACCAACTCTTTGACATTCATCACAAGATAAGATAAACTTTCCTTGCATCCTTGAAAAGTGTTGGCCAATAAAAACCTGATTGTAGAACCTTTTGTGTGGTTCTATCTCCGGCGTGATGTCCTCCATAAACACTACCATGGCATTTACTCAATATCTCTTGTTGTTCATATTCTGGGACACATCTTCGCATAATACCATCCACTCCTTCTTTATATAAGTGTGGGTCATCCCAAAAATAATGCCTCAAATCATAAAAGAATTTCCTCCTTTGCTGAGCTGAAAAGGTTGGAGGCAAGTACTTGGAAACAATAAAGTTAGCATAATCAGCATACCAAGGACTATCTCGCGAACTCACCTTTATTACAGCCAATTGTTCATTTGGAAAACTATCATTAACAGGAACAGGATCATAAGTAATATTTTCCAATCTAGACAAATTATCAGCAACAGGATTATCAGCACCTTTCCTATCTACAATATGTAAATCAAATTCTTGCAAAAGAAGCACCCATCTAATAAGCCTTGGCTTAGCATCTTTCTTTTCCATAAGGTACCTAATCGCAGCATGATCAGTATGAATTGTAACTTTTGAATCAACAATATAGGGTCTAAACTTGTCACATGCAAAAACTACGGCTAATAACTCTTTCTCAGTTGTAGCATAATTTCTTTGAGCAGCGTCTAGAGTTTTACTAGCATAATGAATAACATTTAATTTTTTATCTACTCGCTGTCCAAGAACAGCACCTACAGCAAAATCACTAGCATCACACATAATTTCAAAAGGTAAATTCCAATCAGGAGGTTCAACTATAGGAGCAGTTGTTAAGGCTTTCTTTAGAGTTTCAAAAGCTTCCTTACAATCATCATCAAAAACGAAAGGTACATCTTTTTGAAGAAGATTAGTAAGAGGCTTTGAAATTTTAGAGAAATCTTTAATAAACCTCCTATAAAAACCAGCATGACCAAGAATACTACGAATACCTTTAACATCCCTAGGATAGGGCATCTTCTCAATTGCTTCAACTTTAGCTCTATCAACTTCAATACCTCTCTCAGAAATTTTATGTCCCAATACAATTCCTTCATTAACCATAAAGTGGCATTTCTCCCAATTAAGAACAAGGTTAGTTTCTTCACATCTCTGCAAAACTTTATCAAGGTTTCGCAAGCAATTATCAAAAGAATTCCCATAGACAGAAAAATCATCCATGAATACCTCAACAATCTTTTCACAAAAGCCATGAAAAATAGCAGACATGCATCTTTGAAAAGTAGCAGGAGCATTACATAAACCAAAAGGCATACGCCTATAAGCATAAGTTCCATAGGGACAAGTGAAAGTGGTTTTCTCTTGATCTTTAGCTCTAACAGCAATTTGTGAAAACCCAGAATAACCATCAAGAAAGCAGAAATGAGTATTTTTAGACAACCTTTCTAACATTTGATCAATAAAAGGTAAAGGGTAATGATCTTTCTTAGTAACTTTATTAACTTTTCGAAAATCAATGCACATTCTATACCCTACAACTACTCTTTGAGGAATAAGCTCATCATTATCATTAGGCACAACAGTTATACCTCCTTTCTTAGGAACACAATGCACAGGACTAACCCATCTACTATCAGCAATAGGATATATAATACCTGCTTCAAGAAGTTTTAATACCTCATTTCTTACCACATCCTTCATCTTGGGAATTAGACGACGCTGATGTTCAACAACAGGTTTTGCACCATCTTCTATATTAATGGCATGTTGGCAAATAGCGGGAGAAATCCCCTTCAAATCATCAAGAGTGTAGCCAATAGCTCCTCGGTGTTTCTTCAATATTTCCAATAACCTTTCTTCCTCGATATCTGAAAGCTTAGCACTAATAATAACAGGATATGTTTTCTTATCATCAATATAAGCATACTTAAGATTATCAGGTAATGGTTTCAAATCAAATACAGGATCTTCCTTTGGTGGTGGTGTTACGCCTAAATCTTCAACCGGTAAGTCATGTTTAAGAATAGGTTGACGAAGGAAAATTTCATCAAGCTCATCCCTTTCTTCCCTAAAAACTTCACTCTCACTATTCTCCAAATGTTGCTGCAAAGGATTACTAGGAGCAAGAGCAATAGATGCACATTGTTCAACTCTAAAATCATCATTAGGCAAATCAGCTTTATAAGGAGTTTTGGCAAATTTAGAGAAGTTAAACTCATAAGATTCACCAGCAAATTTAGTAACAATTTTCTCTTTCTTGCAATCTATAATAGCTCCACAAGTATTTAGAAAAGGTCTACCAAAAATAATAGGACAAGACTTACTAGCAGCAGAACCAAGTACCAAAAAGTCAGCAGGATATTTAATCTTACCACATAGAACTTCAACATCTCGAACAATACCAATGGGAGAGATAGTTTCTCTATTAGCTAGCCGAATAACCACATCAATATCTTCAAGTTCACAAGAACCAATTTCATGCATAATTTCCGTGTAGAGCTCATAAGGAATGGCACTAATACTTGCACCAATGTCGCATAAACCATAATAGCAATGATCACCAATTCGAACAGAGAGCACAGGAACACTGGCTTTCATAGACTTATTAGGATGCGAAACAATATTAGAAGCATCTTCACAAAAAATAATATGACCATCTTCCACATTTTCAGTCACAAGATCTTTAACTATTGCAACAGCAGGTTCAACTTTTATTTGTTCTTCAGGTTCTATGGGTTTCTTTGCACTTTTATTAACTACACTAGTTATAACAGAATACTCCTTCATTTTAGCAGGGAAAGGAGTTTTTTCAATATAAGCTTCAGGAAGAACATGATCAACAGTTTTAATTTCAATACATTTGCCTTTAGGCGAATCAACTTTATCTTTATATGGTTCATGATACTTATCAAAATTCTTCCTAGGCAATTCAAAATGAGAGGCAAAGGCTTTATAAATATTTGCAACAACTTGAGAGTCAAGACCATATGTAGCACTTATATTACGATATTCATCAGTATCCATAAAAGTTTCAATGCATTCATAATTATAATTTATACCTGACACTCTACCTTTGTCGTTCTCCCATCCTTCAGTATTTTCTTGGATTCGATCAAGAAGGTCCCATTTAAACTCTTCTTTATTGCGCGTGAATGATCCAGAACAAGCAGTATCCAGCAAGGTTTTATCTTGAAAAGACAGTCTTGCATAGAAATTATCAATAATAATATTACCAGGAAGCTCATGAATGGGGCATTTGAGCATTAAAGACTTCAATCTCCCCCACGCTTGGGCAATACTCTCTCCATCATGAGGCCAGAAGTTATATATACGGTTGCGGTCTTTGTGAATTTCACTTGGAGGATAGAATTTAGAGTAAAATAGAGGCACAATATCCTTCCAATCAAGAGAACGCCCATCCTTCAGCAGTTTATACCAATGCGCCGCTTTACCAGATAGCGACATAACAAATAATTTCTTCCTAACTTCATCCATTGAAATACCTGCACATTTGAATAACCCGCATAATTCATGTAAAAACAGTAAATGATCTCCAGGATGGACAGTTCCATCCCCTTCATAGCGGTTATCCACAACACGTTCAATAATTTTCATAGGTATTTTATATGGTATTACTTCCTCACCTGGCGCCTCATCCACTACCTTTGCAGTAGTAGTAGATTTCCCAAATAGAAATTCAAGGGAGGATCTCTCCATAATGACTTATAGCAGCAAGCAGAAACAAAATCAGCACGTACAGTAAAAGTTTCCTTACCAATTCCACTTACCAATAGCGCTTCACTCCCCGGCAACGGCGCCAGAAAATAGTCTTGATGACCCACAAGTATAGGGGGTGTATAGTTTTCGATAAATAAGAGTGTCGAACCCAACGAGGAGCAGAAGGTGTTGACAAGCAGTTTCGATGAAGGATTCACTGTAAATGCTCACAGACAAGTATTCAGGGGGTTTTGATATAGCAGATAAATAAAGTACAAGTAAATAAAATGCGAGAGAAATAATTGCAGCGAGTGGCCCAATCCTTTTTAGCACAAAGGACAAGCCGGTTTGTTTACTTATAATGACCAAACGTTCTTGAGGACACACGGGGATTTTAGTCTAGTGCTTTCGCTTCATACGGCTGATTAATCTTCATTGTTTTGATAAGTGTTGTGTGGGTGAACCTATGCTAATGCACCGCCCTTCCTAGGACTAATACATACTTGTGATTATACCCCTTGCAAGCATCCGCAAATACAAGAAAGTAATTAAGATAAATCTAACCACAGCCTTAAACTCGAGATCCTGCTATCCCTCCTGCATCGATATACTAACGGGGGTTTAGGTTTCTGTCACTCCGGCAACCCCACAATTAGCAAACGAATACAAGATGTACTCCCCTAGGCCCATAAAGGTGAAGTATCATGTAGTCGACGTTCACATGACACCACTAGAAGAGTAACACCACAACTTAAATATCATAACATTGAATATTACTCAACAATAATTCACTACTAACATTTAGACTTCACCCATGTCCTCAAGAACTAAACGAACTACTCACGAGACATCATATGGAACATGATCAGAGGTGATATGATGATGAATAACAATCTGAACATAAACCTTGGCTCAATGGTTTCACTCAATAGCATCAATAACAAGTAGTAATCAACACCGGGAGAGTTTCCCCTATCAAACAATCAAGATCCAACCCAAATCGTTACAGCGGTGACGAGATGCAGCGGTGGAGATGGCGGTGTAGATGATGGAGATGATGGTGATGATGATGGAGATGATGTCCAGCTCGATGACGATGGCGATGGCGTGATGCGCGTAAATGTACACGTCCGTTGGGAACCCCAAGAGGAAGGTATGATGCGCACAGTGGCAAGTTTTCCCTCAGAAAGAAACCAAGGTTTAATCGAACCAGGAGGAGCCAAGAAGCACGTTGAAGGTTGATGGTGGCGAAATGTGATGCGGCGCAACAACAGGGATTCCGGCGCCAACGTGGAATCTGCACAACAAAACCAAAGTACTTTGCCCCAACGAAACAGTGAGGTTGTCAATCTCACCGGCTTGCTGTAACAAAGGATTAAGCGTATCGAGTGGAAGATGATTGTTTGCAAGAAAACAGTAAAGAACAATTGCAGTAGATTGTATGCTATGTAAAGAATAGGACCGGGGTCCACAGTTCACTAGAGGTGTCTCTCCCATAAGATAAAAGCATGTTGGGTGAACAAATTACAGTCGGGCAATTGACAAATAGAAAAGGGCATAACAATGCATATACATGATATGATAAATATAGTGAGATTTAATCAGGGCATTACGACAAAGTACATAGACCGCCATCCAACTGCATCTATGCCTAAAAAGTCCACCTTCGGGTTATCATCCGAACCCCATTCAGTATTAAGTTGCAAAGCAACAGACAATTGCATTAAGTATGGTGCGTAATGTAATCGACAACTACATCCTTAGACATAGAATCAATGTTTTATCCCTAGTGGCAACAGCACATCACAACCTTAGAACTTTCTGTCACTGTCCCAGGTGTCAATGAAGGCATGAACCCACTATCGAGCATAAATACTCCCTCTTGGAGTTAAGAGTAAAAACTTGGCCAGAGCCTCTACTAATAACGGAGAGCATGCAAGATCATAAACAACACATAAACAATAGATTGATAATCACCATAACATAGTATTCTCTATCCATCGGATCCCGACAAACACAACATATAGAATTACATATAGATGATCTTGATCATGTTAGGCAGCTCACAAGATCCAACAATGAAGCACAATTAGGAGAAGACGACCATCTAGCTACTGCTATGGACCCATAGTCCAGGGGTGAACTACTCACTCATCACTCGGAGCGATCATGGCGATGTAGTGTCTCGGAGATGAATCCCCTCTCCGGCGGGGTGCCGGACGATCTCTGAATCCCCGAGATGGGATTCGCGGCGCGGCGTCTCCGGAAGGTTTTCCGTCGTGGCTCTCGGTGCGGGGGTTTCGCGACGGGGCTTTAAGTAGGCGAGGGTAGGTCGGGGGGCGACGAGGGCCCCACCATGGGTCGGCGCGGCCGGGGCCTGGGCCGCGCCGCCCTATGGTGTCGGCGCCTCGTGGCCCCCTTCCTTCCCTCTTCGGTCTTCTGGAAGCTCCGTGCAAAAATAGGACCCTGGGCGAAGATTTCGTCCAATTCCGAGAATATTTCCTTACTAGGATTTCTGAAACCAAAAACAGCAGAAAACAGCAACTGGCTCTTCGGCATCTTGTTAATAGGTTAGTTCCAGAAAATGCATAAATATGACATATAATGTGCATAAAACATGTAGGTATCATCAATAAAGTAGCATGGAACATAAGAAATTATCGATACGTTGGAGACGTATCAGCATCCCCAAGCTTAGTTCTGCTCGTCCCGAGCAGGTAAAACGATAACAAAGATAATTTCTGAAGTGACATGCCATCATAATCTTGATCATACTATTTGTAAACATATGTAATGGATGCAGCGATCAAAACAAAGGTAATGACATGAGTAAACAAGTGAATCATATAGCAAAGACTTTTCATGAATAGTACTTCAAGACAAGCATCAATAAGTCTTGCATAAGAGTTAACTCATAAAGCAATAAATCAAAGTAAAGGTATTGAAGCAACACAAAGGAAGATTAAGTTTCAGCGGTTGCTTTCAACTTATAACATGTATATCTCATGGATATTGTCAACATAAAGTAATATAACAAGTGCAATATGCAAGTATGTAGGAATCAATGCACAGTTCACACAAGTGTTTGCTTCTTAAGGTGGAGGAGATAGGTAAACTGACTCAACAATAAAAGTAAAAGAATGGTCCTTCAAAGAGGAAAGCATCGATTGCTGTATTTGTGCTAGAGCTTTTATTTTGAAAACATGAAACAATTTTGTCAACGGTAGTAATAAAGCATATGAGTTATGTAAATTATATCTTACAAGTTGCAAGCCTCATGCATAGTGTACTAATAGTGTCCGCACCTCGTCCTACTTAGCTTGGACTACCGGATCTTTGCATGCCATGTTTCAACCAAGTGTCACAAAGGGGTACCTCCATGCCGCCTGTACAAAGGTCTAAGGAGAATGCTCGCATTTTGGATTTCTCGCTTTTGATTATTCTCAACTTAGACATCCATACCGGGACAACATGGACAACAGATAATGGACTCCTCTTAAATGCATAAGCATGTAGCAACAATTATTATTCTCATATGAGATTGAGGATATATGTCCAAAACTGAAACTTCAACCATGATTCATGGCTTTAGTTAGCGGCCCAATGTTCTTCTCTAACAATTTTGCATGCTCCAACCACTAAAATGATAGATCCTTCAGACAAGATGGACATGCATAGCAACTCACATGATATTCAACAATAGTTGATGGCGTTCCCCAGAAGCATGGTTATCGCACAACAAGCAACTTAATAAAAGATAAAGTGCATAAGTACATATTCAATACTACGATAGTTTTAAGGCTATTTTGTCCCATGAGCTATATATTGCAAAGGTGAATGATGGAATTTTAAAGGTAGCACTCAAGCAATTTACTTTGAAATGGCGGAGAAATACCATGTAGTAGGTAGATATGGTGGACACAAATGGCATAGTAGTTGGCTCAAGGATTTTGGATGCATGAGAAGTATTCCCTCTCGATACAAGGTTTAGGCTAGCAAGGTTATTTGAAGCAAACTCAAGGATGAACGGTGCAGCAAAACTCACATAAAAGACATATTGTAAACATTATAAGACTACACCGTCTTCCTTGTTGTTCAAAACTCAATACTAGATATTATCTAGACCTTAGAGAGACCAAATATGCAAATCAAATTTTAGCAAGCTCTATGTATTTCTTCATTAATGGGTGCAAAGCATATGATGCAAGAGCTTAAACATGAGCACAACAATTGCCAAGTATCACATTATCCAAGACATTTTAGGATTACTACATGTAGCATTTTCCAATTCCAACCATATAACAATTTAACGAAGAAGAAACTTCGCCTTGAACATTATGAGTAAAGCCTAAGGACATATTTGTCCATATGCAACAGCGGAGCGTGTCTCTCTCCCAAGTGAATGCTAGGATCCATTTTTTCAAACAAACAAAAACAAAAACAAACCGACGCTCCAAGTAAAGAACACAAGATGTGACTGAATAAAAATATAGTTTCAGGGAGGAACCTGATGATGTTGTCGATGAAGAAGGGGATGCCTTGGGCATCCCCAAGCGCTTGAGTCTTCTTAAAATATGCAGGGGTGAACCACGGGGGCATCCCCAAGCTTAACTTTCACTCCTCTTGATCATAGTATATCATTCTCCTCTCTTGACCCTTGAAAACTTCACACCAAACTTCAAGCAAACTCATTAGAGGGTTAGTGCACAATTAATAATTCACATGTTCAGAAGTGACACAAACATTCTTTACACTTCTGGACATTGCATAAAGCTGGACATTAATGGATCAAAGAAATTCATCCAACATAGCAAAAGAGGCAATGCGAAATAAAAGGCAGAATCTGTCAAAAACAGAACAGTCCGTAAAGACGAATTTAAAGCTGGCACCAAACTTGCTCAAATGGAAAAACTCAAAACTAATGAAAGTTGCGTACATATCTGAGGATCACGCTCGTAAATTGGCAGATTTTTGAATTTTCTAAGAGGCCTGTGCCCAGATTGGTGACAGACAGCAATGCTGTTTCTGCGCAGCGATCCCAAATATAACATCAACTTTGACATAGAAACTTTACTTGGCACAAAAACATGATAAGGAGAGGTTGCTACAGTAGTAAACAACTTCCAAGACTCAACAAAACAAAAAATTGCTGTAGTAAAAACATGGGTTGTCTCCCATAAGCGCTTTTCTTTAACGCCTTTCAGCTAGGCGCAGAAAGTGCAAATCAAGTAACATCGAGAGTAGAAGCATCAACATCATAACTTGTTCTAATAATAGAATCAAAAGGCAACTTCATTCTCTTTCTAGGGAAGTGTTCCATACCTTTCTTGAGAGGAAATTGATATTTAATATTACCTTCCCTCATATCAATAACAGCATTCGAAGAAAAGGTCTTCCCAACACAATAGGACAAGATGCATTGCATTCGATATCCAAGACAACAAAATCAACGGGGACAAGGTTATTGTTAACCATAATGTGCACATTATCAATCCTCCCCAAAGGTTTCTTTTTAACATTATCGGCAAGATTAACATCCAAATAACAATTCTTCAATGGTGGCAAGTCAAGCATATCATAAATCTTTTTAGGCATAACAGAAATACTTGCACCAAGATCACATAAAGCATTACATTCAAAGTCATTGAATTTCATTTTAATGATGGGCTCCCAACCATCCTCTAACTTTCTAGGAATAGAAGTTTCAAGTTTTAGTTTCTCTTCTCTAGCTTTTATGAGAGCATTTGTAATATGTTTTGTAAAGGCTAAATTTATAGCACTAGCATTAGGACTTTTAGCAAGTTTTTGTAAGAACTTTATAACTTCAGAGATGTGGCAATCATCAAAATCTAAATCATTATGAGCTACAGCAATGGGATCATTGTTCCCAAGGTTGGAAAAAATTTCAGCAGTTTTATCACAAGCAGTTTCAGCAGTTTTAGCAATTTCAGGCAGTTTTGTACGCTTTGCACTAGGAGTAGAAACATTGCCAACACCAATTATATTACCATTGATAGTAGGAGGTGCAGCAACATGTGAAGAATTAGCATTACTAGGTGGTAATAGTCCAAACTTTAGCTACATTATTCTCTTTAGCTAATTTTTCATTTTCTTCTCTATCCCACCTAGCACGCAGTTCAGCCATTAATCTTATATTCTCATTAATTCTAACTTGGATGGCATTTGCTGTAGTAGTAATCTTATTATCAATATCATTATTAGGCATAACTTTCAATTTTAAAAGATTTACATCAGAGGCAAGTCTATCAACTCTAGAAGCAATAGTATCAATTTTATCAAGCTTTTCCTCAACAGATTTGTTAAAAGCAGTTTGTGTACTAATAAATTCTTTAAGCATAGCTTCAAGACCAGGGGGTACACTCCTATTATTGTTGTAAGAATTCCCATAAGAATTACCATAACCATTACCATTAGCAGAAGGATATGGCCTATAGTTATTACCAGAGTTGTTCCTATAAGCATTGTTGTTGAAATTATTGTTTTTAATGAAATTCACATCAACATTTTCTTCTTGAGCAACCAATGAAGCTAAAGGAACATTATTTGGATCTACATTAGATCTACCATTCACAAGCATAGACATAATCACATCAATCTTATCACTCAAGGAAGAGGTTTCTTCAACAGAATTTACCTTCTTACCTTGTGGAGCTCTTTCCGTGTGCCATTCAGAGTAATTTATCATCATATCATCAAGAAGTTTTGTAGCCGCCCCCAATGTGATGGACATAAAGGTACCTCCAGCAGCTGAATCCAATAAATTCCGCGAAGAAAAATTTAGTCCTGCATAGAAGGTTTGGATGATCATCCAAGTAGTCAGTCCATGGGTTGGGCAATTCTTTACCAAAGTTTTCATTCTCTCCCATGCTTGAGCAACATGTTCAGTATCTAATTGCTTAAAATTCATTATGCTACTTCTCAAAGATATAATTTTAGCGGGAGGATAATATCTACCAATAAAAGCATCCTTGCATTTAGTCCATGAATCAATACTATTCTTAGGCAAAGATAGCAACCAATCTTTAGCTCTTCCTCTTAATGAGAAAGGAAACACTTTCAATTTAATAATATCACCATCTACATCCTTATACTTTTGCATTTCACAAAGTTCAACAAAATTATTGAGATGGGCAGCAACATCATCAGAACTAACACCAGAAAATTGATCTCTCATGACAAGATTTAGTAAAGCAGGTTTAATTTCAAAGAATTCTGCTGTAGTAGCAGGTGGAGCAATAGGTGTGCATAGGAAATCATTATTATTTGCATTTGTGAAGTCACACAACTTAGTATTTTCAGGGGTATTCATTTTAGCAACGGTAAATAAAACAAACTAGATAAAGTAAATGCAAGTAACTAATTTTTTTGTGTTTTTGATATAGAGAGCAAGACAATAAATAAAGTAAAACTAGCAACTAATTTTTTTGTGTGTTTTGTTTAGGTGCAGCAAACAAAATAGTAAATAAAATAAAGCAAGACAAAAACAAAGTAAAGAGATTGAGAAGTGGAGACTCCCTTGCAGCGTGTCTTGATCTCCCCGGCAACGGCGCCAGAAAAAGGCTTGATGCGCGTAAATGTACACGTCCGTTGGGAACCCCAAGAGGAAGGTATGATGCGCACAGTGGCAAGTTTTCCCTCAGAAAGAAACCAAGGTTTAATCGAACCAGGAGGAGCCAAGAAGCACGTTGAAGGTTGATGGTGGCGAAATGTGATGCGGCGCAACAAAGGATTCCGGCGCCAACGTGGAATCTGCACAACAAAACCAAAGTACTTTGCCCCAACGAAACAGTGAGGTTGTCAATCTCACCGGCTTGCTGTAACAAAGGATTAAGCGTATCGAGTGGAAGATGATTGTTTGCAAGAAAACAGTAAAAACAATTGCAGTAGATTGTATGCTATGTAAAGAATAGGACCGGGGTCCATAGTTCACTAGAGGTGTCTCTCCCATAAGATAAAAGCATGTTGGGTGAACAAATTACAGTCGGGCAATTGACAAATAGAAAAGGGCATAACAATGCATATACATGATATGATAAATATAGTGAGATTTAATCCGGGCATTACGACAAAGTACATAGACCGCCATCCAACTGCATCTATGCCTAAAAAGTCCACCTTCAGGTTATCATCCGAACCCCATTCAATATTAAGTTGCAAAGCAACAGACAATTGCATTAAGTATGGTGCGTAATGTAATCGACAACTACATCCTTAGACATAGAATCAATGTTTTATCCCTAGTGGCAACAGCACATCACAACCTTAGAACTTTCTGTCACTGTCCCAGGTGTCAATGAAGGCATGAACCCACTATCGAGCATAAATACTCCCTCTTGGAGTTAAGAGTAAAAACTTGGCCAGAGCCTCTACTAATAACGGAGAGCATGCAAGATCATAAACAACACATAAACAATAGATTGATAATCACCATAACATAGTATTCTCTATCCATCGGATCCCGACAAACACAACATATAGAATTACATATAGATGATCTTGATCATGTTAGGCAGCCCACAAGATCCAACAATGAAGCACAATTAGGAGAAGACGACCATCTAGCTACTGCTATGGACCCATAGTCCAGGGGTGAACTAATCACTCATCACGCCGGAGGCGATCATGGCGATGTAGAGTCCTCCGGGAGATGAATCCCCTCTCCGGCAGGGATCTCCTGAATCCCCCGAGATGGGATTCGCGGCGGCGGCGTCTCGGAAGGTTTTCCGTATCGTGGCTCTCGGTGGGGGTTTCGCGACGGGGGCTTTAAGTAGGCGAAAGGGTAGGTCGGGGCGAGGGGGCCACCACCATGGTCGGCGCGGCCAGGGCCTGGGCCGCGCCGCCCTATGGTGTCGGCGCCTCGTGGCCCCACTTCCTTCCCTCTTCGGTCTTCTGGAAGCTCCGTGCAAAAATAGGACCCTGGGCGAAGATTTCGTCCAATTCCGAGAATATTTCCTTACTAGGATTTCTGAAACCAAAAACAGCAGAAAACAGCAACTGGCTCTTCGGCATCTTGTTAATAGGTTAGTTCCAGAAAATGCATAAATATGACATATAATGTGCATAAAACATGTAGGTATCATCAATAAAGTAGCATGGAACATAAGAAATTATCGATACGTTGGAGACGTATCAATGGCGTCGATTCCCCCTCCGGGAGGGAATTTCCCCGGCGGATTCCTGCCCGCCGGAGAGCTCTTTCTCTCTGTGTTTCTCCGCCCCGCAGAGGCGGCTCTGTCAATTCTCCGTAACTCCCTGGGGCTTAGGTTTCGGGACGAAAAAGTACACGAAGGAGAGGCGGCCAGAGGGGGCTGTGGGCCCCCTTCCCACAAGGCGGCGCGGCCAGGCCAGGGCCCGCGCCGGCCTATGGGGGGGGCCCATGGCGGCCCCTCTCGGCCCCTCCTTTTGGCTCCCTTCGTCTTCTGGAAAAATAGGATTTTTCATATAACTTCCGTCAATTGTTGATCTTCAGAAATATGGTGTCCTGACGGTGCTTTTTCCAGCAGAATCCTGACTCCGGTGAATAATTCTCCAATGATCATGAAACATGCAAAATAGGTGAAATAACATAAGTATCATCTCTAAATATGAAATATATCAATGAATAACAGCAAATTATGATATAAAATAGTGATGCAAAATGGACGTATCAATCCTTGAAAACTTCCTCCACACCAAACTTAAAGCAATCTCATTAGAGGGTTAGTGCATAATCAAAAATTCACATGTTCAGCAAGGACACAATCATTCTAAACACTTCTGGACATTACCCAAGGCTACTGAAATTTAATGGAGCAAAGAAATCCAATCAAACACAGTAAAAGAGGCAATGCGAAATAAAAGGCAGAATCTGTCAAAACAGAACAGTCCGTAAAGACGAATTTTTAGAGGCACTTAACTTGCTCAGATGGAAAAACTCAAAACTAATGAAAGTGGCGTACATATCTTAGGATCACGCATGAATTTTCGCAGATTTTTTTGATTCTTCTACAGAGAGAAAAACGCGAATTCGTGACAGATAAGAAATCTGTTTCTGCGCAGAAATCCAAATCTAGCATCAACTTTCTATTAGAGACTTTACTTGGCACAAAAACGAAATAAACATGATAAGAAGAGGTTGCTACAGTAGTAACAACTTCCAAGACACAACAAAACAGTATCAAAATAAAAACATGGGTTATCTCCCAAGAAGTGCTTTTTTATAGCCATTAAGATGGGCTCAGTAATTTTAATGTTGTTATCGCAAGAAATAAGAGTTGAAGCAAAAGAGAGCATCAAAAAGCAAATTCGAAACAAATTTAAGTATAACCCGCTTCCTATGCATAGGAATCTTGTACACAAATAAATTCATGAAGAACAAAGTGACAAGCATAGAAAGGCAACACAAGCGCAACTTCAAGATTCTCAACATAAAGAGGGGAAACTTAATATTATTAAGATGCATATAACCATGTTTCCCTCTCTCATAATAACTTTCAGTAACATCATTGATGAAATCCACAATATAACCATCACTTAAAACATTCTTATCATGGTTCATATGCATAAAAGTATCATTATTTTTGACATAAGAAAAACTCTTCTCATTAATAGTAATTGGAGCAGGATCATTATCAAGAATTTGAACATGGTAAACAAGTTGCATACTAAGGGAATGGTTTTTGGCAATCCCATCATAACTATGACAAGTTTCATAAGGATAATTATAACCTGTGTCATATCCATCTCTATAACGATTATCTAAACCCGAAGATATAATATCATCATTTTCACTAAAAGTAAAGGTCTCAAATATAGGATCTTCAAGCACAACATCCCCAAGCTTAGAGCTTTCAATATCATCGTTTGAGGGGACATGAATAATGCATCATAGAAAACAAAAATTTCCTACCGCGAACACGCAATCCAAGCCAAGATGCAATCTAGAAGACGGTAGCAACGAGGGGATTATCGAGTCTCACCCTTGAAGAGATTCCAAAGACTACAAGATGAGGCTCTTGTTGCTGCGGTAGACGTTCACTTGCCGCTTGCAAAAGCGCGTAGAAGATCTTGATCACGGCGCCACGAACGGGCAACACCTCCATACTCGGTCACACTTTCGGTTGTTGATGAAGACGACGTCCACCTCCCGTTCCAGCGGGCAGCAGAAGTAGTAGCTCCTCTTGAATCCGACAGCACGACGGCGTGGTGTCGGTGGCGGTGGAGAATCCGGCGGAGCTTCGCTAAGCGTGCGGGGAAGAAGGAGGAGTGGGGCGGCTAGGGTTTGGGGAGAGGGTGGCCGGCCTCCAAGGGGTGCAGCCAAGGTGGTGGCTTTGGTGTGTCCGGCCCCCTCCCCTATGCCCCTCATTATATAGGTGGAACCCCAAGTGTTGGACTACAAGTCTTCGAATAAGACCCGAATCAAAAACCTTCCATGTAGTAGGGAAACCTACCCAAGGTGGGACTCCCACCCAAGTGGGATTCCCACCCTTCCATGTGGGGGGGTGGCCGGCCCCTTTGGGGGGAGTCCACCTTGGACTTTCCCCTCTAGGGTTGGCCGGCCATGGGTGGTGGAGTCCCTCCGGGACTCCGCCTTCCAAAGTGCTTTCTTCCGGACTTTTCTAGAACCTTCTAGAACCTTCCATAAATGCACCGGATCATTTTCAAACACATAAAATGACATCCTATATATGAATCTTATTCTCCGGACCATTCCGGAACTCCTCGTGATGTCCGGGATCTCATCCGGGACTCCGAACAAATATTCGAACTCCATTCCAAATTCAAGTTCTACCATTTCAACATCCAACTTTAAGTGTGTCACCCTACGGTTCGTGAACTATGCGGACATGGTTGAGTACTCACTCCGACCAATAACCAATAGCGGGATCTGGAGATCCATAATGGCTCCCACATATTCAACGATGACTTAGTGATCGAATGAACCATTCACATACGATACCAATTCCCTTTGTCACGCGATATTTTACTTGTCCGAGGTTTGATCATCGGTATCACTCTATACCTTGTTCAACCTCGTCTCCTGACAAGTACTCTTTACTCGTACCGTGGTATGTGGTCTCTTATGAACTTATTCATATGCTTTCAAGACGCCCCGGAACCGGTACCTTGAGGATCCCAGCGAACCCGCCGAAATCCGCAAGATATCGATTCTGAGACGCCCTCCGACACGACGTGCGCGACAAATCACACACGTGATGCCAGAGGAATTAACACGAGCGGTAACATTACAACAGGATTACAATAGAGCCCACAAGAGACATATATTACAACAACGACTCCAACGAGTCAAGATACAAATATACAATACAAAGATCCGAATCATACAGAAGATCAAATACATCCGAGTACGGACAAGATACAAATTGGACTAAGAGTCCTGAAGATAACCAGTGGCGTCCATAACCCTGCCCAGGCCAAGCCGGAAGGGTAACCTTGCTAACGTCGTCATCTCGTACCTGCCAAAGTCGGGCCATCGGTTGCCGACAAAAGGGGGAGGAGACAAAAAGAAAGAAAGGCGAGGGTAAGTACCGTTGGCACGTACTTGCGAGACAAGACCAGCTATGCTCGCTGGTGGGCGGTATAAACTTCACCCGGCTATATGTGGAGTTTAGCGGCAGCAAAGCTACTATCCAATAGAGACACGCTACAACATCCGTCTACTCAGAGAAGATAAGAGAGCGCACAAGGTAACAGATAAATACTACACAAACATAACCCAGCCAAATACACATATCCCCTTCAACAAAGCGAAGAGGCAATGTAAAAGGCACTCAACGGTGGACAAGTTTTATTAGGTATCGGTTGTAGTAATGCTATATTACTAATCAAGTTATTAGCAAATTATTATCAACAACATAAAGGTGTAAGTTGTTCTATGATCGAGCTATACAATTCCAAGTCGTCCATAACCGCGGACACGGCTTATCGATAAGATGTACACCCTGCAGGGGTTGCCCAAATGTAACCATACGCATGCTCGACCCACTTACGACAGGTGGATGTCTCACAACAAGACCGTTCCCAGTTCAACAAGAAAGTCTAGGGGGGCCACCCGACTAAGCTACCCGTAACGAAGTCCGGCCGTACTCCGAAGCGGACTCAGGGTTTGCGTTAACGGCTAGGCGTGCAAACCACACGCTTCGCTAAACGTTCCGCGGGGTACAGTACAGAATATAAACACCCGAAGGCAACAGGAAGTAAACACCCGAAGGCAACAGTAAGTAAAGCATGGCATACATGGCATAGGCAAATAAAACCAAGGTTGTGGCCCCCTTTTCAACTGACTTGAGAAAAGGTAATGGGTGAGGGGGTCCCAATAAACGTCCCCACGTACGGGTAGAGCGCTCAATCTCGGAACAGATAACAAGAACTCGGGTCCTAGGGGACATTAGCGAGTCAAAGTTCCGATGCTTTCGCAAAGGGGCTCACAGATGCCTCTGCTTACAATTTTAGTTGTTAACAATAAAGTAAACCATGTGTATCTCCAACAATTGATATAGCATGTGAAAACCTCCCAACAAGATATCCCGAACATCTCGAGATATCAACAAGACCCTAAACTCGCCTACGACTCGCAAAGCTGGCAAACAACAAACAATAGGTAGGGCGAGGAGGTGTATCTCGGACATATAGGTAACAGGTGGATAGGACACGTGACACAACAGAATCGCAACATAAGGATAGCAATAGATCAAAAGAGCATGTAAAAGTAAAATAGGTGAAGGGGTGGGCTCGCCTGAGAAAAACTGCTGAAGAACTTGTCGTATCTCACATCATCACTTCGTGGTCCTATCCGGGAAGAAGCAAATGCTGGAACACACAACGTATGCAATCTTACTACTACGGAAGAAGAATCGGCATGCTCAAGATATGGTATGCATGCATGACATGGCAAACATGATGCGGCGATGCAACTTATCCATATTAATCGGAGTCGGAACCCCGGACAATCAAATTAGAGTTGGAGTTGCATTTTCTACCGGCAAATTTAAGGGTTGATTAGCATAGCATAACATGGAAAGGGTGCGCTACTTCAATATTAAACGGAGCGGGGAAACCTTAGGTGGATATCCGAAATACTCCGCATATATGTGAGGTGTAATGCACAAACTATCAACGAGCGACATGATGCGAGATGCAAACAGATGAATGGATGGCATATTCATGTTCAGCACATTTTTCTGATCAATTTTCATATATAACACATTTTATTTTGAATTACAGAATAAAAGTTATTAACAGATTAGTTTTTAGTATTTGAATATAGAAAACAGATTTTATTTTAAATAGAAAAGGGCACGGATATAATTTTCGAAAGGGGGAAGGACCCCGGGTTGTTTTACAAAGGTGCAGGGGTTTTCAACAAAACCGTACGCGCCGGGGCGCGGTTGGGTTTCCAAACATGGCAGGGGCGGATGCAAAAGCATCCAGGATCGGATCGGGAGAAGGTCCTCACCGAGGATGGGGCTAGCCAGTGTTGACGGGTGGGGTCGACGGAGACGTGGCGCTGAGCTGGCGGAGCATCTGTGCACGCCCAGAAGGTGTTCGATGGAGTGGCATGCCGCGCGCGTTCTAGGGGACGCGGTCACCGCGGCAGACGAGCGCGGCGCGGCCGATGCAGGGCTCCCCAGGAAGCGAGACTTGGCGCGTCGGGTGCGCCCGAGATCGACCAGATGGGGGCGGCGGTGTTGACTGGAGGGCACCGGAGAGCTGCCGGCGGCGAGGTCTGCGGAGACATGGGTCGGCATCACCGTGAGAGGGGAAAACAGGAAGCAACGAGGGGGGAAGAGGGTGTCTAGGACATGCGCTACCTCACCAGCAGGCTCGAGGAGCGGTCGAGGCGCCGGAGGATGGCCGGAGATGGCCGAATTCGGCGGATTTTTCCACCGGTGCTGAGGAGGAAACCGAGGTCGGCGAGGTCGATTGGGACGTCCCCGGGGCGATTCCTTGCACAGGGAGACGGAGGAGAGCGAGGCGGAGCCGCAGGTGGTCTCGGTTTGGCGAGGAGCGCCGGAGTTGACGGGCGACACGAGGTTGGCGCGGTGGTGCTCGGGCCAGAGAAACGAAAAAGGGGAAAAGAAGGTGGCGGCGAGGAGGAAGAGGAAGGGGTTGGTAGCGCTAGGGTTTGGAGGAGAAGATAAGGAGAGGGGAGGGAGCAGGTGGCCGCGGCGGTGTGGTTGGCGCGGTGCAGGACCGCAGCATCATGCCATCGTCGTGAGGAGAAAGACGACAACGGGGGGCGAGATTCTTTTCCCACGAAGGGGTACGGGCCAGGTGGAGGTTAGGTGGGTTGGGCCGGAGCTGAGCTGGGCTGGAAGGAGCTGGCCGGTGCTGGGCTGAAGACGAGGAAGGAAGAGATGGGCCAGGGGAGAAGGGAGCCCAGGAGAGGGGAGGGGTTTTTCTTTACTTGTTTTATTTTCTAACATTTGAAAACAAATCCAATTTGTTTTGAAACCAAAGATGAGAGAGAGATTCAAAAGTAGTTTTCCAATTATAGTTAATTTATTTGTAATCAAATCAAAACACATTATATTCAAAACTTCTTTGTTGGAAAATATTAATTATAAAATAGGTAATATGAGGGAGAGAGAGATTAGGGTTTTATTTAAAGGAAAGACAAGGAAGGTTTTATAAAATAATTTTATTTAATAAAATCATGGATGATATGATGCATGATGCATGATGATGCACAAAAGAAAAAGAACAAACAAATCTATTAGGGGTCCTACCCGGGGCCGTTACAATCGACACCACTAACAAGGAACCTCGCCCCGAGGTTCCACGTCCAGGTACGGGGGAGAGAGGTGGAACTATCGGATCTTCTGGCGACGTGTCGAACTCCTCGACACCACTAACAAGAGTTGTTGCTCCATGTAGATTGGCGACACCACTAACAAGAAGTCGTTGTTCCGCTGTTGATGATGCGCTTCCATCGGAATCCTTCGAAGATCGGACCTAATAGGGTAAAAGCAAGATCGTCCAACCCACGTCGGAACCTAAGACTCGGAAAAACTCAGATAAGAGAGAAGACTCAAAACTCGCATAGGTAAGAGGAGAAAGAATATAGATAAGGAGAAAAATAGAGCTAGTCAGATCTATCCAACGAATTTTAGAAAATAGTTTTGACACTAGACACAACAACGTCCGTTGGCAAGGTTATCCTACAGGCTGGACTAGTGGGGTACCGTCAACCTGAGCTCTGATACCAACTTGTGACGCCCCGGAACCGGTACCTTGAGGATCCCAGCGAACCCGCCGAAATCCGCAAGATATCGATTCTGAGACGCCCTCCGACACGACGTGCGCGACAAATCACACACGTGATGCCAGAGGAATTAACACGAGCGGTAACATTACAACAGGATTACAATAGAGCCCACAAGAGACATATATTACAACAACGACTCCAACGAGTCAAGATACAAATATACAATACAAAGATCCGAATCATACAGAAGATCAAATACATCCGTGTACGGACAAGAAACAAATTGGACTAAGAGTCCTGAAGATAACCAATGGCGTCCATAACCCTGCCCAGGCCAAGCCGGAAGGGTAACCTTGCTAACGTCGTCATCTCGTACCTGTCAAAGTCGGGCCATCGGTTGCCGACAAAAGGGGGAGGAGACAAAAAGAAAGAAGGCGAGGGTAAGTACCGTTGGCACGTACTTGCGAGACAAGACCAGCTATGCTCGCTGGTGGGCGGTATAAACTTCACCCGGCTATATGTGGAGTTTAGCGGCAGCAAAGCTACTATCCAATAGAGACACGCTACAACATCCGTCTACTCAGAGAAGATAAGAGAGCGCACAAGGTAACAGATAAATACTACACAAACATAACCCAGCCAAATACACATATCCCCTTCAACAAAGCGAAGAGGCAATGTAAAAGGCACTCAACGGTGGACAAGTTTTATTAGGTATCGGTTGTAGTAATGCTATATTACTAATCAAGTTATTAGCAAATTATTATCAACAACATAAAGGTGTAAGTTGTTCTATGATCGAGCTATACAATTCCAAGTCGTCCATAACCGCGGACACGGCTTATCGATAAGATGTACACCCTGCAGGGGTTGCCCAAATGTAACCATACGCATGCTCGACCCACTTACGACAGGTGGATGTCTCACAACAAGACCGTTCCCAGTTCAACAAGAAAGTCTAGGGGGGCCACCCGACTAAGCTACCCGTAACGAAGTCCGGCCGTACTCCGAAGCGGACTCAGGGTTTGCGTTAACGGCTAGGCGTGCAAACCACACGCTTCGCTAAACGTTCCGCGGGGTACAGTACAGAATATAAACACCCGAAGGCAACAGGAAGTAAACACCCGAAGGCAACAGTAAGTAAAGCATGGCATACATGGCATAGGCAAATAAAACCAAGGTTGTGGCCCCCTTTTCAACTGACTTGAGAAAAGGTAATGGGTGAGGGGGTCCCAATAAACGTCCCCACGTACGGGTAGAGCGCTCAATCTCGGAACAGATAACAAGAACTCGGGTCCTAGGGGACATTAGCGAGTCAAAGTTCCGATGCTTTCGCAAAGGGGCTCACAGATGCCTCTGCTTACAATTTTAGTTGTTAACAATAAAGTAAACCATGTGTATCTCCAACAATTGATATAGCATGTGATAACCTCCCAACAAGATATCCCGAACATCTCGAGATATCAACAAGACCCTAAACTCGCCTACGACTCGCAAAGCTGGCAAACAACAAACAATAGGTAGGGCGAGGAGGTGTATCTCGGACATATAGGTAACAGGTGGATAGGACACGTGACACAACAGAATCGCAACATAAGGATAGCAATAGATCAAAAGAGCATGTAAAAGTAAAATAGGTGAAGGGGTGGGCTCGCCTGTGAAAAGCTGCAGAAGAACTTGTCGTATCTCACAACACCACTTCGTGATCCTATCCGGGAAGAAGCAAATGCTGGAACACACAACGTATGCAATCTTACTACTACGGAGAAGAATCGGCATGCTCAAGATATGGTATGCATGCATGACATGGCAAACATGATGCGGCGATGCAACTTATCCATATTAATCGGAGTCGGAACCCCGGACAATCAAATTAGAGTTGGAGTTGCATTTTCTACCGGCAAATTTAAGGGTTGATTAGCATAGCATAACATGGAAAGGGTGCGCTACTTCAATATTAAACGGAGCGGGGAAACCTTAGGTGGATATCCGAAATACTCCGCATATATGTGAGGTGTAATGCACAAACTATCAACGAGCGACATGATGCGAGATGCAAACAGATGAATGGATGGCATATTCATGTTCAGCACATTTTTCTGATCAATTTTCATATATAACACATTTTATTTTGAATTACAGAATAAAAGTTATTAACAGATTAGTTTTTAGTATTTGAATATAGAAAACAGATTTTATTTTAAATAGAAAAGGGCACGGATATAATTTTCGAAAGGGGGAAGGACCCCGGGTTGATTTACAAAGGTGCAGGGGGTTTTCAACAAAACCGTACGCGCCAGGGGCGGCGGTTAGGTTTCCAAACATGGCAGGGGCCTGGATGCAAAAGCATCCAGATCTGGATCTGGGAGAAGGTCCTCACCGAGGATGGGGCTAGCCCGAGTCGCTGACGGGTGGGGTCGACGGAGAGGACGTGGCGCTGAGCTGGCGGAGCATCTGTGCACGCCCAGAAGGTGTTCGATGGAGTGGCATGCCGCGCGCGTTCTAGGGGACGCGGTCACCGCGGCAGACGAGCGCGGCGCGGCCGATGCAGGCTCCCAGAAGCGAGACTTGGCGCGTCGGGTGCGCCTCGTCGAGATCGACCGGATGGGGGCGGTGTTGACCGGAGGGCACGGAGGCTGGCGGCGAGGTCTGCGGAGACATGGGTCGGCATCACCGTGAGAGGGGAAAACAGGAAGCAACGAGGGGGGAAGAGGGTGTCTAGGACATGCGCTACCTCACCAGCAGGCTCGAGGAGCGGTCGAGGCGCCGGAGGATGGCCGGAGATGGCCGACTCGGCGGATTTTTCCACGGTGCTGAGGAGGAACCGAGGTCGGCGAGGTCGATTGGGACGTCCGGCGATTCCTTGCACGGGAGACGGAGGAGAGCGGAGCCATAGTGGTCTCGGTTTGGCGAGGGCGCGGAGTTGACGGGGCGACGGAGGTTGGCGCGGTGGTGCTCGGGCCGCGAGAAACGAAAAAAAGGGGAAAAGAAGGTGGCGGCGCGAGGAGGGGAAAGAGGAAGGGGGTTGGTAGCGCTAGGGTTTGGAGGAGAAGATAAGGAGAGGGGAGGGAGCAGGTGGCCGCGGCGGTGTGGTTGGCGCGGTGCAGGACCGCAGCATCATGCCATCGTCGTGAGGAGAAAGACGACAACGGGGGGCGAGATTCTTTTCCCACGAAGGGGTACGGGCCAGGTGGAGGTTAGGTGGGTTGGGCCGGAGCTGAGCTGGGCTGGAAGGAGCTGGCCGGTGCTGGGCTGAAGACGAGGAAGGAAGAGATGGGCCAGGGGAGAAGGGAGCCCAGGAGAGGGGGAGAGGGGTTTTTCTTTACTGTTTTATTTTTCTAACATTTGAAAACAAATCCAATTTTGTTTTGAAACCAAAGATGAGAGAGAGATTCAAAAGTAGTTTTCCAATTATAGTTAATTTATTTGTAATCAAATCAAAACACATTATATTCAAAACTTCTTTGTTGGAAAATATTAATTATAAAATAGGTAATATGAGGGAGAGAGAGATTAGGGTTTTATTTAAAGGAAAGACAAGGAAGGTTTTATAAAATAATTTTATTTAATAAAATCATGGATGATATGATGCATGATGCATGATGATGCACAAATAGAAAAGAATAGACAAATCTATTAGGGGTCTACCCTGGGCTTACAATGCTTGCAAGACATTAGACGACATTCCACCGAGAGGGCCCAGAGTATATCTATCCGTCATCGGGATGGACAAATCCCACTGTTGATCCATATGCCTCAACTCATACTTTCCGGATACTTAATCCCACCTTTATAACCACCCATTTACGCAGTGGCGTTTGATGTAATCAAAGTACCTTTCCAATATAAGTGATTTACATGATCTCATGGTCATAAGGACTAGGTAACTATGTATCGAAAGCTTATAGCAAATAACTTAATGACGTGATCTTATGCTACGCTTAATTGGGTGTGTCCATTATATCATTCATATAATGATATAATCTTGTTATTAATAACATCCAATGTTTATGATTATGAAACTAATCATCTATTAATCAACAAGCTAGTTAAGAGGCTTACTAGGGACTCTTTGTTGTTTACATATCACACATGTATCAATGTTTCGGTTAATACAATTATAGCATGGTATATAAACATTTATCATAAACATAAAGATATATAATAACCACTTTTATTATTGCCTCTTGGGCATATCTCCAACAGTCTCCCACTTGCACTAGAGTCAATAATCTAGATTACATTGTAAGGTACCTAACACCCATGGCATTCTGGTGTTGGTCATGCTTTGCCCTAGGGAGAGCTTTAGTCAACGGATCTGCTACATTCAGATCAGTGTGTACTTTGCAAATCTTTACTTCTCCATCTTCGATGTACTCGCGAATCGAATGATAACGCAGCTTGATATGCTTCAGCCTCTTGTGTGACCTTGGTTCATGTGCATTGGCGATGGCACCCATGTTGTCACAGTATATGACTAGTGGGTCCAATGCACTAGGAACCACACCGAGCTCTACAATGAACCTCTTCATCCATACCGCTTCTGATGAAGCCTCTGAAGCCGCTATGTACTCCGATTCTGTTGAAGACTTCGCCACCGTGCACTGCTTCGAGCTTGCCCAGCTTACTGCAGCACCATTCAATATAAACACGTACCCAGACTGTGACTTAGAGTCATCAGGATCAGTGTTCCAACTTGCATCGGTGTAACTTGTTACAACGAGCTCTTGGTCACCTCCATAGCAAAGAAACATATCCTTAGTTCTTTTCAAGTACTTCGGGATATTCTTGACCGCTGTCCAGTGTTCCATTCCTGGATCACTTTGATATCTGCTAGTCAAACTAACAGCATGTGCTATATCCGGTCTTGTACATAACATGGCATACATGATAGAGCCTACTGCCGAGGCATAGGGGATCTGACTCATCCTTTCTCTTTCTTCTGCCGTAGCCGGACCTTGAGTCTTACTCAAGACCTTGCCTAGTAACATAGGTAAGAATCCTTTCTTACTTTCGTCCATTCTAAACTTCTTTAGAATCTTGTCCAGGTATGTACTCTGTGATAGCCCTATTAGACGTCTTGATCTATCTCTATAAATCTTGATGCCTAATATATACGATGCTTCACCAAGGTCTTTCATTGAAAAACTATTATTCAAATAACCTTTTACACTGCTTAATAGTTCTATATCATTCCCAATCAATAATATGTCATCTACATATAATATCAGGAATGCTACAGAG
Organism: Lolium multiflorum; assembly: GCA_030979885.1. Classification (NCBI taxonomy): domain Eukaryota; kingdom Viridiplantae; phylum Streptophyta; class Magnoliopsida; order Poales; family Poaceae; genus Lolium; species Lolium multiflorum. Next base: position 206,639,045 of record CM061753.1, on the reverse strand, counting down.
CTCCCACTCACTTTCTTGTAAATACAGGCCTCTCCATGACACTGTATAAACCCGAAGTCTTTGATCACCTTATCAAAGCGTCGGTTCCAACTTCTCGATGCTTGCTTCAGTCCATAGATTGAACGCTGAAGTTTGCATACTTTGTCAGCATTTTTAGGATCGACAAAACCTTTGGGTTGTACCATATACAACTCTTCCTCAATGTCTCCATTAAGGAACGCCGTTTTGACATCCATCTGCCAAATCTCATAATCGAAAAATGCAGCTATTGCTAACAAAATCCTCACAGATTTTAGCTTCGCTACAGGTGAGAAAGTCTCATCGTAGTCAACACCTTGAATTTGTCGGAAACCCTTTGCGACAAGTCGAGCTTTATAGACAGTAATATTACCATCAGCATCTGTTTTTCTCTTGAAGATCCATTTATTCTCGACAGCCTTGCGGCTATCAGGTAATTCTACCAAAGTCCATACTTTGTTATCATACATGGATCCCATTTCGGATTTCATGGCTTCTTGCCATTTGTTGGAATCTGGGCTCATCATCGCTTCTTCATACGTCGCAGGGTCTTCATCATTGTTGTCCACAATCATGACATTTAGACAAGGATCATACCAATCAGGAGTGGCACGTTCCCTTGTCGATCTGCGAGGTTCAGTAGCTATCTCATTTGAAGTTTCATGATCATTATCATTAGCTTCCTCTGTTGCCGGTGTAGGTGGCACAGGAACATCTTCCGGTACTGCGCTACTCTGATCAACGAGCAAAGATTCTTCAATCTCATCGAGTTCTACTTTTCTTCCAGTCACTTCTTTAGTGAGAAATTCTTTCTCAAGAAAGGTTCTGTTCTTAGCAACAAAGATCTTGCCTTCGGATCTGTGATAGAAAGTGTACCCTATAGTTTCCTTAGGGTATCCTATGAAGACGCATTTCTCCGCTTTGGGTTCTAGCTTGTCCGGTTGTAACTTTTTTACATAGGCTTCGCAACCCCAAACTTTAAGGAACAACAGCTTAGGTTTCTTATTAAACCATAATTCATACGGTGTCGTTTCAACGGATTTTGATGGTGCTCTATTTAAAGTGAATGCGGCTGTCTCTAATGCATAACTCCAAAATGATAACGGTAAATCAGTAAGAGACATCATAGAACGAACCATATCTAAGAGAGTTCGATTACGACGTTCAGACACACCGTTTCGTTGTGGTGTTCCCGGCGGTGTCAATTGTGAAAGTATTCCGCATTTCTTTAAATGCATGCCAAACTCATAACTCAGATATTCACCTCCGCGATCAGATCGTAGAAATTTAATCTTCTTGTTACGTTGATTTTCTACTTCACTTTGGAATTCCTTAAACTTCTCAAAAGTTTCGGATTTATGTTTCATTAAATAGATATACCCATATCTACTCAAATCATCTGTGAAGGTTAGAACATAACGATAACCACCGCGCGATGCTACACTCATTGGTCCGCACACATCGGTATGTATGATTTCCAATAAGTCAGTAGCTCGCTCCATCATACCAGAGAATGGAGTCTTAGTCATTTTTCCCATCAGACATGCTTCGCATCTATCAAGTGACTCAAAGTCAAGTGATTCAAGTAATCCATCGGTATGGAGTTTCTTCATGCGTTTCACTCCAATATGACCAAGACGACAATGCCACATATAAGTAGAATTATCATTCAATTTAATTCGCTTAGCATCAATGTTATGTATATGTGTATCACTACTATCGAGATCTAACAGAAATAAGCCATTCTTTTCAGGTGCTCGACCATAAAAGATATTATTCATAAAAATAGAACAACCATTATTCTCAGACTTGAATGAATAACCGTCTTGCATTAAACAAGATCCAGATATAATGTTCATGCTCAACGCGGGTACAAAATAGCAATTATTTAGGCTTAAAACTAATCCCGAAGGTAGATGTAGAGGAAGTGTGCCGACAGCGATCACATCGACTTTGGATCCATTTCCAACGCGCATCGTCACTTCATCCTTCAGTAGTCTTCGTTTATTCTTTAGTTCCTGTTTCGAGTTACAAATATGAGCAACCGAACCAGTATCAAATACCCAGGTACTAGTACGAGAACCAGTGAGATAAACATCTATAACATGTATATCAGATATACCTTCTTTCTTCTTCTTGACAAGGCCGCTCTTCAGATCCGCCAAATACTTGGAGCAATTACGCTTCCAGTGTCCCTTCTCCTTGCAGTAATAGCACTCAGCATCAGGTTTAGGGCCAGCCTTAGGTTTCACAGGAGGAGTGGCAGCTTTCTTGCCACCCTTCTTGTTTCTACCTTTAGACTTGCCCTGTTTCTTGAAACTGGTGGTCTTGTTGACCATCAACACTTGGTGCTCTTTCTTAATCTCAATCTCAGCAGATTTTAGCATGGAAAGAGTTCAGGTAACTCTTTGTTCATGTTCTGCATATTGTAATTCATCACAAAGTTCTTGTAACTAGGTGGCAGTGATTGAAGGACACGATTAATCCCTAGTCTGTTAGGAATCACTATTCCCAAGTCACTGAGTTTCTTCGCATGCCCGGTCATGGCGAGCATGTGCTCACTAACGGAGCTGCCTTCTTCCATCATGCAGCTGAAGAAGTGTTTCGATGCTTCATAGCATTCCACGGCCGCATGAGTTTCAAAGATAGTTTTCAACTCATTGACTAACTCATGTGGATCGTGGTGCTCAAAACGTTTTTGAAGATCGGCTTCCAGACTGCACAGGATGGCACACTGAACTTGAGAGTACCGAGTTTTCCGAGTCGCGTAAACATTCTTTACTTCATCGGTTTCAGTTTCTGCAGGAGGGTCACCTAGCGGTGCATCAAGCACATATTGCAGGTTTCCGCCATTGAGGAAGATCCTCACATGACGGAACCAGTCGGTGAAGTTGCTACCGTTGCTCTTAAGCTTTTCTTTCTCTAGGAACTGGTTAAAATTGATTGGGGACGCCATATCTACAACATATATTTGCAATAGTTTAGACTAAGTTTATGACAAATTGAGTTCAAATTTTAATTTAACAAAATTAAAAACTAGGTGAACTCCCACTCAAAACAATATCCCTCGAATTGTTTTAGTGATCACACGAACCAAATCCATCACACCTAAGTCCGATCATCACGAGACAAGATGTAATTTCAATGGCGAACACTCAAAGTGTTCATCATATCAATCATATGATTCATGCTCTACCTTTCGGTATCACGTGTTCCGAGACCATGTCTGTACATGCTAGGCTCGTCAAGGCCACCTTAGTATCCGCATGTGCAAAACTGACTTGCACCCGTTGTATGCACTTGTTGATTCTATCACACCCGATCATCACGAGATGCTTCGAAACGACAAGTCTTGGCAACGGTGCTACTAAGGATGAACACTTTATTATCTTGATATTTTAGTGAGAGGGATCATCTTATAATGCTACCGTCGCGATCTAAGCAAAATAAGATGCATAAAAGGATTAACATCACATGCAGTTCATATGTGATATGATATGGCCCTTTTGTCTTTGCGCCTTTGATCTTCATCTCCAAAGCACGGACATGATCTCCATCATCAACGGGCATGATCTCCATCATCGTCGGCGTAGCGTCAAGGTCAATGGCGCCGTCTTCATGATTGTTCTCCCATGTAGCAACTATTACAACTTCTTTGAAATACTACTCAACATGAAATTTAAAGACAACCATAAGGCTCCTGCCGGTTGCCACAATACAATAATGATCATCTCATACATATTCATCATCACATTATGGCCATATCACATCACCAAACCCTGCAAAAACAAGTTAGACGTTCTCTAATTTGGTTTGCATATTTTACGTGGTTTAGGGTTTTCGAGTGAGATCTAATCTACCTACGAACATGAACCACAACGGTGATACTAGTGTTGTCAATAGAAGAGTAAATTGAATCTTCACTATAGTAGGAGAGACAGACACCCGCAAAGCCACTTATGCAATACAAGTTGCATGTCGAGCGTGGAGCAAATCTCATGAACGCGGTCATGTAAAGTTAGCCCGAGCCGCTTCATCCCACTATGCCACAAAGATGCAAAGTACTCAAACTAAAGACAACATAAGCATCAACGCCCACAAAACCATTGTGTTCTACTCGTGCAACCATCTATGCATAGACACGGCTCTGATACCACTGTAGGGATTCGTTGCATAGAAAACAAAAATTTCCTACCGCGAACACGCAATCCAAGCCAAGATGCAATCTAGAAGACGGTAGCAACGAGGGGATTATCGAGTCTCACCCTTGAAGAGATTCCAAAGCCTACAAGATGAGGCTCTTGTTGCTGTGGTAGACGTTCACTTGCCGCTTGCAAAAGCGCGTAGAAGATCTTGATCACGGCGCCACGAACGGGCAGCACCTCCGTACTCGGTCACACGTTCGGTTGTTGATGAAGACGACGTCCACCTCCCCGTTCCAGCGGGCAGCAAAAGTAGTAGCTCCTCTTGAATCCGACAGCACGACGGCGTGGTGTCGGTGGCGGTGGAGAATCCCGGCGGAGCTTCGCTAAGCGTGCGGGGAAGAAGGAGGAGTGGGGCGGCTAGGGTTTGGGGAGAGGGGGTGGCCGGCCTCCAAGGGGTGCGGCCAAGGTGGTGGCTTTGGTGTGTCCGGCCCCCTCCCCTATGCCCCTCATTATATAGGTGGAACCCCAAGTGTTGGACTACAAGTCTTCGAATAAGACCCGAACCAAAAACCTTCCATGTAGTAGGGAAACCTACCCAAGGTGGGACTCCCACCCAAGTGGGATTCCCACCCTTCCATGTGGGGGGTGGCCGGCCCCTTTGGGGGGAGTCCACCTTGGACTTTCCCCTCTAGGGTTGGCCGGCCATGGGTGGTGGAGTCCCTCCGGGACTCCGCCTTCCAAAGTGCTTTCTTCCGGACTTTTCTAGAACCTTCTAGAACCTTCCATAAATGCACCGGATCATTTTCAAACACATAAAATGACATCCTATATATGAATCTTATTCTCCGGACCATTCCGGAACTCCTCGTGATGTCCGGGATCTCATCCGGGACTCCGAACAAATATTCGAACTCCATTCCAAATTCAAGTTCTACCATTTCAACATCCAACTTTAAGTGTGTCACCCTACGGTTCGTGAACTATGCGGACATGGTTGAGTACTCACTCCGACCAATAACCAATAGCGGGATCTGGAGATCCATAATGGCTCCCACATATTCAACGATGACTTAGTGATCGAATGAACCATTCACATACGATACCAATTCCCTTTGTCACGCGATATTTTACTTGTCCGAGGTTTGATCATCGGTATCACTCTATACCTTGTTCAACCTCGTCTCCTGACAAGTACTCTTTACTCGTACCGTGGTATGTGGTCTCTTATGAACTTATTCATATGCTTGCAAGACATTAGACGACATTCCACCGAGAGGGCCCAGAGTATATCTATCCGTCATCGGGATGGACAAATCCCACTGTTGATCCATATGCCTCAACTCATACTTTCCGGATACTTAATCCCACCTTTATAACCACCCATTTACGCAGTGGCGTTTGATGTAATCAAAGTACCTTTCCAATATAAGTGATTTACATGATCTCATGGTCATAAGGACTAGGTAACTATGTATCGAAAGCTTATAGCAAATAACTTTAATGACGTGATCTTATGCTACGCTTAAATAGGTGTGTCCATTATATCATTCATATAATGATACAATCTTGTTATTAATAACATCCAATGTTTATGATTATGAAACTAATCATCTATTAATCAACAAGCTAATTAAGAGGCTTACTAGGGACTCTTTGTTGTTTACATATCACACATGTATCAATGTTTCGGTTAATACAATTATAGCATGGTATATAAACATTTATCATAAACATAAAGATATATAATAACCACTTTTATTATTGCCTCTTGGGCATATCTCCAACAGGAACATGGATAGTGCTAACATCATTACTTTCATAATCGTTACCAAAGAGATTTTCAGTATCAAAAGTAGTGTGCTCTTCCAAATCATGATCACTAATATAGGTAAAGGGCATAGGAAGATCATTGTACTCAGATTCATTATCATAATAATCATTGGGAGCAACATACTTACGGTTACCTATCGTTATCTCATACACGCGGGGATATGCCGTTACCTCTTTCTTTTTATTCCCTCTTCTTCTTCTTCTTCTTCTTCTTCTTCTTTTCCTCTTTAGGAGGGAGAGGCTTGAAAGGAAGCTTCTCCACATAACCTGGTTTATTATTAGAAACAATAGAAGAAACTTGGGAGGATACCTCTCTTTCATTAATAAGAACAAAACACATATTAGTCCTGTCATATTTTGGTAAAGTCCCATCCTTTATAACACTTTGTATGTAGGTGTTGGCATGGCAATTATTAACACAATAGAGATAACATCCATGCAACACACTATGCATATCAAGATCACTCATATCTAACAAAGAAATTTTTCTTGATAACTCTTCACACCCCAAAAATAAAGTAAGTTCATCATGCTGATTATCAGTGATCATGTTATCACAATATAGACTTGAAGTACTCATTAAATTCGAAATACTATCATCATGACCAGAACATTGAAAATTAAAATGACCCACTCTATGGCAAAGTTCACAAATAAAAGGATGGAGGTCACAAACTTTTTCACCAAGATTATCTAGAGCCTTGTACCACATTCTAGTTTTTTCATTCCTATGATGGATACAATATTCATCTTCTATTTGATTAATTCCACAAGGTCTATGCATTCCACAAAAATTAACATGCTTATAAGAAATAGTATTTTCAGAAGTTTGGGCATGTTTATTGCAATCATTAACAACAATTTCATTTTCATGCAAGTGTCTTTAAAAGGTTCATGATACATGTACCAATTTTCTTTAGGAACATTAATATGAGAAGCAAAGGCTTTATAAAAATTTGCAACAACTTGAGAGTCAAGACCATAAGTAGCACTCATATTTCGAAATTTATCAGTATCCATAAAAGTTTCAATGCATTCATAATCATAATTTATACCTGACTCTCTACCTTTGTCATTCTCCCATCCTTCAGTATTCTCCTGAATCCGATCAAGAAGGTCCCATTTAAACTCTTCTTTGTTGCGTGTGAATGATCCAGAACAAGCAGTATCCAGCAAGGTTTTATCTTGAAAAGAAAGTCTTGCATAGAAATTATCAATGATGATATTACCAGGAAGCTCATGAATGGGGCATTTGAGCATTAAAGACTTCAATCTCTCCCATGCTTGGGCAATACTCTCTCCATCATGAGGCCAGAAATTATATATGCGGTTTCGGTCTTTGTGAATTTCACTTGGAGGATAGAATTTAGAATAAAATAGAGGCACAATATCCTTCCAATCAAGAGAATGCCCATCCTTCAGCAGTTTATACCAATGCGCCGCTTTACCAGACAGCGACATAGAGAATAATTTCTTCCTAACTTCATCCATAGAAATACCTGCACACTTGAATAACCCGCATAATTCATGTAAAAACAGTAAATGATCTCCAGGATGGACAGTTCCATCCCCTTCATAGCGGTTATCCACAACACGCTCAATAATTTTCATAGGTATCTTGAAAGGAATACTTTCAGTAGGTGGATTTAAAATATCACAAGCATCATTAGAGTTATCGCATATGGGAGATAAAGTATTATCAGAGCAAATTTTCTCCCCTAAAGCTGGGAAGCTAAAAGGATCATAAAAACTAGCTTCCCCAAGCTTAGACTTTTCCATAGCATTAGCAGTAATTGCATTCATACTAATAACATTGCTACTAGCATGCAAATAAGGTTCCATTGGTTTTTTAATTTTCGCATCAAACAATTCATGTCTTAACTCAGGAAAAATATTAAAAAGCTCACTAAATTTGTTGTCCATTATGCCTAACTAGTGAAAAATAAAAACAAGAAACAAAAAGATGCAATTGCAGAATCTAAAGGAGATAGCTTCGAGCACTCACACACCGGCAACAGTGCTAGGAAATAGCTTAGTAGTCGGAGGATGTGAGTACCTTTTACCTTACCTCCCCGGCAACGGCGCCAGAAAATAGCTTGATGTCTACGTGTGCTTCTATTCTTGTAGACAGTGTTGGGCCTCCAAGAGCAGAGGTTTGTAGAACAGCAACAAGTTTCCCTTAAGTGGATCACCCAAGGTTTATCGAACTCAGGGAGGTAGAGGTCAAAGATATTCCTCTCAAGCAACCCTGCAATTAAGATACAAGAAGTCTCTTGTGTCCCCAACACACCTAATACACTTGTCGGATGTATAGGTGCACTAGTTCGGCGAAGAGATAGTGAAATACAAGTAATATGGATGATTATAAGTAGTAATTGCAATCTGAAATAAAAATGGCAGCAAGCGAACATGTAGCAGAACTTGTTGGAAACGGTGTTTCAATGCTTAGAAACAAGGCCTAGGGATCATACTTTCACTAGTGGACACTCTCAACAATGATCACATAATTGAATAAATAAATGCTACTCTCAAACACTCTCTTGTTGGATGACAAACACCATTCATTGTGTAGGGCTACAAGAGCACCCTCAAGCCGGAGTAAACAAGCTCCACAACTTCATAAAGGAATCACACACGATGCACACACTGTCACCATCACACCGTGGAGAGTAACTCCGGAGTTCATATTAAAGTAACCTCTAGAGTGCATAATAGACAAGAGTAACATCTACATATTCAACTAGATTACAAAGCTCATGATCACATAAAGATCACATCATGGGAGAGAGAGATGAACCACATAGCTACCGGTAGAACCCTCAGCCGGGGAGAACTACTCCCTCCTCATCATGGGAGACAGGCGGCGATGAAGATGGCGGTGGTGTCGATGGAGATGGATTCCGAGGGCAATTCCCGTCCCGGTGGCGTGCCGGAACAGAGACTTCTGTCCCCCGAACTTGGCTTCGCGATGGCGGCGGCTACGGAACTCTTCGTGGAATATGACTGGATATATTAGGGTTTTCGCGACGGAGAGAATATGTAGGCGAAGGGGCGATGTCGGTGGAGTCCCGAGGTGGGGTCCCGGCGGCGCGGGGCTGGGCCCGCGCCCCCCTAGGGTGTGGGCACCTTGTGGCCCCCCTTCGTCTCTCCTTCGGACTCCGTGAAGCCCCTGGAAAAATAAGAACGTGACCTTTTGTTTCATCCAATTCCGAGAATATTTCCCGTGTAAGATTTCTGAAACCAAAAATAGCAGAAAACAGGAACTGGCGCTTCAGCATCTTGTTAATAGGTTAGTTCCAGAAAATGCATAAAAATGATATAAAGTGTGAACAAAACATGTAGGTATTGTCATAAAACTAGCATGGAACATCAGAAATTATAGATACGTTGAAGACGTATCAGTGGTAATAGTCCAAACTTTAGTTATATTATTCTCTTTAGCAAGTTTTTCTTCTCTTTCTTCTCTTTCCCACCTAGCATGCAATTCAGCCATCATTCTAATATTGTCATTAATTCGAACTTGGATAGCATTTGTTTTAGCAAATGACTTAGTATCTTTAACTTCATTAGGCATAACTTTAAGTTTCAAAAGATCAACATCAAGAGCAAGACTATCAACCTTAGAAGCAAGAACATCAATTTTACCAAACTTTTCCTCAACAGATTTGTTAAAAGCAGTTTGTGTACTAATAAATTCTTTAAGCATGACTTCAAGATCAGAGGGTACACTTCTATTATTGTTGTAGGAATTACCATAAGAATTACCATAACCACTACCATTATTAGAAGGATATGGCCTATAGTTGTTGTTACCAAAATTATTCCTATAAGAATTGTTGTTGAAATTATTATTTTTAATGAAATTCACATCAACATGCTCTTCTTGAGCAACCAATGAAGCTAAAGGAACATTATTAGGATCAACATGAGACTTACCATTAACAAGCATAGACATAATAACATCAATCTTATCACTCAAAGAAGAGGTTTCTTTAACATAATTTACCTTCTTACCTTGGGGAGTTCTTTCAGTGTGCCATTCAGAGTAATTGATCATCATATCATCAAGAAGCTTTGTTGCAACACCCAAAGTGATGGACATAAAAGTACCTCCAGCAGCTGAATCCAATAGGTTCCTCAAGAAAAATTCAATCCTGCATAAAAGGTTTGGATGATCATCCAAGTAGTTAGTCCATGGGTAGGGCAATTCTTTACCAAAGATTTCATTCTCTCCCATGCTTGGGCAACATGTTCATTATCCAATTGCTTAAAATTCATAATGCTACTTCTCAAAGATATAATTTTAGCAGGAGGATAATATTTTCCAATAAAAGCATCTTTACATTTAGTCCATGAATCAATACTATTTTTAGGCAAAGATAAAAACCAATCTTTAGCTCTTACTCTTAAGGAGAAAGGAAACAATTTCAGTTTTATAATATCCTTATACTTTTGGATTTCACAAAGTTCAACAAAATTATTAAGATGGTCAGCAGCATCATCAGTACTAACACCAGAAAATTGCTCTCTCATAACAAGATTTAGTAAAGCAGGTTTAATTTCATAAAATTCTGCTGTAGTAGCAGGTGGAGCAATAGGAGTGCATATAAAATCATTATTATTTGTGCTAGTGAAGTCACACAACTTAGTATTCTCAGGAGTACCCATTTTAGCAATAATAAAAATAAACTAAGCAAACCGAATTAAATAAAGTAAAACAAGTAACTATTTTTTTGTGTTTTTGATATAAAGAAAGCAAACAAGACAGAAAATAAAATAAAGCAAGACAATAAACAAAGTAAAGAGATTGGGTGTGAGAGACTCCCCTTGCAGCGTGTCTTGATCTTGCCGGCAATGGCGCATGAAAAATATTTGATGGCGGTTGACGGGCTTGATGGAGTGTCTTGATTACTCCCCGGCAAAGGCGCCAGAAAAATAGCTGCTGGCGTGTAGGCAGCTCCTTGTGACGGTAAAGCACACGTCCGTTGGGAACCCCAAGAGGAAGGTATGATGAGTACAACAGCGAGTTTTCCCTCAGTAAGAAACCAAGGTTTATCGAACCAGTAGGAGATGAAGGCCACGTGAAGGTTGTCGGTGGAGGAGTGTAGTGCGGCACAACACCAGTGATTCCGGCGCCAACGTGGAGCCTGCACAACACAATCAAACTACTTTGCCCCAACTTAACAGTGAGGTTGTCAATCTCACCGGCTTGCTGAAAACAAAGGATTAAACATATGGTGTGGAGAATGATGTTTGCTTGCAGAAAACAACAGAGAACGGTGATTGCAGTAGATTGTATTTCAGATGTAAAAGAAAGGACCGGGGTCCACAGTTCACTAGTGGTGTCTCTCCAATAAGATAAAGGGATTTCTATTTTCGTGCCCCTGGTTCGTTAGTTGTACTCAGTTTTCCCCAGCCGCTTAACTTTTCCTCAGTTTTCCCCTCCCTCTAGTTTGAAACCCCTCGCAGGCGCTCGGACGGGAGGGTTGCCGTCTGGTCAGAGGCCTTGACCGTTACCGGTGACGGATAGGGAGCCGCGAATTTACCGTTGCTTTCGAACTGTGTTGACTGTTGACTGGAGGAGCTCACACACCGCCCCTCCGCCCGAGACTGGAGGAGCTCACACACCGCCCCTCCGCCGCCACGCCGTCCTGCCCACCTAACTTATGGCGTCGTCCGCCGCCGAGCCGCCCCCTCCCCCACCACCACCCCCGGGAGGCGGAGAGGGATCCGCCTCCACCAGATCTAGATCTACCCCTGTCGCGGTAGAGTTTGTATATCCGTCTGGTGTGCCGCCTCATCCCGTCAGCCGCGGAGAAGATTGGGAATCGGAGGGATCTAACGCATGGATTCCATCTGGGTAAGCATCGTCTGCCTATGTGAATTAACAGTAGGCAGTTTTTGAGCGCCAATCGTTGTTGCTCAACTAACTGCGTTGCTTTTCGAATAGGATTGATCCAGCGCTGGCTTTTCGGCTGGTGGTTAGGCTGGATTCTAGCTTTACGCGTGATTCTAAACGCCAAATGAATGGGTTTTACTTCCCTGCGGTGGTTGCAACCACCATCTCGTTGAGGGATTTGAAAGCTAACATCTGCGATAAGTACTCCTGGAGCCCTCGCGATGCAGTTCATTCCGAATATTTCAACAGCACGGAGCGAAGATTTGTTCCACTAATTTCCGACGATGATCTGGGAATTCTTTTTGCTTTGAATGCTTCTTGCCGTTTCGGTAAAATTCGTATCCATGTGGACAGGGGCCAGGCATCATCTGGTGTTGGGGCATCATCAGGTGGTCGGGCATCATGTCTCTCTACTGCTGCTGCCTCTGCTAATAGTGTGCGCCGCGGCGCTCCTTGTAGGTCCACAGCAGCACCATCTGTCCCCAGTGCGAGTGGTAGCCAGATCGTTCCTGTGGTCGATGTGGAGGACGATGCAGAGATTGGGGATCAGTCTCCTGAAGATGATGAGGATGAGTTGATGTTTCCTGAATTGGTAGATCGATGCAGTAAGCAGGCAATGGAGGATCAATACATGGAAGATATTGCTTTTGGTGCCAGATTTGATGAGACTGATGATGAAGAGAAGAATGAGAACGATGACAACCTCGTTTTAGCCGATTACGAAGGTGAAGACTTGCCAACAATTGAGTGGAACAGGGAGGATCCTCAGCTTGCAGAAGGCACCGTGTTTCAAACGATGATGGACTGCCGTAATGCAATTACTACATATCACATTCTCACTAAGAATAATTATGAGGTTATTAAAAGTGAGCCAGGTAGGTTCACAATTAAATGCCCATACCCAAGGTGTAGGTTTAGGCTGCATGCATCCACAATGCGCAGAAGCAGCTTGGTTCAGGTACTACGCCAACCAGTTGTGTATTTAGATCACAGTGTAAAATTTGTTATCTATTACTGACATCCCTTATCATTATGTTTCAGATAAAGAAGAATAAGGAGATCCATAGGTGTCCACCTCTAGGGGGAGAGCCAGAGCTGAAAACAAAGCTAGCGAAGACTAGGTGGTTGGCAGATATAATCCTAGATTGGCTGAGAGAAACTCCTTCACTTGGTCCAACAGCACTCCAGAAAAAGGTGGCTGAGAAGTATAAAATGGAAGTACCTTACATGAGGATGTTCTATGCAAAGGAAATGGCTCTTGACAAGATCAATGGTCCATGGAATGAAAGCTTTCAGTTGCTTTACACTTTCAAAGCTGAAGTGGAGATGGCTAGTCCAGGCAGTGTTGTAGCGATAGACAAGCATACAGTTCCCTACAAATTGAAAAGCGGGAAGGTAATGCACAAGGAATGTTTTAGAAGGGCTTTTGTTTGTTTCAAAGCTTGCTGGAAAGGCTTTTTGGACGGTTGCAGGCCTTATTTGGCCGTGGATGCATCAGCTCTTCATGGCAGGTTTAAAGGACAGCTAGTTGCTGCTACTGCAGTTGATGGACATAATTGGATGTTCCCTGTTGCTTATGGAGTTTTGGAGGTTGAGTCAGAGGAAAGTTGGACTTGGTTTCTGCAGAATTTGCGCGACCTTATAGGTCATCCACCAGGACTTGTTATCCACACAGACGCTTGCAAAGGTTTGGAGAGTGCGGTAGAAGCAGTATTCCCTGGAGTGGAGCATAGGGAATGTATGCGACACTTGGTACAGAATTTTACAAAGAAATTCAAGGGTAAAGTTTTTACTGACAACCTATGGCCAGCTTCATACACATGCAGCTCTAGGAAGCATATGTTTCATTTGGATGTGTTGTATAAACAAAAACCTGGGGTGAAGGAGTACTTGGATGAACATCATGGTAGGGTGTGGTCAAGAAGCCAATTCAATGAAATTTGCAAGGTAGACTATGTAACAAGTAACCTTGCGGAGAGTTTCAACTCAAAGGTCAAGTCATTGAAAGGGCTTATGCTGTGGCAAATATTTGATAAGATTAGGCAGATGATCATGATAAAGATCGATCTGCGTCAAAGAATTGCATCCACAAAATATGCTGGCCATCTCATGCTCCCATCTTTGATTAAGTCTTTGCATGACAGGGCAAAACAATTGAGGATGCAATGCGTCAGAAAAGGAATGGAGGCTGAGGTAACCTACACTGACAGTAAAAACAGGCAGTGGAGGTATCCAGTGAGTTTGGTTGATAGGAAATGCCATTGTAGGGGATGGCAGATCCGTGGGATACCCTGCATACACGCATTGTTTTTCATGAGTGTTATAGGGGGTGAAGATGGTGAAGTTGATCAGTATGTGTCAGAGTATTTCTCTGTTGCCAAATTTAGGGCTGCATATGCTATGAATGTTCCTACCTTGTTGGGAAAAGACCAATGGATGAAAGTCGATCCAGGCTTCAAAATGTACTCTCCAGTATTGACTAGACCGGCAGGTAGGCCGAGGAAGAATAGGATCAGAGCTAGTGCAGAGGGTGGTGCACCGATTCGAAAACGTAAGTGCAAACATTGTGGAATCCCTGGACACATTGCTAGGCTTTGTAAAAATGATGTTGACCCAGCTTTTGGAATGGAAGATCAGGCGGGAGCAGCAAATGCAGAGGAGAATGAAGCAGCAATTCAACTTGAGGAGATTGAAGAAGCAGTTCAACATGAGGAGATTGAAGCAGCAGTTCAACATGAGGAGATTGAAGCAGCAGTTCAACATGAGGAGATTGAAGCAGCAATTGAACATGAGGAGATTGAACCGATGGATCGAGAGCAGAGGGAACAGATGGATGTAGAATGGCTTCAACCGATGAGTCCAGAGGAGAAGGAACAGTATAATCGAGATTGCTACGACAGTACCTTTGCCCAGATTGCTGCTAACTTCGAAGAGCATATTCAAGAAGAAAAAGCACAAGCTTCGCAGAAGAAGAAGAACAAGAAAGAGGGCAAAAGGAAGGTAGACACCGGTAATATCCCTGGTAGGGTTACCCGGAGTAAGGTGGTGGCCCCAGCGAGTCACACCAGGAGCAAGAGAAAGATTTTATTCTGAACAACTAATTTGTATTTGTATGAACAATTTGTATTGGGGTTCCCTTTGTGTTGAACAATTTGTATTGGGGTTCCCTTTGTATTGGGGATGCCTTTGTGTTGAAAAATTTGAATTTGTATGAACAATTTGAATTTGAATAAGGGTTCCCTTTGTATTGGGGATCCCTTTGTGTTCAACAATTTGAATTTGTATGAACAATTTGTATGCCACATTTAAGCCACATTTATCATTTTCTCTAGGGTTTAGGGTTTTAGGGTTTTAGGGTTTTAGGGTTTAGGGTTTTATTCAAAATAATTCAAAACATGGTGGAACCTTCCCATGGAGTCTTGTTATGTTACCTACAACCTAGAGAAATAATAATGGAAAAGGAAATATAGAGATATGAAGTTTTTATGCCAAAAGCTTCAAAACCACTTCCTAGTCCATGAGCTACTAGCTATGAAGATGCAGGGCTTTCTGCTCAATACACCTCCCAAATACCCACTATGCTTACAAACTTCGTCCAAATGAGTCCAAATTCGTCACACTTGTGTATCTTTGTATTGCAAACAATATCACGTCGGCCAAAATGTAATATATTGTTCAAATAACACAATTTTACAATTTTTATGCCAAAAGCTTCAATTTCCCTTAGTCCCTTTATTATTTGGGTGCCCCTGTTTTACTTAGTGTTACTCAGTTTTCCCCCTCCGGGCCCACTTGTTTTACTCAGTCCTACTCAGTTTTGCCCTTTCGATAAACATTTCCTCACTTTTCCCCCTCTTAGTTCTACTCAGTTTTCCTCACTTGTACTCACTGGCTGATCTCTGATTGGTCGAGATGTATGTCACACGGATCTTGGTTGGTTGAAAGCTCAACGAACGCTTGCACCGTTCGATCATTTATGATCGGACGGCCTGTATATCTCTCTCTACCACGATGGACGCATACGGAGAGAAGAGCAGAGCACATACCTACCAACCCTGGCAGTCGCATATTCCAGTCGCATCTTCCTCTCTCCTATTTCCTCTCTTACTCCGGCGGTCGCGGCGGCGCGGATCTAACCGTGCGTGCGGCGGCGTGCGGCGGCGCGGATCTAACCGTGCGGCGGCGTGGATCTAAGAGTGCCGGTGAGGATCTAACCCTCAGAAATAGTTGAAATGTCTCTCTCTGTCTCACTTTCGTTTCTCTTCTCAGATCTGTTGAATGATGAAGAGCACCAAGACGGCGGCAGATCATTGAAGCCATCTCCTACAACATCGCTTCGACGGCGCAGATCCAGCATTCAATGTCGGAGCCTGTTGATGTCTCACTTCCGTTGCCCTCCTCAGATCCGTTGCTGATGAAGGACACCAAGACGGCGGCGGTGCCGACAGTGGTCATCGATGCCACGAACATTGAAGCCATCGCCTACAACATCGCTTCGACGGCGCAGATCCAGCATTCAATGTCGGAGCCTGTTGATGTCTCACTTCCGTTGCCCTCCTCAGATCCGTTGCTGATGAAGGACACCAAGACAGCGGCGGTTCCGAGAGTGCGAATCGATGCCAAGACGATTGAAGCCATCGTCTACAACCGCGCTGCAAAGCCGCCGATCCAGCCCTCCGCAGATCCGTCGCTGATGAAGTACACCAAGACAGCGGCGGTTCCGACAGTGGTCATCGATGCCACGAACATTGAAGCCATCGCCAACAACATCGCTTCAACGGCGGATGGCGCAGATGACCACCCCTCAGCCGCCCGTCGTCCCGGCCTTTCTTGCCCATCGCTGCGCGGCCGTGTTCGACGCCGCAAATTGGGATAAATTATGATAAATTTGTATTTTTCAATTTCCAATTGGGATAAAATTGTTCGAACTACTACGTCCGTCTCAAAAAGAGCTTCTCCACGTTCTTGATGTGTCCATGTACATCAGTATGTATGATTTGAATTCTATCCCAACTTGATTGGGAAGATTTTGATATGTATTTGATTCGAGAGGCTGGTACATGCTTTCACTTTTGGGATCCCTTCACTTTTATAAAAGGGCATGCATGCTAAAATTATCGTGCGCATTACTTAGCACAACTAGGAAATTGTACGCCAAAATACAGTGCTTAGAGCCACAACAAAATACAGTGGTTAGAGCCATCTACTGAATAACAATTCTATACTAAATCGTCTACCAGAACCACATAACTGCTAGGACAGGGATGACACCTAATAAAACTGCCCAGATGAATCTACTTTTCTCCTCTCCCATCACTTGAAGTTCATGTTCTAGATTTTCTACCACTTGATCAAATACGGCAAGATCTGTCTCAACTCTCAACTTCTCCTTGCGAATAAGCTCTGAATTCTTCTTTTCTTCCTCCACAATACGCTTCAGCTCGAATATCATCAGGTTTTTACGGGCCAATTCATCACCTAAATTGGCCACCTTCTCCTCCAAATCCATCCTCTGGCTACACCACTGGGTTGATTCATCTTGGTATGCAATGTACCATGGATCATCGGCTTGCCTGGCTAACTGTAACAATAATGGAAAAAAGAACAACTGAAATCACTCCAACAGGCCATGGCGGCACTTCAAATTCAATGTTAGTACAGAGAGCTGAAGCTAGATACCTGCACTTCCGACGAGGTAGGAGAAGTAGAACGTGGCCACGACATGATCGAATCCCCACCCTCGCCGGTGTACCCGCTACGACGAGACATTGAGGACTATTTCGCACCTGCAAACTCCAATAAATTACGGGAACCGAATCGATTAGGGGGCGGGGGAGGCAGAAGCGGAGGTCTTACCAAGCTATACTACCAATTGGTGCGCGGAACAAATCCCGGTCGTCGTGGGCGGCGGATCTGCTTGCGGCGGACTTTCCTGCGGTGGGTACAATGCGTGCGGACGAAACAAGTGCTGGAGCCGTGGTTGACTTGCGGCGTCGCAGTCCGTCCGACGCCGCCGGGGGACAGAGCCGGCGGCGCGACGAGGCGCCGGCGATGGCTGCTCCGTCCGACGGTGGGGAACGAGCTCCGGCGATGGCTGCTCCGTCCGACGGTGGGGAACGAGCTGCCAGCGGTTCTCCGGTGACTAATGATGGGTCTAGCTTATAAGAATAATTAATTAGCGAACTTGTTGCTTCTCTCTATGATATTCTCTAAATAAATAGACGACCCCACTGGTCATTGGCTGCGGCAGCCCCACAGAGCGGCAATATATGTCTTTTCCTGAAAAATAGACGACCCCACTGGTCATTGGCTGCGGAGGCCCCACCGAGCGGCAATATATGATTTTCTATAAATAAATAGACGACCCCACTGGTCATTGGCTGCGGCAGCCCCACAGAGCGGCAATATATGTCTTTTCCTGAAAAATAGACGACCCCACTGGTCATTGGCTGCGGAGGCCCCACCGAGCTGCAATATATGATTTTCTCTAAATAAATAGACGACCCCACTGGTCATTGGCTGCGGCAGCGGCAGCCCTATAGAGCGGCCCCATTTGTCATTGGCAGCACCGCGTATAAAATCATGAAATAAAACGGCCCACACGTCAGCGATAGATGGATGGCTGCTCCGACGTGTCTCCTGACCCTACCCGTCAGCACGAGACGGTCAGGGAGGAGCTGCCCCTCTGCGGCCCCACCCGGTCAGACTAACGGTCAAGGCCTCTGACCTGACGGCTACCGGCCGTTCCAGCACTTGTGCGTCTTCCAAACTAGAGGAGGGGAAAACTGAGGAAAAACTAAGGGGCTGGGGAAAACTGAGTACAACTAAGGACCCGAGGGCACGAAAATAGAAATCCCAAAGATAAATAGCATGTTGGGTGAACAAATTACAGTTGGGCAATTGACAAATAGAGATGCATATACATATCATGATGACTACTATGAGATTTACTTAGGGCATTACGACAAAGAACATAGACCGCCATCCAGCATGCATCTATGCCTAAAAAGTCCACCTTCAGGTTAGCATCCGCACCCCTTCCAGTATTAAGTTGCAAACAACAGACAATTGCATTAAGTACTACGCGTAATGTAATCAACACAAATATCCTTAGACAAAGCATTGATGTTTTATCCCTAGTGGAAACAGCACATCCACAACCTTAGGGGTTGCTGTCACTCCCCCAGATTCAATGGAGACATGAACCCACTATCTAGCATAAATACTCCCTCTTGGAGTCACAAGTATCAACTTGGCCAGAGCCTCTACTAGCAACGGAGAGCATGCAAGAACATAAATAACACATATATGATAGATCAATAATCAACTTGACATAGTATTCAATATTCATCGGATCCCAACAAACACAACATGTAGCATTACAAATAGATGATCCTGATCATGATAGGCAGCTCACAAGATCTAAACATGATATCACAAGAGGAGAAGACAACCATCTAGCTACTGCTATGGATCCGTAGTCCAAGAATGAACTACTCACGCATCAGTCCGGAGGCGGGCATGGTGATGTAGAGCCCTCCGATGATGACTCCCCTCTTTGGCAGGGTGCCGGTGGCGATCTTCTGAACCCCCCGAGATGGGGTTTGACGGCGGCGGCGTCTCAGTAACTTTTCCGTATAGTGGCTCTCGGTACTAGGGTTTTCGCGACGGAGGGAATAAATAGGCGAAGGGGCAGCGTAGGGGGGCGCCCGGGGGGCCCACCCCATAGGCCGGTGCGGCCATAGGTGGGGCCGCGCCGCCTATGGTGTGGCCGCCTCGCGTCCCCTCTTCGTCTCCTCTTCGGTGTTCTGGAAGGCTCCGTGGTGGGCTTTTATTTCGTCCAATTCCGAGAATATTCGTAAACTAACTTTTCGAAACCAAAAACAGCGAAAACTGGCACTGCGGCATCTTGTCAATAGGTTAGTTCCGGAAAATGCATAAAAACATTATAAAGTATGACTAAAACGTGTTGGTATTGTCATAAAACAAGCATGGAACATAAGAAATTATAGATACGTTGGAGACGTATCAGGGGGCGCTACTAGGCCTTATATATGGCCTCTACGATACATTTGGGAGAGAGAAACAGTAACATGTCCTGGCCGGCTTCTCCGGGTTGACGAATTCCTTCCCGAGGCTCGGCGGGGCCCGCCGGGTGTGCTGTCATGTCTTCTGGTCATCGCTGACAAGGGCAAGGCGTAGAGGGAACAGGCGTAGGGGCACTATGTGCCTCGTAGACCTACATCTCCCCCGCTGCATGATACGTCTCCAACGTATCTATAATTTCTTATGTTCCATGCTAGTTTTATGACAATACCTACATGTTTTGTTCACACTTTATAATGTTTTTATGCATTTTCTGGAACTAACCTATTAACAAGATGCCGTGCCGTTCCTTTTTTGCTGTTTTTGGTTTCAAAATCCTACAGAAATATTCTCGAATTGGACGAAACAAAAGCCCAAGGCCTTATTTTCCACGGGGTTCCAGACACCGAAGGAGACGGAGAGGGGCCACGAGGTGGCCACCCCACCTGGCGGCGCGGCCAAGGGGGGCGCCCCACTATGGTGTGGGCCCCTCGGGACCCCTCCGAGGCTGCCCTTCCGCCTATATATCCTTCCAGTCGCGAAAACCCTAAAATATCCAGTCATATTCCACGAAGAGTTCCATAGCCGCCGCCATCACGAAGACAAGTTTCGGGGGACAGAAGTCTCTGTTCCGGCACGCCGCCGGGATGGGGAATAGCCCCCGGAGTCATCTCCATCGACACCACCGCCATCTTCATCGCCGTTGTTGTCTCCCATGATGAGGAGGGAGTAGTTCTCCCCCGAGGCTAAGGGCTCTACCGGTAGCTATGTGGTTCATCTCTCTCCCCATGGTGTGATCTTTATGTGATCATGAGCTTTGTATCACTATTAATCTATGTGCTACTCTAGTGATGTGTAACTCACACGTTCGTTGGGAACCCCAAGAGGAAGGTATGATGCGCACGGCAGCAAGTTTTCCCTCAGAAAGAAACCAAGGTTTATCGAACCAGGAGGAGCCAAGAAGCACGTTGAAGGTTGATGGCGGCGGGATGTAGTGCGGCGCAACACCGGGATTCCGGCGCCAACGTGGAACCTGCACAACAAACCAAAGTACTTTGCCCCAACGAAACAGTGAGGTTGTCAATCTCACCGGCTTGCTGTAACAAAGGATTAACCGTATTGTGTGGAAGATGATTGTTTGCAAGAAAACAGTAAAGAACAATTGCAATAGATTGTATGCGATGTAAAGAATAGGACCGGGGTCCACAGTTCACTAGAGGTGTCTCTCCCATAAGATTAAAGCATGTTGGGTGAACAAATTACAGTCGGGCAATTGACAAATAGAAAAGGGCATAACAATGCATATACATGATATGATAAATATAGTGAGATTTAATTGGGCATTACGACAAAGTACATAGACCGCCATCCAACTGCATCTATGCCTAAAAAGTCCACCTTCAGGTTATCATCCGAACCCCTTTCAGTATTAAGTTGCAAAGCAACAGACAATTGCATTAAATATGGTGCGTAATGTAATCGACAACTACATCCTTAGACATAGAATCAATGTTTTATCCCTAGTGGCAACAGCACATCACAACCTTAGAACTTTCTGTCACTGTCCCAGGTGTCAATGAAGGCATGAACCCACTATCGAGCATAAATACTCCCTCTTGGAGTTAAAAGTAAAAACTTGGCCAGAGCCTCTACTAATAACGGAGAGCATGCAAGATCATAAACAACACATAAGTAGTAGATTGATAATCACCATAACATAGTATTCTCTATCCATCGGATCCCGACAAACACAACATAAAGTATTACAGATAGATGATCTTGATCATGTTAGGCAGCTCACAAGATCCAACAATGAAGCACAATTAGGAGAAGACGACCATCTAGCTACTGCTATGGACCCATAGTCCAGGGGTGAACTACTCACTCATCACTCCGGAGGCGATCATGGCGATGAAGAGTCCTCCGGGAGATGAATCCCCTCTCCGGCAGGGTGCCGGAGGCGATCTCCTGAATCCCCCGAGATGGGATTCGCGGCGGCGGCGTCTCGGAAGGTTTTCCGTATCGTGGCTCTCGCGGGGGTTTCGCGACGGAGGCTTTAAGTAGGCGGAAGGGCAGGTAAAGAGGCGGCACGAGGGCCCGACGACGAGCCGGCGCGGCCAGGGCCTGGGCCGCGCCGCCCTGGTGTCTGGCCACCTCGTGGCCCTGATACGCGTAGATGCACACGTTGTTGACGTCAGAAACCCACCGGCGGGCAGTGACTGGCCAACACCGTAGAGCCGGGAATGACTAGGGCTGCGGCTGGCCCAGTCCCTCGGAGCGACGGCCCGCAAAGCCTCCTGGTCGCGCGCCGATCTGGGTCGGCGTGCCACCTGACCTATACCTGGTCAGGAAGGTGTGGATGATGCCTCGCTTAGTTTCTGCAGGGCACACACGTACACGTTAAATACGAGCCTCGATCGGCTCTCAGGTTGTCCTATGAATCGGCTCGGGGGCCGATTACCCATGATTCGTCCAAGGTGGCCGAATATATGGTGGTCCTGCTTGATCAATATAAAGCGTATGAGATCCACGACGATCTAGGGTTTTCACCGCATAATCGGATCATCCTACTCACGATTGGGCCTCGCGCTCACGCACGGTAAACGTAAGCCAGCCCTAGACAAGGCCTAAAAACCAACACTAGGTTGATCCTCGGAACGTCCTGTCTAGGGGCAGCAAACTACACCCTGCATGCCGCTGGATCCTCCAACCCTTTGTAAGGCCTAACTATTGCAGATATTAAACTAATCCTTGATGAATCAAGGATCGACCATAACGGATCAGATCTACTAAATAAAGATCAAGCGGGGTGCCGCCCCTGCACCCATGATGAGGCACAAGGACGGCTAGACGCGCTAGGATTGCACTACGCAAGCATATGATGCTAAGAACGATGCTAACCCTAACGCGTCTACGATAACTACGTCGCTCGCCATCAAAAAGGCTTCAGTACGAGCAACGCATGAACAACTAGGCAGGCTCGTGCTGCCTAGATCGCGAGATGCGATCTAGGCAGCATGGTGCTTACCGGAGGAACCCTCGAGACGAAGGAGTTGGCGATGCGCCGAGATTGGTTTGTGTTGAACGTTGGTTGTTGTTTATTCCATAAACCCTAGGTACATATTTATAGTCCAGGGGACTTTCTAATGTGGGCGTGCACTAAACCGTGCACGAGATAAACTCTAATTTCTAAACTAAGATGCGATCTAATATGTTACAGATACACGGGCGGTTCAGCCCAACTTGGTAAACCGGGCCGATTCACGTATTTCTTCCACGTCTATCTTGATCGCGGCCCACCTCTGGCTTGGTCAGATTCTGGTGATAACACATGCCCCCCTGGTTTTGGAAATGACATTTCCAAAATCATTATGCTTTTCTCTCGTAGGGTCATGTCGTGGCAGAGCAGAACCGTCGCAGAGTCCTTCATCATGATAACTTGCCTCCTCAACTTCTCTGCACGATTTGACGGTTTCGGCACCACTTCCTCGGAAACTGCTGTGGCATTGAATTTTTACTATGCCCCTTTTTATCTAACCGCAGCAAACAGTCTTCTTCCTCAGCATCCCCTTCGCATTAGCATCCCAAAAACCCTCCTGTGACACCATGTCCTCTTCCTCCTCTGCCTCATCGGATCTTTCCACCCAGTCCTCGTCATCTCGCGAGCCGACGCCGGAGCACAACCCGGCGGAGGTCCATGCGGCCAACATCCGCCGTGCCATTGCGGCCGGGGAGGAGTCAGATCATGACTTCTCCATCTGGTCAGAGGACGACAAGTCCCTGACTGATGGGGAGAGCGATCTCCGCTTCCTCGCCGACAAGGAAGCGGTGGAAGAAAGCGATGATGATCGCTTCCCCTGGGATGGGGCCACCTCCGAGGAGGTGAAGGAGAACGAAGAGGAGGATGCTGACGACGACAGCTCCCCCGACGAGCCGCCGGCCAAGCGCCATTGCCCCTGGCCGGGGAACCTGAGTGACTTCGACAGCGACGACGACGACGACGAGGAAGACGAGGACAATGAAGGTCCCGCCGGCGGCCGCTGGAGCAGCGATGACGAGCCGGCCGGGAGCAGCGCCGATAGCGGCGATGACGGCGATGACGAGGGCAGCAACGGTCCATAGATAGGGCCCGTAGCATAGGATCCGTAGAAGTAGGCGGGGCAATGCATCCCCTTTTTAAGGCAATCAGCTCTACTATGTAAGAAATCTTTCTTATTAATGAAGAACTTTTCCCCATTTGATTTGCCGATCTCCTCTTCCACTGACCTAGCCGATTCGTTCCCCTTGCCAATGCGTAATGAGCCGATAGCACCGTATCGGTCCTTCAAGATTCGCCCTTCCCTTCTTCAACCGATGATTTTCTAAATTTGGCAGAAAATGCAGTATCTTCAGGGAAACCTTTGAACTTTCCCAACCAAACCTAATAATGTTCTTCAATAATCATCATTTGTGAAGAAGGTTGCAATGAAGGGCCAGCCGTTGATATCCCAATCGGCTTTTAAACAGAGCAAAAACAGAGCATCCACCAGGCCTGCTGCCCCCCGAGCCTTACTCGAGGCGAGACTTAGCCAAATTAGCCTGGGCTTGATCATGCAGAGCCAGCCGATTTGCACGTAAATCGGCTTGCAGAGAGCCTCCAAGGTGGGCTGCCCCCCGAGTTTCTTCAGTCCGCTCCTAGCGCTCTGCTGGTCAGATCGGCTCCTTTCCTTTGGCGGATCTAATGCGATCCATCCTCGTCCTGATCTGCACGTCCAGGCTGCTCTTGAAGAGAGGATCCGAGCCCTTAAATTACTCCATTGAGGAGTTCTTCCATTAAAATCCCCTATCGTGCTTCATTGAACCTCTGATCGTAACAGTTATTCCCCTTGAGTCGATGGCCGTGCATCGGCTGCTTCTCAATTCTGAAGTCGATGCCCTTGCACCGGCTATAAAATGTTTAAAAATTTTAGGCCGATTTGTGTATCGGCCCCCATACTCAGTATTATCTCATATCCTCATGTTTTATCCATCTAGGTGCCCCCCGAGCCGATTCTGTCAAGAGAATTGATGGTATCGGCTCTTCAGGTAGTCCCTGTTGGGTCAAACGTTGATCCCAGGCAGAATGGATGGTGAGGATAATTTGGGCCGATTGCTGGAATCGGCCTCCACGTTGCTTGCTCGGTGAAGGTTTTGTAATATCCCTTCATCAGTTTCGGAGGGCCGATCGCAAGGATCAGCCTCGCCATGTTGCTTATTGACGTAGTCTTGCTACTCGTCCATGTCGGCGGATAAAACCAGCCCAATCTCTGACCTTAGCACGTTGGTGCGCTTGCTGTTATCCATGTCGGGTGCACTGTGTAATCGTGGAGCACTACACCCCGCCGGACGAATGAACACCATGTTTGTGCCAGCCGATGTGTCATCATCGGCTCTCTTTTGCTTGGGGCGCCACTCTTTTCTTTGCGGTAGCCCCTCCTCATCCAGGGTCCTCTGGACTTTCGCAGCCAGATCAGGCCGCGCCTTCCTCAGCGTATGCAAGTACATCCTTTCAGCTTCCTCCAGACCGCGCAATCGCTGAACCCTGCGTTTTTGTGTATGGCTGAGACCGTCAGGGCACCACCTTGGACGGTGGCACCTGTCTTCTTCGTATTCCCCTTCGTCTTCTGAATCATCGAGATCTTCCAACAGAGGGGTCTCAGCATGCCTGTTTTGCGGTGGGAGAGGCCCTAAGCGCTCGAACACAGATACGTTGGCTGTCTCCTTCTTCTTCCGGTTGCATTCTGGGCAGTTGCCGATTGTTGGTAATCGGCTCATTCCTGAATCCCAGCAGTGTCTGAAGAAGGGGCAGTGCCAATGCCTGTCCGTATCGTCCTGCTCCCTGCCATGGCGCTCCTGTCGCTCCTCATCATGATTATGCCGGCGATGCCTTTCGTCGTTTCTGGTCAGACGACCTCTTTCATCATTGTTGTTGTATCGCCGGCTTTGGTCATATCGACTAACATACTTGTTGAGGAGGTGATCAGAGAGGGGTCGCTGGTATCTTATGTTCTTCACTTCCCCCTCTGTGACGTAGCGCTTGCCATCTTGACGGAGCCGATCGCATGGAGCGGCCCCCTCAGTGTCCTTGCTCTGAGAGCAGCTGTCCTCATCCCCGTCCTTCTCAGAGCGGTGTCCAAGCTCTACCATGCTGATGTTGGCTGAGAAATCAGGCTGGCACCCTCCAAGGTGGGTAAACTCCACCATGTTGACGGCGGGGAAGGGGTGTGTGTCGACCTTCATGGCATACTGGTTAAAAATTAGTCGCCCATTTTCTATCGCCACTTGGATCTGCTGACGCCACACCCTGCAGTCGTTGGTGGTGTGGGTGAACGTGTTATGCCACTTGCAGTATGGCTTTCCGTTCAGCTCTTGCACCGTAGGAAACTTGTGGCCTTCGGGTACCTTTATGTGCTTCTCCGCGAGTAAGAGGTCGAAAATCTGCTCGGTTTTCGTCACGTCGAAGTCGAACCCTCTTGGAGGCCCTGGTGGCTTTACCCATTTGCAGGTTACTGGGCCTGCAGCTCGAGTCCACTCAGCTACTGCGACCTCTCGCTCTCCCGTAGGACCTTCATCTTCGCCTGCGTCAACCATGGTAACCACGCGCTTGAATTTATCTTGGTAGATATCCGGGTGGCGTTGTTCATATGCTGACAACTTCTGCACCATGTGTGCTAATGAAGGATAGTCCGCCTGGGAGGCCACTTCCTTGATCGATGATGATAGACCCACCACCGCCAATTCGACTGCTTCTTTTTCGCTTACGTGAACCGAATAGCATCGGTTCCTAACGGTCCTGAAGCGCTGGATGTATTCTGACACCGTTTCTCCGCGCTTCTGTCGTACTTGTGCCAGATCGGCAATGCCAGCCTCGGAAGCCTCTGAGTGATATTGCTCATGGAACCGCTCTTCCAACTGCTTCCAGGTCTGGATTGAGTTCGGTGGCAGCGAAGTGTACCAACCGAAAGCCGATCCTGTGAGGGACTGTGAGAAGTACCTCACACGCAGCTCGTCTGACGCTGAGATCATGCCCAGCTGCGCCAAATATCGGCTCACATGCTCGATGGAGCTGGAACCATCTGATCCGCTGAACTTTGTGAAGTCCGGGAGCCGATATTTGGGTGGTAGCGGGATCAATTCGTACTCATTGGGGTACGGCTTGGTATAGCCGATCGCCTTTCTTTTCGGCATCATGCCGAACTGATCTTTCAGGATCGTACAAATTTGATCCGCGGTGATGGCTGCAGGTGCCGAACCCTGAAGGTTCGTCGGAGTGGCGTACTTAACCAGCCATGCTTGTTTCTCTGGTTCTGAGCCAACTGCAGGAGCTGGGCTCGGGAGCTTTGTCGGGGTGGCGTACTTAGCTAGCCACGTTTGCTTCTCGGGGTCTGCCTCCGACGTTCCTCCTGTTGCCCCAGAAGTCCCTGCTATGGCAACCTGGTTCGAGGGTGCCCAGGTGCTGCAGTCTGGCACGTATGCACATGCGTACCCGTGCGGGACCTCCTTGGGCGCGTCTTGTAGGAATTGGTAGTCACTGGGGTCACCACCAATCTTGTAGACGACAAAAGCCGATGAGTTCGGCGCTTCGGGCGCTGCCAACGCGAATGGCAGCGGTGGACGGGAATGGAGCAGCGCCTCCCCTTGGTGAGTCCCTAGGGCTGGTCCTGACGGAGAGTACTGATGGCTCATGATCTCCTGGATTACGCGCAGCGCGACGCGCTCCAACGTATTCACCAGGCTCTCAGAATGGCGGTGCAGCGAATGAGCCACCATGTAGTTGATCTCCTGACGCAGCGACCTGGTGCGTTCTTCTGACGGGGTGGATAGGTCCACTCCATCGAGCGCGCCTTCAGGTGTGAACCCCTTCCATCTGATGCCGTGGGAGCGGGTCCTGTGGAAAGAGCCGATTAGGTCGGCTTCGAGGGCAGACTTGATCTCGTCGTACTTCTTCTTGAGCTCGCCAGTGAGATCCCCGTACGTGACCGGAGTTTCTTCTGCCACTTCTGATGAAGATGGTATGGTGTCTTTCGCCATCTCTGATGTGGATGGCGAGATGGTTGTCGTTGAAGATTGTCGTTGAAGATGGTCCCACCGGGCGTGCCAGAATGTGTTGACGTCAGAAACCCACCGGCGGGCAGTGACTGGCCAACACCGTAGAGCCGGGAATGACTAGGGCTGCGGCTGGCCCCAGTCCCTCAGAGCGACGGCCCGCAAAGCCTCCTGGTCGCGCGCCGATCTGGGGCAGGGCGTGCCACCTGACCTATACCTGGTCGGAAGGTGTGGATGATGCCTCGCTTAGTTTCCTGCAGGGCACACACGTACACGTTAAATACGAGCCTCGATCGGCTCTCAGGTTGTCCTGTGAATCGGCTCAGGGAGCCGCATCACCCATGATTCGTCCAAGGTGGCCGAATATATGGTGGTCCTGCTTGATCAATATAAAGCGTATGAGATCCACGACGATCTAGGGTTTTCACCGCATAATCGGATCATCCTACTCACGATTGGGCCTCGCGCTCACGCACGGTAAACGTAAGCCAGCCCTAGACAAGGCCTAAAAACCAACACTAGGTTGATCCTCGGAACGTCCTGTCTAGGGGCAGCAAACTACACCCTGCATGCCGCTGGATCCTCCAACCCTTTGTAAGGCCTAACTATTGCAGATATTAAACTAATCCTTGATGAATCAAGGATCGACCATAACGGATCAGATCTACTAAATAAAGATCAAGCGGGGTGCCGCCCCTGCACCCATGATGAGGCACAAGGACGGCTAGACGCGCTAGGATTGCACTACGCAAGCATATGATGCTAAGAACGATGCTAACCCTAACGCGTCTACGATAACTACGTCGCTCGCCATCAAAAAGGCTTCAGTACGAGCAACGCATGAACAACTAGGCAGGCTCGTGCTGCCTAGATCGCGAGATGCGATCTAGGCAGCATGGTGCTTACCGGAGGAACCCTCGAGACGAAGGAGTTGGCGATGCGCCGAGATTGGTTTGTGTTGAACGTTGGTTGTTGTTTATTCCATAAACCCTAGGTACATATTTATAGTCCAGGGGACTTTCTAATGTGGGCGTGCACTAAACCGTGCACGAGATAAACTCTAATTTCTAAACTAAGATGCGATCTAATATGTTACAGATACACGGGCGGTTCAGCCCAACTTGGTAAACCAGGCCGATTCACGTATTTCTTCCACGTACAATCTTCACGTCCCTCTTGGTCGCGGCCCACACGTCCGTTGGGAACCCCAAGTGGAAGGTATGATGCGTATAGAAGCAAGTTTCCCTCAGTATGAAACCAAGGTTTAATCGAACCAGTAGGAGCCAAGAAGCACGTTGAAGGTTGATGGTGGCGAAATGTGATGCGGCGCAACAACAGGGATTCCGGCGCCAACGTGGAACCTGCACAACACAACCCAAGTACTTTGCCCCAACGAAACAGTGAGGTTGTCAATCTCACCGGCTTGCTGTAACAAAGGATTAACCGTATTGTGTGGAAGATGATTGTTTGCAAGAAAACAGTAAAACAAGTATTGCAGTAGATTGTATGCGATGTAAAGAATAGGACCGGGGTCCACAGTTCACTAGAGGTGTCTCTCCCATAAGATAAAAGCATGTTGGGTAAACAAATTACAGTCGGGCAATTGACAAATAGAGAAGGGCATAACAATGCATATACATGATATGATAAATATAGTGAGATTTAATCCGGGCATTACGACAAAGTACATAGACCGCCATCCAACTGCATCTATGCCTAAAAAGTCCACCTTCAGGTTATCATCCGAACCCCATTCAGTATTAAGTTGCAAAGCAACAGACAATTGCATTAAGTATGGTGCGTAATGTAATCGACAACTACATCCTTAGACATAGAATCAATGTTTTATCCCTAGTGGCAACAGCACATCACAACCTTAGAACTTTCTGTCACTGTCCCAGGTGTCAATGAAGGCATGAACCCACTATCGAGCATAAATACTCCCTCTTGGAGTTAAGAGCAAAAACTTGGCCAGAGCCTCTACTAATAACGGAGAGCATGCAAGATCATAAACAACACATAGACAATAGATTGATAATCACCATAACATAGTATTCTCTATCCATCGGATCCCGACAAACACAACATATAGTA
The DNA here is from genome assembly GCA_030979885.1 of Lolium multiflorum. Lineage (NCBI taxonomy): Eukaryota > Viridiplantae > Streptophyta > Magnoliopsida > Poales > Poaceae > Lolium > Lolium multiflorum. The sequence continues at coordinate 206,608,910 of CM061753.1, read as the reverse complement.
TTACAGATAGATGATCTTGATCATGTTAGGCAGCTCACAAGATCCAACAATGAAGCACAATTAGGAGAAGACAACCATCTAGCTACTGCTATGGACCCATAGTCCAGGGGTGAACTACTCACTCATCACTCCGGAGCGATCATGGCGATGAAGAGTCCTCCGGGAGATGAATCCCCTCTTCGGCAGGGTGCCGGAGGCGATCTCCTGAATCCCCCGAGATGGGATTCGCGGCGGCGTCTCGGAAGGTTTTACGTATCGTGGCTCTCGGTACTGGGGTTTCGCGACGGAGGCTATAAGTAGGCGAAAGGGCAGGTCAAGAGGCGGCACGAGGGCCCGATAGGGCCGCGCGGCCGGGGCTGGGCCGCGCAGCCCTGTCGTCTGGCCACCTCGTGGCCCCACTTCGACTCCCCTTCGGTCTTCTGGAAGCTTCGTGCAAAAATAGGACCCGGGCGTTGATTTCGTCCAATTCCGAGAATATTTCGTTACTAGGATTTCTGAAACCAAAAACATCAGAAAACAGCAACTGGCTCTTCGGCATCTTATTAATAGGTTAGTTCCAGAAAATGCGTAAATATGACATATAATGTGCATAAAACATGTAGGTATCATCAATAAAGTAGCATGGCACATAAGAAATTATCGATACGTTGGAGACGTATCAGCATCCCCAAGCTTAGTTCTGCTCGTCCCGAGCAGGTAAAACGATAACAAAGATAATTTCTGAAGTGACATGCCATCATAATCTTGATCATACTATTTGTAAACATATGTAATGAATGCAGCGATCAAAACAATGGTAATGACATGAGTAAACAACTGAATCATAAAGCAAAGACTTTTCATGAATAGTACTTCAAGACAAGCATCAATAAGTCTTGCATAAGAGTTAACTCATAAAGCAATAAATCAAAGTAAAGGTGTTGAAGCAACACAAAGGAAGATTAAGTTTCAGCGGTTGCTTTCAACTTATAACATGTATATCTCATGGATATTGTCAACATAAAGTAATATAACAAGTGCAATATGCAAGTATGTAGGAATCAATGCACAGTTCACACAAGTGTTTGCTTCTTAAGGTGGAGGGAGATAGGTAAACTGACTCAACAATAAAAGTAAAAGAAAGGTCCTTCAAAGAGGAAAGCATCGATTGCTGTATTTGTGCTAGAGCTTTTATTTTGAAAACATGAAACAATTTTGTCAACGGTAGTAATAAAACATATGAGTTATGTAAATTATATCTTACAAGTTGCAAGCCTCATGCATAGTGTACTAATAGTGCCCGCACCTTGTCCTACTTAGCTTGGACTACCGGATCTTTGCAATGCCATGTTTCAACCAAGTGTCACAAAGGGGTACCTCCATGCCGCCTGTACAAAGGTCTAAGGAGAAAGCTCGCATTTTGGATTTCTCGCTTTTGATTATTCTCAACTTAGACATCCATACCGGGACAACATGGACAACAGATAATGGACTCCTCTTAAATGCATAAGCATGTAGCAACAATTATTATTCTCATATGAGATTGAGGATATATGTCCAAAACTGAAACTTCAACCATGATTCATGGCTTTAGTTAGCGGCCCAATGTTCTTCTCTAACAATTTGCATGCTCCAATCATTAAGGTGATAGATCCTTCAGACAAGACGGACATGCATAGCAACTCACATGATATTCAACAATAGTTGATGGCGTTCCCCAGAAGCATGGTTATCGCACAACAAGCAACTTAATAAAAGATAAAGTGCATAAGTACATATTCAATACTACGATAGTTTTTAAGGCTATTTTGTCCCATGAGCTATATATTGCAAAGGTGAATGATGGAATTTTAAAGGTAGCACTCAAGCAATTTACTTTGGAATGGCGGAGAAATACCATGTAGTAGGTAGGTATGGTGGACACAAATGGCATAGTGGTTGGCTCAAGGATTTTGGATGCATGAGAAGTATTCCCTCTCGATACAAGGTTTAGGCTAGCAAGGTTATTTGAAGCAAACTCAAGGATGAACCGGTGCAGCAAAACTCACATAAAAGAAATATTGTAAACATTATAAGACTCTACACCGTCTTCCTTGTTGTTCAAAACTCAATACTAGATATTATCTAGACCTTAGAGAGACCAAATATGCAAATCCAATTTTAGCAAGCTCTATGTATTTCTTCATTAATGGGTGCAAAGCATATGATGCAAGAGCTTAATCATGAGCACAACAATTGCCAAGTATCACATTATCCAAGACATTTTAGAATTACTACATGTAGCATTTTCCAATTCCAACCATATAACAATTTAACGAAGAAGAAACTTCGCCTTGAACATTATGAGTAAAGCCTAAGGACATATTTGTCCATATGCAACAGCGGAGCGTGTCTCTCTCCCACAAAGTGAATGCTAGGATCCATTTTATTCAAACAAAAACAAACCGACGCTCCAAGTAAAGAACACAAGATGTGATTGAATAAAAATATAGTTTCAGGGGAGGAACCTGATGATGTTGTCGATGAAGAAGGGGATGCCTTGGGCATCCCCAAGCTTAGACGCTTGAGTCTTCTTAGAATATGCAGGGATGAACCACGGGGCATCCCCAAGCTTAGAGCTTTCACTCCTCTTGATCATAGTATATCATACTCCTCTCTTGACCCTTGAAAACTTCCTTCACACCAAACTTCAAGCAAACTCATTAGAGGGTTAGTGCATAATTAATAATTCACACATTCAGAAGTGACACAATCATTCTTTACACTTCTGGACATTGCATAAAGCTACTGAACATTAATGGATCAAAGAAATTCATCCAACATAGCAAAAGAGGCAATGCGAAATAAAAGGCAGAATCTGTCAAAAACAGAACAGTCCGTAAAGACGAATTTTAAAGTGGCACCAGACTTGCTCAAATGGAAAAACTCAAAACTAATGAAAGTTGCGTACATATGTGAGGATCACGCTCGTAAATTGGCAGATTTTTTCGAATTTTCTACAGAGACTTGTGCCCAGATTCGTGACATACAGCAATGCTGTTTCTGCGCAGCGATCCCAAATATAACATCAACTTTGACATAGAAACTTTACTTGGCACAAAAACATGATAAGGAGAGGTTGCTACAGTAGTAAACAACTTCCAAGACTCAACAAAACAAAAATTGCTGTAGTAAAAATATGGGTTGTCTCCCATAAGCGCTTTTCTTTAACGCCTTTCAGCTAGGCGCAGAAAGTGCAAATCAAGTAACATCGAGAGATGAAACATTGACATTACCTTGGGTTTTACCTTTACCTTTCTTGTCCTCTTTCTTACTCTTTGGCTTAGGGAATGTATGGCTACCCCCGGGTGTAGAGGTGAATTTTAAGGTGCCTTCTCTCACGTCTATGACTGCTCCCAATAGTTTCAGCAGGGATCTTCCGAGTGTGATTTGTCCTGTTCCTGCGCATTCAATGACAAGGTAATCAATAGATATTGTTATCCCAAGAATGGTTGTATGCACACCCGCAGCTATCCCTTTGGGAATTATAACAGAGTTATCAATAAGAGTTATTCCTTCTCCCCCTTCAGAGAATTCCCAAAGTTTCAATGATTTATGAATACTCTCAGGCATTAGGCAAAATTCAGTCATAATATCACAATTAGCACGACGAGTTTGGTTACCTATGACAATTTTAATAGTAGGATCCCACAATGAAGGTTCAGAGTTCACTAAAACTTGATCAAGACGGTTACGAATATATCCATAATTTTCATTTAGGCGAGATGCACTTGTTTCAAGAGTGTTTAATCTATTATAAATGCTAATAAGGGCTGAATCAAAGTTATTAGCTGAATCATGTGATGCAACCAATTTTTTTATGGCATTAAAAGCTTGATCCCCATTACAATGAAGGAAATCTCCTCCCACTAGAGCATCCAAGGCATATCTATAGCGAATCATAAGACCAAAATAAAAATTACTAAGGAGCAAACTTAGAGTCATTTGAGGTTCAGTTCTACGATAAGAAGTAAAAATCCTAGACCAAGCATCTTTAAAACTTTCCTCATCCCCTTGTTTAAAAGTAAAAACTAATTCCTCAGGTGAAGAAGTAACAAGTACAGAGCTAGACATGATAACAAAAGTAAACTAAATGCAAGTAACTAATTTTTTTGTGTTTTTGATATAGAGAGCAAGACAATAAATAAAGTAAAACTAGCAACTAATTTTTTTGTGTTTTGTTTAGGTGCAGCAAACAAAGTAGTAAATAAAATAAAGCAAGACAAAAACAAAGTAAAGAGATTGAGAAGTGGAGACTCCCCTTGCAGCGTGTCTTGATCTCCCCGGCAACGGCGCCATAAATTTAGCTTGATACGCGTAGATGCACACGTCCGTTGGGAACCCCAAGTGGAAGGTATGATGCGTATAGAAGCAAGTTTCCCTCAGTATGAAACCAAGGTTTAATCGAACCAGTAGGAGCCAAGAAGCACGTTGAAGGTTGATGGTGGCGAAATGTGATGCGGCGCAACAACAGGGATTCCGGCGCCAACGTGGAACCTGCACAACACAACCCAAGTACTTTGCCCCAACGAAACAGTGAGGTTGTCAATCTCACCGGCTTGCTGTAACAAAGGATTAACCGTATTGTGTGGAAGATGATTGTTTGCAAGAAAACAGTAAAACAAGTATTGCAGTAGATTGTATGCGATGTAAAGAATAGGACCGGGGTCCACAGTTCACTAGAGGTGTCTCTCCCATAAGATAAAAGCATGTTGGGTAAACAAATTACAGTCGGGCAATTGACAAATAGAGAAGGGCATAACAATGCATATACATGATATGATAAATATAGTGAGATTTAATCCGGGCATTACGACAAAGTACATAGACCGCCATCCAACTGCATCTATGCCTAAAAAGTCCACCTTCAGGTTATCATCCGAACCCCATTCAGTATTAAGTTGCAAAGCAACAGACAATTGCATTAAGTATGGTGCGTAATGTAATCGACAACTACATCCTTAGACATAGAATCAATGTTTTATCCCTAGTGGCAACAGCACATCACAACCTTAGAACTTTCTGTCACTGTCCCAGGTGTCAATGAAGGCATGAACCCACTATCGAGCATAAATACTCCCTCTTGGAGTTAAGAGCAAAAACTTGGCCAGCGCCTCTACTAATAACGGAGAGCATGCAAGATCATAAACAACACATAGACAATAGATTGATAATCACCATAACATAGTATTCTCTATCCATCGGATCCCGACAAACACAACATATAGTATTACAGATAGATGATCTTGATCATGTTAGGCAGCTCACAAGATCCAACAATGAAGCACAATTAGGAGAAGACAACCATCTAGCTACTGCTATGGACCCATAGTCCAGGGGTGAACTACTCACTCATCACTCCGGAGGCGATCATGGCGATGAAGAGTCCTCCGGGAGATGAATCCCCTCTCCGGCAGGGTGCCGGAGGCGATCTCCTGAATCCCCGAGATGGGATTCGCGACGGCGCGTCTCGGGAAGGTTTTCCGTATCGTGGCTCTCGATGGGGGTTCGCGACGGAGGCTATAAGTAGGCGAAAGGGCAGGTCAAGAGGCGGCACGAGGCCCGAAGACAGGCCGCGCGGCCAGGGCCTGGGCCGCGCCGCCTGTCGTCCGGCCACCTCGTGGCCCCACTTCGACTCCCCTTCGGTCTTCCGAAGCTTCGTGCAAAAATAGGACCCCGGGCGTTGATTTCGTCCAATTCCGAGAATATTTCGTTACTAGGATTTCTGAAACCAAAAACAGCAGAAAACAGAAGGCTCTTCGGCATCTTATTAATAGGTTAGTTCCAGAAAATGCATAAATACGACATATAATGTGCATAAAACATGTAGGTATCATCAATAAAGTAGCATGGAACATAAGAAATTATCGATACGTTGGAGACGTATCAGGCCCCACTTCGACTCTCCTTCGGTCTTCTGGAAGCTTCGTGCAAAAATAGGACCCTGGGCGTTGATTTCGTCCAATTCCGAGAATATTTCCTTACTAGGATTTCTGAAACCAAAAACAGCAGAAAACAGCAACTGGCTCTTCGGCATCTTGTTAATAGGTTAGTTCCAGAAAATGCGTAAATACGACATATAATGTGTATAAAACATGTAGATATCATCAATAATGTAGCATGGAACATAAGAAATTATCGATACGTCGGAGACGTATCAGCATCCCCAACCTTAGTTCTGCTCGTCCCGAGCAGGCAAACGATAACAAGGATAATTTCTGGAGTGACATGCCATCATAATCTTGATCATACTATTTGTGAACATATGTAATGAATGCAGCGATCAAAACAATGGTAATGACATGAGTAAACAAGTGAATCATAAAGCAAAGACTTTTCATGAATAGTACTTCAAGACAAGCATCAATAAGTCTTGCATAAAAGTTAACTCATAAAGCAATAAATCAAAGTAAAGGTGTTGAAGCAACACAAAGGAAGATTAAGTTTCAGCGGTTGCTTTCAACTTATAACATGTATATCTCATGGATAGTGTCAATATAAAGTAATATAACAAGTGCAATATGCAAGTATGTAGGAATCAATGCACAGTTCACACAAGTGTTTGCTTCTTAAGGTGGAGAGAGATAGGTAAACTGACTCAACAATAAAAGTAAAAGAAAGGTCCTTCAAAGAGGAAAGCATCGATTGCTGTATTTGTGCTAGAGCTTTTATTGTGAAAACATGAAACAATTTTGTCAACGGTAGTAATAAAGCATATGAGTTATGTAAATTATATCTTACAAGTTGCAAGCCTCATGCATAGTATACTAATAGTGCCCGCAACTTGTCCTACTTAGCTTGGACTACCGGATCTTCGCAATACACATGTTTCAACCAAGTGTCACAAAGGGGTACCTCCATGCCGCCTGTACAAAGGTCTAAGGAGAAAGCTCGCATTTTGGATTTCTCGCTTTTGATTATTCTCAACTTAGACATCCATACCGGGACAACATGGACAACAGATAATGGACTCCTCTTAAATGCATAAGCATATAGCAACAATTATTATTCTCATATGAGATTGAGGATATATGTCCAAACTGAAACTTCCACCATGATTCATGGCTTTAGTTAGCGGACCAATGTTCTTCTCTAACAATATGCATGCTCCAACCATTAAGGTGGTAGATCTCTCTTACTTCAGACAAGACGGACATGCATAGCAACTCACATGATATTCAACAAAGAGTAGTTGATGGCATCCCCAGAAGCATGGTTATCGCACAACAAGCAACTTAATAAGAGATAAAGTGCATAAGTACATATTCAATACTACGATAGTTTTTAAGGCTATTTTGTCCCATGAGCTATATATTGCAAAGGTGAATGATGGAATTTTAAAGGTAGCACTCAAGCAATTTAATTTGGAATGGCGGAGAAATACCATGTAGTAGGTAGGTATTGTGGACACAAATGGCATAGTGGTTGGCTCAAGGATTTTGGATGCATGAGAAGTATTCCCTCTCGATACAAGGTTTAGGCTAGCAAGGTTATTTGAAGCAAACTCAAGGATGAACCGGTGTAGCAAAACTCACATAAAAGACATATTGTAAACATTATAAGACTCTACATCGTCTTCCTTGTTGTTCAAAACTCAATACTAGAAATTATCTAGACCTTAGAGAGACCAAATATGCAAACCAAATTTTAGCAAGCTCTATGTATTTCTTCATTAATGGGTGCAAAGTATATGATGCAAGAGCTTAAACATGAGCACAACAATTGCAAAGTATCACATTATCCAAGACATTTTAGAATTACTACATGTAGCATTTCCCGATTCCAACCATATAACAATTTAACGAAGAAGAAACTTCCTTCGCCTTGAACATTATGAGTAAAGCCTAAGGACATATTTGTCCATATGCAACAGCAGAGCGTGTCTCTCTCCCACAAAGTGAATGCTAGGATCCATTTCATTCAAACAAAAACAAAAACAAAAACAAAAACAAACCGACGCTCCAAGCAAAGAACACAAGATGTGACTGAATAAAAATATAGTTTCAGGGGAGGAACCTGATGATGTTGTCGATGAAGAAGGGGATGCCTTGGGCATCCCCAAGCTTAGACGCTTGAGTCTTCTTAAAATATGCAGGGATGAACCACGGGGCATCCCCAAGCTTAGATCTTTCACTCCTCTTGATCATAGTATATCATACTCCTCTCTTGACCCTTGAAAACTTCCTTCACACCAAACTTCAAGCAAACTCATTAGAGGGTTAGTGCACAATTAATAATTCACATATTCAGAGGTGACACAATCATTCTTTACACTTCTGGACATTGCATAAAGCTACTGGACATTAGTGGATCAAAGAAATTCATCCGACATAGCAAATATGGCAATGCGAAATAAAAGGCAGAATCTGTCAAAAACAGAACAGTCCGTAAAGACGAATTTTAAAATGGCACCAGACTTGCTCAAATGGAAAAACTCAAAACTAATGAAAGTTGCGTACATATCTGAGGATCACGCTCGTAAATTGGCAGATTTTTTCGAATTTTCTACAGAGACTTGTGCCAGAATTCGTGACAGCCAGCAATGCTGTTTCTGCGCAGCGATCCCAAATATAACATCAACTTTAACATAGAAACTTTACTTAGCACAAAAACATGATAAGGAGAGGTTGCTACAGTAGTAAACAACTTCCAAGACTCAAATATAAAACAAAGTGCTGTAGTAAAAACATGGGTTGTCTCCCATAAGCGCTTTTCTTTAACGCCTTTCAGCTAGGCGCAGAAAGTGTAAATCAAGTATTTTCAAACGAAGAAGCATCAACATTATTACCTTGAGAGTTGGGAGTTTTCTCAACAATGCATTGTATCTGGTCTATATAAGTAACTCCTCTCTCATTGCTCCTAGGCTTACTATTCTCATCAAACAAATTTTCAGGAACAAGCCAAGCATAATTATTTTCCAAAGCTTCATGCATCCCTAGTAGCTTACTAGGTATTGGCGCTTTAATTTCCCTACCATCATTAACATTACTAGTATACTTAATTCTATCCATATCCATCTTTTCAAGTATTTGTTTAAAATCAGGAAAGAAACCAAGCCTCTTATGCTTGATAAAAACTTTTCTAGCTTCTTTAGCTATATCTTCAAATTCTCTAACAAGGACTTTTAAAACAAAATTTCTCTTTTCTCCCATCTCTATATCCGTAAGTGTAAGAAACATATGTTGTATTATGGGATTGAGATTAACAAATCTAGTTTCCAACATGTGTATTAAACAGGCAGCAGCACTTTCATAAGTAGGGGCAGTTTTTAATAATGGTATATCTTTAAAATCTTCATCCATACTAACATGGGTGAAAAATTCTTCTATATTATCTCTTCCAATGATACACCCACGCCCTACCGGTATCTTTTCCAAAGTAAACTTAGGATTAAGCATGATGAAATAAGCAAAAAGTAAACTAGGCAAATAAAATAAAGACAAGTAACTAATTTTTTTGTGTTTTTGATATAGAGAGCAAGATAGTAAATAAAGTAAAACTAGCAACTAATTTTTTTGTGTTTTGTTTACGTGCAGCAAACAAAGTAGTAAATAAAATAAAGCAAGACAAAAACAAAGTAAAGAGGTTGAGAAGTGGAGACTCCCCTTGCAGCGTGTCTTGATCTCCCCGGCAACGGCGCCGAAAAAAGAGCTTGATGGCGTGTAACTCACACGTTCGTTGGGAACACCAAGAGGAAGGTATGATGCGCACAGCAGCAAGTTTTCCCTCAGAAAGAAACCAAGGTTTATCGAACCAGGAGGAGCCAAGAAGCACGTTGAAAGTTGATGGCGGCGGGATGTAGTGCGGCGCAACACCAGGGATTCCGGCGCCAACGTGGAACCTGCACAACACAACCAAAGTACTTTGCCCCAACGAAACAGTGAGGTTGTCAATCTCACCGCTTGCTGTAACAAAGGATTAACCGTATTGTGTGGAAGATGATTGTTTGCAAGAAAACAATAAAGAACAATTGCAATAGATTGTATGCGATGTAAAGAATAGGACCGGGGTCCACAGTTCACTAGAGGTGTCTCTCCCATAAGATTAAAGCATGTTGGGTGAACAAATTACAGTCGGGCAATTGACAAATAGAAAAGGGCATAACAATGCATATACATGATATGATAAATATAGTGAGATTTAATTGGGCATTACGACAAAGTACATAGACCGCCATCCAACTGCATCTATGCCTAAAAAGTCCACCTTCAGGTTATCATCCGAACCCCTTTCGTATTAAGTTGCAAAGCAACAGACAATTGCATTAAGTATGGTGCGTAATGTAATCGACAACTACATCCTTAGACATAGAATCAATGTTTTATCCCTAGTGGCAACAGCACATCACAACCTTAGAACTTTCTGTCACTGTCCCAGGTATCAATGAAGGCATGAACCCACTATCGAGCATAAATACTCCCTCTTGGAGTTAAGAGTAAAAACTTGGCCAGAGCCTCTACTAATAACGGAGAGCATGCAAGATCATAAACAACACATAAGTAATAGATTGATAATCACCATAACATAGTATTCTCTATCCATCGGATCCCGACAAACACAACATATAGTATTACAGATAGATGATCTTGATCATGTTAGGCAGCTCACAAGATCCAACAATGAAGCACAATTAGGAGAAGACGACCATCTAGCTACTGCTATGGACCCATAGTCCAGGGGTGAACTACTCACTCATCACTCCGGAGGCGATCATGGCGATGAAGAGTCCTCCGGAGATGAATCCCCTCTCCGGCAGGGTGCCGGAGGCGATCTCCTGAATCCCCCGAGATGGGATTCACGGCGGCGTCTCTGGAAGGTTTTCCGTATCGTGGCTCTCGGTACTGGGGGTTTCACGACGGAGGCTTTAAGTAGGCGGAAGGGCAGGTAAAGAGGCGGCACGAGGCCCAGGACGACGGCCGCGCGGCCAGGGCTGGGCCGCGCCCGGTGTCTGGCCACCTCGTGGCCCCACTTCGACTCTCCTTCGGTCTTCTGGAAGCTTCATGCAAAAATAGGACCCTGGCGTTGATTTCGTCCAATTCCGAGAATATTTCCTTACTAGGATTTCTGAAACCAAAAACAAAACAAGCTGGCTCTTCGGCATCTTGTTAATAGGTTAGTTCCAGAAAATGCGTAAATACGACATATAATGTGTATAAAACATGTAGATATCATCAATAATGTAGCATGGAACATAAGAACGATACGTCGGAGACGTATCACTACTCTAGTGATGTTATTAAAGTAGTCTATTCCTCCTCCATGATGTAAAGAGGACAGTGTGTGCATCATGTAGTACTTGGCGTAGGCTATGATTGTAATCTCTTGTGGATTATGAAGTTAACTATTACTATGATAGTATTGATGTGATCTATTCCCCCTTTCATAGCTATTGTTGACAGTGTGTATGCTATGTTAGTACTCGGTCTAAATTGCAACGGTATTATCTTGGATTATGATTTGATGAGGATATCCCTATGAGTGGTGTTTGTCAAGTACTTGATGAACTTTGAGTGGAGCTTTTGTAGCCACTACGTGATGATTAGTGATTCCAATAGGAGAGTAATTCAGAGTAGCACAAGTGAAGAGAAGTTATCTAATTACCCAATTATTGATACGTCTCCAACGTATCTATAATTTCTGATGTTCCATGCTTGTTTTATGACAATACCTACATGTTTTGTTCACACTTTATATCGTTTTGATGCGTTTTCCGGAACTAACCTATTGACGAGATGCCGAAGTGCCAGTTCATGTTTTCTGCTTTTTGGTTTCAGAAATCCTAGTAAGGAAATATTCTCGAAATCGGACGAAATCAACGCCCAGTACCTATTTTCACCAAGCTTCCAACACCCGAGAGTCGCGAGGGGGCCACAGCCCACCACATGGTGGCGGCGCGGCCGGGGCGCCCCGTTGTCTGGCCCCACCAGGGCCCCTCCGAGGCTCCCCTTTCGCCTATATAAGCTCCCTGACCTAAAACCCCGAGAAAAATAAGCCACGGTACGAGAAAAGTTCCAGAGCCGCCGCCATCGCGAAGCCAAGATCTGGGGACAGGAGTCTCTGTTCCGGCACGCCGCCGGGACGGGGAAGTGCCCCCGGAAGGCTTCTCCATCGACACCACCGCCATCTTCACCGCCATCGCTGTTCCCATGATGAGGAGGGAGTAGTTCTCCCCTAGGGCTGAGGGCTCTACCGTAGCTATGTGGTTAATCTCTCTCTCTGTACTCCAATACAATGATCTCATGAATTGCTTGCATGATTGAGATCCATATGATGAGCTTTGTATCGCTACTAGTCTATGTGCTACTCATGTGATGTTATTAAAGTAGTCTATTCCTCCTGCATGGTGTAATGGTGACAGTGTGTGCATCGTGTGGTTCTTGTCGTAGATTATGATCATAATCTCTTGTAGGTTATGGAGTTGATTATTGCTATGATAGTATTGATGTGATTTATTCCCCCTTCATAGTGTAAAGGTGACAGTGTGTATGCTATGTTAGTACTCGGTCTATTTTGCAAAGATCTATTATGCTCTAAGGTTACTTAAACATGAATATCGAATGTTGTGGAGCTTGTTAACTCCGGCATTGAGGGTTCGTGTAATCCTACGCAACGAATGGTGTTCATTATCAAACAAGAGTGTATGTAGCACAAATGAGAGAAGTTATTATTTATTATGCGATCAATGTTGAGAGTGTCCACTAGTGAAAGTATGATCCCTAGGCCTTGTTTCCAATACTGCAAACACCGTTTATTTACTGTTCTACTGCATGTTTACTTGCTGCCATATTTTATTCAGATTGCTATTACCACTCATATACATTCATACTACTTGTATTTCACTATCTCTTCGCCGAACTAGTGCACCTATACATCTGACAAGTGTATTAGGTGTGTTGGGGACACAAGAGACTTCTTGTATCGTGATTGCAGGGTTGCTTGAGAGGGATATCTTTGACCTCTTCCTCCCCGAGTTCGATAAACCTTGGGTGATCCACTTAAGGGAAAACTTGCTGCTGTTCTACAAACCTCTGCTCTTGGAGGCCCAACACTGTCTACAAGAATAGAAGCACCCGTAGATATCAAGCTATTTTCGGCGCCGTTGCCGGGGAGGAAAGGTAAAAGGTACTCACACTCCGGATCTCGGCTACTAAGCTATTTTCCGGCGCCGTTGTAAGTACTCGAAGCTATTTCCTTTAGATCCTGCAATTGCATCTTTTGGTTTCTTGTTTACACTAGTTAGGCATAATGGAAAGCAACAGTGAGCTTCTTATTCTATTTCCTGAGTTAAGACATGGATTGTTTGCTGCGAAAATTAAAAAACCTATGGAATCTTATTTGCATGCTGGTAGCAATGATATTAGTATGAACGCTTTGAACACCATTGTTGTTAATGATATGGAAAATTCTAAGCTTGGGGAAGCTGGTTTTGATGAGCATGATATTTTTAGTCCCCCAAGCATTGAGGAGAAAATTTTCTTTGATGATACTTTGCCTCCTATTTATGATGATTATAATGATAGTGGTCTTTTGGTGCCGCCTACTATGGAGAGTAAATTTTATTATGATTATACTATGCCTCCTACACTTGATGAGAATAATAATGATAGCTACTTTGTTGAATTTGCTCCCACTACAATTAATAAAATTGATTATGCTTATGTGGAGAGTAATAATTTTATGCATATGGCTCATGACAAGAATGCTTTATGTGATAGTTATATTGTTGAGTTTGTTCATGATGCTACTGAAAGTTATTATGAGAGAGGGAAACATGGTTATATGCATCTTAATAATATTAAGTTTCCCCTCTTTATGTTGAGAATCTTGAAATTGCGCTTGTGTTGCTTTTCTATGCTTGCCACTTTGTTCTTCATGAATTTATTTGTGTACAAGATTCCTTTTCATAGGAAGTGGGTTAGGCTTAAATGCGTTTTGAATTTGCTTCTTGATGCCCTCTTTTGCTTCAACTCTTATTTCTTGCGAGAGCATCATTAAAACTATGAGCCCATCTTAATGGCTATAAAGAAAGAACTTCTTGGGAGATAACCCATGTGTTTATTTTACTACAGCACTTTTGTTTTATATTTGAGTCTTGGAAGTTGTTTACTACTGTAGCAACCTCTCCTTATCATGTTTTTGTGCCAAGTAAAGTCTCTATGGTAATGTTGGTACTAGATTTGGATTACTGCGCAGAAACAGATTTGCTGTCTGTCACGAATTCGCGCAGAAGTCTCTGTAGGTAACTCAGAAAAATCTGAAAATTTACGTGTGTGATCCTCAGATATGTACGCAACTTTCATTAGTTTTGAGTTTTTCCATTTGAGCAAGTTAAGTGCCCCTGCCAAATTCATCTTTACGGACTGTTCTGTTTTTGACAGATTCTGCCTTTTATTTCGCATTGCCGCTTTTGCTATGTTGAATGGGTTTCTTTGTTCCATTAACTTTCAGAAGTTTTGTGCAATGTCCAGAAGTGTTAAGAATGATTGTGTCACCTCTGAACATGTGAATTTTGATTATGCACTAACCCTCTAATGAGTTTGCTTGAAGTTTGGTGTGGCAGAAGTTTTCAAGGGTCAAGAGAAGAGGGTGATATATGATCAAGAAGAGTGAAAAGCCTAAGCTTGGGGATGCCCCCATGGTTCATCCCTGCATATTTCAAGAAGACTCAAGCGTCTAAGCTTGGGGATGCCAAGGCATCCCCTTCTTCATCAACTTATCAGGTTTCTTCTATTGAAACTATATTTTTATTCGTCACATCTTATGTACTTTACTTGGAGCGTCTGTGTGCTTTTATTTTCGTTTTGTTATTTTCATTCTCTGAATAAATTCATGCTCATGTGTGGGAGAGAGACACGCTCCGCTTTTTCATATGAACACTAGTGTTCTTCATTTTTGCTTTTAATGTTCAAGGGCGAAAGTTGATCGCTTCACTTGTTGCTATTTGGTTGGAATCAGAAAATGCTTCATATGGTCTTGAATAATTTGATACTTGGCAATTGTTTTGAGCTCTCATAAATCATGTTTAAGCTCTTGCATCATGTAGTTTAAATCTAGTAGTGGAGAACTACCGTAGAGCTTGTTGAAAATTGGTTTGCATGATTGGTCTCTCTAAGGTCTAGATATTTTCTGGTAAAAGTGTTTGAGCAACAAGGAAGACAGTGTAGAGTCTTATAATGCTTGCAATATGTTCTTATGTAAGTTTTGCTGTACCGGTTTATACTTGTGTTTGCTTCAAACAACCTTGCTAGCCCAAACCTTGTACTGAGAGGAAATGCTTCTCGTGCATCCAAAAACCTTGAGCCAAAACCTATGCCATTTGTGTCCACCATATCTACCTACTATGTGGTATTTTTCTGCCATTCCAAAGTAAATTACTTGAGTGCTACCTTTAAAATTTCATTCCTTTACCTTTACAATATATAGCTCATGGGACAAATAGCTTAAAAACTATTGTGGTGATGAATATGTAGTTATGTGTCTTAATTCTTATAAGTTGCTTGTTGAGCGGTAACCATGTTTCTGGGGACGCCATCAACTTTACCTTTGTTGGATATCATGTGAGATGCTATGCATGTTCGTCTTGTCTGAAGTAAGTGCGATTTCATGATCAAATGGTTTGAGTATGCATATGTTAGAGAAGAACATTGGGCCGCTAACTAAAGCCATGTATCATGGTGGAAGTTTCAGTTTGGACATACAACCTCAATCTCTTATGAGAATATTAACTGTTGTTGAATGCTTAAGCATTAAAAGAGGAGTCCATTATCTGTTGTCTATGTTGTCCCGGTATGGATGTCTAAGTTGAGAATAATCAAAAGCGAGAAATCCAATGCGTGCTTTCTCCTTAGACACTTGTACAGGCGGCATAGAGGTACCCCTTTGTGACACTTGGTTGAAACATATGTTATGCGATGATAATCCGTGTCTTCCGAGCTAAGTAGGACAAGGTGCGAGCACTATTAGTACTCTATGCATGAGACTTGCAACTTGTAGGAAGTATTATGCATAGCACATATGAATTATTACTACCGTTGACAAAATTGTTTCTATGTTTTCAAAACAAAAGCTCTAGCACAAAAATAGTAATCCATGCTTCCCTCTGCGAAGGGCCATTCTTTTACTTTATGTTGAGTCAGTTTACCCACTTCTCTCTATCTTAGAAGCAAACACTTGTGTTAACTGTGTGCATTGATTCTTACATGTTTACTTATTGCACTTGTTATATTACTCTGTGTTGACAATTATCCATGAGATATGCATGTTGAAAGTTGAAAGCAACCGCTGAAACTTATATCTTCCTTTGTGTTGCTTCGATGCCTTTACTTTGAATTTATTGCTTTATGAGTTAACTCTTATGCAAGACTTTTTGATGCTTGTCTTGAAAGTACTATTCATGAAAAGTTTTGCTATATGTTATCTATTTGTCAAACTATAGATCATTGCTTTGAATCACTCCATTCATGTCATATGCTTTACAATAATGTTGATCAAGATTATGATGGTAGCATGTCACTTCAGAAATTATTTGTGTTATCGTTTACCTACTCGAGGGCGAGTAGGAACTAAGCTTGGGGATGCTGATACGTCTCCAACGTATCTATAATTTCTGATGTTCCATGCTTGTTTTATGACAATACCTACATGTTTTGTTCACACTTTATATCGTTTTGATGCGTTTTCCGGAACTAACCTATTGACGAGATGCCGAAGTGCCAGTTCCTGTTTTCTGCTGTTTTTGGTTTCAGAAATCCTAGTAAGGAAATATTCTCGGAATCGGACGAAATCAACGCCCAGTACCCTATTTTCACCGGAAGCTTCCGGAACACCCGAGAGTCAGCAGAGGGGGGCCACAGGCCCACCACACATGGTGGCGGCGCGCCCGGGGGGCGCCCGTTGTCGGCCCCACTAGGGCCCCTCCGAGGCTCCCCTTTTGCCTATATAAGCTCCCTGACCTAAAACCCCGAGAAGAATAAGCCACGGTACGAGAAAAGTTCCAGAGCCGCCGCCATCGCGAAGCCAAGATCTGGGGGACAGGCACGCCGCCGGGATGGGGAAGTGCCCCCGAAAGGCTTCTCCATCGACACCACCGCCATCTTCACCGCCATCGCTGTTCCCATGATGAGGAGGGAGTAGTTCTCCCTTGGGGCTGAGGGCTCTACCGTAGCTATGTGGTTAATCTCTCTCTCTGTACTCCAATACAATGATCTCATGAATTGCTTGCATGATTGAGATCCATATGATGAGCTTTGTATCGCTACTAGTCTATGTGCTACTCATGTGATGTTATTAAAGTAGTCTATTCCTCCTGCATGGTGTAATGGTGACAGTGTGTGCATCGTGTGGTTCTTGTCGTAGATTATGATCATAATCTCTTGTAGGTTATGGAGTTGATTATCGCTATGATAGTATTGATGTGATTTATTCCCCCTTCATAGTGTAAAGGTGACAGTGTGTATGCTATGTTAGTACTCGGTCTATTTTGCAAAGATCTATTATGCTCTAAGGTTACTTAAACATGAATATCGAATGTTGTGGAGCTTGTTAACTCCGGCATTGAGGGTTCGTGTAATCCTACGCAACGAATGGTGTTCATTATCAAACAAGAGTGTATGTAGCACAAATGAGAGAAGTTATTATTTATTATGCGATCAATGTTGAGAGTGTCCACTAGTGAAAGTATGATCCCTAGGCCTTGTTTCCAATACTGCAAACACCGTTTATTTACTGTTCTACTGCATGTTTACTTGCTGCCATATTTTATTCAGATTGCTATTACCACTCATATACATCCATACTACTTGTATTTCACTATCTCTTCGCCGAACTAGTGCACCTATACATCTGACAAGTGTATTAGGTGTGTTGGGGACACAAGAGACTTCTTGTATCTTAATTGCAGGGTTGCTTGAGAGGAATATCTTTGACCTCTACCTCCCTGAGTTCGATAAACCTTGGGTGATTCACTTAAGGAAACTTGCTGCTGTTCTACAAACCTCTGCTCTTGGAGGCCCAACACATTTCGAATGGGGACAAGCGAAGTCTAAGCTTGGGGGGAGTTGATACGTCCATTTTGCATCACTATTTTATATCATAATTTACTGTTATTCATTGATATATTTCATATTTAGAGATGATACTTATGTTATTTCATCTATTTTGCATGTTTCATGATTATTGGAGAATTATTCACCGGAGTCAGGATTCTGCTGGAAAAAGCACCGTCAGGATACAATATTTCTGAAGATCAACAATTGACGGAAAATATACCGAAGCTCCTATTTGTCCAGATGACGGAGCCAGCCAAAAGGGGAGGCCGAGGAGGGCCGCCATGGGCCCTCCCCATAGGCCGGCGCGGGCCCTACCCTGGCCGCGCCGCCGTGTGGGGAGGGGGCCCACGACCCCCCTCAGCCATCTCACTTTCGCGTACTTCATCTCCCCAGAACCCTAAGGTGCAGGGAGGCATCGAGGATAGACACGCCGCCTCTCGAGGCGGAAAAACACCAGAGAGAAAAGAGCTCTCCGGCAGGCAGAAATCTGCCGGGGAAATTCCCTCCCGGAGGGGGAAATCATCGCCATCGTCACCGTCATCGAGCTGGACTTCATTGGGATCATCATCATCATCTCCACCATCGACACCGTCATCTCCACCGCTGCACCTCGTCTCCGCTGTAACATCTAGGGTTGAATCTTGAGTATTTCATAGGGGAAACTCTCCCGGTATTGATTACTACTTGTTATTGATGCTATTGAGTGAAACCATTGAATCAAGGTTTATGTTCAGATTGTTATCCATCATCATATCACCTCTGATCATGTTCCATATGATGTCTCGTGAGTAGTTCATTTAGTTCTTGAGGACATGGGTGAAGTCTAAATGTTAGTAGTGAACTATGTTGAGTAATATTTAATGGTTTGATATTTAAGTTGTGGTGTTATTCTTCTAGTGGTGTCATGTGAACGTCGACTACATGATACTTCACCTTTATGGGCCTAGGGGAATACATCTTGTATTCGTTTGCTAATTGTGGGGTTGCCGGAGTGACAGCAACCTGAACCCCCGTTGGTATATCGATGCATGAGGGATGATACGTCCATTTTGCATCACTATTTTATATCATAATTTGCTGTTATTCATTGATATATTTCATATTTAGAGATGATACTTATGTTATTTCATCTATTTTGCATGTTTCATGATTATTGGAGAATTATTCACCGGAGTCAGGATTCTGCTGGAAAAAGCACCGTCAGGACACCATATTTCTGAAGATCAACAATTGACGGAAATTATACGAACATCTTATTTTTCCAGAAGACGAAGCCAGCCAAAAGGAGGGACCGAGGAGGGCCGCCATGGCCCCCATAGGCCGGCGGGCCCGGCCCGGCCGCGCCGCCTTGTGGGGAGGGGGCCCACAGCCCCCTTCGGTCGCCTCTCCTTCACATACTTCTTCGTCCCGAAAACCTAAGGCACGGGGGATACGCGAGAATAGACACAGCCGCCTCTGCGGGGCGGAGAGACACCAGAGAGAAAAGAGCTCTCCGGCGGGCAGGAATCCGCCGGGGAAATTCCCTCCCGGAGGGGGAAATCGTCGCCATCGCCACCGTCATCGAGCTGGACTTCATTGGGATCATCATCATCATCATCTCCACCATCTACACCGCCATCTCCACCGCTGCACCTCGTCACCGCTGTAACATCTAGGGTTGAATCTTGATTGTTTGATAGGGGAAACTCTCCCGGTGTTGATTACTACTTGTTATTGATGCTATTGAGTGAAACTATTGGATCAAGGTTTATGTTCAGATTGTTATTCATCATCATATCACCTCTGATTATGTTCCATATGATGTCTCGTGAGTAGTTCGTTTAGTTCTTGAGGACATGGGTGAAGTCTAAATGTTAGTAGTGAACTATGTTGAGTAATATTTAATGGTTTGATATTTAAGTTGTGGTGTTATTCTTCTAGTGGTATCATGTGAACGTCGACTACATGATACTTCACCTTTATGGGCCTAGGGGAGTACATCTTGTATTCGTTTGCTAATTGTGGGGTTGCCGGAGTGACAACAACCTGAACCCCCGTTGGTATATCGATGCAGGAGGGATAGCAGGATCTTAGAGTTTAAGGCTGTGGTTAGATTTATCTTAATTACTTTCTTGTATTTGCGGATGCTTGCAAGGGGTATAATCACAAGTATGTATTAGTCCTAGGAAGGGCGGTGCATTAGCATAGGTTCACCCACACAACACTTATCAAAACAATGAAGATTAATCAACTATATGAAGCGAAAGCACTAGACTAAATCCCCGTGTGTCCTCAAGAACGTTTGGTCATTATAAGTAAACAAACCGGCTTGTCCTTTGTGCTAAAAAGGATTGGGCCACTCGCTGCAATTATTACTCTCGCATTTTACTTACTTGTACTTTATTTACCTGCTATATCAAAACCCCCTGAAAACTTGTCTGTGAGCATTTACAGTGAATCCTTCATCGAAACTGCTTGTCAACACCTTCTACTCCTCGTTGGGTTCGACACTCTTATTTATCGAAAGTACTACGATACACCCCTATACTTGTGGGTCATCAAGACTATTTTCTGGCGCCGTTGCCGGGGAGTGAAGCGCTATTGGTAAGTGGAATTGGTAAGGAAACTTTTACTGTACGTGCTGATTTTGTTTCTGCCTGCTGCTATAAGTCATTATGGAGAGATCTTCTCTTGAATTTCTATTTGGGAAATCTACTACTACTGCAACGGTAGTGGATGAGGCGCCAGGTGAGGAAGTAATACCGTATAAAATACCTATGAAAATTATTGAACGTGTTGTGGATAACCGCTATGAAGGGGATGGAACTGTTCATCCTGGAGATCATTTACTGTTTTTACATGAATTATGCGGGTTATTCAAGTGTGCAGGTATTTCAATGGATGAAGTTAGGAAGAAATTATTTGTTATGTCGCTATCTGGTAAAGCGGCGCATTGGTATAAACTGCTGAAGGATGGGCGTTCTCTTGATTGGAAGGATATTGTGCCTCTATTTTATTCTAAGTTCTATCCTCCAAGTGAAATTCACAAAGACCGAAACCGTATATATAATTTCTGGCCTCATGATGGAGAGAGTATTGCCCAAGCGTGGGGGAGATTGAAGTCTTTAATGCTCAAATGCCCCATTCATGAGCTTCCTGGTAATATTATCATTGATAATTTCTATGCAAGACTTTCTTTTCAAGATAAAACCTTGCTGGATACTACTTGTTCTGGATCATTCACACGCAATAAAGAAGAGTTTAAATGGGACCTTCTTGATCGAATCCAAGAAAATACTGAAGGATGGGAGAATGACAAAGGTAGAGTGTCAGGTATAAATTATGATTATGAATGCATTGAAACTTTTATGGATACTGATAAATTTCGTAATATGAGTGCTACATATGGTCTTGACTCTCAAGTTGTTGCAAATTTTTATAAAGCTTTTGCCTCTCATTTTGAATTGCCTAGGAAGAATTTTGATAAGTATCATGAACCTTATAAAGATAAAACTGATTCACCTATAGGTAAATGTATTGAAATTAAAACTGTTGATCATGTTCTTCCTGAAGCTTATATTGAAAAAACTCCTTTCCCTGCTAAAATGAAGGAGTATTCTGTTATAACTAGTGTAGTTAATAAAAGTGCAAAGAAACCTATAGAACCTGAGGAGCAAATAAAGGTTGAACCTGCTGTTGCAATAGTTAAAGATCTTGTGACTGAAAATGTGGAAGATGGTCATATTATTTTCTGTGAAGATGCTTCTAATATTGTTTCGCATCCTAATAAGTCTAGGAAAGCCAGTGTTCCTGTGCTCTCTGTTCGAATTGGTGATCATTGCTATTATGGTTTATGCGACATTGGTGCAAGTATTAGTGCCATTCCTTATGAGCTCTACACGGAAATCATGCATGAAATTGGTTCTTGTGAACTTGAAGATATTGATGTGGTTATTCGGCTAGCTAATAGAGAAACTATCTCTCCTATTGGTATTGTTCGAGATGTGGAAGTTCTATGTGGTAAGATTAAATATCCTGCTGACTTTTTGGTACTTGGTTCTGCTGCTAGTAAGTCTTGTCCTATTATTTTTGGTAGACCTTTTCTAAATACTTGTGGAGCTGTTATAGATTGCAAGAAAGAGAAAATTGTTACTAAATTTGCTGGTGAATCTTATGAGTTTAACTTCTCTAAATTTGCCAAAACTCCTTATAAAGCTGATTTGCCTAATGATGATTTTAGAGTTGAACAGTGTGCATCTATTGCTCTTGCTCCTAATAATCCTTTGCAGCAACATTTGGAGGATAGTGAGAGTGAAGTTTTTAGGGAAGAAAGGGATGAGCTTGATGAAATTTTCCTTCGTCAACCTATTCTTAAACATGACTTACCGGTTGAAGATCTAGGTGTAACACCACCACCAAAGGAAGATCATGTATTTGATTTGAAACCATTACCTGATAATCTTAAGTATGCTTATATTGATGATAAGAAAACATATCCTGTTATTATTAGTGCTAAGCTTTCAGATTTTGAAGAAGAAAGGTTATTGGAAATATTGAAGAAACACCGAGGAGCTATTGGCTACACTCTTGATGACTTGAAGGGGATTTCTCCCGCTATTTGCCAACATGCCATCAACATGGAAGATGATGCAAAACCTGTTGTTGAACATCAGCGTCGTCTAATTCCTAAGATGAAGGATGTGGTAAGGAATGAGGTATTAAAACTTCTTGAAGCTGGTATTATATATCCTATTGCTGATAGTAGATGGGTTAGTCCTGTACATTGTGTTCCTAAGAAAGGAGGAATAACTGTTGTACCTAATGATAATGATGAGCTTATCCCTCAAAGAGTAGTTGTAGGGTATAGAATGTGCATTGATTTTCGAAAAGTTAATAAAGTTACTAAGAAAGATCATTACCCTTTACCTTTTATTGATCAAATGTTAGAAAGGTTGTCTAAAAATACTCATTTCTGTTTTCTTGATGGTTATTCTGGGTTTTCACAAATTGCTGTTAGAGCTAAAGATCAAGAGAAAACCACTTTCACTTGTCCCTATGGAACTTATGCTTATAGGCGTATGCCTTTTGGTTTGTGTAATGCTCCTGCTACTTTTCAAAGATGCATGTCTGCTATTTTTCATGGCTTTTGTGAAAAGATTGTTGAGGTATTCATGGATGATTTTTCTGTCTATGGGAATTCTTTTGATAATTGCTTGCGAAACCTTGATAAAGTTTTGCAGAGATGTGAAGAAACTAACCTTGTTCTTAATTGGGAGAAATGCCACTTTATGGTTAATGAAGGAATTGTATTGGGACATAAAATTTCTGAGAAAGGTATTGAAGTTGATAGAGCTAAAGTTGAAGCAATTGAGAAGATGCCCTATCCTAGGGATGTTAAAGGTATTCATAGTATTCTTGGTCATGCTGGTTTTTATAGGAGATTTATTAAAGATTTCTCTAAAATTTCAAAGCCTCTTACTAATCTTCTTCAAAAAGATGTACCTTTTGTTTTTGATGATGATTGTAAGGAAGCCTTTGAAACTCTAAAGAAAGCCTTAACAACTGCTCCTGTAGTCGAACCTCCTGATTGGAATTTGCCTTTTGAAATTATGTGTGATGCTAGTGATTTTGCTGTAGGTGCTGTCCTTGGACAGCGAGTAGATAAAAAATTGAATGTTATTCATTATGCTAGTAAAACTCTAGATGCTGCTCAAAGAAATTATGCTACAACTGAGAAAGAGTTATTAGCCGTAGTTTTTGCTTTTGACAAGTTTAGATCCTATATTGTTGATTCAAAAGTCACAATTCATACTGATCATGCTGCAATTAGGTACCTTATGGAAAAGAAAGATGCTAAGCCAAGGCTTATTAGATGGGTGCTTCTTTTGCAAGAATTTGATTTACATATTGTAGATAGGAAAGGTGCTGATAATCCTGTTGCTGATAATTTGTCTAGATTGGAAAATATTGCTTATGATCCTGTTCCTGTTAATGATAGTTTTCCAAATGAACAATTGGATGTAATAAAGGTGAGCTCGCGAGATAGTCCTTGGTATGCTGATTATGCTAACTTTATTGTTTCAAAGTACTTGCCTCCAACCTTTTCAGCTCAGCAAAGGAGGAAATTCTTTTATGATTTGAGGCATTATTTTTGGGATGACCCACACTTATATAAAGAAGGAGTGGATGGTATTATGCGAAGATGTGTCCCGAATATGAACAACAAGAGATATTGAGTAAGTGTCATGGTAGTGTTTATGGAGGACATCACGCCGGAGATAGAACCGCACAAAAGGTTCTACAATCAGGTTTTTATTGGCCAACACTTTTCAAAGATGCAAGGAAGTTTATTTTATCTTGTGATGAATGTCAAAGAGTTGGTAATATCTCTAGACGCAATGAAATGCCTATGAATTATACTCTTGTTATTGAACCATTTGATTGTTGGGGATTTGACTTCATGGGTCCTTTCCCTTCTTCAGAAGGTAACACTCATATACTTGTCGTTGTTGATTATGTTACTAAATGGGTGGAAGCCATACCTACAAAAAGTGCTGATGGTGAGACCTGATGTCTACGGGTGCTTCTATTCTTGTAGACAGTGTTGGGCCTCCAAGAGAAGAGGTTTGTAGAACAGCAGCAAGTTTCCCTTAAGTGGATCACCCAAGGTTTATCGAACTCAGGGAGGAAGAGGTCAAAGATATCCCTCTCAAGCAACCCTGCAACCACAAAGCAAGAAGTCTCTTGTGTCCCCAACACACCTAATAGGTGCACTAGTTCGGCGAAGAGATAGTGAAATACAAGTGGTATGAATGAATATGAGCAGTAGTACGGCGCCAGAAAATAGCTTGCAGTTGATGGTAGTAATATTGCAGGAAGTAAACATGCAGTAGTAACGCAGCAGTAATAGTAAAACAAGAAACAAGCAGCGATAGCAGTATTTAGGAACAAGGCCTAGGGATTAGACTTTCACTAGTGGACACTCTCAACTTTGATCACATAACAGAATAGATAAATGCATACTCTACACTCTCTTGTTGGATGATGAACACATTGTGTAGGATTACACGAACCCTCAATGCCGGAGTTAACAAGCTCCACAATTAAATGTTCATATTTAAATAACCTTAGAGTGCATGAAAGATCGACACGACTAAACCAAGTACTAACTTAGCATGCACACTGTCACCTTCACGCCATGTAGGAGGAATAGATCACATCAATACCATCATAGCAATAGTTAACTTCATAATCTACAAGAGATCATAATCATAGCCTACGCCAAGTACTAACACGGATGCACACACTGTCACCATTACATCGTGCAGGAGGAATAAAACTACTTTAATAACATTGCTAGAGTAGCACATAGATAAATTGTGATACAAAACACATTGCAATCATAAAGAGATATAAATAAGCACTTCACTATGCCATTCATAACAGTGAATAAGTATTCTGTGAAATATAGCCTAAGAGACCCACACGGTGCACACACTGTCACCTTTACACACGTGGGACAAGGAGTCTCCGGAGATCACATAAGTAAAACTCACTTGACTAGCATAATGACATCTAGATTACAAGCATCATCATATGAATCTCAATCATGTAAGGCAGCTCATGAGATTATTGTATTGAAGTACATATGAGAGAGATGAACCACATAGCTACCGGTACAGCCCCGAGCCTCGATGGAGAACTACTCCCTCCTCATGGGAGCAACAGCGGTGATGAAGATGGCGGTGGAGATGGCAGCGGTGTCGATGGAGAAGCCTTCCGGGGCACTTCCCCGTCCCGGCAGGTGCCGGAGAGACTCCTGTCCCCCAGATCTTGGCTTCGCGATGGCGGCGGCTCTGGAAGGTTTCGTGGGTTTCGTCCTCCGTCGGGGTTTTAGGTCAGGGACCTTATATAGGCGAAAGGGCAGCCTCAGGAGGGTCGAAGGGGCGACGACACCATAGGCTGGCGCGGCCAGGGCCCAGGCCACGCCACCCTATCATCTGGGGCCCACAGGGCCCCCCTCTGGCGGCTCTCGGGTGTTCTGGATGCTTCCGGGCAAAATAGGAACCTGGGCGTTGATTTCGTCCAATTCCGAGAATATTTCGTTACTAGGATTTCTGAAACCAAAACAGCAGAAACAGAACGGCACTTTGGCATCTTGTTAATAGGTTAGTTCCAAAATGCACGAATATGACATAAAGTGTGCATAAAACATGTAGGTATCATCAATAAAGTAGCATGGAACATAAGAAATTATCGATACGTCGGAGACGTATCAGCATCCCCAAGCTTAGTTCTGCTCGTCCCGAGCAGGTAAAACGATAACAAAGATAATTTCTTAAGTGACATGCCATCATAACCTTGATCATACTATTGTAAACATATGAGATGAATGCAGCGATCAAAACAATGGTAATGACATGAGTAAACAACTGAATCATAAAGCAATGACTTTTCATGAATAGCACTTTCAAGACAAGCATCAATAAGTCTTGCATAAGAGTTAACTCATAAAGCAATAAATCAAAGTAAAGGTATTGAAGCAACACAAAGGAAGATTAAGTTTCAGCGGTTGCTTTCAACTTATAACATGTATATCTCATGGATATTGTCAATGTAAAGTAATATAACAAGTGCAATAAGCAAGTATGTAAGAATCAATGCACAGTTCACACAAGTGTTTGCTTCTTGGGATGGAGAGAAATAGGTGAACTGACTCAACATAAAAGTAAAAGAAAGGCCCTTCGCAGAGGGAAGCAGGGATTGCTATATTTGTGCTAGAGCTTTTATTTTGAAAACATAAAGAGAGCATAAAAATAAAGTTTTGAGAGGTGTTTGTTGTTGTCAACGAATGGTAGCGGGTACTCTAACCCCCTTGCCAGACAAACCTTCAAAGAGCGGCTCCCATTTTATTTTATTTTTGGGTGGCACTCCTTCCAACCTTTCTTTCACAAACCATGGCTAACCGAATCCTCGGGTGCCTGCCAACAATCTCATACCATGAAGGAGTGCCTTTTTATTTTAGTTTTATTATGATGACACTCCTCCCCACCTTTGCTTTCTCAAGCCATGGCTAACCGAATCCTTCGGGTGCCGTCCAACAATCACATACCATGGAGGAGTGTCTATTTTTTTTAATTAATTTGGGACTGGGAATCCCATTGCCAGCTCTTTTTGCAAAATTATTGGAAAAGCGGATGAAGCCACTAGTCCATTGGTGAAAGTTGCCCAACAAGATTGAAAGATAAACACCACATACTTCCTCATGAGCTATTAAACATTGACACAAATAAGAGGTGATAAATTTTGAATTGTTTAAAGGTAGCACTCAAGCAATTTACTTTGGAATGGCAGAGAAATACCACGTAGTAGGTAGGTATGGTGGACACAAATGGCATAGTGGTTGGCTCAAGGATTTTGGATGCATGAGAAGTATTCCCTCTCGATACAAGGTTTAGGCTAGCAAGGTTATTTGAAACAAACACAAGGATGAACTGGTGCAGCAAAACTCACATAAAAGACATATTGTAAACATTATAAGACTTTACACCGTCTTCCTTGTTGTTCAACCCAATACTAGAAATTATCTAGACCTTAGAGAGACCAATTATGCAAACCAAATTTTAGCAAGCTCTATGTATTTATTCATTAATAGGTGCAAGGTATATGATGCAAGAGCTTAAACATGAGCACAACAATTGCCAAGTATCACATTATCCAAGACATTTTACCAATTACTACATGTAGCATTTTTCCAATTCCAACCATATAACAATATAACGAAGAGGAAACTTCGCCATGAATATTATGAGCTAAGAACACATGTGTTCATACGAACCAGCGGAGCGTGTCTCTCTCCCACACAAGGATGAACTTATTCAGAGAACTAAGATAACAAAACAAAAATAAAAGCACACAGACGCTCCAAGTAAAGTACATAAGATGTGACCGAATAAAAATATAGTTTCAGGGGAGGAACCTGATGATGTTGTCGATGAAGAAGGGGATGCCTTGGGCATCCCCAAGCTTAGACGCTTGAGTCTTCTTAAAATATGCAGGGATGAACCACGGGGCATCCCCAAGCTTAGAGCTTTCACTCCTCTTGATCATAGTATATCATACTCCTCTCTTGACCCTTGAAAACTTCCTTCACACCAAACTTCAAGCAAACTCATTAGAGGGTTAGTGCACAATTAATAATTCACACATTCAGAGGTGACACAAACATTCTTTACACTTCTGGACATTGCATAAAGCTACTGGACATTAATGGATCAAAGAAATTCATCCAACATAGCAAAAGAGGCAATGCGAAATAAAAGGCAGAATCTGTCAAAACAGAACAGTCCGTAAAGACGAATTTTAAAGTGGCACCAGACTTACTCAAATGGAAAAACTCAAAACTAATGAAAGTTGCGTACATATCTGAGGATCACGCTCGTAAATTGGCAGATTTTTTCGAATTTTCTACAGAGACTTGTGCCAGAATTCGTGACAGACAGCAATGCTGTTTCTGCGCAGCGATCCCAAATATAACATCAACTTTGACATAGAAACTTTACTTGGCACAAAAACATGATAAGGAGAGGTTGCTACAGTAGTAAACAACTTCCAAGACTCAACAAAACAAAAATTGCTGTAGTAAAATAAACACATGGGTTATCTCCCAAGAAGTTCTTTCTTTATAGCCATTAAGATGGGCTCAGCAGTTTTAATGATGCACTCGCAAGAAATAGAAGTTGAAGCAAAAGAGAGCATCAAGAGGCAAATTCAAAACACATTTAAGTCTAACATGCTTCCTATGCATAGGAATCTTGTAAATAAACAAGTTCATGAAGAGCAAAGTAACAAGCATAGGAAGATAAAACAAGTGTAGCTTCAAAAATTTCAGCACATAGAGAGGTATTTTAGTAACATGAAAATTTTTACAACCATATTTTCCTCTCTCATAATAACTTTCAGTAGCATCATGAGCAAACTCAACAATATAACTATCACATAAAGCATTCTTATCATGAGTCTCATGCATAAAATAATTACTACTCCCAACATAAGCATAGTCATTCTTATTAATTGTAGTGGGAGCAAATTCAACAAAGTAGCTATCAAATATAGGAGGTATATTGTAATCATAATCAAATTTATCCTCCATAACAGGTGGTAACAAAAGACTACTATCATTATAATCATCATAAATGGGAGGCAAAGTATCATCAAAGTAAATTTTCTCCTCAATGCTTGGGGGACTAAAAATATCATGCTCATCAAAGCCAGCTTCCCCAAGCTTAGAATTTTCCATAGCATTAGCAACAATAGTGTTCAAAGCATTCATATTAATATGTTCCATGGGTTTTTTAATTTTCGCATCAAACCATCCATGTCTTAAATCAGGAAATAGAATAAAAAGGTCATTGTTGTCCATTATGCCTAACTAGTGTAAACAAGAAACCAAATGTCGTAATTGCAGAGTCTAAAGGAAATAGCTTCGAGCACACACACAATGGCGCCAGAAAAGTACTGTTACCTGGAACCGAAGTATGAGTGCCTTTTACCTTTCCTCCCCGGCAACGGCGCCAGAAAAGTACTTGATGTCTACGGGTGCTTCTATTCTAGACAGTGTTGGGCCTCCAAGAGCAGAGGTTTGTAGAACAGCAGCAAGTTTCCCTTAAGTGGATCACCCAAGGTTTATCGAACTCAGGGAGGAAGAGGTCAAAGATATCCCTCTCAAGCAACCCTGCAACCACAAAGCAAGAAGTCTCTTGTGTCCCCAACACACCTAATAGGTGCACTAGTTCGGCGAAGAGATAGTGAAATACAAGTGGTATGAATGAATATGAGCAGTAGTACGGCGCCAGAAAATAGCTTGCTGGCGTGCAGTTGATGGTAGTAATATTGCAGGAAGTAAACATGCAGTAGTAACGCAGCAGTAGTAACGCAGAAAAACAAAAACAGCGATAGCAGTATTTAGGAACAAGGCCTAGGGATTAGACTTTCACTAGTGGACACTCTCAACTTTGATCACATAACAGAATAGATAAATGCATACTCTACACTCTCTTGTTGGATGATGAACACATTGTGTAGGATTACACGAACCCTCAATGCCGGAGTTAACAAGCTCCACAATTAAATGTTCATATTTAAATAACCTTAGAGTGCATGAAAGATCGACACGACTAAACCAAGTACTAACTTAGCATGCACACTGTCACCTTCACGCCATGTAGGAGGAATAGATCACATCAATACCATCATAGCAATAGTTAACTTCATAATCTACAAGAGATCATAATCATAGCCTACGCCAAGTACTAACACGGATGCACACACTGTCACCATTACATCGTGCAGGAGGAATAAAACTACTTTAATAACATTGCTAGAGTAGCACATAGATAAATTGTGATACAAAACACATTGCAATCATAAAGAGATATAAATAAGCACTTCACTATGCCATTCATAACAGTGAATAAGTATTCTGTGAAATATAGCCTAAGAGACCCACACGGTGCACACACTGTCACCTTTACACACGTGGGACAAGGAGTCTCCGGAGATCACATAAGTAAAACTCACTTGACTAGCATAATGACATCTAGATTACAAGCATCATCATATGAATCTCAATCATGTAAGGCAGCTCATGAGATTATTGTATTGAAGTACATAGGAGAGAGATGAACCACATAGCTACCGGTACAGCCCCGAGCCTCGATGGAGAACTACTCCCTCCTCATGGGAGCAGCATGAAGATGGCGGTGGAGATGGCAGCGGTGTCGATGGAGAAGCCTTCCGGGGCACTTCCCGTCCGGCAGGTGCCGAACAGAGACTCCTCCCCCAGATCTGGCTTCGCGATGGCGGCGCGGAAGGTTTCGTGGGTTTCGTCCTCCGTCGGGGTTTTTAGGTCGTGGACCTTATATAGGCGAAAGGGCAGCCTCGGAGGGTCGAAGGGGCGACGACACCATAGGCTGGCGTGGCGGGGGCCCAGGCCGCGCCACCCTATCATCTGGGCCACAGGGCCCCCCTCTGCGGCTCTCGGGTGTTCTCGATGCTTCCGGGCAAAATAGGAACTGGGCGTTGATTTCGTCCAATTCGAGAATATTTCGTTACTAGGATTTCTGAAACCAAAAACAGCAGAAAACAGAACTGGCACTTCATCTTATTAATAGGTTAGTTCCAGAAAATGCACGAATATGACATAAAGTGTGCATAAAACATGTAGGTATCATCAATAAAGTAGCATGGAACATAAGAAATTATCGATACGTCTGAGATGAGACCTCTTTAAAAATGCTTTTAGATGTTATTTTTCCTAGATTTGGAGTACCTAGATATATTATGACTGATGGAGGTTCTCATTTTATTCATGGTGGTTTTAGAAAAACTCTTGCTAGATATGGTATTAATCATAGAATTGCTTCAGCTTATCATCCTCAAACTAGTGGGCAAGTAGAATTATCAAATAGAGAAATTAAATCTATCTTGCAAAAGACTGTTAATAAATCTAGAAAAAATTGGGCTAGTAAGTTAAAGGAAGCATTGTGGGCTTATAGAACTGCTTATAAAAATCCTATGGGAATGTCTCCTTATAAAATGGTTGATGTCTACGGGTGCTTCTATTCTTGTAGACAGTGTTGGGCCTCCAAGAGCAGAGGTTTGTAGAACAGCAGCAAGTTTCCCTTAAGTGGATTACCCAAGGTTTATCGAACTCAGGGAGGAAGAGGTCAAAGATATCCCTCTCATGCAACCCTGCAACCACAAAGCAAGAAGTCTCTTGTGTCCCCAACACACCTAATAGGTGCACTAGTTCGGCGAAGAGATAGTGAAATACAAGTGGTATGAATGAATATGAGCAGTAGTACGGCGCCAGAAAATAGCTTGCTGGCGTGCAGTTGATGGTAGTAATATTGTAGGAAGTAAACAAGCAGTAGTAACGCAGTAAAACAGTAAAGTAACAAGCAGTGATAGCAGTATTTAGGAACAAGGCCTAGGGATTACACTTTCACTAGTGGACACTCTCAACATTGATCACATAACAGAATAGATAAATGCATACTCTACACTCTCTTGTTGGATGATGAACACATTGCGTAGGATTACACGAACCCTCAATGCCGGAGTTAACAAGCTCCACAATTCAATGTTCATATTTAAATAACCTTAGAGTGTAAGATAGATCAATACGACTAAACCAAGTACTAACGTAGCATGCACACTGTCACCTTCATGCTTATGTAGGAGGAATAATACACATCAATACTATCATAGCAATAGTTAACTTCGCAATCTACAAGAGATCATGATCATAGCATAAACCAAGTACTAACACGGATGCACACACTGTCACCATTACATCGTGCAGGAGGAATAAAACTACTTTAATAACATTGCTAGAGTAGCACATAGATAAATTGTGATACAAAACACATTGCAATCATAAAGAGATATAAATAAGCACTTCACTATGCCATTCATAACAGTGAATAAGTATTCTGTGAAATATAGCCTAAGAGACCCACACGGTGCACACACTGTCACCTTTACACACGTGGGACAAGGAGTCTCCGGAGATCACATAAGTAAAACTCACTTGACTAGCACAATGACATCTAGATTACAAGCATCATCATATGAATCTCAATCATGTAAGGCAGCTCATGAGATTATTGTATTGAAGTACATAGGAGAGAGATGAACCACATAGCTACCGGTACAGCCCCGAGCCTCGATGGAGAACTACTCCCTCTTCATGGGAGCAGCAGCGGTGATGAAGATGGCGGTGGAGATGGCAGTGTCGATGGAGAAGCCTTCCGGGGGCACTTCCCCCGGCGGGTGCCGGAACAGAGACTCCTGTCCCCGATCTTGGCTTCGCGATGGCGGCGGCTGGAACTTTTCTCGTACCGTGGCTTCCTCCGTAAGGGTTTTCGACGCAGGGGCTTTATATAGGCGAAAGGGCAGCGTCGAAGGTCGAAGGGGCGACGACACCATAGGCTGGCGGGGGCCCAGGCCGCGCCACCCTATCATCTGGGGCCCACAGGCCCTCCTCTGGCGGCTCTCGGTGTTCTGATGCTTCCGGCAAAATAGGAACCCGGCGTTGATTTCGTCCAATTCCGAGAATATTTCGTTACTAGGATTTCGAAACCAAAAACAGCAGAAAACAGAACTGGCACTTCGGCATCTTGTTAATAGGTTAGTTCCAGAAAATGCACGAATATGACATAAAGTGTGCATAAAACATGTAGGTATCATCAATAAAGTAGCATGGAACATAAGAAATTATCGATACGTCGGAGACGTATCAGCATCCCCAAGCTTAGTTCTGCTCGTCCCGAGCAGGTAAAACGATAACAAAGATAATTTCTGAAGTGACATGCCATCATAATCTTGATCATACTATTTGTAAACATATGTAATGAATGCAGCGATCAAAACAATGGTAATGACATGAGTAAACAACTGAATCATAAAGCAAAGACTTTTCATGAATAGTACTTCAAGACAAGCATAAATAAGTCTTGCATAAGAGTTAACTCATAAAGCAATAAATCAAAGTAAAGGTGTTGAAGCAACACAAAGGAAGATTAAGTTTCAGCGGTTGCTTTCAACTTATAACATGTATATCTCATGGATATTGTCAACATAAAGTAATATAACAAGTGCAATATGCAAGTATGTAGGAATCAATGCACAGTTCACACAAGTGTTTGCTTCTTAAGGTGGAGGGAGATAGGTGAACTGACTCAACAAAAAGTAGAAGAATGATCCTTCAAAGAGGAAAGCATCGATTGCTATATTTGTGCTAGAGCTTTGATTTTGAAAACATCAAGAGAGTATAAAAGTAAAGTTTTGAGAGGTGTTTGTTGTTGTCAACGAATGGTAGTGGGCACTCTAACCCCCTTGCCAGACAAACTTTCAAAGAGCGGCTCCCATTTTATTTTTATTTTTGTGTGGCACTCCTTCCAACCTTTCTTTCACAAACCATGGCTAACCGAATCCTCGGGTGCCTGCCAACAATCTCATACCATGAAGGAGTGCCTTTTTATTTTAGTTTTATTTAGATGACACTCCTCCCCACCTTTGCTTTCTCAAGCCATGGCTAACCGAATCCTTCGGGTGCCGTCCAACAATCACATACCATGGAGGAGTGTCTATTTTTGTTAATTAATTTGGGACTGGGAATCCCATTGCCAGCTCTTTTTGCAAAGTTATTGGATAAGCGGATGAAGCCACTAGTCCATTGGTGAAAGTTGCCCAACAAGATTGAAAGATAAAACACCACATACTTCCTCATGAGCTATAAAACATTGACACAAATAAGAGGTGATAAATTTTGAATTATTTAAAGGTAGCACTCAAGCAATTTACTTTGGAATGGCGGAGAAATACCATGTAGTAGGTAGGTATGGTGGACACAAATGGCATAGTGGTTGGCTCAAGGATTTTGGATGCATGAGAAGTATTCCCTCTCGATAGGTTTAGGCTAGCAAGGTTATTTGAAGCAAACTCAAGGATGAACCGGTGCAGCAAAACTCACATAAAAGACATATTGTAAACATTATAAGACTCTACACCGTCTTCCTTGTTGTTCAAACTCAATACTAGAAATTATCTAGACCTTAGAGAGACCAATTATGCAAACCAAATTTTAGCATGCTCTATGTATTTCTTCACTAATAGGTGCAAAGTATATGATGCAAGAGCTTAAACATGAGCACAACAATTGCCAAGTATCACATTATCCAAGACATTTTACCAATTACTACATGTAGCATTTTTCAATTCCAACCATATAACAATTTAACGAAGAGGAAACTTCGCCATGAATATTATGAGCTAAGAACACATGTGTTCATACGAACCAGCGGAGCGTGTCTCTCTCCCACACAAGGATGAACTTATTCAGAGAATGAAAATAACAAAACAAAAATAAAAGCACACAGACGCTCCAAGTAAAATACATAAGATGTGACCGAATAAAAATATAGTTTCAAGAGAAGGAACCTGATACTTTGTCGATGAAGAAGGGGATGCCTTGGGCATCCCCAAGCTTAGACGCTTGAGTCTTCTTAGAATATGCAGGGATGAACCACGGGGCATCCCCAAGCTTAGAGCTTTCACTCCTCTTGATCATAGTATATCATACTCCTCTCTTGACCCTTGAAAACTTCCTTCACACCAAACTTCAAGCAAACTCATTAGAGGGTTAGTGCATAATCAAAAATTCACATGTTCAGAGGTGACACAATCATTCTTAACACTTCTGGACATTGCACAAAACTTCTGAAAGTTAATGGAACAAAGAAACCCATTCAACAAAGCAAAAGCGGCAATGCGAAATAAAAGGCAGAATCTGTCAAAAACAGAACAGTCCGTAAAGACGAATTTTAAAATGGCACCAGACTTGCTCAAACGGAAAAACTCAAAACTAATGAAAGTTGCGTACATATCTGAGGATCACGCTCGTAAATTGGAAGATTTTTTAGAATTTTCTACAGAGACTTGTGCCAGAATTCGTGACAGACAGCAATGCTGTTTCTGCGCAGCGATCCCAAATATAACATCAACTTTAACATAGAAACTTTACTTGGCACAAAAACATGATAATGAGAGGTTGCTACAGTAGTAAACAACTTCCAAGACTCAACAAAACAAAAATTGCTGTAGTAAAATAAACACATGGGTTATCTCCCAAGAAGTTCTTTCTTTATAGCCATTAAGATGGGCTCAGCAGTTTTAATGATGCACTCGCAAGAAATAGAAGTTGAAGCAAAAGAGAGCATCAAGAGGCAAATTCAAAACACATTTAAGTCTAACATGCTTCCTATGCATAGGAATCTTGTAAATAAACAAGTTCATGAAGAGCAAAGTAACAAGCATAGGAAGATAAAAAAGTGTAGCTTCAAAAATTTCAGCACATAGAGAGGTGTTTTAGTAACATGAAAATTTTTACAACCATATTTTCCTCTCTCATAATAACTTTCAGTAGCATCATGAGCAAACTCAACAATATAACTATCACATAAAGCATTCTTATCATGAGTCTCATGCATAAAATTATTACTACTCCCAACATAAGCATAATCAGTTTTATTAGTTGTAGTGGGAGCAAATTCAACAAAGTAGCTATCAAATATAGGAGGTATATTGTAATCATAATCAAATTTATCCTCCATAACAGGTGGTAACAAAAGACTACTATCATTATAATCATCATAAATGGGAGGCAAAGTATCATCAAAGAAAATTTTCTCCTCAATGCTTGGGGGACTAAAAATATCATGCTCATCAAAGCCAGCTTCCCCAAGCTTAGAATTTTCCATAGCATTAGCAACAATAGTGTTCAAAGCATTCATATTAATATGTTCCATGGGTTTTTTAATTTTCGCATCAAACCATCCATGTCTTAAATCAGGAAATAGAATAAGAAGGTCATTGTTGTCCATTATGCCTAACTAGTGTAAACAAGAAACCAAAAGATGCAATTGCAGGATCTAAAGGAAATAGCTTCGAGTACTTACAACGGCGCCGGAAAATAGCTTAGTAGCCGAGATCCAGAGTGTGAGTACCTTTTACCTTTCCTCCCCGGCAACGGCGCCAGAAAAGTGCTTGATGTCTACGGGTGCTTCTATTCTTGTAGACAGTGTTGGGCCTCCAAGAGCAGAGGTTTGTAGAACAGCAGCAAGTTTCCCTTAAGTGGATTACCCAAGGTTTATCGAACTCAGGGAGGAAGAGGTCAAAGATATCCCTCTCATGCAACCCTGCAACCACAAAGCAAGAAGTCTCTTGTGTCCCCAACACACCTAATAGGTGCACTAGTTTGGCGAAGAGATAGTGAAATACAAGTGGTATGAATGAATATGAGCAGTAGTACGGCGCCAGAAAATAGCTTGCTGGCGTGCAGTTGATGGTAGTAATATTGTAGGAAAACAAGCAGTAGTAACGCAGCAGTAGTAACGCAGTAAAACAGTAAACAAGCAGTGATAGCAGTATTTAGGAACAAGGCCTAGGGATTACACTTTCACTAGTGGACACTCTCAACATTGATCACATAACAGAATAGATAAATGCATACTCTACACTCTCTTGTTGGATGATGAACACATTGCGTAGGATTACACGAACCCTCAATGCCGGAGTTAACAAGCTCCACAATTCAATGTTCATATTTAAATAACCTTAGAGTGTAAGATAGATCAATACGACTAAACCAAGTACTAACGTAGCATGCACACTGTCACCTTCATGCTTATGTAGGAGGAATAATACACATCAATACTATCATAGCAATAGTTAACTTCGCAATCTACAAGAGATCATGATCATAGCATAAACCAAGTACTAACACGGATGCACACACTGTCACCATTACATCGTGCAGGAGGAATAAAACTACTTTAATAACATTGCTAGAGTAGCACATAGATAAATTGTGATACAAAACACATTGCAATCATAAAGAGATATAAATAAGCACTTCACTATGCCATTCATAACAGTGAATAAGTATTCTGTGAAATATAGCCTAAGAGACCCACACGGTGCACACACTGTCACCTTTACACACGTGGGACAAGGAGTCTCCGGAGATCACATAAGTAAAACTCACTTGACTAGCACAATGACATCTAGATTACAAGCATCATCATATGAATCTCAATCATGTAAGGCAGCTCATGAGATTATTGTATTGAAGTACATAGGAGAGAGATGAACCACATAGCTACCGGTACAGCCCCGAGCCTCGATGGAGAACTACTCCCTCTTCATGGGAGCAACAGCGGTGATGAAGATGGCCCGGAGATGGCAGCGGTGTCGATGGAGAAGCCTTCCGGGGCACTTCCCCGTCCGGCAGGTGCCGGAACAGAGACTCCCGTCCCCCATCTTGGCTTCGCGATGGCGGCGGCTCTGGAACTTTTCTCGTACCGTGGCTTCCTCCGTAAGGGTTTTCGACGCAGGGGCTTTATATAGGCGAAAGGGCAGCGTCAGAAGGTCGAAGGGGCGACGACACCATAGGCTGGCGCGGCCAGGGCCCAGGCCGCGCCACCCTATCATCTGGGGCCCACAGGGCCCTCCTCTGGCGGCTCTCGGGTGTTCTGGATGCTTCCGGGCAAAATAGGAACCTGGGCGTTGATTTCGTCCAATTCCGAGAATATTTCGTTACTAGGATTTCTGAAACCAAAAACAGCAGAAAACAGGAACTTCGGCATCTTGTTAATAGGTTAGTTCCAGAAAATGCACGAATATGACATAAAGTGTGCATAAAACATGTAGGTATCATCAATAAAGTAGCATGGAACATAAGAAACTATCGATACGTCACCGTATCAATGGTTTATGGAAAAGCTTGTCATTTACCTCTAGAATTAGAGCACAAAGCTTATTGGGCTGTAAGAGAACTTAATAAAGATTTTAAACTTGCCGGTAAGAAAAGATTGCTACAATTGAGTTCTTTAGATGAATGGAGAAGTGAAGCTTATGAAAATGCTAAACTTTTTAAGGAGAAGGTTAAGAAATGGCATGATAGAAGAATTATTAAAAGAGAATTTAATGTTGGAGATAAAGTCCTATTGTATCGGTCTCGTCTCAGATTTTTTGCAGGGAAATTACTCTCAAAATGGGAAGGACCATATGTCATTGAGGAGGTGTATCGTTCAGGAGCAATAAAAATTGCTCGCTGAAAGATGATGCTACACAAGTGGTGAATGGACAAAGACTCAAGCATTATATTTCTGGAGATTCTTATAATGAAGATATTGATGTTATTCAAGTGGTGACTCCGGAAGCCTTCATCAAAGACCAAATTGACAGTTCTGCAGAGTTCGACTTTGAATAGGTAACAGTAGTAATAAAAAGTCCGCGTTTAACTTTCCAAACAATGTTTCTGCTGTTTTTGGAAAATATGAAAAATTACGAGATCGAAACGGAGTGGAGGCGACGCACGAGGGCGTGCCCCCATAGGCCGGCGCGGGCCCCACCCTGGCCGCGCCGCCCTATGGGGACAGCCCCTCGGCGTCCCGTTTCCACTCGTTTTCGGCCTGGAACTTTCCTTTTGTCGTGAAAATATTTGCTATATAATCCCCCGGATCCCCAGAGGTCCGTATATCATTTTCTCGTCGTGTTTTGTTTCGAGCTGTTTCTGCCAGATATTGTTTTCAGATCTAGAGCCACCATGTCTTCGTCGGAGCCTCCGAAGGACAACTTCTTTGAGAACGTCGTCAACCCGTACATGAACGAGTTGAAGATGCATCCCAAGGAATTGCTGCTCGTAGATGGAGAGTTGCAGATAGAAGATGTTCGGGGTCCTAAAGGAGAAGGAAGCTTGGAGGACAGGATGGAGAAACTAGAACAAGAGGTCTTCACCTACAAGAAGATGGCTGAACGTGAAGTGGACATCTTCCACAGAATTGTGTCCGAACTCATTGGTGAACACGAGAAGGAGACTGCAAAGCTGTGGAGCGATATCCTCTCACTTCACAACACTACCAACCAACTTCAGGCGCAACTTTATGATGTTTGGAATCAAAACTGTGAGTATGAAAACAGGTTTAAACGCATTAGCTATGCTGCTAGTTTCAGGATTCCCGAGACCAAGACATCGTTTGTTGATGGAGAGCCTCTTCCTTGGAAGTCTGATGACGAGAAGGATCCATCATCATCACCACCGAAGGAGTAATTCACCATTGGTATTGGCATCCCCTTGGTTTGTTCCAAGCTTGGGGGAGTGTCGCGGTATCACATCATCACTATCTTTATCTTTTTACTATCAAGTAGTGTCATATCATGAGTAGGGAAGTTATTATATAAGATGGTTTGCAGTGTGGAAGTATCTCTCTTAGTTGGTTATCTATGTATCCGTTGGTGTGAGTTATCGTTATGGAATATTAATGAGATGTTTTATCATTTATTTTTTGCACACCTTATTTTAGTTTGCAATTTCTGTTATATGATTACTCTTGACATTAGTATTGATATCACTTTGGGAGCATTAAGTAAATCTATTTGGTTTTGGCAAACTTAGCATTGGTCAATAGCAACAATACTTTGATGTTTAAATAGAAAAGGGAAATACATGTAGATATATTACTTTATTATCTTTCTGCTAATGAGTTTAGTATTCTGAAGTTAAAATTGCTTGTGCTTACGAGAAAGATGCATGATTGTTTCTATCACATGTATATTTGTTTGCTTCCCTCAACTCTTATGCTTGCTACCCAACCTTGCTAGCCAAAGACCTGTATTGAGAGGGAATGCTTCTCATACATCCATAACCTTAGACCAAACCCATGCCATTTGTGTCCACCATAACTACCTACTATGTGGTATTTTGCGCCACTCCAAGTAAATACTTCATGTGCTACCTTTAAACTATTCAAACTATATTACTCCTTATTTGTGTCAATGTTTTATAGCTCATGAGGAAGTATGTGGTGTTTTATCTTTCAATCTTGTTGGGCGGACTTTCACCGATGGACTAGCGGCACATCCGCTTATCCAATAATTTTGCAAAAAGAGCTGGCAACGGGGTTCCCAGCCCCAATTAATAACTTTTATTAATAATTCTCTTCACGTGTTTTGCCCTGATTCATCAGTAAGCAACTTAATTTTGCAATAGACACTCCTCCATGGTATGAGAAATGTTGGAAGGCACCCGAGGATTCGGTTAGCCATGGCTTGTGAAAGCAAAGGTTGGGGGGAGTGTCATCCATAAATAGAACTAAAATACATGTGTAAACAAAAGAGAAGAGGGATGATCTACCTTGCTGGTAGAGATAACGTCCTTCATGGGAGCCGCTCTTGGAAGTCTGTTTGGCAAGGGGGTTAGAGTGCCCACTACCATTCGTTGACAACAACAAACACCACTCAAAATCTTACTTTTATGCTCTTTATATGATTTCAAAACTTGAAAAGCTCTAGCACATGATTTAATCCCTGCTTCCCTCTGCGAAGGGCCTATCTTTTACTTTTATGTTGAGTCAGTAAACCTATTTCCCTCTATCTTAAGCAAGCAATTGAGTTGTTGTGATCCAATCATTTATGCTATGATCTAGTTAATCATGTCTTGTATTCTTCCTTGTTTAGTACAAATTTTATCTGAATGAATATGACTTTGAAAGCTATCAATGATTATGAGGAGATTGTTATGATTAAGGATGAAAGCCCTGCCATATAAATTCTAATATAAAGGCTTTGCTTAGAAGATAAGTACAATCCGTTAATAGTTCTCTGACCAAGAACAAAGTTTGCCATAACCGTTTATGATTTCCTATGCACCTCTATTTGTGATTTCTCTTTACTTATTTCAAGTTGAGTTATATGAGGAGGATGTTTACTAGAATGTCTTGTGTGAATCAATATGATGCTTCTTGTCCGTATTTTATTTATCGACTCTTCACTCCATAAACATGTGGTCTTGTTCATTGAGCTCAGTTTCGCTTGGGGACAAGCGAGGTCTAAGCTTGGGGGAGTTGATACGTCCATTTTGCATCACTATTTTATATCATAATTTGCTGTTATTCATTGATATATTTCATATTTAGAGATGATACTTATGTTATTTCACCTATTTTGCATGTTTCATGATTATTGGAGAATTATTCACCGGAGTCAGGATTCTGCTGGAAAAAGCACCGTCAGGACACCATATTTCTGAAGATCAACAATTGACGGAAATTATACAAACATCCTATTTTTCCAGAAGACGAAGCCAGCCAAAAGGAGGGACCGAGGAGGGCCGCCATGGGCCCCCCATAGGCCGGCGCGGGCCCAGGCCTGGCCGCGCCGCCTTGTGGGGAGGGGGCCCACAGCCCCCTTCGGCCGCCTCTCCTTCGCGTACTTCTTCATCCCGAAAACCTAAGGCACGGGGATACGCAGAATAGACACAGCCGCCTCTACGGGGCGGAGAGACACCAGAGAGAAAAGAGCTCTCCGGCGGGCAGGAATCCGTCGGGGAAATTCCCTCCCGGAGGGGGAAATCGTCGCCATCGCCACCGTCATCGAGCTGGACTTCATTGGGATCATCATCATCATCATCTCCACCATCTACACCACCATCTCACCGCTGCACCTCGTCACCGTTGTAACATCTAGGGTTGAATCTTGATTGTTTGATAGGGGAAACTCTCCCGGTGTTGATTACTACTTGTTATTGATGCTATTGAGTGAAACTATTGGATCAAGGTTTATGTTCAGATTGTTATTCATCATCATATCACCTCTGATTATGTTCCATATGATGTCTCGTGAGTAGTTCATTTAGTTCTTGAGGACATGGGTGAAGTCTAAATGTTAGTAGTGAACTATGTTGAGTAATATTTAATGGTTTGATATTTAAGTTGTGGTGTTATTCTTCTAGTGGTATCATGTGAACGTCGACTACATGATACTTCACCTTTATGGGCCTAGGGGAGTACATCTTGTATTCGTTTGCTAATTGTGGGGTTGCCGGAGTGACAGAAACCTGAACCCCCGTTGGTATATCGATGCAGGAGGGATAGCAGGATCTCAGAGTTTAAGGCTGTGGTTAGATTTATCTTAATTACTTTCTTGTATTTGCGGATGCTTGCAAGGGGTATAATCACAAGTATGTATTAGTCCTAGGAAGGGCGGTGCATTAGCATAGGTTCACCCACACAACACTTATCAAAACAATGAAGATTAATCAACTATATGAAGCGAAAGCACTAGACTAAATCCCCGTGTGTCCTCAAGAACGTTTGGTCATTATAAGTAAACAAACCGGCTTGTCCTTTGTGCTAAAAAGGATTGGGCCACTCGCTGCAATTATTACTCTCGCATTTTACTTACTTGTACTTTATTTATCTGCTATATCAAAACCCCCTGAAAACTTGTCTGTGAGCATTTACAGTGAATCCTTCATCGAAACTGCTTGTCAACACCTTCTGCTCCTCGTTGGGTTCGACACTCTTATTTATCGAAAGTACTACGATACACCCCCTATACTTGTGGGTCATCAAGGATAGCAGGATCTCAGAGTTTAAGGTTGTGGTTAGATTTATCTTAATTACTTTCTTGTATTTGCGGATGCTTGCAAGGGGTTTAATCACAAGTATGTATTAGTCCTAGGAAGGGCGGTGCATTAGCATAGGTTCACCCACACAACACTTATCAAAACAATGAAGATTATTTAACTATATGAAGCGAAAGCACTAGACTAAATTCCCGTGTGTCCTCAAGAACGTTTGGTCTTTATAAGTAAACAAACCGGCTTGTCCTTTGTGCTAAAAAGGATTGGGCCACTCGCTGCAATTATTACTCTCGCATTTTACTTACTTGTACTTTATTTATCTGCTATATCAAAACCTCCTGAAAACTTGTCTGTGAGCATTTACAGTGAATCCTTCATCGAAACTGCTTGTCAACACCTTCTGCTCCTCGTTGGGTTCGACACTCTTATTTATCGAAAGTACTACGATACACCCCCTATACTTGTGGGTCATCAAGACTATTTTCTGGCGCCGTTGCCGGGGAGTGAAGCGCTATTGGTAAGTGGAATTGGTAAGGAAAACTTTTACTGTACGTGCTGTTTTTATTTCTGCCTGCTGCTATAATTCATTATGGAGAGATCTTCTCTTGAATTCCTATTTGGGAAATCTACTACTACTGCAAAGGTAGTGGATGAGGCGCCAGGTGAGGAAGTAATTCCATATAAAATACCTATGAAAATTATTGAACGTGTTGTGGATAACCGCTATGCAGGGGATGGAACTGTCCATCCTGGAGATCATTTATTGTTCTTACATGAATTATGCGGGTTATTCAAGTGTGCAGGTATTTCAATGGATGAAGTTAGGAAGAAATTATTCTCTATGTCGCTGTCTGGTAAAGCGGCGCATTGGTATAAACTGCTGAAGGATGGGCATTCTCTTGATTGGAAGGATATTGTGCCTCTATTTTATTCTAAATTCTATCCTCCAAGTGAAATTCACAAAGACCAAAACCGCATATATAATTTTTGGCCTCATGATGGAGAGAGTATTGCCCAAGCATGGGGGAGATTGAAGTCTTTAATGCTCAAATGCCCCATTCATGAGCTTCCTGGTAATATCATCATTGATAATTTCTATGCAAGACTTTCTTTTCAAGATAAAACCTTGCTGGATACTACTTGTTCTGGATCATTCACACACAACAAAGAAGAGTTTAAATGGGACCTTCTTGATCGGATTCAGGAGAATACTGAAGGATGGGAGAACGACAAAGGTAGAGAGTCAGGTATAAATTATGATTATGAATGCATTGAAACTTTTATGGATACTGATAAATTTCGAAATATGAGTGCTACTTATGGTCTTGACTCTCAAGTTGTTGCAAATTTTTATAAAGCTTTTGCCTCTCATTTTGAATTGCCTAGGAAGAATTTTAATAAGTATCATGAACCTTACAAAGATAAAACTGATTCACCTATAGGTAAATGTATTGAAGTTAAAACTGTTGATCACATTCTTCCTGAAGCTTATATCGAAAAAATTCCTTTTCCTGCTAAAATGAAGGAGTATTCTGTTATAACTAGTGTGGTTAACAAAAGTGCAAAGAAACCTATAGAACCTGAGGAGCAAATAAATGTTGAACCTGCTGTTGCAATAGTTAAAGACCTTGTGACTGAAAATGTAGAAGATGGTCACATCATTTTCTGTGAAGATGCTTCTAATATTGTTTCACATCCTAGTAAGTCTAGGAAAGCCAGTGTTCCTATGCTCTCTGTTAGAATTGGTGATCATTGTTATTATGGTTTATGTGATATTGGTGCAAGTTCTAGTGCCATTCCTTATGAGCTTTACAGGGAAATCATGC
Source organism: Lolium multiflorum (assembly GCA_030979885.1). NCBI lineage: Eukaryota > Viridiplantae > Streptophyta > Magnoliopsida > Poales > Poaceae > Lolium > Lolium multiflorum. Next base: position 206,564,052 of record CM061753.1, on the reverse strand, counting down.
ATGAAATTGGTTCTTGTGAACTTGAAGAAATTGATGTGGTTATTCGGCTAGCTAATAGAGAAACTATCTCTCCAATTGGTATTGTTCGAGATGTGGAAGTTCTATGTGGTAAGATTAAATATCCTGCTGACTTTTTGGTACTTGGTTCTGCTGCTAGTAAGACTTGTCCTATCATTTTTGGTAGACCTTTTCTAAATACTTGTGGAGCTATTATAGATTGCAAGAAAGAGAAAATTGTGACTAAATTTGCTGGTGAATCTTATGAGTTTAATTTCTCTAAATTTTCCAAAACTCCTTATGAAGCTGAATTGCCTAATGATGACTTTAGAGTTGAACAGCTTGCATCTATTGCTCTTGCTCCTACTAATCCTTTGCAGCAATATTTGGAGGATCATGAGAGTGAAGTCTTTAGGGAAGAAAGGAATGAGCTTGATGAAATTTTCCTTCGTCAACCCATTCTTAAACATGACTTACCGGTTGAAGATCTAGGTACAACACCACCACCAAAGGAAGATCCTGTTTTTGATTTGAAACCATTACCTGATAATCTTAAGTATGCTTATATTGATGATAAGAAAACATATCCTGTTATTATTAGTGCTAAGCTTTCAGATTTTGAGGAAGAAAGATTATTGGAAATATTGAAGAAACACCGAGGAGCTATTGGCTACACTCTTGATGACTTGAAGGGGATTTCTCCCTCTATTTGCCAACATGCCATCAACATGGAAGATGATGCAAAGCCTGTTGTTGAACATCAGCGTCGTCTAATTCCTAAGATGAAGGATGTGGTAAGGAATGAGGTATTGAAACTTCTTGAAGCTGGTATTATATATCCTATTGCTGATAGTAGATGGGTTAGTCCTGTACATTGTGTTCCTAAGAAAGGAGGAATAACTGTTGTACCTAATGATAATGATGAGCTCATTCCTCAAAGAGTAGTTGTAGGGTATAGAATGTGCATTGATTTTCGTAAAGTTAATAAAGTTACTAAGAAAGATCATTACCCTTTACCATTTATTGATCAAATGCTAGAAAGGTTATCTAAAAATACTCATTTCTGCTTTCTTGATGGTTATTCTGGGTTTTCACAAATTGCTGTTAGAGCTAAAGATCAAGAGAAAACCACTTTCACTTGTCCCTATGGAACTTATGCTTATAGGCGTATGCCTTTTGGTTTATGTAATGCTCCTGCTACTTTTCAAAGATGCATGTCTGCTATTTTTCATGGTTTTTGTGAAAAGATTGTAGAGGTTTTCATGGATGATTTTTCTGTCTATGGGAATTCTTTTGATAATTGTTTGCGAAACCTTGATAAAGTTTTGCAGAGATGTGAAGAAACTAACCTTGTTCTTAATTGGGAGAAATGCCACTTTATGGTTAATGAAGGAATTGTATTGGGACATAAAATTTCCGAGAGAGGTATTGAAGTTGATAGAGCTAAAGTTGAAGCAATTGAGAAGATGCCCTATCCTAGGGATGTTAAAGGTATTCGTAGTATTCTTGGTCATGCTGGTTTTTATAGGAGATTTATTAAAGATTTCTCTAAAATTTCAAAGCCTCTTACTAATCTTCTTCAAAAAGATGTACCTTTTGTTTTTGATGATGATTGTAAGGAAGCCTTTGAAACTCTAAAGAAAGCCTTAACAACTGCTCCTGTAGTTGAACCTCCTGATTGGAATTTACCTTTTGAAATTATGTGTGATGCTAGTGATTTTGCTGTAGGCGCTGTTCTTGGACAGCGAGTAGATAAAAAATTGAATGTTATTCATTATGCTAGTAAGACTCTAGATGCTGCTCAAAGAAATTATGCTACAACTGAAAAAGAGTTATTAGCCGTAGTTTTTGCATGTGACAAGTTTAGACCTTATATTGTTGATTCAAAAGTCACATTCATACTGATCATGCTGCAATTAGGTACCTTATGGAAAAGAAAGACGCTAAGCCAAGGCTTATTAGATGGGTGCTTCTTTTGCAAGAATTTGATTTACATATTGTAGATAGGAAAGGTGTTGATAATCCTGTTGCTGATAATTTGTCTAGATTGGAAAATATTGCTTATGATCCTGTTCCTGTTAATGATAGTTTTCCAAATGAACAATTGGTTGTAATAAAGGTGAGCTCGCGAGATAGTCCTTGGTATGCTGATTATGCTAACTTTATTGTTTCGAAGTATTTGCCTCCAACCTTTTCAGCTCAGCAAAGGAGGAAATTCTTTTATGACTTGAGGCATTATTTTTGGGATGACCCACACTTATATAAAGAAGGAGTGGATGGTATTATGCGAAGATGTGTCCCCGAATATGAACAACAAGAGATATTGAGTAAGTGTCATGGTAGTGTTTATGGAGGACATCACGCTGGAGATAGAACCGCGCAAAAGGTTCTACAATCAGGTTTTTATTGGCCAACTCTCTTTAAAGATGCAAGAAAGTTTATTTTATCTTGTGATGAATGTCAAAGAGTTGGTAATATCTCTAGACGCAATGAAATGCCTATGAATTATACTCTTGTTATTGAACCATTTGATTGTTGGGGATTTGACTTCATGGGTCCTTTCCCTTCTTCAGAAGGTAACACTCATATACTTGTTGCTGTTGATTATGTTACTAAATGGGTGGAAGCCATACCCACAAAAAGTGCTGATGGTGAGACCTCTTTAAAAATGCTTTTAGATGTTATCTTTCCTAGGTTTGGAGTACCTAGATATCTTATGACTGATGGAGGTTCTCATTTTATTCATGGTGGTTTTAGAAAAACTCTTGCTAAATATGGTATTAATCATAGAATTGCTTCAGCTTATCATCCTCAAACTAGTGGGCAAGTAGAATTATCAAATAGAGAAATTAAATCTATCTTGGGAAAGACTGTTAATAAATCTAGAAAGAATTGGGCTAGTAAGTTAAAGGAAGCATTGTGGGCTTATAGAACTGCTTATAAAAATCCTATGGGAATGTCTCCTTATAAAATGGTTTATGGAAAAGCTTGTCATTTACCTTTAGAACTAGAGCACAAAGCTTATTGGGCTGTAAGAGAACTTAATAAAGATTTTAAACTTGCCGGTAAGAAAAGGTTGCTACAATTGAGTTCTTTAGATGAATGGAGAAGTGAAGCTTATGAAAATGCTAAACTTTTTAAGGAGAAAGTTAAGAAATGGCATGATAGAAGAATTATTAAAAGAGAATTTAATGTTGGAGATAAAGTCCTATTGTATCGGTCTCGTCTCAGATTTTTTGCAGGGAAATTACTCTCAAAATGGGAAGGACCATATGTCATTGAGGAGGTGTATCGTTCAGGAGCAATAAAAATTGCCTCGCTGAAAGATGATGCCACACAAGTGGTGAATGGACAAAGACTCAAACATTATATTTCTGGAGATTCTTATAATGAAGATGTTGATGTTATTCAAGTGGTGACTCCGGAAGCTTTCATCAAAGACCAAATTGACAGTTCTGCAGAGTTCGACTTCGAATAGGTAACAGTTTTGGTAGTAAAAAGTCCGCGTTTAACTTTCCGAACAATATTTTTGCTATTTTTGGAAAATATGAAAAATTACGAGATCAAAACGGAGTGGAGGAGACGCGAGGGGCAGGGGGGCGCGGCCCCACCCTGGCCGCGCCGCCCTATGGGGACGGCCCCTCGGCGTCCCGTTTCCACTCGTTTTCGGCCTGGAACCTTCCTTTTGTCGTAAAAATATTTGCTATATAATCCCCCGGATCTCCAGAGGTCCGTATATCGTTTTCTCGTCGTGTTTTGTTTCGAGCTGTTTTCTGCCAGATATTGTTTTCAGATCTAGAGCCACCATGTCTTCGTCGGAGCCTCCGAAGGACAACTTCTTTGAGAACGTCGTCAACCCGTACATGAACGAGCTGAAGATGCATCCCAAGGAATTGCTGCTCGTAGATGGAGAGTTGCAGATAGAAGATGTCCGGGGTCCTAAAGGAGAAGGAAGCTTGGAGGACAGGATGGAGAAACTAGAACAAGAGGTCTTCGCCTACAAGAAGATGGCTGAACGTGAAGTGGACATCTTCCACAGAATTGTGTCCGAACTTATTGATGAACACAAGAAGGAGACTACAAAGCTGTGGAGCGATATCCTCTCACTTCACAACACTACCAACCAACTTCAGGCGCAACTTTATGATGTTCAGAATCAAAACTGTGAGTATGAAAACAGGTTTAAACGCATTAGCTATGCTGCTAGTTTCAGGATTCCCGAGACCAAGACGTCGTTTGTTGATGGAGAGCCTCTTCCTTGGAAGTCTGATGACGAGAAGAATCCACCACCATCACCACCGAAGGAGTAATTCATCATTGGTATTGGCATCCCCTTGGCTTGTTCCAAGCTTGGGGGGAGTGCCGCGGTATCACATCATCACTATCTTTTACCTTTTTACTATCAAGTAGTGTCATATCATGAGTAGGGAAGTTATCATATAAGATGGTTTGCAGTGTGGAAGTATCTCTCTTTTAGTTGGTTATCTATGTATCCCTTGGTGTGAGTTATCGTTATGGAATATTAATGAGAAGTTTTATCATTTACTTTTTGCACACCTTATTTTAGTTTGCAATTTCTGTTATATGATTGATCTTGTTGTTAGTATTGATATCACTTTCACTACAAGAAAAGTTCTGATAGACAACGTCCCAAAATCGTCAACTAAGGGGCATTTTTCGTCGCCTATGGGCCTAACCCGACGATATGGGTTCTGTTGTCGAAACTGCGTCAGGCAAAGTCCTACGACGATTTTTTCGGTCCGTCGCGCTTGGGCGCCCTTCCGCCACGGAAAATCGGACCGTTGCGGAAGTGTTTTCGGGAGCCCGTTGACTGCTGACGTCATGCAAACTGACACGTGGCAGACGCCGTTAACTGCCAGTTAACGGCGTTAACCGGCTGAAACCCCGTGGTAGATGGTAGGCCCACACGAGGCCTGCCACGTCTTAAGCGGGCCGGGCCAGATGACATAGTTTGACCGGTCAACTATATAGCTGGGCTGGTCCATTAGTTACGTGGGCCGGGCCTAACCTCTAAGGTTGACTGGTCAAAACTTAAATGGGCCGGCCCATTTAACATGTGGGGTCCACCTTACAGAACGGGCCGGCCCAAGAAGCAAGTGGGCAGCCAAAAACACAGGTGGGTCCCACTTTCCCGTTAAAAGTCGGCCCATTTAGTGTGTGGGGTCCACCGTATAGGTGGGCCGGCCCAACAAGCTAGTGGGCCGGGCCAAAAACACAGTGGGTCCCACTTTCCGTTAAAGGGTCGGCCCATTTAGTTTGTGGGGTCCACCATATAGCAAGTGGCGCCCAACAAAATAGTGGGCCGCCAAACACGAGTGGGTCCCACTTTCAAAGGGCCGGCCCATTTAGTATGTGGGCCTACCATATAGCAAGTGGGCTGGCCCACCAAGATAGTGGGTCAAAAACACAGGTGGGTCCCACATTCCTGTTAATGGGCCGGCCCATTTGGTATGTGGGGTCCACCATATAGAAAGTGGGCCGGCCCAACAAGATAGTGGGCCGGGCCAAAAACACAGGGGGGTCCCACCTTCCTATTAAAGGGCCGGCCCATTTACCATGTGGGACCACCATAGAGCAAGTGGGCCGGCCCAACAATATAGTGGGCCAATAAGCATGAGCCCATTATCGTGTAACCGGGCCGGCCTACTAAAGAAGTGGGCCGGCCCAAAATGAAAGTGGGTCCCACACTACTGTAAGTGGGCCGGCCCAATCTGTTGTAGGGCCCTACTTGTTTGACTAGTCAACTTGCATTAAATTTCATGAGCCTAAAATCTGATTTCAATGATACACACAAGTACATACACAAATAAAACAAATAGGAAAATTACAAGGCAATTAATGTGCCCAAATAAAAAAATTACATAGAATCATTGAGGACTTCTATTAGCATCATCAATAACACGTTGACATTTGGCAATCGCCTTGATTGAATCTTGTGTACTCTTTGTCAACATATCAGCTACAGATCTTAAAGCAGCAATACCATGTCTTTTATAAAGTACAGCCTTGAGATATTTACTGTTTGATGAAAGAAATGGTCTAGGTTGACGGCTATGAGAAGATGCATCAGAAGAAAGATCAGAACTTTTTGTGGGCCTCACTTCTAATGAAGATTGCTTCATCACAACTGCATTCTGATAATAATGCAAAAAGAGTTAAACGATGAACTATGCAAACATTTATTATGCAATGTAGATATAAGATAATAACAAGTTGCATAAATAAGACATGTATGGAACTTGTACTAAGCACAAACTTACATCATAATGTTGCACAGGGTCGCTACAGATCCTTTTTTGGCGACTATCTTCTAATGATGACTGCTTCATTAAAACTGCATTCTGGTAACATTGTAAACATAGTTACAACAATTAACTATTCAAACATGTATTACGCAATGTAGAGATCAGATAACAACATGTAGCAGAAATAAGCACAAGATAAGATAAGATGCATGTACTAAGCACATACTGGCTCACTGCAGGTCCTTCTCTTGCGTGCACTAGTCGTGGTCAACATGCCTATCATTTTAGGTTCAGCCATCAAGTGAAATGCTAATCCTCCTGCTCCATTGTCCTTAATCTGTGTTTAGATATCACATTTAAGACCAAGTCAGCTGGTTTCAAATAACAAAAAACTTGAGCTGCCAAATGAATAAGCCAATATTTACCAGATATCAGATTAAAACCAACTAGATGTTGCTTTGCATGAGATACGAATTTCAGACATTCAGATTTAGAGTAGGGTAATGCCAAGGTTTTACACATAAAGTAAACTGGCATTAAGAATGACCAAATGTCAGGTTCAAATCACCCTCGCAGTTTCTCCAAGACAAGCATATCAAATAGGCAGAAACATAGTAAAGCATGAATGGCATTGCTATGGCAGGGTTCCAAGTGTTAATCTCTTGCATAAGGAACAATGCATATAGGTTATAGATAATAACGGAAGTAAACTGCCAAAATTACCAACCACGAACTCAGATTCCAACCTTACCTAGCGTCCCCGCTGTTAATGTTGGATGTTCTAATAAGTGGTTCGCATGATCAATCCCTAGGAAAAATAACATTGACAAGTCAGTCTACGATAATACAAAGACCAGACATGCACGCAACAATAACTATATAAGCTAAAGACGAGGTATAAGAGCAAGCAGATTGGAAATGCACATAGCATGATTATAAAAGCAGTGTGAGAATAGCAGACACGAGAAAACAGCTAGCGGTGAGCTAATGACGTGGTATAAGAACAAGCAGATTGGAAATGCCCATAGCACGACTATAAAAGCAGTGCGACAATAGCATGCAGTACAAAAACAGTTGGCAGCAAATGAATGGGTACAAGGCTATAAATATGTGGATGCACACAGGTGTCAGTAGAATGAACAGGATGGTAGCGACCGGATAATGCTTTTGTACTGTACAATATTTAAACAAACTTCATGCGAAGCAACACATCAAGAAAGTTAACGGCATATGAGATCTGCAAATAACTACACAAAACATGGCTAAAGAAACACCGCGATCTAACGGGCCAGCGTACTAACCAAGCTGCGGCGGGGTGGACGGGGGCGGCAACTTGCATTCCAGCGGCGGCGAACGCGGGAGACGATGAATCGACCCTGTTTCAGTAGAAGCGGGCGTTAGTGAAGCAGATCTGGTTGGCTGGCAAGGTATTCGGTGAAGTTGATACAGCCGCTGCGGCGAGGTAGTCGGTGGCGAGGTCGGCGGTGAAGCAGATCCGTCGGTGGCGAGGTCGGCGGTGAAGCAGATCCGTCGGTGGCGAGGTCGGCGGTGAAGCAGATCCGTCGGTGACGAGGGCGGCGGGGGAGCGGATCAGGTGGGTGGACAGCCAACACGATCAAGGCTACGCTGTGGAGGAGTATGCCGGCGGCGAAGCAGATCTAGTACTGTAGAGAGTCAGAGCTTTGGCGTGTGAGAGTATTTTTGAGCTAATGGGGCGAATGGTTGGTGGGTGGGTGTGGGCCTGTGGGGAGGGTTCGGGATCTAGGCAAGATATTTCATTGTTACCGAATGAGCCCTCCATGGTCGGTGGGTTGTAGCTTCCGGACCAGGGTTAAAAGGGTAAAACTGGTCACGGGATTTTCGAATGGATGCGGCGGGATGATTTGGCGCGCGGCCGAAATTTTCAGTTTCAAGCTACGAGCAGAACGACAAAAATAATGTTCTTCCCCAGGGAGCTCTCATTTCTTCCTCTTCTCTTTCTCTCTCGAGTCTCTCCCACTCCCCCGGCTCCTCTCCCCCTTCTCTCCGGCGGCCTCGCCGGCCGGAGACGAGGCCGACTTCTCTCTGTATATTGTACACCCTCCGAACTAAATTAATTGATTCAACTTTCCTTAGACGTGTATGTATCTAGAGTAAAAACATGTGTGGATACATCCATATTTAGATAAGCAAAGTTGAGTCAGCTAATTTGGATCCGAGGGAGTTAGTGTTGTTGTAAGCTTAGATCCAGTGTTTCCCATGAGCAGAATGGCGCAATGGAGTCGGGGATCTCGTCATCGGCTTCAGATCTGGCCTATGGTGAATCTGGCGGATCTTGCCGGCCAAACCCCGATCTGGTGCCATCAATGTGATGGCGCTAACGGTGAGGCTTGCTTTGGTCAGTGCTTCAGATCTGGCCAATGGGGAAGTCAAGCTGCTAAAGTTCACAAGCTCGGGGCATACGACGGCGTCATCCGTCTTGCCCGTGCACATCTTGGACTTTCAGCGGCCCTTCTCAGAGCCAATATGCCGTTGCTGAGGCCCTTCTTCTCCTTCGTCCTGGCGACTACCGGCGACACCGTCCCAAGTGGTGCGTCCCCGGCGACGGAGTTGCTGGAAAGGATGCGGAGCAGAGATCTGATGTGCGGTCGAGAAGGACTCGATTGATTTTCTTCTATATGTTTTGGGGTCCTTTTTGTAAAGTTGCAGGTTCTATTAGTTATTGTCTAGTACTTTTGGTCCTCTATGTAATTTTTTGGACTAGTTTCCATTGGCACTGATAAACTTGAATTTTGACAAGTTCACGGGGAAAAAATTCCTTTGCACATATGGCCTATCATGTATAAACATTCTTGAGATTTAAACTATATGTAATGTGCCATGCATTAACCCTAAACCATATATATGTAACTAACCCTAGCTGATCAAACCCTACTTAATTAAAACAAATAACCCTAAACTATACGCATGCACTTTATGCGCAAAGGCGCGGGTGCCTCTAATAATGTGTGTGCGCACTCGATCGATGATCCCTAAACCTTATACAACCCTGAAACCCTAATCCCTAATCCCTAAACCCTAAACACCCTAAACACTAAACCCTAGACCCTAAACCCTAACCCTAACCCTAAACCCTAATTAAACCCTATATATAGGCCAACGACACTTAATTGTGCATCAAGCAGGCCAGGGGTGCCTCGCGGTCCTCTAATTAAATTAAATGTGCCATGCATTAACCCTAAACCATATATATGTAACTAACCATAGCTAATCAACCCTACTTAATGAAAACACATAACCCTAAACTATACTAGCTATAACCCGATCTAATAAAAACATGCTCTATATATAGCAGCTAGCTAGCAAACCGTAGATTAACACCAATTAATATATACATGGCCTATATCGATCATGTTGTATAACATATCCCTGAGATTCATTAATTAATTATATAATTATCGTGATAAATTAATTAACTTTAATTTTGACAAGTTCTCTCGAATGAAAACACATTTGATTAAGTTGCCTCATAATATATATATATAATTAGTGTGCATGCATGGCCTACCATGCATTCGTGCATATATTTTAATGTATATTTGAACATATTCTTGGGGATTTCAATCTCTCTCTCGATCATCTATATATCGTTGGTGGCCAAAAAACACACATATATATGCATGCAATTTATGCGTAAAGGCGCGGGTGCCTCTAATAATGTGTGTGCGCACTCGATCGATGATCCCTAAACCTTAAACAACCCTAAAACCTTAAATCCCTAATCCCTAAACCCTAAACACCCTAAACACTAAACCCTAAACCCTAGACCCTAAACGTACCCTAACCCTAACCCTAACCCTAACCCTAAACCCTAGCTAATCCTAAACCCCAATTAAACCCTATGTATAGGCCAACGACACTTAATTGTGCATCGATCGAGCGGGTCATGGGTGCCTCGCGATCCTCTAATAAAATTAAATGTGCCATGCATTAACCCTAAACCATATATATGTAACTAACCCTAGCTAATCAACCCTACTTAATTAAAACACATAACCCTAAACTATACTAGCTAGCTATAACCCGATCTAATAAAAACATGCTCTATATATAGCAGCTAGCTAGCAAACCGTAGATTAACACCAATTAAAATATACATGGCCTATATCGATCATGTTGTATAACATATCCCTGAGATTCATTAATTAATTATATAATTATCGTGATAAATTAATTAACTTGAACTTTGACAAGTTCTCTCGAATGAAAACACATTTGATTAAGTTGCCTCATAATATATATATAATTAGTGTGCATGCATGGCCTACAATGCATTCGTGCATATATTTTAATGTATATTTGAACATATTCTTGGGGATTTCAATCTCTCTCTCTCGATCATCTATATATCGTTGGTGGCCCAAAAAACACACATATATACGCATGCACTTTATGCGTAAAGGCGCGGGTGCCTCTAATAATGTGTGTGCGCACTCGATCGATGATCCCTAAACCTTAAACAACCCTAAAACCCCTAAATCCCTAATCCCTAAACCCTAAACACCCTAAACACTAAACCCTAAACCCTAAACCCTAACCCTAACCCTCTACCCTAGCTAACCCTAAACCCTAATTAAACCCTATGTATAGGCCAACGTCACTTAATTGTGCATCGAGCAGCCCAGGGGTGCCTCGCGGTCCTCTAATTAAATTAATTGTGCCATGCATTAACCCTAAACCATATATATGTAACTAACCCTAGCTAATTAACCCTACTTAATTAAAACACATAACCCTAAACTATACTAGATATAACCCGATCTAATAAAAACATGCTCTATATATAGCAGCTAGCTAGCAAACCGTAGATTAACACCAATTAAAATATACATGGCCTATATATATCGATCATGTTGTATAACATATCCCTCAGATTCATTAATTAATTATATAATTATCGTGATAAATTAATTAACTTGAATTTTGACAAGTTCTCTCGAATGAAAACACATTTGATTAAGTTGCCTCATAATATATATATAATTAATTAGTGTGCATGCATGGCCTACCATGCATTCGTGCATATATTTTAATGTATATTTGAACATATTCTTAGGGATTTCAATCTCTCTCTCGATCATCAATATATCGTTGGTGGCCAAAAAACACACACATATATATATACGCATGCAATTTATGCGTAAAGGCGCGGGTGCCTCTAATAATGTGTGTGCGCACTCGATCGATGATCCCTAAACCTTAAACAACCCCTAAAACCTTAAATCCCTAGCTAATCCCTAATCCCTAAACCCTAAACACCCTAAACACTAAACCCTAAACCCTAGACCCTAAACCCTAACCCTAACCCTAACCCTAACCCTAACCCTAACCCTAAACCCTAGCTAACCCTAAACCCTAATTAAACCCTATATATGTATATAGGCCAACGTCACTTAATTGTGCATCGAGCAGCCCAGGGGTGCCTCGCGGTCCTCTAATTAAATTAATTGTGCCATGCATTAACCCTAAACCATATATATGTAACTAACCCTAGCTAATTAACCCTACTTAATTAAAACACATAACCCTAAACTATACTAGATATAACCCGATCTAATAAAAACATGCTCTATATATAGCAGCTAGCTAGCAAACCGTAGATTAACACCAATTAAAATATACATGGCCTATATATCGATCATGTTGTATAACATATCCCTCAGATTCATTAATTAATTATATAATTATCGTGATAAATTAATTAACTTGAATTTTGACAAGTTCTCTCGAATGAAAACACATTTGATTAAGTTGCCTCATAATATATATATAATTAATTAGTGTGCATGCATGGCCTACCATGCATTCGTGCATATATTTTAATGTATATTTGAACATATTCTTAGGGATTTCAATCTCTCTCTCGATCATCAATATATCGTTGGTGGCCAAAAAACACACACATATATATATACACATGCAATTTATGCGTAAAGGCGCGAGTGCCTCTAATAATGTGTGTGCGCACTCGATCGATGATCCCTAAACCTTAAACAACCCCTAAAACCTTAAATCCCTAATCCCTAAACCCTAAACACCCTAAACACTAAACCCTAAACCCTAGACCCTAACCCTAACCCTAACCCTAACCCTAACCCTAAACCCTAGCTAACCCTAAACCCTAATTAAACCCTATGTATAGGCCAACGACACTTAATTGTGTGCATCGAGCAGGCCAGGGGTGCCTCGCGGTCCTCTAATTAAATTAAATGTGACATGCATTAACCCTAAACCATATATATGTAACTAACCCTAGCTAATCAACCCTACTTAATTAAAACACATAACCCTAAACTATACTAGATATAACCCGATCTAATAAAAGCATGCTCTATATATATAACAGCTAGCTAGCAAACCGTAGATTAACACCAATTAAAATATACATGGCCTATATCGATCATGTTGTATAACATATCCCTCAGATTCATTAATTAATTATATAATTATCTTGATAAATTAATTAACTTTAATTTTGACAAGTTCTCTCGAATGAAAACACATTTGATTAAGTTGCCTCATAATATATATATAATTTTAGTGTGCATGCATGGCCTACCATGCATTCGTGCATATATTTTAATGTATATTTGAACATATTCTTGGGGATTTCAATCTCTCTCTCTCTCGCGATCATCTATATATAACGTTGGTGGCAAAAAACACACACATATATACGCATGCACTTTATGCGTAAAGACGCGGGTGCCTCTAATAATGTGTGTGCGCACTCGATCGATGATCCCTAAACCTTAAACGTACAACCCTAAAACCCTAAATTAATTATCGATCTCCCTGTGATTCATTAATTAATTATATATATAATTATCGATGATAAATTAATTAACTTGAATTTTGACAAGTTCTCTCGTATGAAAACACATTTGATCAAGTTGCCTAGCTCATAATATATATATAATTAGTGTGCATGCATGGCCTACCATGCATTCGTGCATATATTTTGATATATATTTGAACATATTCTTGGGGATTTCAATCTCTCTCTCTCGATCATCTATATATCGTTGTTGGTGGCAAAAAAATACACATATATATACGCATGCACTTTATGCGCAAAGGCGCGGGTGCCTCTAATAATGTGTGTGCGCACTCGATCGATGATCCCTAAACCTTAAACAACCCTAAAACCCTAATCCCTAATCCCCTAAACCCTAAACACCCTAAACACACTAAACCCTAGACCCTAAACACCCTAAACACTAAACCCTAAACCCTAGACCCTAAACACCGTAAACATTAAACCCTAAACCCTAAACACCCTAAACACTAATTAAACCCTAAACCCTAGACCCTAAACACTAGACCCTAAACCCTAGACCATAAACACCCTAAACACTAAACCCTAAACCCTAGACCCTAAACACCGTAAACACTAAACCCTAAACCCTAAACACCCTAAACACTAATTAAACCCTAAACCCTAGACCCTAAACACCCTAAACACTAAACCCTAGACCCTAAACACCGTAAACACTAAACCCTAAACCCTAGACCCTAGCTAAACACCCTAAACACTAAACCCTAAACCCAGCTAGCTAACCCTAAACCCTAATTAAACCCTATATATAGGCCAACGACACTTAATTGTGCATCAAGCAGGCCAGGGGTGCCTCGCGGTCCTCTAGTTAAATTAAATGTGCCATGCATTAACCCTAAACCATATATATATAACTAACCCCTAGCTAATCAAACCCTAGTTAATTAAAACACATAACCCTAAACTATACTAGCTATAACCCGATCTAATAAAAACATGCTCTATATATAGCATGCAGCTAGCTAGCAAATTAAACGGTAGATTAAAACCAATTAATATATACATGGCCTATATCGATCATATGTTGTATAACATCTCCCTGAGATTCATTAATTAATTATATAATTATCGATGATAAATTAATTAACTTGAATTTTGACAAGTTCTCTCGAATGAAAACACATTTGATTAAGTTTCCTCATAATATATATATAATTAGTGTGCATGCATGGCCTACCATGCATGCATTCGTGCATATATTTTAATATATATTTGAACATATTCTTGGGGATTTCAATCTCTCTCTCTCTCTCGATCATCTATATGTCGTTGGTGGCCAAAAAACACACACATATACGCATGCACTTTATGCGCAAAGGCGCGTGTGCCTCTAATAATGTGTGTGCGCACTCGATCGATGATCCCTAAACCTTAAACCCTAAATAAACCCTAATCCCTAATCCCTAAACCCTAAACACCATAAACATTAAACCCTAAACCCTAGACCCTAAACCCTAACCTCCTAACCCTAAACCCTAAACCCTAATTAAACCCTATATATAGGCCAATGACACTTAATTGTGCATCAAGCAGGCCAGGGGTGCCTCGCGGTCCTCTAATTAAATTAAATGTGCCATGCATATATATGTGTTTAATTTGGGGATTTCAATCGCTCTCTCGTATGTAGCTCTCTCTACCTCTCTCTCTCTCTCTCTCTCTCTCTCTCTCTCTCGTTGGTGGCCAACAACACACACATGCACTTTGTGCGCAAAGGCATGCGCCTCTAATAATGTGTGCGCAGTCGATCGATCTAGTTTTGATTAATCATAGCACACAAATAAAGAAGTTGTATTTGAATCCACACAACCTAATCTAAAACACATAACCCCTAACATGGCCTAATTAATTAACCCTTCTCGATCTCTACCTAATTAGTGGAAATTGCACAAAATCAAAAGGGGTCCCTCACTAATTATGCATATCTGCTAGATTGTGATAAACTTTTGCCACATATATATTTGGTGGATGGGTGCATCTTGGCATGTAAACAATTAGTGTTTGCAAATGGCGTTGTCAAAATTTATGTACAAATGATTTCTTTCCATCCAAAGTGCATAAAATGGGAGTTTTAATGAAGAAAGTACAAATAAAACAGCTCAACATGCTTCCACACCCCGATTTTCACACGAAGTAGAGCATATTTAAAGGATAATTCCAGAGTTTTACTATTTTTCAAGCAACTTTGCTAATTTTCCCCCACTCACATGACTTTATGTCGATTTAACGAAAATATGGCGAATTTAAACTACATGGGCGGGATAGTTTGAATTGTGCGCGCGGCAAAGGGAACCGCCTATTCCTCAACCTTGTGCACGGCAAATTACACACGCAACTCCATTAAACGCCACCTACCGACCTTAATTATCACCCCGGCGGCCCGGCCGCATGACCCCCCACCCACCCGTACACAACTTATCCCCGTCCGTGCGAAGAGCTTCCCCTCCCCGTCCCGTCCGTGCGAAGAAGAAGCTTCCCCTCCCCGTCGTTCTTCTCGAGACGCACCGGCGGTCAAGTTGATCCACGGTAGGGCTGCTATCTCTAGCTCAATCATGTATCGGGCAAGACAGCCTAACGATTTATATTTTCTTGATGCTGCTAAAAAAATTCGTCAGTATGCTCGAACTAATTGGCACTTTATAGTTTTCCGCTCGATTTGTCATCGATCAATTTGTTCATTTGCGTGGGCATATAGAGTCAGTTCTGCACTCGATCCGTTAATTTGCTGAAATGCCATGGCAGAGTTTTGTACACGATCTGTTTGCTAAAATGTCGATGGGCATTTTTTGTTTTGTACTCGACATGATTGCTGAAATGCATAATCATGTAGTATAGTTTTGTACTCGATGGATATACATTTCCTACTTCGCCTTAAATTAATCACCAACCACTGTATCTCATAATTAAACAGATGGACAGAACTTGGATACTGCATGGACACTTATGTTCCCCTTCATATATAAATGGTGTTCAACCCTTTATGGGGTTTATTAGAGCTCATGATGGTCACAACCTGGACGTGTATTGCCCGCGCTGCACATGTATGAATGGTGAGAAGAGGCCTCACCCTGTAGTGGCAGATCATTTACACATTTTTGGGATGGACCGCACATATGTTAGGCGGGTTTAGCATGGTGAACCATATAATGATCCTTTAGCAGGAGAAGCAGATCTTGCTCACACTGTATGTGTGCTGGCATATGTAGTTAATTATTTATATTGATGCTGCCGCTGTTTCAATCAATAGTTTGCATTGCTGTGCAAGGTTCTGTACTCAAATTTAACTTGTTGCAGATGGATGGACGGGAAGGAGAGAAAAAGCGCTTGCTTCAGGAAACGGGTTTCAGCTCTGGGACATGTGCTGTGCCAGATGAGAAGGTAAATATGTAAAACGGCATTTGTTCAGGTTGCATCCCTTAGATGTTTGTCTAATCGGTTGATGTACTAATTGCAGAAGCATAGAGTTGAAGAGGTCTCTCAGTTTGATGGGAGATTTGAAGATGAATCTCAGTTTGATGCACCTGTGGATGGTACTGATGACGAGCCTTTCATAGACGAAGGTCCTGCACCTGAGATTATCCAGCCTACAGAAGGAGGCCGTGGACCGAGTACACAGCTTTGCGTTGAAGTGGATGCACGCCCGGAGATCATCACGGGCGTCCGGGTAGTCTCAAGACCACCCAGCCCTGATGCACCTGTGGATGGTACTGATGACGAGCCTCTCATAGACGAAGGTCCTGCACCTGAGATTATCCAGCCTACAGAAGGAGGCCGTGGACCGAGTACACAGCTTTGCGTTGAAGAGGATGCACACCCGGAGATCATCAGGGGCGTCCCGGTAGTCTCAGGACCACCCAGCCCTGATGCAAAATGTTGAGCTACTTTATGATTCGTACTCTTATGTTCTGGTGCTGTAGTATGTTATGATTTGTACGCCTTTGGCGCTAGATTAAGCATTCAGTGGATGATCGCGTTGCAAAATTCGACACCCACACAATCAGTTCATCGTATGAGTAGTAGCACAATTACTTCTACAGCGATTCCTGCCAGCGCATTAGTTGGTAGCATGAAACACTTTCAGGTACTCCCCTCTGATTCATATTAATTGACTCAATTCTGTCTAGATATGGATGTATCTAGATGCATTTGTTAACTAGACTAACAAACTTGAGTCAGTTAATATGAATCCGTGTAAACCGCCCAAGTCCTCGAGCAGCTAGTTTATTGACTCTGGACTCCAAGCCTCTCGCGGCAAGCCATCGACGAAGCTTTGACCAGATCTTGGCCCGCAATTTTTTTTGTGTGGCGAATAGCAAAGCTTTGACCAGTTCCTCTCGGGATACAGCACGCCGGTGAGCTTGCACGGTTGCCATGAGCACTTTCCGGCGGAACTTCCTCTTCAGCGCCCTCAAGCCGCTGCTGCGAGACAGCACGCAGTGCCTCGAGGTGGACGGAATTCTGGATCTCAGGGCGGGTGGTCCGCATCGTCCGGGAACGATCTCCAGCGGGTTAACGAGGACATGCATGGCGGCCAGGGGATTTGTTTGTTTTTTTTTTTTGGTTTGAGCTTGGGATTTGGGGTTTTTTCGGATAGGGGAGGAGGAACCGAGGAAGAGGAAGGAACAGCCGCGTGCTTGGCGCGTGGCGGTGTGCTTGAATTTCGAATTTTTGTGAAATGTTTCATTTCCCCGCTACAATTCGGGGGTTTCTTGACGCGCCAATGCGTCCCGCCGGGCAGCTTCAAGTAAATTTGGGGTGCCACACTATGGGCCCTAGTTTCAGTGAGACATGTAATGACTAGTCACATCAGTAAGTTCACTGTGTAATAAAATATGTTACCCCTCCCCTTTATGTAGCACCCCTTCTCTCCCGATCGAGTGCCGATTGCCGACGGATGCAAGCCGCTAGCTCGATCCCCTCCTTTCGCCTCCACCGTCCAGGCATCCAGCTTGGAGGGGCAAGCTGCATCTAGCCCAAGCGGATTAGGTAGGACTAGTAATGTTCTCTCCTTTCTCGAGATCGGTTCTTTTTTCCTCTCCTCGATATCTTGCGCATCTCTTTCCTATTCTGGGCGAAGGGGTGTCTTTCTGGTCACCCTCGAGCTGGGAGTGATTGATGGGGGTGGGGGCGGGGGCTACCTTTGCTTGGATTGGGGTGTTCTTCCTTTATTTGTCGACATTTGCAACCTTTGTAGTTTCTGCTGATCCTCACTGTATCTTTTGTCAGCTTGTACAGGAAAGGTAAGACCTCGGCGGTGGGGGCAATGGAGCGTAAGGCCACCACGCATGTGGGCAGTTGGCTGAGCCTGAGCTGCGTCCCCAGCCCCGCGAAGCAGGTACTCCGTTTGCTTATCCACTCTTTACCTTTTAAGTGTCTCTCTGGTCTCTGCATCCTCAATCTGTTCCTGTTCTGGAATATGCTTAAAGTAGCACATGTCTTCAGCTGTTTGTGCGTAAAGCCTCTGTGACACCATGCTCTATATTCTCTGTATCAGGTTGGTACCTCCAGGTTCCGTGCTGAGGCTATGGGGAACGAGAATAGCGCCCCACCTGCTGCAGGAGCATGGCCCGATCTGCAGCACAAGAAGCGAAATGCCACTGCCGAGCTGGGCAGGGACCGCCCAGGGGTAATTTTTTTAACCAACTTACCATGATGTAGTCTGAATCTGATACTCCCTCAGATCCAAATTAATTGACTCAACTATCTGTAGATACGGATGTATCTAGATGTGTTTTAGCTCTAGATACTACTGCCTCCATCCCAAAGCTTTGGGCTTATATTATTTTTAGAAAGTCAAACTATACCATGTTTGACTAAGCTTTTACCAAAAATCAGTAACATGCAAAATACAAAATTAATATCATTAAATAGATAATAAAATATATTTTCCTACGGTATCTACACAGTATTATATTTGTTGATAGAATGTTCTAAAATTTTGGTCAAACTTTGCTTGTTTTGATTTCTCAAAAATAAATAAGGCTTAAGCTTTTGGATGGTGGTAGTACATTCATATCTAGACAAAGCTGAGTTAACTAGTTTTTTTGTCTGTCCATAGCTAGTGTTCACGCTGCAAAAGGCTAAGAGCATCCACTATATGCATCAGTCTATCTCATACAGTAATTCAATATCACTGCTGAGGTCTGCCTTTTGTTTTGCTATTCATATGCAGACTGAAACTTTAGGGCCTTTACTCAAAAGGAAGATCAAAACTGCGGCTGATCAGGCTGCCAGTATGTTGATGCCGCCCCCATCTTCTAAATGCCTCTACAAGCACAAGGCCACGCACCAGCTGGGTGGTGATCTTTTAATGAATATGGTATATTTTCTTAATCCACAAAACATGCCTTGATTTTTCTCTGTTTATTGTCGGTTTTTTCTATGCTTGCCAAAAGTTTACAACAACAACAACAACCAAGCCTTTCAGTCCCAAACAAGTTGGGGTAGGCTAGAGTTGAAACCCATAAGATCTCGAAGCCAAAAGTTTAGAAACACCAAATTCGTTTGCTTACAATCATCATACAGTAATGTTCATCTACTCCAGTTCCCCTAACCCAACATAAAATGATGTTAATTACGATTTTTAGATTAAAAGAGCACCATTAGGCGCTGTTAATTACGACTTTGAGATTAAAATGTCATTTGCAATTGTTAATTACAATTTTGAGACAATTGGTTAGTTTAACCTCGATCTCTTCTGCTCTCCATTTTTCCCAACCGAACAAAAATGTAACCATTCCATTCCTCTGAAATGGAACCATTCCATTCCATTCCACGCTGTTTCAGAACCGAACACACCCTTGCATTGTTGTGAACTGTTGTCCATACACGGCCATACCCTTCCACTTACATCTAGCACTATATGCATCAGTCTGTCTCAGAGTCATTCAATATCACTGCTGAGATCTGTTCCCATTCTTATGCAGGCTGAAACTGCTGCGCCTTTACTCAAGTGGATGCAAAATGAGGCTGCTGTGAGGACGATGGTGCCGGCACCATCTTCCGAAAACCTCTACAAGCACGAGGCCATGGGCCAGCTGGGTGGTGACCTTTTAATGAATCTGGTATATTTTCTTAATCCACATACATGATTTCATTATTATCTGTTTAATTACTGTTGGCTTTGTCTAATGCTTACCAAAAGTTCAGAAACACTGCGTTTGCTTACAATCATCATACACTAATTTTTCACTTTTCAGTCTGTCTCATCCAGTATATAAACTGTTGATTTCCATTGGCTTCTTTTGTAATCATTTGCATTGTTGTCAACTGTTCTCTATGCACAACCCTATTCTTCCACTTACACCCCGCACTATTTGCATCAGTCTATCTCATAGATTTATTAAATATCAATGATGAGTTCTGTTGCTATTCATATGCAGGATGAAACTTCTGTGCCTCTACTCAAATGGATAAAAAATGATCCTGATGAGGCTGCTGTGAAGACGATGGTGCCGCCACCATCTTCTGAAAACCTCCTCAAGCACAAGGCCACGGGCCAGCTGGGTGGTACCCTTTTCAGTAAGCAGGTATATTTTCTTAATCCTCATACATGATTTGATTTTTGTCTGTTTATTGCCGGCTTTGTCTAATGCTTACCAATAGTTCAGAAACACACACACCTATTCTTCCACTTACATCCAGCACTATATGCATCAGTGTCTCATAGATTCATTTTATATATCACTGCTGATGTCTGTTGCTCTTCAATTTTTATATGCAGACTGAAACTGCTAAGCCTTCATTGGTCAAAAGGATTGCAACTGCTGCTGATGAGGCATCTGCAGAGGCTGCCACCAAGTTACTGTCAGCCCCACCTTCTGGATGCTTATATAAGCTCAAGTCCAAGGACCAGCCGGGCCGTAACCATCCAAGGGTTCGGGTATATTTTCTTAAGCCACATATACATGCCATGATTTATGTCTGATATTATCACCGGCTCTGTCTAATGCTTTTTGGAATTCGGAAACACCAAATTAGCATGCTTATATTCATCATACACTAATTTTTCACTGTTCAGTTTGTAACATAGTGTTATGCACTTGCTTGTCAACATTTGCATTGCTCTGAACTATGCACTTTACACAACCTAATTCTTCCACTTACGTTCAGCGCTACGCACCAGTAGTACCTCCCATGTTTCCTTCACCATCCCGATGCCGAGCTTGCGGGAATATGGCGGGCCCATGTACATACCCCGCATATAACACCTCCTATGGCTCTATCTACCTTTCTAGTAGCTCCTTCACAGAGTTACAGGTATGTATTCTCAGTGGTTTAGCATGAATTGGCATATAGTAAAGTCTTGTTTTTAGTCTTCCTGCTTCTTACATTTGTATCAATTTTCACATGCAGACTGTACCTTGTGAACTTCGTCCAATGATTAACCAGATGTGTCCGCATGAAGGATCTTTCACTATGCATGGCAATGGCAAATTGATGAACACCTACACGGTCTATGAGGTGTATGTCTACAAGACGCAGGCCATCACATATTTGTATGGACATGATTGGAGAAAGTTTGCTTTTGACTACGGTCTGAAGAAGGGCGACGAGCTGAGGATCAGAAACTCAAACGGGCAGATATACGTAACTGCTTACAGAGTTGGAGACACTTCCAAATATATAATATGTAACTTTTTTCTACTCATATCTTTTGATAACTGCATTCTGAGCAGTTGTTCTAAACCATTCCCTCTGTTCTAGCTTGCTGGGTTTAACATGATCAAAGCTGCAGATCCCCTGATGGAACAGGAGCGGATGTCACAAAGGGCAACCACACCAGCACCGGCACCGGCTTCCCACTCTCCTGCATCAGCACCGGTTCCTGTACCAGCTCCGTTTACTGCATCTACCCAGCAGTCCCCTACATCAGCATTGGTTCCTGTAGAGGCCCCATATACTACACATGCCCAGCAGGCTCCTGCATCAGCACTGGTTCCTCTAGCTGCACCGTTTACTGCACCTGCCCAACAGTCTCCTGCATCAGCACCGGTTCCTCTAGAGGCACCGTTTACTGCACCTGCCCAGCAGTCTCCTGCATCAGCACCAGCTCGTGTACCAGCCCAGGCTCATGCACCTGCCCCAGCCAGATCACCGAGGTCTCAGCTCATTGCTGTGGCCACCCGTGTGGTGACCAGGACGCATCTGAAGGCTATGTTCGTGAGTATATGACAGCATAACTGCTCTTATCTTGATGTCTTCTCTGCTCAAAGTCTCACATGGTTCAGTGCATTGGTGCCATTGACTAATTTTTGGTGGTATCTCTTGCTTTGAATCAGAAATTGCCTAAAAGTATCTCCAAGGATCTCAATGCTGGCCGAAGGGGCAAGATATCCCTCGTCATGGAGAGTGAAGGTCTCACCGTGGAGGGACGGTACTCTGTCAGTCCCACAGATGGCCGCTTGGCTGTTACTTCCAGGTGGAAAAAGTTCATTGACGGTGCCAAACTTCGCATTGGATCAAAGTTGAAGGTCAAGATCTTTCGATGCCGCTGTGACATGCTGGTCATAAAGTTCGCGGTTGTCTAGTTCTGTTGTCCCATGAGCCCTTAGCAAATGCATTTGTAGTTATACTTATATAAGGTTATCTTATCTGAACTGCTAATTAATTGTATGGGTGGTAAAACTCTGGCAAGCTTTTGCTCTTAGCAAGTATGTATGTATGATCAGCTATTATGATAACTAATGTTTGTGTTCATCTTAATTTGCATTTCCGTTTTAGAAAAAAACTTAATTTCTATTTTGGCTGACCTGTTAGAGAACTATCAGATTGAACCCACAACATGATTCATATAGATTCATTACACCGAGCCACATGTCTTGACCTTGCGATACACTACTTCCATTAATTAGTGCAAGAAGGCTTACCTGAGCTGCCTGAACCATGGCAGATTCGAATCCACCTTATCTATCTAGAAATACAACCTTTGCAGAAAGAGGATTTGCAGTATGGGGAGGCTGACATTGGGGACCCATGAGCCAGCAGCGTCGTCAACGTTTTAAAGGTGGCAGGAGATCGAAAGAAAAAATAAGCCAAAAATCAGTTGGTAAACAAATTCAAGAAAAGAAACATTTACCTTTCTGAGAGGATGACATGCGGGACCCATGAGGCAGCAGCATCCTCAACTATTTCAAGGCGGCAGGGGATCAAAATAAAAAAGGAAATAGCCAGAAATTAATTAGGGTCAAAAATAAATCCATCAAAGGAAACTTTTATTGTTCATAGAGGATGACATGTGGGACCGACTTGCCAGCTGCGTCGTCATCGTTTCAAAGGGGGCAGGGGATCAAAAGAAAAAGACAAATAGCCAGAAATTAGGGGAAAAAATAAATCCAACAAAGAAAACTTTTATTGTTCATAGAGGATGACATGCGGGACCCATGAGCCAGCAGCTTCCTCAACGTTTCAAAGTCGGCATGAGATTGAAAGAAAAAGTCAAGTGACATAATATCAGGAGCCAAAAATAATCCAAGAAAAGAAACTTTATTGTACATAGAGGATGACATGCGGGTCCCATTTTGTAGCAGCGGTCTCAACGCTTCCAAGGCGGCACAGGACCGAAAGAAAAATGAAGTAGCCAGAAATCAGGGTGTGAAAAAAATCCAAGAAAAGAAAGATTTCAATTGGGCTGCATCTGGACATCTGGGCCTTCGAACTATCCTGCTGGGCCTTTTGACTCGTACAATTTCAGCCCACTCCAAAACAGGAAAGGTCGGATTTTTCTCAAAAAAAAAACAGGAAAGTCCTATGCTTCGCAAAAACAAAAAACAAGGAGATTCAACATATAAGTTTGTTTATGTAGATATAAAGATTTAATTTATCCGTTTGCAATAGCTCAGAGCGAAATACAACGTTTATTGTCTGCAAAATAAAATATCACATGTTTCTTGTACGGGGAGGCTGACATCGGGGACCCATGAGCCAGCAGCGGAGTCAACGTTTCAAAGGCGGCAGGGGATCGAAAATAAAAAAAGCCAAAAATCAGTTGGTAAAAAAATACAAGAAAAGAAAACATTTATCGTTCTGAGAGGATGACATGCGGGACCCATGAGGCAGCAGCATCCTCAACGTTTCAAAGTCGGCATGAGATCGAAAGAAAAAGGCAAGTGACATAATATCAGGAGCCAAAAATAATCCAAGAAAAGAAACTTTATTGTACATAGAGGATGACATGCGGGTCCCATTTTGTAGCAGCGGTCTCAACGTTTCCAAGGCGGCACAGGACCAAAAGAAAAATGAGGCAGCAGCATTCTCAACAATTCCAAGGCGGCAGGGGATCAAAAGAAAAAAAAGGAAATAGCCAGAAATTAATTAGGGGTCAAAAATAAATCCACCAAAGGAAACTTTTATTGTTCATAGAGGATGACATGTGGGACCGACCTGCCAACAGCGTCCTCATCGTTTCAACGGGGGCAGGGGATCAAAAGAAAAAGGCAAATAGCCAGAAATTAGGGGTAAAAATAACTCCAAGAAAGGAAACTTTTATTGTTCGTAGAGGATGACATGCGGGACCCATGAGCCAGCAGCTTACTCAACGTTTCAAAGGCGGCATGAGATCGAAAGAAAAAGGCAAGTGACCAAATATCAGGAGCCAAAAATAATCCAAGATTTATTGTACATAGAGGATGACATGTGGGTCCCATTTTGCAGCAGCGGTCTCAATGTTTGTAATGCGGCTTGAGATCAAAAGAAAAAGAAAGTAGCTAGTAATTAGGGGGTGAAAAAAATCCAAGAAAAGAAAGTTGATGGACATAGAGGATGACATGCGGGTCCCTTGAACCAACAGCTTACTCAACGTTTCAAAGGGGGCAGGGGATCAAAAGAAAAAGGCAAGCCAAAAATCAGAGGGTGAAAAAAATCCAACAAAGGAAACTTTTATAGCACACAGAGGATGACATGCGGGTCCCATGAGCCAGCAGGTACCTCAACGTTTCAAACGTGGCATGAGATCGAAAGAAAAAGGCAAGTGACCAAATATGAGGTGCCAAAAAAACTCCAAGAAAAGAAAGTTGATTGCTCATAGAGGATGACATGCGGGTCCCATTTAGCTGCAGCGGTCTCACCGTTTGAGAGGCGGCAGGGGATCGAAAGAAAAAGTCAAGTGACCAAATATGAGGTGCCAAAAATAATCCAAAAAAGAAAGTTTTATAGTACATAGAGGATGACATGCGGGTCCCATTTAGCAGCAGCGGTATCACTGTTTGAGAGGCAGCAGGGGATCGAAAGAAAAAGTCAAGTTACCAAATATGAGGTGCCAAAAAAATCCAAGAAAAGAAAGTTTTATAGTACATATAGGATGACATGCGGGTCCCATTTAGCAGAGGTATCACCGTTTGAGAGGCAGCAGGGGATCGAAAGAAAAAGTCAAGTGACCAAATATGAGGTGCCAAAAATAATTCAAGAAAACAAAGTTTTATAGTACATAGAGGATGACATGCGGGTCCCATTTAGCAGCAGCGGTATCACCGTTTGGCAGGGGATCGAAAGAAAAAGGCAAGTGACCAAATTTGAGGTGCCAAAAAAACTCCAAGAAAAGAAAGTTGATTGCACATAGAGGATGACATGCGGGTCCCATTTAGCAGCAGCGGTCTCAACGTTTCCAAGGCGGCAAGGGATCAAAAGAAAAAGGAAGTAGCCAGAAATCAGGGGGTCAAAAAAATCCAAGAATAGAAAGAATTTTGGTTCATAGAGGATGACATGCGGGACCCATGATCCTGCATCGTAAACGGCTCGATCGGAGAACGTTGAACGAGATGGCGCGATCTAGAAAAAAACAATGCCAGAGAGGCTGCCATCTGGGCCCTACATCCCTCGGCGGTGCGGATTTGCGTTGACTCGGCCGGCGAACCCGAGATTTCGAGATGCACCACGTCCCGGGCCACCATACGCGACGTTTTGGCCGCTTTCGTCGGGCTAGGTGGCCTCAAAAACGAGAAAAAAAAGTTTTGACATGCACCACGGAGGGACCAAAATCGTCGGCCATGGTACACCAGCAACCACGACGCGACTTCAACTTCATCGGCCATGGCAACTTTTCTTGTAGTGTTTGGGAGCATCAAGTAAATCTATTTGGTTTTGGCAAACTTAGCATTGGTCAATAGCAACAATACTTTGAGTCTTAAGTAGAAAAGAGGGAAGTACATGTAGATATATTATTTCATTATCTTTCTTTCTTGTTAGCTAATGAGCTTAGTATTCTGAAGTTAAAATTGCTTGTGCTTACAAGGAAGATGCATGATTGTTTCTATCACATGTATATTTGTTTGTTTCCCTCAACTCTTATGCTTGCTAATCAACCTTGCTAGCCAAAGACCTGTACTGAGAGGGAATGCTTCTCGTGCATCCAAAACCTTAAACCAAACCCATGCCATTTGTGTCCACCATAACTACCTACTATGTGGTATTTTGCGCCACTCCAAGTAAATATTTCATGTGCTACCTTTAAACAATTCAAACTCTATTACTCCTTAATTGTGTCAATGTTTTATAGCTCATGAGGAAGTATGTGGTGTTTTATCTTTCAATCTTGTTGGTGGACTTTCACCAATGGACTAGTGGCACATCCGCTTATCCAATAATTTTGCAAAAAGAGCTGGCAACGGGGTTCCCAGCCCCAATTAATAACTTTCATTAATAATTCTCTTCACATGTTTTGCCCTGATTTATCAGTAAGCAACTTAATTTTGCAATAGACACTCCTCCATGGTATGTGAAATGTTGGAAGGCACCCGAGGATTCGGTTAGCCATGGCTTGTGAAAGCAAAGGTTGGGAGGAGTGTCATCCATAAATAAAACTAAAGTACATGTGTAAACAAAAGAGAAGAGGGATGATCTACCTTGCTGGTAGAGATAACGTCCTTCATGGGAGCCGCTCTTTGAAAGTCTGTTTGACAAGGGGGTTAGAGTGCCCACTACCATTCGTTGACAACAACAAACACCTCTCAAAACTTTACTTTTATGCTCTCTATATGATTTTAAAACTTGAAAAGCTCTAGCACATGATTTAATCCCTGCTTCCCTCTGCGAAGGGCCTATCTTTTACTTTTATGTTGAGTCAGTAAACCTATTTCCCTCTATCTCAAGCAAGCAATTGAGTTGTTGTGATCCAACCATTTATATTGTGATCTATTTAATCATGCCTTTTATTCTTCCTTGTTTAGTACAAATTTTATCTGAATGAATATGACTTTGAAGGCTATCAATGATTATGAGAAGATTGTTATGATTGAGAATGTAAGTTCTGCCATATAAGTTCTAATATAAAGGCTTTGCTCGAAGATAAGTACAATCTGTTAATAGTTCTTTGACCAAGAACAAAGTTTGCCATCACCAATTATGATTTCCTATGCACCTTTATTTGTGATTTCTCTTTACTTATTTCAAGTTGAGTTATATGAGGAAGTTGTTTACTAGAATGTCTTGTGTGAATTAATAAATGTGATGCTTCTTGTCCGTATTTTATTTATCGACTCTTCACTCCATAAACATGTGGTCTTGTTTACGAGTTCAGTTTCGCTTGGGGACAAGCGAGGTCTAAGCTTGGGGGAGTTGATACGTCCATTTTGCATCACTATTTTATATCATAATTTACTATTATTCATTGATATATTTCATATTTAGAGATGATACTTATGTTATTTCATCTATTTTGCATGTTTCATGATTATTGGAGAATTATTCACCGGAGTCAGGATTCTGCTGGAAAAAGCACCGTCAGGATACAATATTTCTGAAGATCAACAATTGACGGAAAATATACCGAAGCTCCTATTTGTCCAGATGACGGAGCCAGCCAAAAGGGGAGGCCGAGGAGGGCCGCCATGGGCCCTCCCCATAGGCCGGCGTGGCCCTACCCCCGGCCGCGCCGCCATGTGGGGAGGGGGCCCACGACCCCCTCGGCCATCTCCCTTTCGCGTACTTCATCTCCCCAACCCTAAGGTGCAGGGAGGCACGAGGATAGACACCGCCGCCTCGCGAGGCGGAAAACACCAGAGAGAAAAGAGCTCTCCGGCGGGCAGGAAAATTCCTCCTGGAGGGGGAAATCGTCGCCATGTCACCGTCATCGAGCTGGACTTCATTGGGATCATCATCATCATCATCTCCACCATCGACACCGTCATCTCCACCGCTGCACCTCGTCTCCGCTGTAACATCTAGGGTTGAATCTTGAGTATTTCATAGGGGAAACTCTCCCGGTATTGATTACTACTTGTTATTGATGCTATTGAGTGAAACCATTGAATCAAGGTTTATGTTCAGATTGTTATCCATCATCATATCACCTCTGATCATGTTCCATATGATGTCTCGTGAGTAGTTCGTTTAGTTCTTGAGGACATGGGTGAAGTCTAAATGTTAGTAGTGAACTATGTTGAGTAATATTTAATGGTTTGATATTTAAGTTGTGGTGTTATTCTTCTAGTGGTATCATGTGAACGTCGACTACATGATACTTCACCTTTATGGGCCTAGGGGAGTACATCTTGTATTCGTTTGCTAATTGTGGGGTTGCCGGAGTGACAGCAACCTGAACCCCCGTTGGTATATCGATGCAGGAGGGATAGCAGGATCTTAGAGTTTAAGGCTGTGGTTAGATTTATCTTAATTACTTTCTTGTATTTGCGGATGCTTGCAAGGGGTATAATCACAAGTATGTATTAGTCCTAGGAAGGGCGGTGCATTAGCATAGGTTCACCCACACAACACTTATCAAAACAATGAAGATTAATCAACTATATGAAGCGAAAGCACTAGACTAAATTCCCGTGTGTCCTCAAGAACGTTTGGTCATTATAAGTAAACAAACCGGCTTGTCCTTTGTGCTAAAAAGGATTGGGCCACTCGCTGCAATTATCACTCTTGCATTTTACTTACTTGTACTTTATTTACCTGCTATATCAAAACCCCCTGAAAACTTGTCTGTGAGCATTTACAGTGAATCCTTCATCGAAACTGCTTGTCAACACCTTCTGCTCCTCGTTGGGTGATGTCTACGGGTGCTTCTATTCTTGTAGACAGTGTTGGGCCTCCAAGAGCAGAGGTTTGTAGAACAGCAGCAAGTTTCCCTTAAGTGGATTACCCAAGGTTTATCGAACTCAGGGAGGAAGAGGTCAAAGATATCCCTCTCATGCAACCCTGCAACCACAAAGCAAGAAGTCTCTTGTGTCCCCAACACACCAAATAGGTGCACTAGTTCGGCGAAGAGATAGTGAAATACAAGTGGTATGAATGAATATGAGCAGTAGTACGGCGCCAGAAAATAGCTTACTGGCATGCAGTTGATGGTAGTAATATTGCAGGAAGTAAACAAGCAGTAGTAACACAAGTAACGCAGAAACAAGTAACAAGCAGCGATAGCAGTATTTAGGAACAAGGCCTAGGGATTAGACTTTCACTAGTGGACACTCTCAACATTGATCACATAACAGAATAGATAAATGCATACTCTACACTCTTGTTAGATGATGAACACATTGCGTAGGATTACACGAACCCTCAATGCCGGAGTTAACAAGCTCCACAATTCAATGTTCATATTTAAGTAACCTTAGAGTGTAAGATAGATCAATACGACTAAACCAAGTACTAACGTAGCATGCACACTGTCACCTTCATGCTTATGTAGGAGGAATAATACACATCAATACTATCATAGCAATAGTTAACTTCGCAATCTACAAGAGATCATGATCATAGCATAAACCAAGTACTAACACGGATGCACACACTGTCACCATTACATCGTGCAGGAGGAATAAAACTACTTTAATAACATCACTAGAGTAGCACATAGATAAATTGTGATACAAAACACATTGCAATCATAAAGAGATATAAATAAGCACTTCACTATGCCATTCATAACAATGAATAAGTATTCTGTGAAATATAGCCTAAGAGACCCACACGGTGCACACACTGTCACCTTTACACACGTGGGACAAGGAGTCTCCGGAGATCACATAAGTAAAACTCACTTGACTAGCATAATGACATCTAGATTACAAGCATCATCATATGAATCTCAATCATGTAAGGCAGCTCATGAGATTATTGTATTGAAGTACATAGGAGAGAGATGAACCACATAGCTACCGGTACAGCCCCGAGCCTCGATGGAGAACTACTCCCTCTTCATGGGAGCAGCAGCGGTGATGAAGATGGCGGTGGAGATGGCAGCGGTGTCGATGGAGAAGCCTTCCGGGGGCACTTCCCCGTCCGGCAGGGTGCCAGAACAGAGACTCCTGTCCCCCAGATCTTGGCTTCGCGATGGCGGCGGCTCTGGAAGGTTTCGCGTACCGTGGCTTTCTCCTTCTCGGGTTTTAGGTCAGGGGCTTTATATAGGCGAAAGGGCAGCGTCAGAAGGTCGAAGGGCGACGACACCATAGGCTGGCGCGGCCAGCCGCGCCACCCTATCATCTAGGGCCCACAGCCCTCCTCGCGCTCTCGGGTGTTGGATGCTTCCGGCAAAATAGGAACCCGGGCGTTGATTTCGTCCAATTCGAGAATATTTCGTTACTAGGATTTCAAAACCAAAAACAGTAGAAAACAGAACCGGCACTTCGGCATCTTGTTAATAGGTTAGTTCCGTAAAATGCACAAATATGACATAAAGTGTGCATAAAACATGTAGGTATCATCAATAAAGTAGCATGGAACATAAGAAATTATCGATACGTTGGAGACGTATCAGCATCCCCAAGCTTAGTTCTGCTCGTCCCGAGCAGGTAAAACGATAACAAAGATAATTTCTGAAGTGACATGCCATCATAAACTTGATCATATTGTAAACATATGTAATGAATGCAGCGATCAAAACAATGGTAATGACATGAGTAAACAAGTGAATCATAAAGCAAAGACTTTTCATGAATAGTACTTCAAGACAAGCATCAATAAGTCTTGCATAAGAGTTAACTCATAAAGCAATAAATCAAAGTAAAGGTATTGAAGCAACACAAAGGAAGATTAAGTTTCAGCGGTTGCTTTCAACTTATAACATGTATATCTCATGGATAGTGTCAACATAAAGTAATATAACAAGTGCAATATGCAAGTATGTAGGAATCAATGCACAGTTCACACAAGTGTTTGCTTATTGAGGTGGAGAGAGATAGGTGAACTGACTCAACAATAAAAGTAAAAGAATGGTCCTTCAAAGAGGAAAGCATCGATTGCTGTATTTGTGCTAGAGCTTTTATTTTGAAAACATGAAACAATTTTGTCAACGGTAGTAATAAAGCATATGAGTTATGTAAATTATATCTTACAAGTTGCAAGCCTCATGCATAGTATACTAATAGTGCCCGCACCTTGTCCTACTTAGCTTGGACTACCGGATCTTTGCAATGCCATGTTTCAACCAAGTGTCACAAAGGGGTACCTCCATGCCGCCTGTACAAAGGTCTAAGGAGAAAGCTCGCATTTTGGATTTCTCGCTTTTGATTATTCTCAACTTAGACATCCATACCGGGACAACATGGACAACAGATAATGGACTCCTATGTAGCAACAATTATTATTCTCATATGAGATTGAGGATATATGTCCAAAACTGAAACTTCAACCATGATTCATGGCTTTAGTTAGCGGCCCAATGTTCTTCTCTAACAATTTGCATGCTCCAATCATTAAGGTGATAGATCCTTCAGACAAGACGGACATGCATAGCAACTCACATGATATTCAACAAAGAATAGTTGATGGCGTTCCCCAGAAGCATGGTTATCGCACAACAAGCAACTTAATAAAAGATAAAGTGCATAAGTACATATTCGATACTACGATAGTTTTTAAGGCTATTTTGTCCCATGAGCTATATATTGCAAAGGTGAATGATGGAATTTTAAAGGTAGCACTCAAGCAATTTACTTTGGAATGGCGGAGAAATACCATGTAGTAGGTAGGTATGGTGGACACAAATGGCATAGTGGTTGGCTCAAGGATTTTGGATGCATGAGAAGTATTCCCTCTCGATACAAGGTTTAGGCTAGCAAGGTTATTTGAAGCAAACTCAAGGATGAACCGGTGCAGCAAAACTCACATAAAAGACATATTGTAAACATTATAAGACTCCACACCGTCTTCCTTGTTGTTCAAAACTCAATACTAGATATTATCTAGACCTTAGAGAGACCAATAATGCAAACCAAATTTTAGCAAGCTCTATGTATTTCTTCATTAATAGGTGCAAAGTATATGATGCAAGAGCTTAAACATGAGCATAACAATTGCCAAGTATCACATTATCCAAGACATTTTACCAATTACTACATGTAGCATTTCCCGTTTCCAACCATATAACAATTAACGAAGCAGTTTCAACCTTCGCCATGAAAATTAAAAGCTAAGAACACATGTGTTCATACGAACCAGCGGAGCGTGTCTCTCTCCCACACAAGCATTTATTCAAACAAAAACAAAAACAAAAACATACAGACGCTCCAAGTAAAGTACATAAGATGTGACCGAATAAAAATATAGTTTCAAGAGAAGGAACCTGATACTTTGTCGATGAAGAAGGGGATGCCTTGGGCATCCCCAAGCTTAGATGCTTGAGTCTTCTTGAAATATGCAGGGATGAACCACCGGGGCATCCCCAAGCTTAGACTTTTCATTCTTCTTGATCGTAGTATATCATCCTCCTCTTGACCCTTGAAAACTTCCTTCACACCAAACTTCAAGCAAACTCATTAGAGGGTTAGTGCATAATCAAAAACTCACATGTTCAGAGGTGACACAATCATTCTTAACACTTCTGGACATTGCACAAAGCTTCTGAAAGTTAATGGAACAAAGAAACTCATTCAACTTAACAAAAGCGGCAATGCGAAATAAAAGGCAGAATCTGTCAAAAACAGAACAGTCCGTAAAGACGAATTTTAAAATGGCACCAGACTTGCTCAAATGGAAAAACTCAAAACTAATGAAAGTTGCGTACATATCTGAGGATCACGCTCATAAATTGGCAGATTTTTTCGAATTTTCTACAGAGACTTGTGCCAGAATTCGTGACAGACAGCAATGCTGTTTCTGCGCAGCGATCCCAAATATAACATCAACTTTAACATAGAAACTTTACTTGGCACAAAAACATGATAAGGAGAGGTTGCTACAGTAGTAAACAACTTCCAAGACTCAACAAAACAAAAATTGCTGTAGTAAAATAAACACATGGGTTATCTCCCAAGAAGTTCTTTCTTTATAGCCATTAAGATGGGCTTAGCAGTTTTGATGATGCACTCGCAAGAAATAGAAGTTGAAGCAAAAGAGAGCATCAAGAGGCAAATTCAAAACACATTTAAGTCTAACATGCTTCCTATGCATAGGAATCTTGTAAATAAACAAGTTCATGAAGAGCAAAGTAACAAGCATAGGAAGATAAAACAAGTGTAGCTTCAAAAATTTCAGCACATAGAGAGGTGTTTTAGTAACATGAAAAATTTTACAACCATATTTTCCTCTCTCATAATAACTTTCAGTAGCAACATGAGCAAACTCAACAATATAACTATCACATAAAGCATTCTTATCATGAGTCTCATGCATAAAATAATTACTACTCCCAACATAAGCATAGTCATTCTTATTAATTGTAGTGGGAGCAAATTCAACAAAGTAGCTATCAAATATAGGAGGTATATTGTAATCATAATCAAATTTATCCTCCATAACAGGTGGTAACAAAAGACTACTATCATTATAATCATCATAAATGGGAGGCAAAGTATCATCAAAGTAAATTTTCTCCTCAATGCTTGGGGGACTAAAAATATCATGCTCATCAAAGCCAGCTTCCCCAAGCTTAGAATTTTCCATAGCATTAGCAACAATAGTGTTCAAAGCATTCATATTAATATGTTCCATGGGTTTTTTAATTTTTGCATCAAACCATCCATGTCTTAAATCAGGAAATAGAATAAGAAGCTCTTTGTTGTCCATTATGCCTAACTAGTGTAAACAAGAAACCAAATGTCGCAATTGCAGAGTCTAAAGGAAATAGCTTCGAGCACACACACAATGGCGCCAGAAAAGTACTGTTACCTGGAACCGAAGTATGAGTGCCTTTTACCTTTCCTCCCCGGCAACGGCGCCAGAAAAGTGCTTGATGTCTACGGGTGCTTCTATTCTTGTAGACAGTGTTGGGCCTCCAAGAGCAGAGGTTTGTAGAACAGCAGCAAGTTTCCCTTAAGTGGATTACCCAAGGTTTATCGAACTCAGGAGGAAGAGGTCAAAGATATCCCTCTCATGCAACCCTGCAACCACAAAGCAAGAAGTCTCTTGTGTCCCCAACACACCAAATAGGTGCACTAGTTCGGCGAAGAGATAGTGAAATACAAGTGGTATGAATGAATATGAGCAAGACTGGCGCCAAAAATAGCTTGCATGCGATGGTAGTAATATTGGGAAGTAAACAAGCGTGTAACTCAGCAGTAGTAACGCAGTAAAAACAAGAAGTCGTAGCAGATTTAGGAACAAGGCCTAGGGATTAGACTTTCACTAGTGGACACTCTCAACATTGATCACATAACAGAATAGATAAATGCATACTCTACACTCTTGTTAGATGATGAACACATTGCGTAGGATTACACGAACCCTCAATGCCGGAGTTAACAAGCTCCACAATTCAATGTTCATATTTAAGTAACCTTAGAGTGTAAGATAGATCAATACGACTAAACCAAGTACTAACGTAGCATGCACACTGTCACCTTCATGCTTATGTAGGAGGAATAATACACATCAATACTATCATAGCAATAGTTAACTTCGCAATCTACAAGAGATCATGATCATAGCATAAACCAAGTACTAACACGGATGCACACACTGTCACCATTACATCGTGCAGGAGGAATAAAACTACTTTAATAACATCACTAGAGTAGCACATAGATAAATTGTGATACAAAACACATTGCAATCATAAAGAGATATAAATAAGCACTTCACTATGCCATTCATAACAATGAATAAGTATTCTGTGAAATATAGCCTAAGAGACCCACACGGTGCACACACTGTCACCTTTACACACGTGGGACAAGGAGTCTCCGGAGATCACATAAGTAAAACTCACTTGACTAGCATAATGACATCTAGATTACAAGCATCATCATATGAATCTCAATCATGTAAGGCAACTCATGAGATTATTGTATTGAAGTACATAGGAGAGAGATGAACCACATAGCTACCGGTACAGCCCCGAGCCTCGATGGAGAACTACTCCCTCTTCATGGGAGCAGCAGGTGATGAAGATGGCGGTGGAGATGGCAGCGGTGTCGATGGAGAAGCCTTCGGGGCACTTCCCCGTCCGGCAGGGTCGAACAGAGACTCCTGTCCCCCGATCTTGGCTTCGATGGCGGCGGCTCTGGAAGGTTTCGCGTACCGTGGCTTTCTCCTTCTCGGGTTTTAGGTCGGGGGCTTTATATAGGCGAAAGGGCAGCGTCAGAAGGTCGAAGGGGCGACGACACCATAGGCTGGCGCGACCAGGGCCCAGGCCGCGCCACCCTATCATCTCTGGGCCCAGGTGGCCTCCTCTCGGCGCTCTCGTGTTCCGGATGCTTCCGGCAAAATAGGAACTGGGCGTTGATTTCGTCTAATTCCGAGAATATTTCGTTACTAGGATTTCTGAAACCAAAAACAGGAAAAGAACTGGCACTTCGGCATCTTGTTAATAGGTTAGTTCCAGAAAATGCACAAATATGACATAAAGTGTGCATAAAACATGTAGGTATCATCAATAAAGTAGCATGGAACATAAGAAATTATCGATACGTTGGAGACGTATCATTGGGTTCGACACTCTTATTTATTGAAAGTACTACGATACACCCTCTATACTTGTGGGTCATCAGCCGTTGCCGGGGAGGTAAGGTAAAAGGTATTCACATCCTTCGACTACTAAGCTATTTCCTAGCACTGTTGCCGGTGTGTGAGTGCTCGAAGCTATCTCCTTTAGATTCTGCAATTGCATCTTTTTGTTTCTTGTTTTTATTTTTCACTAGTTAGGCATAATGGACAACAAATTGGTGAGCTTTTTAATCTTTTTCCTGAGTTAAGACATGAATTGTTTGATGCAAAAATTAAAAAACCTATGGAACCTTATTTGCATGCTAGTAGCAATGTTATTAGTATGAACGCAATTACTGCTAATGCTATGGAAAAGTCTAAGCTTGGGGAAGCTAGTTTTTATGATCTTTTTAGCTTCCCATCTTTAGGGGAGAAAATTTGCTCTGATAATACTTTATCTCCCATATGCGATAACTCTAATGATGCTTGTGATATTTTAAATCCACCTACTGAAAATATTCCTTTCAAGATACCTATGAAAATTATTGAACTTGTTGTGGATAACCGCTATGAAGGGGATGGAACTGTCCATCCTGGAGATCATTTACTGTTTTTACATGAATTATGCGGGTTATTCAAGTGTGCAGGTATTTCTATGGATGAAGTTAGGAAGAAATTATTCTCTATGTCGTTGTCTGGTAAAGCGGCGCATTGGTATAAACTGCTGAAGGATGGGCATTCTCTTGATTGGAAGGATATTGTGCCTCTATTTTATTCTAAATTCTATCCTCCAAGTGAAATTCACAAAGACCGGAACCGCATATATAATTTCTGGCCTCATGATGGAGAGAGTATTGCCCAAGCATGGGAGAGATTGAAGTCTTTAATGCTCAAATGCCCCATTCATGAGCTTCCTGGTAATATTATCATTGATAATTTCTATGCAAGACTTTCTTTTCAAGATAAAACCTTGCTGGATACTGCTTGTTCTGGATCATTCACGCGCAACAAAGAAGAGTTTAAATGGGACCTTCTTGATCGGATTCAGGAGAATACTGAAGGATGGGAGAATGACAAAGGTAGAGAGTCAGGTATAAATTATGATTATGAATGCATTGAAACTTTTATGGATACTGATAAATTTCGAAATATGAGTGCTACTTATGGTCTTGACTCTCAAGTTGTTGCAAATTTTTATAAAGCTTTTGCCTCTCATTTTGAATTGCCTAGGAAGAATTTTAATAAGTATCATGAACCTTTTAAAGACATCAGCATGAAGGATGAAACTGTTATTAATGATTGCAATGAACATGCTCAAACTTCTGAAAATGCTATTTCCTATAAGCATGTTAATTTTTGTGGAGTTCATAGACCTTGTGAAAAGAATAAAATTGAAGAAGAATATTGTATCCATCACAGGAATGAAAAAACTAGAAAGTGGTCTAGGGCTCTAGATGATCTTGGTGAAAAAGTTTGTGCCCTTGATACGTCTCCAACGTATCTATAATTTCTTATGTTCCATACTAGTTTTATGACAATACCTACATGTTTTGTTCATACTTTATGATGTTTTTATGCATTTTCCGGCACTAACCTATTAACAAGATGCCGAAGTGCCGCTCGTTCTGCTGTTTTTGCTTTCAGAAATCCTACACAGGAAATAGTCTCGGAATTGGACGAAACAAAAGCCCACGGTCTTATTTTCCATGGAGGGTTCCAGGACACCGAAGAGGAGACGGAGAAGGGCCACGAGGTGGCCACCCCATAGGCTGCGCCCACCCGGCCGCGCCGCCATATGGTGTGGGCCCTCGGTGCCCCCTGGCTGCCCCTTCGCCACTTAATCCCTCGTCGCGAAACCCTAGTACCGAGAGCAACGATACGAGAAAAGTTCGAGATGCGCCGCCGCCAATCCCATCTCGGGGATTCAGATCGCCGGCACCTGCCGGGAGAGGGAATCATCACCGGAGGGCTCGACATCACCATGCCCGCCTCCGGACTGATGCGTGAGTAGTTCATCCTTGGACTACGGGTCCATAGCAGTAGCTAGATGGTTGTCTTCTCCTCTTGTGCTATCATGTTTAGATCTTGTGAGCTGCCTATCATGATCAGGATCATCTATTTGTAATGCTACATGTTGTGTTTGTTGGGATCCGATGAATATTTAATACTATGTCAAGTTGATTATTGATCTATCATATATGTGTTATTTATGTTCTTGCATGCTCTCCGTTTCTAGTAGAGGCTCTGGCCAAGTTGATACTTGTGACTCCAAGAGGGAGTATTTATGCTAGATAGTGGGTTCATGTCTCCATTGAATCTGGGGGAGTGACAACAACCCCTAAGGTTGTGGATGTGCTGTTGCCACTAGGGATAAAACATCAATGCTTTGTCTAAGGATATTTGTGTTGATTACATTACGCGCATACTTAATGCAATTGTCTGTTGTTTGCAACTTAATACTGGAAGGGGTGCGGATGCTAACCCGAAGGTGGACTTTTTAGGCATAGATGCATGCTGGATGGCGGTCTATGTTCTTTGTCGTAATGCCCTAAGTAAATCTCATAGTAGTCATCATGATATGTATATGAATCTCTATTCTGTCAATTGCCCAACTGTAATTTGTTCACCCAACATGCTATTTATCTTATTGGAGAGACACCACTAGTGAACTGTGGACCCCGGTCCTTTCTTTTACATCTGAAATACAATCTACTGCAATCACTGTTCTCTGTTGTTTTCTACAAGCAAACATCATTCTCCACACCATACGTTTAATCCTTTGTTTTCAGCAAGCCGGTGAGATTGACAACCTCACGTTAAGTTGGGGCAAAGTATTTTGATTGTGTTGTGCAGGTTCCATGTTGGCGCCGGAATCACCGGTGTTGCGCCGCACTACACTCCTCCACCAACAACCTTCACGTGGCCTTCATCTCCTACTGGTTCGATAAACCTTGGTTTCTTACTGAGGGAAAACTTCCTGCTGTACTCATCATACCTTCCTCTTGGGGTTCCCAAAGGACGTGTGCTTTACCGTCTCTAGATGATCTTGGTGAAAAAGTTTGTGCCCTCTATCCTTTTATTTGTGAACTTTGCCATAGAGTGGGTCATTTTAATTTTCAATGCTCCTCCAATGATAATTCGAACCTCATGAGTGCTGCAAATTTGTATTGTGATAACATGATCACTGATAATCAGCATGATGAACTTACTTTATTTTTGGAGTGTGAAGAGTTATTGAGAAAAACTTCTTTGGTGGATATGAGTGCTCTTGATATTAATAGTGTCCTGCATGGGTGTCTTTCTTATTGCATTGATAATTGCCACACAAATACTTACATACAAAATATTATAGAAGATGACACTTTGCCAAAATATGATAGGACCGCTGTGTGTTTTGAACTTATTAATGAAAAGGAGGAATCCTCCCAAGTTTCTTCTATTGTTTCTAGAAATAAATCAGGTTATGTGGAGAAGCTTCCTTTCAAGCCTCTTCCTCCTAAAGGAGGGAACGAGGAGAAGGAGACGAAGAGGAGGAGGAAGAAGAAGAAGAAGAAGAAGAAGAAGAAGAGGGGGAATAAAAAGAAAGAGGTAACGGCATATCCCCGCGTGTATGAGATAACGATAGGTAACCGTAAGTATGTTGCTCCTAATGATTATTATGATAATGAATCTGAGTACAATGATCTTCCTATGCCCTTTACCTATATTAGTGATCATGATTTGGAAGAGCACACTACTTTTGATACTGAAAATCTCTTTGGTACCGATTATGAAAGTAATGATGTTAGCACTATCCATGTTCCCTCAAACGATGATATTGAAAGCTCTAAGCTTGGGGATGTTGTGCTTGAAGATCCTATATTTGAGACCTTTACTTTTAGTGAAAATGATGATATTATATCTTCGGGTTTAGATAATCGTTATAGAGATGGCTATGACACATGTTATAATTATCCTTATGAAACTTGTCATAGTTATGATGGGATTGCCAAAAACCATTCCCTTAGTATGCAACTTGTTTACCATGTTCAAATTCTTGATAATGATCCTGCTCCAATTACTATTAATGAGAAGAGTTTTTCTTATGCCAAAAATAATGATACTTTTATGCATATGAACCATGATAAGAATGTTTTAAGTGATGGTTATATTGTGGATTTCATCAATGATGCTACTGAAAGTTATTATGAGAGAGGGAAACATGGGTATATGCATCTTAATAATATTAAGTTTCCCCTCTTTATGCTGAAAATTTTGAAGTTACTCGTGTTTTATCTTCCTATGCTTGTCACTTTGTTCTTCATGAATTTATTTGTGTACAAGATTCCTATGCATAGAAGTGTTAGACTTAAATGTGTTTTGAATTTGCTTTTTGATGCTCTCTTTTGTTTCAATTCTTATTTCTCGCGAGAGCATCATTAAAATTACTGAGCCCATCTTAATGGCTATAAAGAAAGCACTTCTTGGGAGATAACCCATGTGTTTATTTTGCTACTATTTTGTTGTGTCTTGGAAGTTGTTACTACTGTAGCAACCTCTCCTTATCATGTTTATTTCGTTTTTGTGCCAAGTAAAGTCTCTAATAGAAGGTTGATACTAGATTTGGATTTCTGCACAGAAACAGATTTCTTAGCTGTCACGAATTTGCGTTTTTATCTCTGTAGAAGAATCAAAAAAAATCTGAGAAAATTCACGCGTGATCCTCAGATATGTACGCAACTTCCATTAGTTTTGAGATTTTCCATCTGAGCAAGTTAAGTGCCTCGAAAAAATTCGTCTTTACGGACTGTTTTGTTTTGATAGATTCTGCCTTTTATTTCACATTGCCTCTTTTACTGTGTTTGATTGGATTTCTTTGCTCCATTAAATTTCAGTAGCCTTGGGTAATGTCCAGAAGTGTTGGTAATGATTGTGTCCTTGCTGAACATGTGAATTTTTGATTATGCACTAACCCTCTAATGAGATTGCTTTGAGTTTGGTGTGGAGGAAGTTTTCAAGGATCAAGAGAGGAGGATGATATGATATGATCAAGAAGAGTGAAAAGTCTAAGCTTGGGGATGCCCCCGTGGTTCATCCCTGCATATTTCAAGAAGACTCAAACATCTAAGCTTGGGGATGCCCAAGGCATCCCCTTCTTCATCAACAAACTTATCAGGTCACCTCTAGTGAAACTATATTTTAGTTCCGTCACATCTTATGTGCTTTATTTGGAGTGTCTGTGTTCTTTTATTTTTGTTTTGTTATTTTCATTCTCTGAATAAATTCGGATCCTAGCAATCCTTGTGTGGGAGAGAGACACGCTCCGCTTTTTCATTTGAACACTTGTGTTCTTTGTTTTACTTTAATGTTCATGGCGAAAGCTGAAAGCCGCAACACTTATTTATTTGGTTGGAAAACAGAAAATGCCTCATATTGTCTTGAATGATTTGATACTTGGCAATTGTTTTGATCTCTCAAGTAGATCATGTTTAAGCTCTTGCATCATGTAGTTTAAATCTATTAGTGAAGAACTACCGTAGAGCTTGTTGAAATTTGGATTGCATGATTGGTCTCTCTAAGGTCTAGATATTTTCTGGTGAAAGTGTTTGAACAACAAGGAAGACAGTGTAGAGTCTTATAATGCTTGCAATATGTTCTTGTGTAAGTTTTGCTGTACCGGTTCATACTTGTGTTTGCTTCAAACAACCTTGCTAGCCAAAGCCTTGTACTGAGAGGAAATGCTTCTCGTGCATCCAAAACCTTGAGCCAAAACCTATGCCATTTGTGTCCACCATAACTACCTATATGTGGTATTTTTCTGCCATTCCAAAGTAAATTGCTTGCGTGCTACCTTTAAAATTTCATTCCTTGTCTTTGCAATACATAGCTCATGGGAAAGTAGCCTAAAAAACTATTGTGGTAATGAATATGTTGCTATGTATCTTAGTTCTTATAAGTTGCTTGTTGAGCGGTAACCATGTTTCTGGGGACGCCATCAACCTGTCACACCTTTGTTGAATATCATGTGAGTTGCTATGCATGTTCGTCTTGTCTGAAGTAAGGGAGATTTGCCATGAGTTGAATGGTTTGAGTATGCATGTTGTTAGAGAAGAACATTGGGCCGCCAACCAAAGCCATGTATCATGGTGGAAGTTTCAGCTTGGACATTAATCCTCAGAATCTCTTATGAGAATATTATTTGTTGTTGAATGCTTAAGCATTAAAAAGAGGAGTCCATTATCTG
Source organism: Lolium multiflorum (assembly GCA_030979885.1). Lineage (NCBI taxonomy): Eukaryota > Viridiplantae > Streptophyta > Magnoliopsida > Poales > Poaceae > Lolium > Lolium multiflorum. Next base: position 206,521,892 of record CM061753.1, on the reverse strand, counting down.
TTTTCTATGTTGTCCCGGTATGGATGTCCTCAAGTTGAGATCTATCAAAATCGAGAAATCAAATGCGATTTATCTCCTTGGACCTTTGTACAGGTGGCATAGAGGTACCCCTTTGTGACACTTGGTTGAAACATATGTAATGCAATGATAATCCATGGAAATCCGAGCTAATTAGGACAAGGTGCGGGCACTATTAGTATTCGATGCATGAGGCTTGCAACTTATAGGAAGTTTTATGCATAACTCATATGAATTATTACTACCGTTGACACAATTGTTTCCATGTTTTCAAAATAAAAAGCTCTAGCACATGAGTAATCCCTGCTTCCCTCTGCGAAGGGCCTTTCTTTTACTTTATGTTGAGTCAGTTTACCTACTTCTTTCTATCTTAGAAGCAAACACTTGTGTCAACTGTGTGCATTGATTCTTACATGTTTACTTATTGCACTTGTTATATTACTTTATATTGACAATTATCCATGAGATATACATGTTACAAGTTGAAAGCAATTGCTGAAACTTAATCATCCTTTGTGTTGCTTCGAAACCTCTTACTTTGAATCTATTGCTTTATGAGTTCACTCTTATGCAAGACTTTTTGATGCTTGTCTTGAAAGTACTATTCATGAAAAGTTTTGCTATATGATTCAGTTGTTTAGTCATTATCTTTTTGTTAGCAAACTATATACCATTGCTTTGAGTCACTTCATTCATCTCATATGCTTTACAATAATGTTGATCAAGATTATATTGGTAGCATGTCACTTCAGAAATTATTATTTTCACCTACTCGAGGGCGAGTAGGAACTAAGCCTAGGGATGCTTGATACGTCTCCAACGTATCTATAATTTCTTATGTTCCATGCTAGTTTTATGACAATGCCTACATGTTTTGTTCACACTTTATAATGTTTTTATGCATTTTCTGGAACTAACCTATTAGCAAGATGCCGAAGTGCCAGTTCCTGTTTTCTGCAGTTTTGGTTTCAGAAATCCTACACAGGAAATATTCTCGGAATTGGACGAAACAAAAGCCCAAGGCCTTATTTTCCACGGAGGGTTCCAGGACACCGAAGGAGAGACGAAGAGGGTCCACGAGGTGGCCACCCCACATGGCGGCGTGGCCAAGGGGGGGCGCCCCCTATGGTGTGGGCCCCTCGGGACCCCTCCGAGGCTGCCCTTCCGCCTATATATCCTTCCGTCGCGAAAACCCTAAAATATCCAGTCATATTCCACGAAGAGTTCCGTAGCCGCCGCCATCGCGAAGACAAGTTTCGGGGGACAGAAGTCTCTGTTCCGGCACGCCGCCGGGATGGGGAATTGCCCCCGGAGTCATCTCCATCGACACCACCGCCATCTTCATCGCCGTTGTTGTCTCCCATGATGAGGAGGGAGTAGTTCTCCCCCGAGGCTGAGGGCTCTACCGGTAGCTATGTGGTTCATCTCTCTCTCCCATGGTGTGATCTTTATGTGATCATGAGCTTTGTATCACTATTAATCTATGTGCTACTCTAGTGATGTTATTAAAGTAGTCTATTCCTCCTCCATGATGTAAAGAGGACAGTGTGTGCATCATGTAGTACTTGGCGTAGGCTATGATTGTAATCTCTTGTGGATTATGAAGTTAACTATTACTATGATAGTATTGATGTGATCTATTCCCCCTTTCATAGCTATTGTTGACAGTGTGTATGCTATGTTAGTACTCGGTCTAAATTGCAACGGTATTATCTTGGATTATGATTTGATGAGGATATCCCTATGAGTGGTGTTTGTCAAGTACTTGATGAACTTTGAGTGGAGCTTTTGTAGCCACTACGTGATGATTAGTGATTCCAATAGGAGAGTAATTCAGAGTAGCACAAGTGAAGAGAAGTTATCTAATTATCCAATTATGTGATCATTGTTGAGAGTGTCCACTAGTGAAAGTATGATCCCTAGGCCTTGTTTCTAAGCATTGAAACACCGTTTCCAACAAGTTCTGCTACATGTTTGCTTGCTGCCATTTTTATTTCAGATTGCAATTACTACTTATAATCATCCATATTACTTGTATTTTACTATCTCTTCGCCGAACTAGTACACCTATACATCTGACAAGTGTATTAGGTGTGTTGGGGACACAAGAGACTTCTTGTATCTTAATTGCAGGGTTGCTTGAGAGGAATATCTTTGACCTCTACCTCCTTGAGTTCGATAAACCTTGGGTGATTCACTTAAGGGAAACTTGCTGCTGTTCTACAAACCTCTGCTCTGGAGGCCCAACACGTCTACAGAATAGGCTGCACATCACCATGATGTCATCACAACATAGGACTCGTGCGCTGGAACTTGGCCGTTGATGCATGTAAAATGCATACATGAACTTTGCACTTTATTGCAACATATTACCACATATTTGCATCTTATATAATGTTATTCCCATGTTTCATGATGTTTTAGGGATTTTGTAAACAACCCCCTCTCCTCCCATTACAATTCTGTTTGGTAGAAAACGCCTCTTTTTAGTGTTTTTGACTTTACACGAGCTACGAGACTCGTAAAAGGGCAAGGTCAGGGGATTTTTCGAGAGGAACCAAATTGGCTGAAGCAGGACATTAGGAGGTCAACATGCTGGGAAAGAAGCCTGGTGGCACGCCCGGAGGGGCGCCACCCGTGCTCTTTCCCATCTCGGCCGTCCGTTTTGCATGATCTTTTCGCCCAGTGACTTGTTTTGGCCTAAAAACGACTATATATATACGACTCCTAGGGTTTCACCGAGGCCAACGGCGAGATCAAAAAACACATAAATAGGGAGTCACAGGTTCGCACGGCGGAGATCGAAGAAACGTTGTCGGATTCGGTGGACTCCACCCCCTCCAATGAGGGCATCATTAGCATCTTGATCATCTTCATCAACATTTACAGCAACACCATCTTCATCTACCACTTGTAATCTCTCGGCAAACATGATGTATGACGCAATATATTATTTTCTCATGATCTATTGTATCTCTATATATGTTGATGTTTGAGTAGTGACTTGTTCATGACAATGGTGAGATAGTTTGTGATGGTTGCATATAAGTATTTGTTATCTTCTATGATGATATTTTATACGGATATATGAGTTCACACATATGTTGGGGGATGCATAAGTTGTCACCGTTGCATGTTGATAGGAGGAGGGACAACTGGAGCTTCATAGAAACCATGTCCCAATTCTTAAATATGCATGTAGTATTAATTCATGGTTAATCAACATGGGGTATAACTATGGGGACCTTTAAACTTACAACGGTGGTTGGACTTTATGTTTTAATAATTCCTTTGTTTTCTCATATCTATGGCCTTAGGATCAATCACAAGGGGTGTATTTGCACATATTTATGGTTGCACCAATCTATGGTTCCTCTCTAGAAGAAACACTGGAAAGACTATAGTGGGCTTCACTAATTGTGACAACCACACAAATGAAATAGCAATTTGCCCGAACACTTGCTCTCTTGAGTTACTCCACTTCACTTCCCTTCATCTTACTTTACTTTACTGCACTTTACTTTTCTTGCACTAGTTTTACTTCCTGCATTTTAATTTCACACTGGTAGTTTCATAATAAAAACCTCTTCACGCACACACACACACCATACCTACTAGCTTTGCATAGAAGGCCATATAAGTGGGTTATAGGGCTTTAGAGAATAGATAGTTTACCTTCAAATCCTAGTGGGTTTGACACTCAAATACTTATCGAAATGTACTATGGTGATCCTTTGCACTTGGGGGTTATCACCTCAGCTGGGATGTGACCCCTGCGTGGACTTTGGCACCAGAATGATGAGGCTATAGCCGGACAAGGGGATGACTTAACCGGCCCGTTGATTCTCCAGCCGGCCACGTGATGGCGCAGCTTCGGGGGCGATGAAACCAAACACAGGCCAAGCCCCGGGCCCGACCTCATCCGGCCCAGCCTCAGCCGACAAAGGTGAAACCCAAGCTGGCCAAGGCTGCGGTCAAGCCGTCCCGACACACACTTATCTCCTTGCCTTTGGTATACAGGGGGTCATCCCCCGATACTCAACGTAATTGTTCAAACGATGATCATATCTTCATGGAGTACATAGGGATCACTATGGTTATCCAAACCCCCTGGTGATCATTGGTCGGAGAGTCTTCTCGATCATGTTTGTGTTATTCCCGAACTATAGGGTAACACACTTAAGGGTTCAACAAAACTGAAGATAGTTTTTTAGCAATTAGAATATGATTTATTTAATTAAAAGGGCTCCCACCCAAATTGGGCCCCACTTGGAAAGGGGGACCGTGAGGGAAGGGGTGGCCAACCGGCCATGGGCCAAAGTGGCCCCGCCAGGACGACCTAACGGGACGGGGCGTGAGCCGCAGCCCTAGGGCTAGCCGGCGGCCACCCCATCTCCTCCTCCTCTCTTGTCCCACCTTGTCCAACCAAGAGCCCTAGTCCCCCTTGCCCCTATATATAGTGGCCATGTGGAGGGTTTGAAATACATAATTAATTAGTGAAATACCTCTCTTTAGTTTTATTCTCCACGCGGTTCCCCGAATAACTGCGCAAAGAGGGATACAATTCTACCCAGTACGCGAGAGCGCTACTGGGATCCGGATCCAAAAGATCTATTTCCATAACTTCGCTGGATTGGAGCCAAGAGCGTCTTTGAGCACCATACGTGTGCGGAACTGCGAGGTGTTGCATCTATGGTACTCGATGTCGTGGGAGAGGACCGCTACACCATGAGGTCGGCGATGAGTACGACTACATCAACCACGTTTTAGCGGAACATTAGCCGCTCTCGGTCTACGAGGGTACGTCACTGAAACCATCTCCGTTACAACATTACTCCTTAGATAGATATTGGACAATCGAAGTACCATAGTTAATTAGAATTTTTTTGTACGTAATATAATTTCATAATTGTTGGTCAGATACTTTTTGAATGTACTAGGACGTCGCCTAGAGGGGGGGTGAATAGGCGGTGTATAAAAACTTCTACTTGAGAGCTAAACTAGGCGGAATAAAACTAAGTGTTTACTAGTTTAGCTCAAAGCCTATCAACTAGGGGTTTGCCTAAGTGCTCCAACAACCTATGCTAGCATGATGAGCAACAAGGTGATAACAAGATAGGTATAGCACATCAAGCAAGATAGATATCACAATGTAAAGCGCATAGGTAAAGGAGCTCGGGTTGAGAAGTAACCGGTGCACGAGGAGACGATGATGTATCCCGAAGTTCACACCCAAGGGTGCTACGTCTCCGTTGGAGCGGTGTGGAGGCACGAGGCACTCCAAGAAGCCAACTAGGGCCACCGTATTCTCCTCGAGCCTTTCCACCAAAGGAAAGCCTCGATCCACTAAGGGACCCTTGAGGGTGGTCACCGAACCCGTACAAGCTTGGGCACATATACGTCTCCGACGTATCTATAATTTCTTATGTTCCATGCTACTTTATTGATGATACCTACATGTTTTATACACATTATATGTCATTATTATGCATTTTCTGGAACTAACCTATTAACAAGATGCCAAGCGCCTCCTCGTTTTTTCTGCTGTTTTTGGTTTCAGAAATCCTAGTAACGAAATATTCTCGAATTGGACGAAATCAACGCCTGTGTTCCTATTTTGCCCGGAAGCATCCAGAACACCCGAGAGCGCGAGGAGGGCCCTGTGGGCCCCAGATGATAGGGTGGCGCGGCCTGGGCCCTTGCCGCGCCAGCCTATGGTGTCGTCGCCCCTTCGACCTTCTGACGCTGCCCTTTCGCCTATATAAAGCCCCTGCGTCGAAAACCCTTACGGAGGAAGCCACGGTACGCGAAACCTTCCAGCCGCCGCCATCGCGAAGCCAAGATCTGGGGGACAGGAGTCTCTGTTCCGGCACCCTGCCGGACGGGGAAGTGCCCCGGAAGGCTTCTCCATCGACACCGCTGCCATCTCCACCGCCATCTTCATCACCTGCTGCTCCCATGAAGAGGGAGTAGTTCTCCATCGAGGCTCGGGGCTGTACCGGTAGCTATGTGGTTCATCTCTCTCCTATGTGCTTCAATACAATAATCTCATGAGCTGCCTTACATGATTGAGATTCATATGATGATGCTTGTAATCTAGATGTCATTGTGCTAGTCAAGTGAGTTTTACTTATGTGATCTCCGGAGACTCCTTGTCCCACGTGTGTAAAGGTGACAGTGTGTGCACCGTGTGGGTCTCTTAGGCTATATTTCACAGAATACTTATTCACTGTTATGAATGGCATAGTGAAGTGCTTATTTATATCTCTTTATGATTGCAATGTGTTTTGTATCACAATTTATCTATGTGCTACTCTAGTGAAGTTATTAAAGTAGTTTTATTCCTCCTACACGATGTAATGGTGACAGTGTGTGCATCCGTGTTAGTACTTGGTTTATGCTATGATCATGATCTCTTGTAGATTGCGAAGTTAACTATTGCTATGATAGTATTGATGTGTATTATTCCTCCTACATAAGCATGAAGGTGACAGTGTGCATGCTACGTTAGTACTTGGTTTAGTCGTATTGATCTATCTTACACTCTAAGGTTACTTAAATATGAACATTGAATTGTGGAGCTTGTTAACTCCGGCATTGAGGGTTCGTGTAATCCTACGCAATGTGTTCATCATCCAACAAGAGTGTAGAGTATGCATTTATCTATTTATGTGATCAATGTTGAGAGTGTCCACTAGTGAAAGTCTATTCCCTAGGCCTTGTTCCTAAATACTGCTATCATCGCTTGTTTACTGTTTTACTGCGTTACTACTGCTGCGTTACTACTGCTTGTTTACTTCCTACAATATTACTACCATCAACTGCACGCCAGTAAGCATTTTCTGGCGCCGTACTACTGCTCATATTCATTCATACCACTTGTATTTCACTATCTCTTCGCCGAACTAGTGCACCTATTAGGTGTGTTGGGGACACAAGAGACTTCTTGCTTTGTGGTTGCAGGGTTGCATGAGAGGGATATCTTTGACCTCTTCCTCCCTGAGTTCGATAAACCTTGGGTAATCCACTTAAGGGAAACTTGCTGATGTTCTACAAACCTCTGCTCTTGGAGGCCCAACACTGTCTACAAGAATAGAAGCACCCGTAGACATCAAGCACTTTTCTGGCGCGTTGCCGGGGAGGAAAGGTAAAAGGTACTCACACTCCGGATCTCGGCTACTAAGCTATTTTCCCGGCGCCGTTGTAAGTACTCGAAGCTATTTCCTTTAGACTCTGCAATTGCGACATTTGGTTTCTTGTTTACACTAGTTAGGTATAATGGACAACAATGACCTTTTTATTCTATTTCCTGATTTAAGACATGGATGGTTTGATGCGAAAATTAAAAAACCCATGGAACATATTAATATGAATGCTTTGAACACTATTGTTGCTAATGCTATGGAAAATTCTAAGCTTGGGGAAGCTGGTTTTGATGAGCATGATCTTTTTAGTCCCCCAAGCATTGAGGAGAAAATTTACTTTGATGATACTTTGCCTCCTATTTATGATGATTATAATGATAGTAGTCTTTTGTTACCACCTGTTATGGAGGATAAATTTGATTATGATTACAATATACCTCCTATATTTGATAGCTACTTTGTTGAATTTGCTCCCACTACAATTAATAAGAATGACTATGCTTATGTTGGGAGTAGTAATTATTTTATGCATGAGACTCATGATAAGAATGCTTTATGTGATAGTTATATTGTTGAGTTTGCTCATGATGCTACTGAAAGTTATTATGAGAGAGGAAAATATGGTTGTAAAAATTTTCATGTTACTAAAACACCTCTCTATGTGCTGAAATTTTTGAAGCTACACTTGTTTTATCTTCCTATGCTTGTTACTTTGCTCTTCATGAACTTGTTTATTTACAAGATTCCTATGCATAGGAAGCATGTTATACTTAAATGTGTTTTTAATTTGCCTCTTGATGCTCTCTTTTGCTTCAACTTCTATTTCTTACGAGTGCATCATTAAAACTGCTGAGCCCATCTTAATGGCTATAAAGAAAGAACTTTCTTGGGAGATAACCCATGTGTTTATTTTACTACAGCAATTTTTGTTTTGTTGAGTCTTGGAAGTTGTTTACTACTGTAGCAACCTCTCCTTATCATGTTTTTGTGCCAAGTAAAGTTTCTATGTTAAAGTTGATGTTATATATGGATCGCTGCGCAGAAACAGCATTGTTGTCTGTCACGAATCTGGCACAAGTCTCTCGTAGAAAATTCGAAAAAATCTGCCAATTTACGAGCGTGATCCTCAGATATGTACGCAACTTTCATTAGTTTTGAGTTTTTCCATTTGAGCAAGTCTGGTGCCATTTTAAAATTCGTCTTTACGGACTGTTCTGTTTTTGACAGATTCTGCCTTTTATTTCGCATTGCGTCTTTTGCTATGTTGATGAATTTCTTTGATCCATTAATGTCCAGTAGCTTTATGCAATGTCCAGAAGTGTAAAGAATGATTGTGTCACCTCTGAACATGTAAATTTTTATTGTGCACTAACCCTCTAATGAGTTTGCTTGAAGTTTGGTGTGAAGGAAGTTTTCAAGGGTCAAGAGAGGAGTATGATATACTATGATCAAGAGGAGTGAAAGCTCTAAGCTTGGGGATGCCCCCGTGGTTCATCCCTGCATATTTTAAGAAGACTCAAGCATCTAAGCTTGGGGATGCCCAAGGCATCCCCTTCTTCATCGACAAAGTATCAGGTTCCTTCTCTTGAAACTATATTTTTATTCGGTCACATCTTATGTACTTTACTTGGAGCGTCTGTTTGTTTTTATTTTTGTTTTGTTTGAATAAGTTCATCCTTGTGTGGGAGAGAGACACGCTCCGCTGGTTCATATGAACACATGTGTTCTTAGCTCATAATATTCATGGCGAAGTTTCTTCGTTAAATTGTTATATGATTGGAATTGAAAAATGCTACATGTAGTAATTGGTAAAATGTCTTGGATAATGTGATACTTGGCAATTGTTGTGCTCATGTTTAAGCTCTTGCATCATATACTTTGCACCTATTAGTGAAGAAATACATAGAGCATGCTAAAATTTGGTTTGCATAATTGGTCTCTCTAAGGTCTAGATAATTTCTAGTATTGAGTTTGAACAACAAGGAAGACGGTGTAAAGTCTTATAATGTTTACAATATGTCTTTTATGTGAGTTTTGCTGCACCGGTTCATCCTTGAGTTTGCTTCAAATAACTTTGCTAGCCTAAACCTTGTATCGAGAGGGAATACTTCTCATGCATCCAAAATCCTTGAGCCAACTACTATGCCATTTGTGTCCACCATACCTACCTACTACATGGTATTTCTCCGCCATTCCAAAGTAAATTGCTTGAGTGCTACCTTTAAACAATTCAAAATTATCACCCTTATTTGTGTCAATGTTTAATAGCTCATGAGGAAGTATGTGGTGTTTATCTTTCAATCTTGTTGGGCAACTTTCACCAATGGACTAGTGGCTTCATCCGCTTATCCAATAATTTTGCAAAAAGAGCCGGCAATGGGATTCCCAGTCCCAAATTAATTAACAAAAATAGACACTCCTCCATGGTATGTGATTGTTGGACGGCACCCGAAGGATTCCATGGCTTGAGAAAGCAAAGGTGGGGAGGAGTGTCATCATAATAAAACTAAAATAAAAAGGCACTCCTTCATGGTATGAGATTGTTGGCAGGCACCCGAGGATTCGGTTAGCCATGGTTTGTGAAAGAAAGGTTGGAATGGTAGAAATAAAATAAAATGGGAGCCTCTCTTGAAAGTCTGTTGGAGGTAGTTAGAGTGCCCACTACCATTCGTTGACAACAACAAACACCTCTCAAAACTTTATTTTTATGCTCTCTTTATGTTTTCAAAATAAAAGCTCTAGCACAAATATAGCAATCGATGCTTTCCTCTTTGAAGGACCTTTCTTTTACTTTTATGTTGAGTCAGTTCACCTATCTCTCTCCACCTCAAGAAGCAAACACTTGTGTGAACTGTGCATTGATTCCTACATACTTGCATATTGCACTTGTTATATTACTTTATGTTGACAATATCCATGAGATATACATGTTATAAGTTGAAAGCAACCGCTGAAACTTAATCTTCCTTTGTGTTGCTTCAATACCTTTACTTTGATTTATTGCTTTATGAGTAAACCTTATGCAAGACTTATTGATGCTTGTCTTGAAGTACTATTCATGAAAAGTCTTTGCTTTATGATTCACTTGTTTACTCATGTCATTACCATTGTTTTGATCGCTGCATTCATTACATATGCTTACAATAGTATGATCAAGGTTATGATGGCATGTCACTTAAGAAATTATCTTTGTTATCGTTTTACCTGCTCGGGACGAGCAGAACTAAGCTTGGGGATGCTGATACGTCTCCGACGTATCTATAATTTCTTATGTTCCATGCTACTTTATTGATGATACCTACATGTTTTATACACATTATATGTCATTATTATGCATTTTGGAACTAACCTATTAACAAGATGCCGAAGTGCCGTTCCTGTTTTCTGCTGTTTTTGGTTTCAGAAATCCTAGTAACGAAATATTCTCGGAATTGAACGAAATCAACGCCTGTGTTCCTATTTTTGCCCGGAAGCATCCAGAACACAGGTCGCCAGAGGAGGGCCCCCGTGGCCCCAGATGATAGGTGGCGCGTCGGGGCCCCGGCCGCGCCAGCCTGGTGGTGTCGCTCGCTCCTTCACCTTCCGACGCCGCCCTCGCCTCTATAAAAGCCCCCGTCGAATACCCTTACTGAGGAAGCCACGGTGTACGCGAAACCTTCCGTAGCCGCCGCCCATCGCGAAGCCAAGATCTCGGGGGACAGAGCCCTGCCCGCACCCTGCCGGACGTGGAAGTGCCCCCGGAAGGCTTCTCCATCGACACCGCCGAGCATCTCCACCGCCATCTTCATCACCGCTGCTGCTCCCATGAAGAGGAGTAGTTCTCCATCGAGGCTCGGGGCTGTACCGGTAGCTATGTGGTTCATCTCTCCTATGTGCTTCAATACAATAATCTCATGAGGCCTTACATGATTGAGATTCATATGATGATGCTTGTAATCTAGATGTCATTGTGCTACTAAGTGAGTTTACTTATGTGATCTCCTGGGAGACTCCTTTGTCCTTAATGTATGTGGTGACATGTGCACCTGCAGGGTCTTTAGGCTATATTTCACGTATCACTTATCTATAATTGGCAGGAATGGCATAGTGAAGTGCTTATTTATATCTCTTTATGATTGCAATGTGTTTGTATCACAATTTATCTATGTGCTACTCTAGTGAAGTTATTAAAGTAGTTTTATTCCTCCTACACGATGTAATGGTGACAGTGTGTGCATCCGTGTTAGTACTTGGTTTATGCTATGATCATGATCTCTTGTAGATTGCGAAGTTAACTATTGCTATGATAGTATTGATGTGTATTATTCCTCCTACATAAGCATGAAGGTGACAGTGTGCATGCTACGTTAGTACTTGGTTTAGTCGTATTGATCTATCTTACACTCTAAGGTTACTTAAATATGAACATTGAATTGTGGAGCTTGTTAACTCCGGCATTGAGGGTTCGTGTAATCCTACGCAATGTGTTCATCATCCAACAAGAGAGTGTAGAGTATGCATTTATCTATTCTGTTATGTGATCAATGTTGAGAGTGTCCACTAGTGAAAGTCTATTCCCTAGGCCTTGTTCCTAAATACTGCTATCGCTGCTTGTTTACTGTTTTACTGCGTTACTACTGCTTGTTTACTTCCTACAATATTACTACCATCAACTGCACGCCAGCAAGCTATTTTCTGGCGCCGTACTACTGCTCATATTCATTCATACCACTTGTATTTCACTATCTCTTCGTCGAACTAGTGCACCTATTAGGTGTGTTGGGGACACAAGAGACTTCTTGCTTTGTGGTTGCATGGTTGCATGAGAGGGATATCTTTGACCTCTTCCTCCCTGAGTTCGATAAACCTTGGGTAATCCACTTAAGGGAAACTTGCTGCGTTCTACAACTCCTCGTTTCTGGGAGGCCCAACACTGTCTACAAGAATATGACCAGAGACATCGCAAACTCCCAAGTATCAAGCTTGAGGCAACTCCACAACACGGAGGCTCTCAAGTACAAGGCCACAAGAGGCTACAACACGCCACACCGGCGACAAGGCCACCAAGACACCAACGCGCCACAACCGGCACCAAAACCACAAAGGCTACCACACTCCACTAAGGCAACAACGCCACTGAGGCTAACACACTCCACCAAGGAAATGATGCGTCACAAGAGGCTAACACCCTCCACCAAGGAAACCCTACCACTAAGGCAAGAACACCACTAAGAACGAACACACGCTCTACAAGATCGAAACCCCGGAGAGAACCCAAACCGATGCACCTAATGCAATGGCTAAGAACACCACTAAGATGCCCAAGTTCTTCTCTCCCAAATTCCAACAAAGCTACACAAGCTATTGGGGGAATAAGGGAGGAAGAACAAAGAGTGGAGAAACACCAAGAAACTCCAAGATCTAGATCTAGCAAGATCCCCTCACTTGGAGAGGGATTCAATTGGTGAAGCTCTAGATCT